>JARJLG010000021.1:0-676608 GCA_029448575.1 Mycena maculata
CTTGCGACCGATTTCGATCAACCCTTGACATGGCGGTGTTGCGCTTGTCTTCCACTAAGTATACAGGCCACTGTGTTCTCTGGTTACAACAACTCGTACATCCCACGGCCGGTTTTCCCTCTTCACTCGTCGATGTCCCCCGCGACAGCCGTAAGCCGAACCCAAGACATCAAGCCCGCCCCACCTGCTGCACCCAAAGAAGTGATCGTCGAGACTCAGACACAGCCGGAGCTGACGGTAAACTACACGCGTATTCCGTGGCTTTGACTGGATCACTGACCCACCTCCCAAGGGAGACGTTGTTGATTTCCTGGATAAGGTCAAGGCCGCAGCGTTGCGGCCCGGAAGCCAGCTTTTCTGTATGTGCCAGCTTATCACCGTCATTCTTTCATTCAAGTAATGCGTTTAGGCCTTCCCAGGAGTTGACCTCCGTTTGTGGCAATCGATTGAAGAACATTGCGCGGAACTGAAAGAGCATCGGTCGGTGTATCCAGAGCTGGCTTGTCCCGTGTCTCATATTACTATTACCACAGACTGGGATACCTCGCCGACACAGAGACCATCATTGTCACCTGGCCATTACAGACTCCGTGTTTAGCTGAATGAGGTAGGTCTAGGTATTCGTTGCGCGCAATTGTAAAATATAAAATTCCATTTATCCACGGCTACTACAATACATCCAGTACATACACTGCATCGCCCGCGCCACTGCGTAGACACGCGCAGCCTCCCCAATTTCACAATGCATCGAAGCATCCCTATGGCACCACATTCTGGGATTAGAGAGATAGAAGAGATAATCTCGAAACGAAACAACTAAGCGGCTGCTGCCGGTGCGATCAAGGGCCTGCATCCGGCGGGGAAGTAACTGCGAGTGTTGAAGCGCCTGGAGGCGCAGCAGACGAAGTTTTACCCCGTACACAATACTTGGCTGATTGTGGTCGGGCGTGCCGATACATGGTCGTTTGCTGTTCCACATCCAGAATGACGGAACGGCGGATGAAATCAAAGAAATCTAGCGAGAAAACAAGATGGCGAATCGCACCAACGCATTCACGCAGCACGAAAGTCAAGCTGCGCGCTCGGAGCTGTGACGAATTTCTGGTGTCATGGAGGAAATGAGGGGCAGCTGCACCCTTGAGGAAGTGATACCCGGATCGTTGGAATCTATGCGCCATCGTCTCGGAATGCGGTCGTGATCCACAGAATCCCCGGTGTCGCGAAAGCGCCATGCCATCGAATGGCCCCGTTGAGCCGCCGGAGCTTTGGAATTGGAGCCAGGATGCCAGTCCCGATAGCTCCGAATCGTCCGAGGTGAGACGAAAGCGGCATCGCAGGGTGTACGCCACTCGAGCAATCTCAGCGATGCGCGATCGACTACGAAGGGAGTCGGACCCTGGCATGGTCGATAGCAGCGCATATGAGCATGAATCAGCCGATGCTGTAGGATGTAGAGGATCTAAGATTCAGCAAAGGCTGTAACGGGTGAGATGCAGCGGGAAGATTGCAAGCGGCGCTGGATGGATAGACAGTCCATATTCAAGAGATGAGCCGTCGAGGCTGAGGACAAAGGGACAAGGAAATCGTAGATGCATTAGATAAATCGAGGCAAGGTAGTGTACAGTACGCAGCGAGCAGGGAGTAAACGCCACATCGGCGCTCACAGGCCCTCCATGTGCGAAACGAGTTCGTCGAGTTCCGCCTTTGCGGTGTGTACTTCGCCTCGGTGGCCTAGTCGTGCGCTGGAGTGAGCGAGGACTGGGCGGGGATGTAGCGATGAAACGCACCTCGTACTTCTGCTTCCACTGATCTCGGCGACGTGCAGATTCCGTTGTGCCTCCTCCGGCTTCACATCCAGGTCGCGAAGCCTACAGGCGCCATCCCAATCAGTCGATCGTTCTCCCGCTGGAGGCGAAGACGCACTTGGCTGAAGCCTCCTTGAAATTCGCCTCGGGACTTCTCCAGCGCATCCTCCGCATGCTCGAGGCGTACGGTGAGCGACTTGATCTCGTGGTCCCGCTCGAGGACCGTCTGCTCCAGGGTCTTGCCGTGGGCCTCAGCTGTCTCTGCGCGGGCCATCCCTGCATTGACCTCGTTTTGCAGCTGCACGAGTTTCTGGCGTCGTCGTCGTCAGCTGTGGAGTAGCGACGGTTTTAGGAGATGGTAGGTACCTCTCGGACGCGGTCTGTCCTGATGGGGTGTACAAGGTAGGTTGGGTGGGCTTGGATGGGAGGGGACGATGGGGGACGATGAGATGGATGCGGTGTGGTGGAGTGGGAGGGGTGGGCGTGCGGGTGCGAGCGAATGGCGTGGCGTCGGCGATGCACGCTCCACTGGCAGACGGCGTGCGGTCGTCGGTTTCGTTGGTGGCACGCGGAGCAGGGGGGCACATGAGCTTACTCATCGACCCGCCGAGCGTGTACTCATACCCAGACCGATCCCCACGTGCGCCTTTCGGGCTCCCCGTGTACCTTGCCATGCGATCCGTGCGATTGGGACGTGACGGATCCATGCCCGTGGCGAGCGGGCGGGCGGTGGCCATGCGCCGAGGAGGCGTGCACCTGAGACTTGTGCTGATGCTGAAGGGCGGCGAGGGGGGCGGCCGAGTGGGACGCGACAAGGGCCACTGTGTGCGAGAGGGTACCGTGGGTGGGGACGGATACGCAGGGCCCGCACGCGGTGAATCCGCCGACGAGAATTCTAAGGGAGGGTAAGAGACGTCAGCAGGAGAAAGACGGATGAGATGAAACAACGAAAAGAGAGACTGAAATGAGGAGAATGGTGTATAAGTATGTCTGTGTGGGGGCGGAAGAAGGGAAGTAGAGGGGAAAAAATATGCGAATGAAACTTTTCCGACTCGTCGCCGAGAGGGGTCGCCATCATCGACGACGGCGAGCACAATAGCAACAAGGACCGCCGGGGGCGAGGGAAAAGATGAACCTGCTGTACATCTTTCCGCCCCTGGAGGCTCTGGAAGATCGGGCTGGAACTGCGAGCGAGAAGATGGAAAGTGCGCAAGAGAGAGATAAGCGCCCATGCTGACGTAATCGGCGCTAAGAAATGCCGACGACGACGAGCGAGAAATGGCAGGCAGAGGACGGACGAAGAGAAGCAGGAGGGGTTGGAGGGGGACGATGGGGTCTGGATAGTGGTGAAAGTGGACGCGGATAGGGCGTGGATGGACTAGGGAGGATATACATAGAAAAGATGGTGGAGGATGTGGAGAAGAGCGGGGAGGAGCGGGAGAGGTTGGAGATGAGGGTGGGAGAAGCTGGTACGCCGTGGACGAAGGACAAAAGATGGGTGTGTGTGTATGCATCGGAAGGCTTCGAAAGAAAGAGCAAAAAAATCGAGGATTCCACTACTCACCTAACAGCCCAGTAGCCGCACTCTGCCCAAACGACATCCAGACATCTTCCCCCGCCGCCTTCCCCACTAGCACCATCCGATGTAGGCCAAACGGCGCCGCAGGCCCGTCGAGGATGAAAGTAAGCGCGCGCGTGCGGAGAAGACCGCGGGCGTTTCAGGCGAGAAGGGCGAGTAGCATCTGCGGAAAGAGGAAGTGAGCGTCGTAAATGAGGAGAGGAAGCAAGGGAAAAGGGAAAGTGGGAGTGCGCGCGTGATAAAGTTGTAGCGGAAAGAGCGCGGGAGACGGCGTCATCGACCCCCGCGCGCAAATGAAGACGCCACAAGGAGAAGGGGGAATGAAGAAAACCCACTCACCGAACCCCGCCCAACGTGGTCGCCAACAAGCTCAGCGCACAGTATCCACCCCCACCCCGCGTCGCTCGTCCGCCATTCGTGCCGAGCACATTTGCTGCCTCGTCGTGCCGCCCGCGCTCGTCGTCGATGCGCGCCCCGATGGGTGTCCCGATCCCGAGTGTGCGGGAGAAGATGGGCAGGGGAAGTCACGGACGGAGGCATCGAGCTGAGAGGGCAAATCGGGGATAGACTCGGATCCCAGCCAATCGTTAGCGATAATTGCCAAGAGGTGAGATACTACAGAAAGAGAGGAAAAGAGTAGCGGCACAAAGAGTGTATAGGAGTGTAGTATTATGGATGTCGTCGGCGGGTGGATGAAAAAGGACTAGGAAAAGACGAGATAAGTACGCACGGAATGGAGGGTTTTCGAGGTCCACCAGCGCAACTACACCGCCAATTTGGTCGGAGCTCCCCGGGAGCTCCGATCTTCCATATCGGGAGTTGTAAGCGAGGAGGTCCGAAGAAAGCTCCCCGGGATATCAAAAACCACAATCCCTTGAGTATTCTGGAATCCAATCCCCCTCGGACATTCCTGCAGAGATCTCCAAAGCCTGATTCAAGTATATATTTAATCTCATTGACTGCCAATAAAAAAATAGCCGGTAGAAAAACCAATTTATTGATTTACAATACATGTACAAAGTACAAAGGAAGAGTGCGGGAGAGCCCAATGGCCGTCGCGAGTACTGTAAAACTGGGATGGGCGGTGTTCTGAGAAAGGGAGTAAAAATATGTAGGTTAACCGAAGAGCGCAAGGCCTTGACTGATTCTGCGAAGCGCACACCGAGTGGGAGTCAGCGACTTGGCGGACACCAACAAGGAGGTGAGAGTTGATAAGAATCAAAGCTGTCCGGACGTTGTCTGCGATTAGTACGATAAGCGACAATATGCTTTTGATATGATCTACCTGGGACTCTATATATTCGTTGTTCAAGGTGATTCCTGGGATAGGTAACGTGAATGGCCGCGCTGAATCCGTATATCTTTCATTTCCGCCCAGTGACGGTCTTGGTGGCTCCGAGTCAGGCACAAAGGCATATCGGAAGGGTGCCTGGATGTGAGCCGTTCTGGCGTTTGAGCGGGCCTCACGGCAGAGAGCGTATAAAAGGCTAGCAAATTAGGGTCCGCTGACATGACAATTTAATTGTCAGCTGACTAACAGATAATTGTCAGTCAGTGACTGACAAGGGGTTATTTAATTTTTTGAAAAAATTCCATCTGACAATCCTGACAATTACAACCCACCTACCTACCTCCCAACTGACTTTCTGAGCGAGTGAATTCAGCCGATTCAGACCGGATCAAAGGGAACAATTTTTTGAACTCCACAGCCGCCTGTCTGAAATTTTTGTCTATCTCCGTGGACCACCCTGAATGGCCGCCTGACAAAAGATCAGCTTTTCGAACTCAAATGGGTTTGGAAACATTTCTGCCAGACAAGAATTATGGTCTCTTACAAGTAGAGGCACCAATGGATTCAATCTGATTATCTTTGGCAACCAGCGGGTGACTTCCCGTAAGATAAATCTATTCCTGCGGAATTTCCGAGCCTGTTTGAGAGTGCCCGGGCCAGTGATGACATCAATTTGACAGATATTCGCGTCGTTCGTGTCTTCTATATTCAGGAAACACAATTTCTGGATGGGTACCCCCCCTCCAGAAATTTAATCTATTGGGGTGATTCAGAATAAAATTGGTTCATTTGTGGGTGATCCAATTGATGGGGTCCTGACAGCTGCCTCGAAATATTCCGGGGGGATAAATCTACCTCACGGGAAGTCACCCAGTACTACTTGACCCACCTCGGCAATAACGGAAATGAACAAGGAAGACAACGAGGAGCTTGAGAAAATATCCGCTGCTCTCAGGGCCAAGATATCATGCATGAAACATGGGCACAAGAAAAACACGAAGACTTTCAGATCTGACACCGTATTTGTTGTCGACAAGGGATGTTGAGGGCCCCGGATTGAAGGGCTTGCTGTCGGTCACATATGATGATGTGGGGACAAACAGTCACCCGGGACTGGAACTTGTCGAATAATAGCTAGTAATTTCTTGAATAGGCAATTGTCAATTGTTATCTGTCAGTCCTGACAGTCAGCCTGACATTCTGACTGACAATTATTTATTTTCTTCAAAGTGGAATTGTCAGCGGACCCTATAGCAAATGACGGACGAGACGGAGAATCGCCTCGGATAACAGTTCGGCATTTGCCGATCATGCCGGCAAGTGTACATAATGACACACATCAACAACATGCACACTACATTGACTACACGTGTCTTTCCAAGTCGTTCCCGCAAGATGGCGACTGCCCTCTGCTTCGTCCAGGGACTCCTTGGGAGGATCCCAACTGCCCTCAGAATCCTCAAGGAACTCCTCAGGAGGGCCCCAACTGCCTCGTCCCATACCTCGGTCACATTGGTCACTGTCCCCACAGATATTCTCCACATAATTCTTCAGCTACTGTATGATACTTCGCCCGCCGAGGAAGAACGCGAGAGGTATGATCATGAGATCTGCAAGGGAGAATACCTCCTCGCTCTCTCCGTGACTTGCCGATATATGCGCGCCCAAACGCTGCCATGGATATTCCGCGAGGTGTATAATTGGAGTCGCCCAGGCGGCGGCATCTGGCCTGAGACGCTCTGGCCTTTCTTCATGTAAGCGCACCCATCCCCGACATGAAATTATGGACCAATTTCGGTATCTCATAGGTCGGTCCATATACGGGACCAGTCAGTGCGGCACCCAGCGCACATCGCGCTGTCGCCGGAACTGTGTAGCGTGCTCTCAGGGATGCGCTCACTGACCACGGTTACCGTCCGTCTAGAGGCTTCTGTCCCCGGCGAACTTTTGGGTGCACTGTCGCTGGCTCCGTGCTTGACTTTCCTCGAGATCCACCAGGCGCGATTTGACGGGACCGCACCGTCTTCGCCCCTGCCATTTGCCACGCTCAAGGGCCTTGTCGTGTGTATCTCTGGATTCAGAGGCGTGGTTCGCAGCGACACTATTGACCGCAGAAGAGAAGTAGCCAACGTCGTGGCACTGCTGAAAAGTTTCAACCATAGCCTCACCATGCTGCAAATTTCGGGGGACTTGCTCTCTCCTGACTTTCTCTCCTTAACTTGGTTGCATCTGCGGAGCTTCATTGTCACAGAACACACTCCGACGCCATACATCGCGGTCCCCGAACTCGTGTCAAAGATGCCTGCACTACGTGACTTATCCATCCTGTTTTCCGCGGATTTGAGCCGGGACCGCGACGCGGGCGAGATGTACCCGCCTTTCAAACTGGGTACTCCTGGCGGTGGGCTTCTCACACATCGCTCCCCACTTCTGACCACCATCACCCTCTCCAATCTGGAGCCTGCGGACCCGATATTTTCGCAGCTTCCGCATTCGCTGGAATCTCTGCATCTGCTCGCCATGCAGGACGGGTACATCCCGGGACCGTCATCCCCGGGAAGTCTTTGGGAGGCACCATTCACACTTACCACCATTCCGATAGCCCTGGAGAGCATATCTCACCTCCAAGAGCTGACCGCGCTCTCGTTGACGCTCGACGACTTCGCAACAGCAGACACAATCCTCCGCATTGCGTCCGTGTTCCCGCGGCTGCGCTTCCTGCAGCTCGGACACGCAACCTACTCGCACGGCCACCAGTTTTGCTTTGATGTACGCGATGTACGTGTGCACGACCCAATTCACCTGTTTTGTTAAGGCATATATGATCCAGGATTCCATCTTGCACGCCCTGCAGTGCTTCTCGCGCCTCACACACCTGCGGATTTCGCTTGATTTCTTCGAGCGCGCGATCGACGCCCAAGACGGACCGCAGGGGCGTGCTGCGCAGTGGCTGCTTGAGGGCCTTCCCGGCCTGTGCACCGTGGCGTTTTCGTGGGGGCGGTCGTGGGATGACTACGGCTTCGAGAACATTATCTGGCGCGTGTGGGACCGCAGTGTGTTTCTGCTCCCGCGGGCACCGCCGGCCTTTGAGCCGGAGCCAGCAGAAGATGTGGTCTATGGGGTGGCGATTCCGCCCCGGGAGCAACGATCTACATAGCTCTTGTAGCTCGTACAAGATGAAGGGTCAAAATGACAGGATAATTATATCACATTGACGAACACAGAGCGAGCTCACAGATTTAGCTACCGGGCTCGGATTAAACCAGCTTAGCTTTGGTTAACCAAAGCATGTTCTTGCGTACGCCGGTTAACCATTGGTTAACCACGGTTAACCGCCGTACAACAAAATTTATATACAGACTATGTACTACGTGTTAAACTACATGCATTAATTAGAGTGAGAACTAGTGTGAGGCGAGTGGGAGTCAATTAACCGGAATCAATCAACCAAAGTCAACCGGTTAACCCAGTCAACCGGTTAATCAAAATCAACCGGTTAACCAAAATCAACCGGTTAACCAAAATCAACCGGTTAACCAGTCACTGGCGGACCATTCGAAACGAGCGTCCTGAGCACGACGGGGATACTGTAGCAGGTGAACCAGCCGTCGGACGTAGGAGATCCATGCAAATGGAGCCGCCTATCACAGAATGAGAATGGAATGTCCAAGGGAGAAAAAGGGAGAAGATGCACCGCCAGTGACGTGCATTAACGGCAGGAAGCGCGGGGTGATGATCCTGAAGAACGGCGGGCCAATGGGATAAGTCGGTGGGAACCTAATCTCGAAGATTAACGAGTTCACTTTCCTTTACTCTCACATAAATCAGCACCGGCGCACAAAACGAATAAAGGGAAACAGCTCACTCCCGCTTCATATCTTGGTACCCCGGGACCCACAGCTGCTTGTTCTGCAGCCTGATCGTTGGCGCGGGGTCGAGCTTCACGAACGGGATCGCGCCCTTCCGTGTCTTGAATGCCAGCGCCCCATCCCCGGAGGCCAAAGCGAGCGCCTTGATGGATTCAATCATTAGGCACGCGGCTCACCTGGGATCCAGTGCACACGGGTTTACTGGGATCACGGGCGGTTTCGCACGGCGGCGCGCATTTCTGGTGACAGATCGAATGAAGAGCAGGCGTGGGCGGCCAGACGACTCTCACCGATTCAACCGACCCCGGATTCAGGCAGATTTCGCTGCTGCAGTCCTGGTTGCCACGGCACTGGATGCAATTATGCTGGAAGGGCAGAAGTGGCATTTATACGTGTGGTATGATGTGGGCGAACACTGACATACTGCCCCCGTGAGCTCGGTACACAGTACGGCGTAGAAGCCGGACAGGATGAGGCCGATGGATCGCATTCGGTGCAGTGGGCCGCAGGTATCTACGTCCGCTAGGGTGTTGAATGGCGGGATAGCGTCTGACACAGACGCCGCATGCTCCAGAACACCTGGTTCCAAAGATTATGTTGATGAAGGATGAATCGCATGTGGCTCCACAGACGTCCTGCCGGACGTTGAGTACATCTGCGACAGGCGATGCGGCTCCATAGAGAATCAGGAAAATGCAGAAAAGGACGCGGCTGTCCATGTGGGTACGGTGGAAGATGAGGAGAACAGTATTAGTACCCCTCCTTTTATACAGCGCGGATCAGCCGTAGTTCATGGTATACCCGTTGGAATGAACCGTTGAGTTAGATGTCATGCCAGAGACATCGACTATCACCACTATATGACAGCCACTAGCAACATACTACCCCGATCTGTCGCATACACTGAATACGCTTTCTGATGAACCCACGATTGAACTTGCTTACCCGCTCCCATCCCACCTGCTAACCAAGTGTTCCGTTGGATCAGCCTGCCCAGATAATTGTACCATGCCTGCGAGCCGTTCTCGGTTAGCTGAGTGGACGGGCGTCGGGCGATTACTGCACCAATCAGACCAAAGCCCGTAGAGTTGTGCTCTCGGGTGCATGGCCTAATATAATACTTACCTAGGATCCGTCGCATCTGTGAATTTGGATTGTAAATTATAGTCTTTCTTCGGACGCTAGCGGTAGTATGTACGTTTAGCTTCCTTGCTCGTCTCCATCGATATCGGCATCAAAGATTTTAGGGCCGCACAAGAAGGGAAAGAAAAGACGATCCAATTTATACCGAAAAGGCAATAAACAGAAAAAATCTGTACATTAGACCGTGCGAAGGGGGGGCTGGAGAGCAAAACGGAGGCGAGGACGAAAGAGCGCCGTACAAGTAAGAGAGCGCGTGTACCGAGGGTCAGGGATATTGAGTGTCCGCCGGCTGCAGTTCGTCCGTAGCCGATCACGGGGTATGGGCCCTTGGTGCAAGAAGCGAGCGCCGTCCCATCGCCAGGACGCGGGGTACATGAGCAGGGCGCATAGGCGGCGCCCATCACGGATACTGGTGAGCGTTGCCAACGGCCAACAGTGTGGTACCGGGAGGACGGCGGCTATCGCAGAAACCACACCTGCGCACGCGCTCCTTCCCGGTGGCGAAGCGCTGGATCCCATTCCGGAAGGCGAAGACGCCGGGAGGGCGTTCGCGCTTCGTGTATCTGTCGCAAACCCGAGACGCGGCTCGATGCTTGGCGAGGTAGACGACTTGATTAGTGCGATGACGGATGACGACCCCGCACAGCGGGGAGGGATATTGTAACGCCAAGTGTATCCGAACGTAAAAACGAGGATCATTCAGGCGGTTCTAGGCGAGCACGCGCAGAGCGCGTTAGGCTGGAATCCATGTCAGCAAAGCGAATGGACCGGGCGTCCCGCGGGATTTGCGATAGCGTGCCCGTCGCGAGGGCGTTGAGGCAGGGCGCACACGGGGGGGGGGGGGCGCAGGAAGGCGGTACGGAGAGCACCGGTGAAGACGCGGCCGGAACGCGATGTCATGCAGCGGCAGATGCCACAACGCGGCACTGATGGGCGAGTACACGAGGAGGCGGACGCTCGTTGCGGGACGCCGGAATCGAGGTCGGTGAAGCGCGCTGCCTCGCCGCGACTACGAATGCGAAGGATACAATACGCACAATGACGGTACCTCGGGCCGGGTTCTTCTCTTCCAGACTCCGGCTCGACGTCCAATGCCGAGCCGCACACTCCTCCTGGGGTGCGCAAAAGGGAGCGACGAAAAGGGAGGTGCGGTTGGCCCGGGCCGAGTGCGGTGCTGAGTAGCGGTGGGGTGCCGTGAGTGGGTGCCGTTGACGCTGAGGTGAGGTCGAATGGAGGCGTTGGTCGTGGTGGTCGTCTGGGAAAGGCGACCCGGTTAGGTCAATGATGGCGATCCGGCCCGGTACGTGACACATGCCTCGGTCTCGCCATGAACACCACCTCGTCTGATAGATGGACCACAGGAGTCAAGTCCTGGCAAGAGTACTTTCGCGAAAAGAGAGCCGCACCTCCTGACGATGCCGTGGTGAGCGAATCCGTCAACCCACAGGAGCCATACTCGAAAGCCGCTCGTACCCAAAAAATCAGCCGCCTCGACCCTTCCGCTCTTCGACATACCGTCGATAATACCACGTTGAACCTATCCTTTGTTCAGCATATCCTTGACACCACAGGGCCAGTCGTCACCGCAGTGAACTTTGCCCAGTGGCAATTTACCACACCACCGACCGAATCCTTCCACTCGGTCGCTCATCATGAAGCTGCCTACTATGATTGGATAATGTGGACGGTATACCAGCCTGCTGCCAGCGCCGTCAACGCCGTCCGCGACAAATTCTATCAAAAGGCAAATCTCACGATCCCGGCGGATGGATACAGCAAAACGGAGACAGTCGTTGAGACCAAGGGCGGAGGTGCCGCCGACATCATCCACATATGGTCTAAAGGTACCAAATGCACCCCGCATGAATTCAAGCGCCACAAGGTCCTGCAGGTGGACGGCCAATCTGTTCTCGACTTTCTCTTTGAGCAGGCCGGCGCCGAATCCGGGTATAATTTTCGATCCAGAGAGCCAATTTCGACAATCCCGGGAAAGGCAAAAAGCATCGTGTCCCAGGTACGTAGGCTGTTCGGTCTTCAACCTGCCTCAAGTCTAAAATCAGCTTTCAGGTTATAAACGAGATGATCACCGCCGACACTGGACACGCGATCATCTGCACCGAGGAACATTATGCAATGCTCCGTGTCACGGATTTACTCCAGTTAGAAATCAGCCCCCCATACGCGGTTCGTAATTCTACGACACAAGCCGAAGATATGGCGCTACTCGTCCTCTTCTACACCCACGCCGCCCTGCGTGCAGGCCATACATACGCCGCCGCGCAGGCCACGGGGATCTCTGCGATGCGAGTTATGCTGCCCGCGTTCCCAACCTCGGTATTCTCGCCATACGAGGGCGTGTTCCGCGGCGGAATCATCGGCCGCACGAAGCTCATTTCCAAGTCCCGCGCCTCTTTCTTCGCCCTGCCATGGGTTCGGTTCGAGGGGGACGTTCAGTCGAGTAGCAATGATGTCACCATCGCATACGGCCACCTCGTCTTCCTCTTTTTCGCCAGCCATACTCTCGTTGCGAAGACTGCGCACGGACTGTCTGCAACCAAGCGCCTCGGCCGCGAGTATAATGCCTACACCCTCATGCGCACATTGCAGGGCGTGGCGATTCCCAAGGTGATTGGGATGTTCACTACCACAGACGGGAAGAACACCATCCTCATGATGAGCTATGCGGGGAAGGCTTTGAGGGCCTTCACTGAGCTTGAACCCCACGACAAGTAAGATCCATCTATCCCATCTTGGGAAGAAGCTGACCATCCCACTTAGGCGCGCACTCTTCCAGCGGCTTGTCCGTCTGCATAAGACTGGCGTGCAGCACAACGACCTTGAGCCGAGGAACGTAACGAAGTCACCCTCGGGGCCCTTGATTATCGACTTCGACCGCGCGTCGCTAGATCACAACTGCTCCGGGGCGTCGTGCAAGGAGCTTCTCCAAGTTGCGCAGGCGCTTGACCTTGATGGAGGTGAGTAATGTTTTACTTACGTCTCCCTTGCTCATTTTGTGCGTAGCAGCCGAGATGGAGACACCTGAAGAAGGAAGGGTACGGCCTCCGACCATATATGATGTTATCGTTGCTTTCATATCTGCTATGGTCTCCATCCTGTTCAGGTTCCCGCTTCGTCCACGTAACGTTTGAACTTTTTTGTGTACCATTTGACTACATCAGTGCACTTGTCAATATTTGGCCTTCATCGGCTCTGGTGCACTTGATTTCAAACCCTCTCAGCCCTGCAATCACCGGATTAGTCTTCCTCGGATGTGGCGGCACTCATCATGTCGACGACTTTGAGAGGGTCATCAACTTTCAGAACGGGCCGATCAATACCCGATTCCTTGAGGTCCTCTTGCCATTTTCCCCTTCATTCCCGAGGACGGGGAAAGCTCTGGGGAATTAATTTCTGAATAGCAGAGCCAATGCTAAGTAGCGGCTTGAATATTTTCAAGTCAGATTTTTCTTAATTTCCCAGAGTTTTCCTCGGATTTCTGCAAGAGCAATTGTAATTGAAGTTTTGCTTAAAATCGAAAACGTCTATCGTTTTTGAATTCGCTGGAAAGAAGGTGGTGTCGCCAATCGCCACGCAGACGTAACGATACCTGCCCTTTTAGAGGAATACATTAGGATTCATAAGGAGATACAGGGTATAAGAAAAGTAACAGAAGTAGGAGAGACAAATGAAATATGTGAGGAACTGTGGCAGCTGGACATGATCGTTCCACTCTTCACCGGAAAAGAAAATCCATGAACACCCGAAGCCAGCGCCCACATGGTCCGGATCGCACAGCGGTAAAGTGGCTTGATGGCATTCGCGGTCCAAAAATTCAAGACATGTAGCATAACCCCCGGGATAATGAGCAGTCGGGCGAGGAAGGTCGCGATCAAGACCGAAAAAGGGAATCTCGGCAACTGACGTAATCCAAATCGTTCCTTCCCTTCAATCTCTCGTCTCCAGTCTCCTCACTCTCGTCGCCGATGATGGCTTCCCCCTAGCACGCCTTTGCCTCGAGCACCACCTCCGCGCCATACACGCTCTGGTCGTACAATCGTGGGCCGTTCCTACGCAAGATCCCGCCGCTGCCCGTCGTACTCCGTCTGGGTTACCTCGACTTCTCACCCAAATCTTAGGCGTCAATACTAACGTCTCGTTCTCCTCCACGTCCTGCGACCTTTTGTATCGCGCTGCCCCTCATCTTCTGTCGTCTAATCCATCCCGGAGGTGGCCGACCCATCTGTCCTGGTTTCTCGAGAGCACCAGCCGTGTGCATGCTTCTCTGGAAGCCGAAAAGACGGTTCTGCACATTGCGGTTGCGGATGGGCGTTGGTGGAGCAGGAGAGGACGTAGCAGCGGCGCAGACAGGCTCCCAGCGTAGGTTTTCTCTGTGGCAGACACACTCGCCACGAGTATACTCACTCCGGTACGTCGATTACCCGCTCTCCCTTGCTCTTCAGTTGACGTCGATGCGATGCAGACACCGCCGCTCCTCGACACGCTCGCGCGCACCTCCCGCCCCCCGCGCTCGTACTCAATCTCTTGCCGGCGGATACGACGGCAGGCGCTACCGCCCCCCTTTTGCCTTCGATATAAGTACGCGGGCCATCCTCCACCGTCTCCGTTGGCGTCGCTGACTGTCCTTCTCTTGCAGTGCGGCCCGCGCTCGGGTGACACGTCACCCCCCTTGTGCTCCCCTTCGTCAGCCCCTCGCCATTGGACGAAGTGCACCGTGGCGCCGCCGCACCCGCGCTTTTCAATCATTCCCGCCTGCGGTTCTCTGGCTTCCAGTTTCATCCTCTTCGGACCTCTCATTCCGTCTTCGACCGGCGGCGTCCATCTGCCTCGCCGTCTCAGCTACATGGATCGTCGCCAGCTCAGCGACGAAGCACCATTATCTGCACGCCTCCTCATCGGTAGCGGCACCCTTGCTTCTCGGGGCGCCGTACACGTGTATACCATGTCGATGTCAGCAAGCGTCCATGGCTCGAGATATGCGCTTAGAAGGTCGGGAGCATCCACTCCGTCGTAAACGTGCATGTGGCTCTCCCTCCTCCGACGAGACGGGCTCCGATCCCAATTCGTTGTATGTCTCGGTGTCCGCCCGCAGCACACTTCCCAGGGGATGCTGACCTTTCATCGTCGGATGCGCGGCAGCATCCCCGACAAGACAAAGAATCCTATTCGTCCCGACGTCACATACGTTCCCGCAAAACCTCCTCCCTCCCCACCAGCATCAGGTCTTTCGGCGCCCGAGACGCTTTGGCTGCTCCTGCCGTTTGAAATCCCCCGTACTTTCGCGTCGCAAGATGCATCCTTTTCGGGGCTCCTCCGCGATACCCTCCGCCCCGACCCCACCGTCCGCGCCGTCTGATGCTCCCGAAGTCCCGCCAGTACCCCCGCACGCAACGCCACCTGAAGTATCGCTACACGCCTTATATTACTGGGACTGTCCACCCCCGCGCTCTGCCCATGCACTCCGCCGCCACCGCTGCACGTCGCGTCCTCGTGGTAGAGGACAGCGAGCATAACGCTGAGGGCGACAAGGGCGCTGATACGGGCGCATCACCGGGCAGCACCGTTCCTCACCGTCTATAGAGGACGCCGCTAGGCGACGTCGTTCCTCGGCATCCATAGATCCATAGACGGCGTCGATCGAGGGACGGATGGGTGTACAAGACTTCCCGGTCCAGGCGGGCGTACCTCTCCCTCCCACTGCGCTCTTTGCGCTCCCGGCGCCGCGGTGGTATGGTAGCGGCTTAGGATGGGAAGGATTGAAGCGGCAGGAAGGCGCGGCCCTTCTGGCACCCGACGGTGGATACGGGCGGCAGGCGCTGCTACTACCATACTACCACTCCTTCCCCGGCTCCCCTCAGTCTGCTTCCTCCTCCGACTCATCTCTTTGCCTACCGAGCTTATGCCACCGTCCATATCCTCTCACTTCTGCTTCATGTTCCGGCCCACTTGCACCGCCGGGGCACGCCGCTGCTTTTCCCCACCTGCCCGTACCCACCCCGTCGGCGCTCATTCCTTCTGCGGTACCCCTTGTCGGGCTCATCGCTGCGGCAGTATTCCCGAGGCGAAGACGGGCGGAGGGGCGTTGTATCCGGCCCCGTCTCCTCTCAGTTGCAGCCTCGTGCTTCTGCCGGCGTTCCGTGGGTCGAGCATTGTGTCCTTTGGACGAGATGGATTGTTTGATACTCGCACGTACTTATGCTTCTTTCCATGTATGTTTTTAGACCTTATATCCGTCTTTTGCGCTGTCCCCCACTCGTTTATCACCGCTTGGTCAATGGCTGGCTTTTTTCAGTCAAGGGTGTCGTCACCAGCAATCAATACAACCAAACACTCTGCGCTTTTTATAATCCAGCGGCAGCCGTTGCGACTCAGCGAGGGCTTTACTGTTCCAGGGTTGTAAGCGTCGGTACTGCACTACCCAATCCGCTTTTATTCTACTGGAACAATTGCTTAGACTCGGAACTGAAAGGCTCGTACGGTACATCTGCCTCTGCTTTTCAAGTTCCATCGCTCAAATGGTGGGAACGACCCGGAAGCATTTGCCTACTCTTTGACTCCGTCGGGCGTTTCATTAGAGGCTTCGAACCAGGCACTGACATTCCCTTCCTTTTGGCGACGTCGCATTTCTCGCTCGTTGTCGTCCATCTTTCGCCCCCCTCAAAATCCCGTGTCGAAGAGGCTCCTGAGTAAACTGAATTCCTTCCAAAGTACCGCATCCCTGGCGTCGAAAGTCTGCCGGGTCCACCCGATATCTGCCCCAAACGTAATACTCTCCGAATGTGAAACGGTCATCTCAATCGGTGATTCCATCGTCCTGAGGTCTAGACGATCCAAGGAGTTTACTCCCAGCCCAATAATGTGGGGCTGAAGGTTCAGAACCGAAATTGACCGTATAATAATTCTTGTGCGTTGGCCGGTGGTGGTCAAATATTCACGCTTTCCTTCCATAAATTCGACGCGATACTCTACGATGGCCCCCGAAGACGTTGCATCACAAGCACGCTGAGAAATTGGGAGTTGATTCATTGCATCCGCCTCAGGCTCCCCTTCAACTCCAACCACAACAAACTTTGGACTGCGAATTCATCACGCCATTTCTCTCCGGATGAATATTGCAATACGTCTTTCGTGCCTTGTATTTTTGGTATTTTTTGCCCAATATAGATATTTTTCCGCCTACGTGCATCGCATCGAATTTATGAGAAATACTATCGAGCCCCAATATTTGTGTGCCGTGGTACTTGGGTGGGTTCGAGGCACATAAAAGCACTTGCGGGGTTCTAAAGTACCCTCCGACCTCGCCAACACATCAACGTGGATTGGGAGAGGTTGGGGAATTCTGAACTGTGCGCTCGAAGCCAGCCAAAACCATCCGGGCATGGAGCGTTCAATGCCGTTTAAAGCCGAATGGGATTTTGGTAGAGTCGACCGAGCAGGTGTCGGAGTCGGTTCATGTATACCGGCAGGACTGCGGAATGCGATGCTGCTTGTGACTGGCAACGGGGCAGCTACTCCTCGCCCCGCGCAAAGCACACGCTCCCGCCCCAGCTCGGCGTGAACACCTCCTGCGCCGCCATCTGCCACGTGCCCTCGAATGTGTCGCGCACGACCAGGTGCCCCGAGATGAAGAAGGTCGCGAGGCGGAGGGTGCGGTCGCGCTGCGCTGCGCACTGGTTCACCGGTGGAAGAGAGCGTGGGATCGTCATATCGTATTGGGCAGTGGGCCGGAGATGAATGTGCGGCGATGAAAGATGGACAGAAGGGTGACGGGGACGAGCGAAGGAAAGGACGGATGGATGGGGGAAGGAACGGATGCGTGAGGGAGTGGATATGGCCTTGGCAATGAAGGAGGGAGGGCGGGGGTGAGCGAAGAAGGAAATGATGCGTGTAGGAAGGAAGGATCGATCGATTGAATGGGTTTATTAGGGAGATGGATTCGGTGCGGGTGGTACATACGGATATGTGGTGGGAGGTGGGGAGGGTATGAAATGGGACGGAGGGATATGACGACGCAAAGCGGCGGGCGACGAGGTATAGACGCGTGGGACATCGCGCAAAACCTTCCCAAAAAAACCTACAAAAAAAACGCCTCACCCCCATCCTCGAAAAACCAAATCACCCACAGCGCCCCCGCGCCGGCGTCCGTGTCGCGCGGCCAGCCGACTTGCCACGCTCTTCCATCTAGTCCTTCACCTCGTCCATCCAAAAAAGAAGGGAAAGGCCTGTCAGCCCGTGAAAACCAGAACGAATAACACCACGCTGCCTCCCGTGGCCACGCGCCCCAGCGGCAAAAAAAAAAAAACGAAGAAAAGAATCTACTCCATCCCCAAAAGAAGAATAAAACAACTCACCCCCGCCGTCCCCCTTCCACATCCTTTCCGCACCCACTTGAGCGCGAAAGAGCGCGTGCCGACCCACGCGAGCTGGTGCTGGTTCTTGCCTATGCCGCGTGCTCCGCGCAACCCGGCCGATGACGCGCCGGATCCCAAGGCCGACGACGCGCCCGCCTCAGACCCGGACACGGACGAAATCCGCGGATCGACCTCCCCGCCATTCATCGGTGTCGGCATAATACCCACTCCTTCTATCCACTGATCAGCATGCGAATATGGATAAAGTAGAGAGGGACCCGACTCAAAACCACAAGTCTCTGGACGTTTCCGGTATGGAGAAGCTCCCACCGATTCCGGCCCCCCTCGACGCTTTCATCACAACTCAGGACCGAGCCGACGAGAAGGACGACACTTATAATCTTCTCCGTCATATAGACCTCGCTCAAAAGCCCAAGGACGCGGCCCTCCTGCTTACGTGCCGCCACCTCTGCGCTCTGCTCGCCTAGCGCGGATGCAGGAATAGGGCGTACAACCGGGCGGGCGGGGTTCAGCGCATTTCGAGAGCCGTTGGCTTCGCTTTATCCGACTTTGGCGGAGTTGGGGGAGCACGACCACGAAGCAGAGGGTGGGAAGGATGGGGTGGCAACGCTCCGCACGCACCTGCGCACGCTGCGCGTCCTCCGCACGGGCGACGTGTACGCGGACGGCGCGGGCGCGGTGCTGCGGGCGCGTGGGCGATGTTGCTTGCGGATGAGTTGGTGTCTGGCGTGCGTGGTGCTCTACAACGCAGATATTGTATGTGCTATCCTCTCGAATACGTCTGATCAGAGGAGGCGAGTCTTCACAGGCGGAGAACGAGCGAGTTTTGGCTTGTTGCAGGTCGACATCTTTCTCCCACCTAGGGTCGGTCGAATGAGCAGAGATATTCTGCAACAGGATCAAACTCGTGAGCAAGCCAACGACAAGAAAGGTTCTTCCTTCGAGGAACCAGCAAGAATGGGTGACGGAGAGCGGGAGCGAATTGCATTGGGAACTGACAGAAAATCACCCCGCGTTATATAGCAAGCGATACTACAGGGGCGACCCACACGACTCACTCAGCTGTTAGTTATTGCTCCTATCCGCGAACTCGCGAAGCTGCGAGGAAATAACCCATCGAGCCCGGCCGGGTTGTGAACTTTCCACGGCTTGTAAATGATCAAAGAGTGAACTGAAAGAAGAAACTCACCGAAGCCGAGATTAGGTCTTCGTATCGCACCACTTATCAAGGGCGAGGACCAACCGAGGACTAAGAGTGCTCGAGCTCATTGACCGGGGATTTTGTTGCTTCCTCAAGAAAAATACAGGAGGAGGTCGTACGAAGGAGTTTGTTCAGTCCAGCTTCTAGTCGAAAGGGATTTCCGCGACACTGCGAGTGAGTGCATGAGCGAGAAGCACTCGCTCGTCGTTCGCCGTTGAGCCTTCACCTGGAGTATATCACGGATCAGAAGGCTGAAGCAGAGGAATTAGGTCTACGTATCGTAGGCCGAAGACTGGGGCAGCTCGAGTTCAGTGGTCGTATATCGTTGTGGTTTGAGATCTTCGGATGTCCTCGAGCCAACGTATTATGGCAAATGTGGAGAAAAAAGACTCATGCAAGATCTCCTATGGCCCAGCACCGAGTCGAACGGGGTGTCGCGTGGGTAGAGGCGCGTAGCGCACTACCCAGACTGTCCTTGGAATCATGGCAACGTTCGATGAACATAAATCGAGATCGAATAGCTGTGCTTCGAAGTTGAGGACAAACTCTAGAAATTGGACAGGAGAAATGGACCCTCGACCTCGACGACGAGATGATGAACGACTGGCGGACTTGGGAGACTATAAGAGTTTCAAAAGGAGCAAGAAGAATGAGAGAGGATATGAGAGGGGAATCGGACATAGATATAGTGTGTGCTCAGGGTAAAGAGTGTGCAAACCAGCAGCAAGAAGGAGAGCTGCCGGCAAAAGAATGAAAAGAGCATCCCAGAACAGGAAAGCAGATACTAAGCGCAACCTCGGGATCATATAGAGGGCCAGGCGGAAGGGCGAAGAGATGCATGGATGGAAAGCGTCTATACCGGGCGAAAAATGGGCACTGCAAGTAGAACGCTTGGCGACTTGACCAAGGGGCCGCGCTGAAGCCGCGCTCGAGGCAACTTCGGAAGCAAGAGCAGTGCCGGATCAGATATCGGTGTTCCGTCGCACTGCCTCCTCCGGATGCCGCGATCAAATGGAAAACGCATGCTACCTTTCACCGACGCTTTGACCCCGATTTGGGATCCATCCTTCGTTCTGGCTTAGTCTGGGCTGTACAATTGTTAAATCACTCCGCGAGCCCGAGATTTATATCTTCTTCCATAGCTATCCTGTGGCCCTCTCTGTCGCCCCAGGGAAACCCTGAAACGTGTGACAATAATCTCCGACGCTGAAGTTCTTCGCTGAGTTCGCTCCACTCCAACTCAACTCTATTCGACTTTCGGTCTCACTTGGCCTTTGTGGCGCCCTTTGTCTCGTTTCACGACACCTCCGACCTCGGGACTCATCACGAGGATTTCTCGGGACTTTGTTCTTCACGCCGCTTTGAAGGCATGGACATCGGAATGGCGAAATCGACTCAATCGACGAGGCCGTGTAGAAGCCGCTCGACTCGACTCGGGTCCCCCACAGAGGCGGCGAGGAACTAGCCAACGAGCCGCAACTCGAGTCTCGGCTAGGCGGCGCGAGGCGCGAAATGGTTTGACACTGATATCAAAGTGTGCCGCGCGCGGACTCGTGGAGACATCGGCCGGAGGTAAAGTGCGGCCGGGTAATGAATAGCAGCATCTGTCAAGGATCGGCCAGACACTTCGAAGACGGCCTCGTTGGCCCGCGCAGCGGAGCATACCCGCGTCTCTGCATAGAGTATTCCGTCGTTTTTTTATCCACCCCTCAATACTTGCAATTATCCTAATTTTTTGACCTAAGTGATGTCGTCCACGCTGGTGGTTCCAAGATCCTACATACGGGAACTCTCAGACACGGTGGGGTTCTTTCGCCGAATGACGTCGAGACAGTACTCACGGCCAGTCTGAGACTGTAGCACTGCCCAAGACCAGCTTAGCAATTGTCTTCTGGGGTGGACGGCGATGATCACCGCATCTTCGAATTCTGCCGCTAATCCAGGCCGAGTCTAGCCTTCACCGACCTGTTGGGCTGTTTCGGTCTCCCACCGTATAAATACGCCTCCCATTTCTAGTCAGTCTGCATCCATCCGCCTCTAATAATGTCGATGAATCTGATACTATCTACTCTCTTAATCGCTTCAAGTGTATGGGCCTTTCCCTCTCCGGTACGTCGCTTCAAAGTTCATTATCGCTCTATGGCTATCGCATAACTGACTCCTTGTGCATAGCACCGTCCAGCCACCCGTCAAGCCACTCTAACGAACCAGTACATCCACCTCACGGACAACTTCGCGAAGTGCCTCTCCGCGTCATCTGATGCGAACGGGGCGATCGTCGAAATCGAGGGACTGCGCCGTCGGGGGTGACACCAGGCAGAGCTGGACCGTCTCCGGGTCGAATTTGCAGATCTTCGGGAACATGTGCCTGGATGTTACCAATGGCGCAACCGCGAACGGGACGCCGCTGCAGATCTGGGAGTGCTTCACCGGCAATACGAATCAGGAATGGACGCTGGAGGGGAACGCGATCAAGTGGAATCAGGAGTCCAGCTGCGTGGATCTCACCAACGGCATTACGACGGACGGTAATGTTGTGCGTCTCCTGTTCTATTTATTTATCTTCTCCGTTACTGACTTATTGTTTTGTAGATCCAAATATGGAGCTGCACTGACGGTCCGAACCAACAATGGACGCTGACCACCGGCGCGTCGGAAACTATTACTCCTTGGACGAGCAGCACGACGTGTCTCACCGCCCCTAATAAGGTGAACGGGGGCACGGTCGTCGTCGAGCCCTGCAACGGATCCGCGGGCCAGTTGTGGACGGAAATCGGGTCCACGATCGTCGTCTACGGGAACATGTGTCTCGGTGCGCGTCCTCACTCATCGCATTTAAATTCGACGCTGACGTTCGTTTTTCAGACGTGCCAAACGGGAACACAGCCAATGGCACCCATCCGCAGATCTGGGAATGCACGCCCGGCGTGGGCGACGCGAACCAGCAGTTCTTCTACCTCACCTCCGACCAAAACATCCAGTGGATTAACGAACACATGTGTCTCGATCTCACGGATGGGAGCCTCGTCCCGGGGAATCAGGTATGCGGATTTAAAATAGCATCACACCCAAGTGATTTCTGACCTGACGTTTTTTCTCTCTATTGCAGATTCAGATGTATCCTTGCTACCAGGACAGCGACGCCAACAACCAGATTTGGAACTTTGGCGAGGGATCCGCTTTCTAAACTCATGTATGCAAATTGAACACCACAGCCCAATTAGAACGTCTGTATCTGACCCCTTGTTCTTTCTCTCCATTGCAGGTCAGGACAGCGACGCCAACAACCAGATTTGGAACTTCGGCTAATCGATGGGAGTGTGGGACACTGATCATCTCTGAACTCGGACGCTTTTACGACTACACTACGGACTAATGCACACGATAGAACAGATAATGCCTAGTTTTGTTTATATGTTCTAACATGACTGTTTTACTTCATTGTTTTGGCTTCATGAGAAGCAGCAGAGCACGTGCGTACTATGAACACAGATTTCCGGTGCTTAGGGGTAAGCCAGTCGAGGAAGACCGTCCCGCGGAATTCGGCGAAGGCCGGCTATGTCAAAATCACCTTCGCTCGACTGCGCACTCATTAGGCATCGATCAACTCATAACATGCATGTAACATATTCAACAGCTCTCTTTAATGTAATAGAGAGTTTCTGAATAGTTCAGAACATGATACATCGAACAACGGGACATTTGAGCAACATATGGGTCAAGTCCTCTGGCAAATATTGCATTTGGAGTACTTACAACTTACCCATTGACTTACGCGTCCTCCGATGTTCGTTTAAGCCATTACTATCACTCCTGAGCATGTCACACAGTGGGGTTGGAGGTTGTACATTGCCGTGTTAAAAGCCGCGTCGCGCCGCGCCAATGCCGCGTCAGTGCGCGCCTACCGCGTCATCTTCTCTAGGCCCAATTCCGAGGACATGATAAATTGTCGTCCAGTTAGCAAATGTTTAACAAAAGAATAACGAACTGTGGTGAGAAAGACGAAACATTTTGAGCGCAGTCTCAAAACCTGAGAACGGAGATACACGGAGCTGACACATGAATTCGTAAGTGTCTGACTAGTCAGTATTATTATAACCTCACGCCGAGAAATCGGAACGGAAGACAACCGAATGTTGTAATTTTTTGCTGAGTGAACAGGTTTCGAGTCCGTTTTGTTCGGAACACGCCCGGATGCGTCAACCGCCACTATTTAATCAACTTCACAATCGATTACGCCTACCCACAATATAGTATAATCACAACATATTGTAATATAATAGTGCAATAATATTAGCCCTAAAATTACGCTCGAGCTGTATTTAATCGTAATTCTGCTATTACATTCCATCATAATCTAATGTAATCATAATCTTAGCCAGCCTTACTACTATACGGTCACGGTTGAAAAGATTCCTCTTGTTGCGAACGCATTCATTAACCATTCACCTATGAACAGTATCACAGATGTAATGGTCGGAACCCATCGACGGTAAGCAACAATTCTTTTCTCATGATGGAGAGGATCCAGCTTGTGCGGCCGCCCAAGCCGAGGGTTCGTCGACTGTCTCCCCTTATTGCACACTCACCTTATTTGGTCCAAGGATTCACGTTGAAGTCCCGTTGGTTCTGGCTCGGTAAGTCCTTGAACGGTCAGCCGAGCTCGGCTCTTCATATCCAGACTCTGGATGGACTCTCTCGTCCGGAAGAGAATATTGTTTGGAAATACGTAGCATTAGGCCCTTACAAAAGCCAAACCACAGACTCGTTCTGTCACGCGCAAGCAGTGGCCCTAAAGCCCAAATAGTGTAGATGCTATGGAATGTGTTCCCTAACCGGCGACTTTCACGAACGTGAACTCGACTCTCGAAACCGAGACGGACTTCTAGCTGTCAGACTCGTATTGAATATTGATCCGCTGGTCTCATGGTTCAGGTCCTGCGGTGGAAGCCTTCCCACAAAGGCTCGCGACGTTCACTTCTCACGAATCCGAACGTTAGCAGCCGAGCCATTTAACCCGCTATACCTCTCTAGTTCTACTGTGCTGCTCAAATTATAATTGTTCTAATCTACAAGCCCAACAGAAGATCCGTAACTCTGTTTTGGCCGAAATAATCGCGGTACTCCTTGGTCAACCATCGCAGCCCCGAGCTGTAGTAATACTGGCGAAAGAGCGTGTACGCGTCCGTGCGCCAGGTGCGCTGGTAGATGCCGCCGCCTGGTAGGTTCGGCTTGCGTGGCGTATACCCTGGGCAGAAAATGGTGCTGATTGGGTCCACTATGGGCGGGACGCTCTCGTGGCCACCGATGTCCGCATAGCAGACTTTAATTGGGTACTGCCACTTGCACCACAGCGGCGCGGGGACGGGCAGCCACGGGATTGAGAAGACGGTGTTGGGGTAGCGTATCGCGACCCAGGGAATGACGAACTCCTCGCGCGCGGAGTAACACGCGTTGGCATCCATATCGTCCACGGTCTGCATGAAGCGCACACTATAGTTGAGCATGCCAAGTGAGCTGCCTGTGTAGGCGTGTGCAATGAAGGTGTGACAGAGCCAGCCCTTGCGCGGGTCCGTCCAGCACGCATGGTTGATGTCCTTTGCGCCGTACGCGGGGCTCTGCATGTACTCGCCGATGACGATACCAGAGTCGCCCGAGATGCTGATGCTCCGTGCGAACTTTTCAGAGGAGAGCGACGCGCGGATGACGTCCCCCCACAGCTCGCCGTCGGCGTCGAAAGGCCCGACCTGGTCGAGGATGCCCGCGTCAACGTACATCCACGTTTCCGAGCCGAACGGGTTGCGCATGACTGCGTCGTACGAGGCAAACGCCTTGGCGTTGTACGATGCACTGCGGTGCGCGTGGTCACGCGTCGTGTCGGGGTACCATCCCCACACCTTGGAGTGGCCGTCGAACTGGTGGAATAGCGCGGGCTGGGCATAGGTAAAGTTGTGGGCCTGGTAAGTGTTGTTGGGGATGTCCCAGATAGTGGTGTAGTCGTCGACGATGTACCAGTGGGGGTCCGTGCGCATGAGGCGTAGCGTCGGCGCGAGGGAGGGCGGCGCGTAGAGGATCGTCTGCTCGCCCATGCGTGCCAGCCGCTGGATGCGCTCGAGGTAAAGGTGCAGCGGCCGCCGGGGATTAGCGTCTCCGTCGGGGTAGAAGATCGCGACAAGCGTCGGCGCACCGGGGCTTATGGGCGATATTTCTGGCTCCGTGCGATATTCGACCTTCTGGAGTCCGAAGAACTGCGCCTGCCATTCCGCGACGGCGCGGCCAAAGGGCCTATGGTAGTACAGAAGGTAGTTTTTTGGTGTTTGGGTGGAGGACTGCGGCCATGCGAAGAGCGGCTCTTCGAGGGGCACAATGTCAAGTTTGTGCTCGAGAATGCGTTCCCGCGGCGAGGGGGAGTGCATGGTTCTGTGCTACATAGCGCTATGACGACTATTTTTCTTCTGTTCGTCAATTGAAAAACGGAAATACGTACTATTGATACTCCCGAAACTCTTAACTTTAAGCAGCCTCAATCCGATTTGTCAATATTTGTGGATCTAGCTCCATTGAACATTCAGGCTCACTAAGCAGCTTGGTCTGACTGCCTCTGTTTTGAAGGAAAGTGTGTTGCTTGTGGGGGGATGGTCAGTTGGCTCTTTCCGTGGGCCTCCCCAGCATCTCGGCTGACCATCGGCAAGCTGCTGCCGATCTCGAGCTCCGTAGCATTTGAACTTTGGACATGCATGCTCACAGCAGGTTCTCGTGCGTTGCCGACGGAATGCACTCGGAATGCCGGGAGAATCAGTCTTGTCGTGAGATTTCTTGGTGCGGGACAAGTGTGGGAGGTTCTTCGGATCAACGCGGGTTGAAAAGACGGGAAACATAACAAAACAACTCATCAACGCGCTTATCTTCCCAGCTGCCGACGCGCCGAATCTTTCCTGTGGAAGCGAATTCGAACACACGACGCCGACAACGTTTACATGTAAGGCACAAGGTTGCACGCAGGAAACGGTCGTACCTTGACGCAACCCTGACGGCGACCTGAACCCGGCAAGGAAAACCTCTATTGTTGGAACTTGGTAGTGATGGTAACATTCAATTGGCTCACTTTTCACATTCAATTAGCTCGCTCTTTCTCCCCGACGACCTCGTTCCTGAGTAATAGTTCGATTGGTCTAATTACGTACCCGATCTTCTTGTCATCCATATTACTTGAACACCTGGCTGGCATTCGACTCAATGCTCCCCGAAGCCCAGCAAATCAATTCCCGGCCTCCCGCCGTCGTGCTCCCCACTCCCCCGTCAGACGAGGAAAAATACAGCTATTTGAATGGTCGGCGCCTTCCCATCTACTTCTTTGGCGTGCTTGCGTTCCTATCGCTTCACCTCAGCGCCTGGCTGTTCGCTCTCAGCTCGCCCGAGTTCTATTGGTGAGTCCTGATGGTCTGCTCGACTGCTACAAGTCATTGACAATGTATAGGTTCGGGGCGTTTGCCGCCGTAGTGCAGGTATATCACTTGCTGTGGTATCCCATTGCGTGAGTGTTGCATAGCAAATTCTGGTTTCCTTACAATTCTCCATCTTCAGCTTCACCGGCCGCGACTTCGACTTCAGCAACCACAAACAAACTCTCCACAACTATGCCGTGACCCCAGAGGACGAGCCCTCCGTGTAACTACTACCACGCTCTTCTTTCTCTACCCCATCTCATTCCTTGCAGAGACATCTTCCTTCCCTGCTGCAACGAACCGCTCGAGATCCTCGAAAACACCTACACCTATGTCTCGCAGCTCGACTACACTAACCTGCGTATCTGGGTCCTCGACGACGGCGCACGCCCCGTCGTCGCCTCCCTCGCCCAGTCCAAGTTCGGCTTCGGCTACATGCAGCGCCCCGACCGCCTCCTCGGCAAAGCAGGGAACTTGCGCCACGCTTTCACCCGCACGTCGGGTGAATTCTTCGCGATATTCGACACGGATTTTTGCCCGCGGCGCGACTTTTTAAGGGAGGTGGTGCCTGTGATGCGGCGATATACGGACGCGGCGATTGTGCAGACGCCACAGTATTTCCGCGTGAGTAAGGCGCAGACGTGGGTTGAGCAGGGCGCAGGCCCGCAGGTGGAGGTGCCTTTCCGAGTGGACCAGGTGAATCGCGATCGCTTGGGTGCCAGTGCGTTATGTTTTTCTCTCTTTAGTGTCCAGTGTGAATCTTACGCGCATTGATTATACAGCGGCGTGCGTTGGGAGCAACGCGCTTTACCGCCGCGACGCGCTGAAGGAAGTCCAGGGCACCTTCGCGATTGCCTACTCCGAAGACGAGCATACGGGCTTCCAGATGATAAAGCGCGGCTGGCAGGTCAAATATCTCCCGCTCCCAATGGCGTGTGGGACTTGCCCGGATAGCGCGCAAGTGTATTTCTCGCAGCAGGTGCGCTTCCTCGCCTCTCTCTTTCGGTTAGAAGTGAACATATGGTTTTTCAGGTCCGCTGGTGTGCCACGGCCCCTACGCTCGTCTACCAGCGCGACTTCTGGCACGCGAATCTGCGCTTCATGCAGCGTCTGTGCTGGGTTGCCCCGCTGTTCGGATACAATGCCAACGCGCTCTTCCCCTTCCTCTGGCCGCTCCCCGCGCTGCTCCTGGCCTGGTTCAGACCCGAGCTCGTGCGATGGTATTGGTGGGGCCTTGTTCTCCCAACAATATTCAATTCGCTCGTCGTACGGCGCTTATGGTCGCGACAGGTATGTATTCCATTTCAACGCATGGCAGGGCAATGATTTACTGGCTGACCAGTTGAAATTTGATAGGGATATGGTGTCAACACAGTCTATCTGAACGCGGTACAACAGTACGTATTCCCATTCTTTCGGTGATAAGCGTGTTTTGTATTCATTATTCAACATTGCACTTTGATTGAAGGTATGCCCATTTGACGTCGCTATCGGACCATCTATTCGGAACATTCTCGGGCTGGGTCGCGTCGGGCGATGCGACGGCGACGGCGAATGCGAATCCCGACTCGAACTCGATCTCCGCCTCTGCCGCTGGGATGGATGATGAGAGCACGCCGCTTCTCGGCGCGAATGCGAAATCGTCATCGTCCTCTGCTGCCGCGAGCAAGTACAACCACATGCGCCTGCTGTGTGCGCTTTGGGTGTACGGCACGACTGTCGCACTTGTGGCGGGCGTGGGTCTACAGATTACGCGTGGGTATCGATGGTACGAGTTTGTGCCTGCGCTGATGTGTGCGGTGTACGAGGTGTGGCGAACCTGGGCGTTTGTTTGGTGGGTGTGACTGTGAGGCAGGGCAGTTGAGACCCTTGAGGGACGGTGCAGGTGTTAAGGCGAGAAGACGAGTGGATGGTACGATTTAAACTTGGAACTTATTTGTATTTAGAAAAAAAAGGAGAGGAATCAAAGGCGGCAAATACAGGCGCGGACCGTTGGGAGAAATTTGTGTTGAGAAAGGCTCTGGGCGATGGCCATTCATCTGGCAATGAAACTTGGGTAGCACCAATGATGCCCTGAGCAGTTTCTGTAATAGATCTGGGCTTCGCGCGCTGCCGAAGCGTGTATGAAATGAGCTGTCTAGCAGCCAAGCAAATATATTTGGTTCAAGAATCCCTATAAAACAGCAACGTTCACGCTGATCGTACCAAACAGCCGAATAGTAAGAGCAAACCTTTACTAGACGCGATCTACGGAATATCTCGTAGTTCTTAGGACTGTGATGCTAAGAAGTATACCTGAAAAGCAAGGTTACGACTGTAGCTCAGTGGTAAGATTCTCAGTGGGAAGGCTGGCGCTTCAAGGTGATGATGTATTGCAAAGGTAGGTTAAGTTGTACATGAGCGGGAAGAGCTCCCTTTATATACCTGGAAAGTACTCTAAATATAGCTAAATGACTCGAATAGAGTCAGGGAGAAATGGCTCCATGCCCGAGACCGAGTCAGAGGGCAGTGATTCCAAGCCCGAGTCATACCCGAGGCAAGCAGCAGCTGACCAAACATCTCGGGGATCTCGGAGATGTTCAAGTAAGAGGCTGCACTGCGCATCGAGAGTATATGGAGGGTAATAAACTTGAAATGAGCCAATATCCATCACAGTTTCGGGACCCTACATCCAACCAAAATCTTCATGTTACACGGTCGTACACATCGAAAATATTTACAACGGCACACGGAAAACAAAGGTATATAAAAGGTATATAGCTATCATCGCCTCAAAATCCCAATGCATAGTGGAGTCGCGTCAAACAATTGAGCTATGGGATACTTTCTTCGTCAACGAGTCCTCCTGCGAGCCGCCCTCATCCGTATCAACCTTTTTCGTCATCGGCATGTTCAAGTCACTAGCACGCTGATGCATGGTCAAGCCTCCCAACGTGATGTTGCTCGATCGCGCAGGTGTGCGTCGATTGGGTTGCGATGCGGTCCCGACCAACGACCTCCAGGTTGTGAGGTCGCTGTCGCTGTCCGGCCGTAGGAGACCGAGTCGCAAGGCACGAAAGACGCGGCAGGCCATGCCATTTTCCAATGCGATGTTGGGCATGGGAAATATACCGTGGAACGTGGGGGAAATTGCTGCCCGGAAATGAACCGTCAAATGATACGTGTACGATACGAGGGGACGTACATGGAGCGATGCCCATCACCAAGGTGAGAATGTTGAAGCTTACGGTCGTCCTATTTTCGTCAGTCAGACGCGACTCTGGGGAGGGAACGTACAAATAGAAAAGCTGCCCGTTTTGAAGTAGCACTTTCGACATTATCGGAAGATTTGTGCCGTGGATGAGCGACTGGGAGCGGCCCGCCAAGCCGGGCGCGGTTCCGTTCAATGTCAGTCTCCACGAGAGGGCGATGAAAACGAGCATGAACTGCCGCTTGAGACATTTGCTTTCTGGCGGCGCATCTTTTCGAATTGATCTCTGAGCTCCTCAAATCGAAATTAACCTTTCTGTGAGGAAATAATGGGGAAACCAGGTGCCGCTATCCGTTGAAGCGATCACTGAGGTTGATCCAAGACAGTCCAAATATCGATGGAACAAGAGGACCGACGTCGCAAAGGATAGCGCCATGATCCTTGATGCCGACCTAACTCTCGAGCTGTGGTGTTCGTGGTGAAGAAGGACGTCGTCCCACTATCTCCTCAATAAATCAAAAGCAGATACTGCATATTCATTAATCTTCAACTGATTGCTACCATGTATGCAGTTCCAATAGTTACCGGTACTGCAATAAGTGACAAGGGCAACAATGAAAAGACGGCATTTCCCAGACTCGAACCCATGGACGGAAATACTCATATTATATAAGCTCGCCAGCAGAGGTGAGCGAGTGCCACAGCAAGTGCTCGTGGGTTGCCATTGGGTTGCCTTTATGACGAGTCCCAACTCATTTCCCCCTGTGTTGTTCAAAAGTATTTTATGGAGAAGATCTACCACTGATCTATGGGGGGAGCATGATGGGGCAGTGTATTTATGAGGTAGGGATCTCCCATTGGTTAGGAGGTCAAAAAAGAGAATTGCACATGCTGATATCAAGGTCCTCGGTGGGAGTCGAACCCACATCACCCCATAATACACTTTGTTCAGGAGTATTATAAGGAGGAGATCTACCATTGATCTACGAGGGCCTCATGGACACACAGTAAGATTCGGAATGGACGACATTGAAACACTAACTCTCAGGTACATGTGAATGTGAAATGTGAAATGCTAATGCAGCTGAGATATAAACTCAAACCATACACAATACACAACACTATCAACAACTAACCCCTCAATAGCATTGGTTGAACATTTCAATTATTTGAGTGAAAAAGCTGATTAAAAAAATGTAATGGTCAGAGGCTGTGCCTTGTCACGTGGGTCAGCAACGTGACTTCTTTTAAGCTTGCCTTCGACAGCCATGGTGCCCATTCCGAGTGATTTGATGTGAAACTCCGTCTACGTGACCACAATTATCTGCTTGCTTGGCCTCGCTAACAGCATCTACTCATCTGGGACATTGTTGCTCTGTGTTCACCTGTGTGTCCAACAGCCAAAGCTCCAGCCATTTCTGTTTATAAACGTTTTCAAACGGTGAAAACCGTTTTTATTTCCATTTGGTTTGCAGACTGTTGCAAATGGTAAATGAAACGGCTTAAACGGTTGAGAAAATTCAAACCACTCACACAGGTTTCAGGATACACCAGAGCAACAAAGAAAAGTTGTATGGGCCTTCCTAGGCTATTGATGATGCTCCCTGTCCAATGGCAAGCTGGCAGGACAGGCCCCCAAATCGGCCATGTTTGATGGTGCATGGCTATCTCCACCCGCCGCCGACCTCAGATCACACCTTTATTCCACGTCAACAAAATGACCTGCTTGATGGGTGTTCATTTCAGGGGAGTCTATTTCAGTCTCACTTCTGTGTCCAAGCAGTCATGGCAGATCACCCTGCGAAAATACTGTTTGTAAACAGTTTAAAATAGTTTTAAACTGTTTTCTAACCATTTCCATTTAGTTTGCACCACACAGGAGGCCATGATAATGTATTTGAACCTTGTTTTTTTTTTTTTTTGTGTCACGTGTTGTTAATCCTACATTTCTTATCAGCACGGAAACACCATTTGTATGCCTGCGCCCCAAGACACCAGACTCTGATGATTTCAATGTTGTTGTGACAATGCTGGCATGCCATGTTCTCGAAGGGGATTCCCAGAGGATTTGATAACCTTGGCCAACGAAACTTCAGGCTTCTTCTGACACTGAAGTGATGTTTCTCCTTCCTTCAATGACACTCCTGGTCTTCATATTCTGCTTGGTTGTGGGGTACACACATCCACAATGCTTCCATTATTGTGTGTTGCCAATACTGCCGATCTCCTGGTGCAAATGACATGTATGGTGGGGTCCGGATCTTGGTGTTGGCTTTGTTCTTTGAGGCACCGTGATGAGACTTGTTCTCTCTTGGCTTGATCCTGCCATGATCCATTTTTGGATAAATGTTCACACTGATCTTATTTTCTCTAGTCTGCTTCATATCATGTGTGGCACCTCAAACGGAGTGTTCAATCTTCAGCTCTTTCCCCCACACAGTTCATCTTGAATCTACCACCCCATTTCATGTCCCTCCTGATACATGCGAAGGAGAGCGTGAAACTCAAAAGTGAATTCACAATTCAACATGTCGTAACCACTCAACAACACGGCTGCACGTTGTCCAATCACCAATCATCAGGGGCCTTGTTCCCGAATTGAGTTTGGCATGCTCCTTTGCACAGGCCAGGACGGACGTGAAATGGGGTGATAGATTCAAGATGAACTGCGCGAGGGAAAGAGCTGAAGCAGTATCCGTCAGACCAAACACGATATGAATGGTAGACTAGGGAAAATAAGATCAGATAACAGCTTGAACATTTGTCCAAAAACGGACCATGGCAGGATCAAGCATGGTGCCTGAAAGAATGAAGCCAACAGCGAGATCTGGATCTCGCCATACATGTTGTTGGCAGGTGATGCTGGCCAGGAGGTCGGCAGTATTGTCCTGGTTGGCAATGCACAAGAATGGGAATACCTTGTCCTTCCCCACCACCCCTCCCTCCACTGAAATGGCATGAGACAAGTCAAATAAAACATCCAACCAATCTGAAGCCAAGTCTGAAGTACAGTCAGGGTCTCTCCCCTGACCGTCTGGTTTCTCAACTGTGTGTGAACATAGAGACCCAAGTGTCAATCCCGATCCACGTGACTCTGAGTTGTTGTCCTGCCATTATTTTCCTGCAAATAGGAACCTCATGCCTTTCTAGGTTTGCACCACGAATCATTGGTAGTTTGGGCGATGAGGAAGGTTGACAAGTGAGCCCTTCCTCTTGTTGACAGGAAGGCACTCATTTGCCATGACCTACAGCTGATCCTAACGAAGATCTTCCCGTTTTTACTGCTTCTCAGCAAGCCATCCTCTTCAGGCGTCTGTCGGCTATGCTATTTGCGGCTAGTGGTGCCAACATCATAGATCATCAATGTGAGGATGTCCCCTTCCTGCTTACAAGGTGGAGAGTCGCTACCACTGGGACTCACTTTTGTACCATTTCTCCTGTCAGGAAACTGACACAATATTACCCTACATGATGTATATCTCACCCCAATGGCGAACCACCAAGTTATCAAGAGTCCTTGCACGTACACCTGCCCTGATCCGCGTCCCCGAAATATTATTCTTTGAATTCGTGCTTGCATTCAAAGTTTTGTCACCATCGGCGGAATTGCATCTGAGGCAAATACCAGTGTGGTTTGAATTATTTTTCGGTCTGCAGATATAAGCGGATGAGCTTGGAATAGACTGAGTTTGCTCACAAAAAACCAACAAAAGTGGGGAGGATGTCACATATCTCTGTGGTGGGGGGTTGAGGTCTGCATATAAATTAGAGATGCTCCGTTGAGCTACGCAGGCGCTGAATTGGCAAGCGTATGAGAACAGAAAAAAAGCCGGACATATATCGAGGATCTGTATAAATTTAGTCTGCAGATGTGAACAGCTTTAACAACAAATGCACAATAAGATTGCCTGCGGCAACGCTGCCTCTATCATTTGCATAATTGGTTCTTATTGAAGTGTGGTATGGTATGCACGCCGATGCGAGCGCAGAAAATGCACGAAAGCACAAGCAGATATAATTCAGAGCGAATTGCAAGAAAAATGTGTTGTCCACGATCTATTACCCACAGCACATTGTAAGGTGTAAGAATCAGTCCTGACAAGTCAAAGGTGCTCTCCATTGGGCAACGCAGATGTTCCATGGAAGCTGGCTGGGTGTGTGGCAGAGCACCTCAGAAAATGGACCAATAATAATGCAAGTGGGATCCGTAGCACAAGCGAGCAGCAAGAAAAATGTATGCATCCTGGATATGCCTGCGGTGGGAGTCGAACCCACGGCTTCTCTGGAAATTACAAAAGAACGCGATATGAAGCAGAGGGGCTCACCGTTGAGCTACGCGGGCGGAATAGAAAAGAAATGTATGATATGATGAGATTGGCTGCGGTAGTCGAACCTACACAGTGGTATGAGACAGAGGTGCTCTCTGTTGAGCTACGAGGCGCTCACTGGGGCGGAAAGGAAGAGACATACGGCAGAGTGTAAAGATTGATGCCTAGAGAACGTGGACGAGCGTGGAATGCCTCCACAGACTCCTAACACTCGAAAGGAAAAGAAAACCAAAACGAAAAGGGCGATAAAGAGCATGGAAACAAATAATAAAACAGGTGACAATATTCGATATGCTTGCGGTGGGAGTCGAACCCACGGCTCCTCTGGAATGGGTTGCAAAGACACAATGGTATGAAGCAGAGGGGCTCTCCGTTGAGCTACGCAGGCGGTCAGCTAGTATGCAATTAGTAGAAACGACAGAAAATCGCGCTATGATATCACCGACGGATGGCAAAGCACCGATTGGTCAATTCAGTGCGAGACAAGTCCAGAAGCAGGATAATGGCCACAGAGAATTGAATACAACAAATAAAAGAATGCGCCTGAATGCAGCAAAGGGACCAATAATGTTGCAAGCGGGATCCGTATCACAAGCGAACAGCAAGAAAAACATCTGTATCTTAGACATGCCTGCGGTGGTAGTCGAACCCACGCCTCCTCTCAAAATTGAGAAACTCCGTGGCCACCAAGTATAGGGGCTCACCATTGAGCTACGCAGGCGTTCCGCAGAGGGTGGCTGGGTGTATGGGATGCACATAAGAAAACTTCGGATGGGTACGATCCGGATCATTAAATTCAGTGCGAGTGAATAGCTACATAGGACAGCTCAATAAGCAATTCAAGGACGAGAATGCCTGCGGGGGAGAAAGGAAAATGAATAAATGAATGCAGACAGATAAATAAAAGGGGCATATACGGTGGCTATGCCTGCGCGGAGTCGAACCCACGCTGCTTCTGCACACGTATATAAATCAGAGGTGCTCTCCGTTGGCATTCGTAGGAGAAAGGACGGGGACGTCACAGATATTTGATCCCGAAACGTCCGATGCCAAGAGGACCGATATTTTTGATTACCTCACCAGAAGAACGCCGGGGCACGCTGTTCGGGCGCGACTCCTCGTATAAATTCTTCGCTGCTACCTCCTCCTTCCCACTCTCCTAGGCCCACTTGGCACTCGTGTTAACGGCGTCGTTGCCTTGACGCCCGCGTGCCCTCCTGATCGCTGTCCCCTGTGATTGGCGGGACATCAATTGTTGGACCAAATACGCACACATATCAAGTTGTCTTCTTCTCCTCTCCTCCCTCTCCTCGCCAGAGTGAGAATTCCGCCCACCCGGCACACACTCGTTCGCCGTCCGCTCTTTACGGCTACCCAAAAGGAGTCTGAATACCCTCTCCGATACCCGAAGAGCCAAGATCCGAGAAGAAAAAAGAATTGAATAGAATAATGGGCTTTGAGCACTTCCAGCTGTCCAAGGCGGGCGCTGCGTTCCGCCACAAGACGAGCAAGTCGAAGCGAGCGTCGACGACGAGTGATCCCAGTCCGTCTTTTCATCATCCCCTAACCCTTCGTGTAACTCACTATGGCTACAGGCTGCGCCACCGGGGCCTTCTACACCTCGCCCATGATCAACTCTTCCTACCCTGCGCTAACCCCGCTCACCATTGCCTGGGACCCCGCCCTCTCCTGCCTGCTCCCCGCGCCCTCCTACGTCGACCTCTACCTCTACGCACCCGCCTCGGGCCTCAGCAACCCGAAGCTCCACCTCTGGACGGGCGTCAACTACGCGGCGGGGGCGTACAATGCCACTCTGATGCCGCGGTGGTGGAACAGCACGGCCGCCGTGGACCTGCAGGTGCTGCTCGTCCCGACGGGCGAGCCGCCGTTCCTCAGCCCGATTCCCGCGGGGCCGGTGTTCACGGCGACGTACGCGGCGCCTGCTAACGGCTCCACGCCGGCCGCGGCCGACACGTCCCTCAGCGGCACGGACAGCGGCACGACGACGGTCACCACCACCTCCGTCTCGGGTGTGAGCACGCACAAGCTGAGCGGGGGCAAGACCGCCGCGGCGGTGCTCCTCCCTTTGCTCTTCCTCGTCCTCCTCGGCCTCGCGTACCTCAAGATCAGCCGTGCCCGCGGCGCCGCGAAGCGCTCTGCATGGAGCGAGAAGCTCGACAAGCGCATGTCGACCATCTCGGAGACGTGGAAGCCCGTCACCGCTGTCGGCGCGCGCGAGGCTGTGCGCCAGAGCATCGCGTACAGCCGCAACTCTGTTTTCAGCTTCAGCAACGGGGCGAGGAACGTGGGGCCCGTCGAGGGCGAGCCGGTCGTCATGGGCGAGAAGCCGCGCAGCTCGGGCTCGGTCGACATCGCGCAGGCGGACCTCCCGCGCACGAGTCTCGGGAGCGGCGTGGGCGTGGGCGTGGGCGCAAGACGGCCGCGGACGCACGCGACACCGCCCGAGAGGGGGAGCCGCGCGGTGAGCTTTGCGGACGCGGCGCACCCCCGGCCGAGCCTCAGCAACTCGGTGTACAGCCGCACGAGCCGCGCGTTCCACACCGCGTCGACGTACAACGCGGATGGGGGTGAGGAGGAGGCGCCGCCCGTGCCGGCGTTGCCGTCGCCGTCGCGGATCTCGGCGTACGGGGACCGCGCGAGCGCGTATACGCGGGGGAGCGAGTACTCGGGGGGCGCGGACCGGGGGCACAGCGTGTATGTCGGTGCGAACGGCGCGGCGTGGAGCAGCGGGGAGCGTGTGGAAGGAGTCGACGGGGGGTATGGCGCGCGGAGCGTGAGCCCGACCGGGCGGGTGCACAGTATTGTGTACCCCGATAGCGGCGCGATTGGGGGCGCGGAGTATTATGCGTATGAGGGGACGAGGTATTCGCTTTCCTTTTCCTTTCCTTCCCTTGCAGAGGCTGATATAATCTTTACAGCCCGGCGCCCACGTACACCACGCATGCGCAGTCGGGGAGCTACTTCAGCCCGACGACGCCCACGCCCACAGGCGCGTTCCCCGCCGTATACGAGCCGAGCGCCGACAGCGCGTATAATAGCACGACGTTTGGCGCGTACCCGAGTCCCGGGAGCTCCGAGCCGAGTAGTGGGTTGCAGAGCGGTGAGTCAGCGAGATGGTGGGATGACTGGATGCTGATGGTGATTTTCAGGGATTACGAGCCCGAGGCAGACTGCGGGGCCGGTTAGTGGTTTTGTCTTGATTCTTTCTTTATTGTACTTTCTTTTCGTCCTGCCGCGTTCTTTCTTCGCTACACCATCCCATCGTTACATCCTCTCCCGCCCGTCTCATGCCGTTCCCTCCACCTTCGTCCCTTCTTCCTTTGTTACGCCTTCATCTCCCTTCTTTAACCCATCTTATCCTGCCCCTTCACCTTTCCATACGCAGACACGCCATCCTTTTCACCTTCGTTGCTCGTCCTCTCGTCCCCTCCCCTCCGTCTCACATTTCCCGTTACTTTACTCACTTTTCCTCCTCCCGCTCAAGACCAATACTGACCTCCCTCCCTACAGCTCACCCTCACGCCGGACGACATCCGCCGGCGCATGACGCTGCAGCAGCACGGCGGGAACCAGAGCGGCGGCGAGTGGCGCCAGAGCGTGGACGAGGTGTTTGGCGCGCTGAGCCGTGCGTATTTTCGCTCTTGATTCTTCATCCGTCCCTTTTTTCCCCGACGTACATCTCCCCACCATCGTCCTTTGCTCCTTCCCCTCCATCCTCCCATATAGACCTTCATCTCCATCACCCACATCCGCATCCCTTTCCCTTGTCTACCCTCGGGCCCGTCATATCCGTTCCCTTCATGTCCGGAGCCGTCTCTTGTCGCCACTCCCCGTTCCCCGTCCTCCGTTCCCCCCGTCCCACCCGTCGTCCCCCGACTTCCTTTGCGCATCCTCCCCCCATCGTCCCGCGTCACTCCTCCCGGCCATCGTCTCCTACCCATTCCTTTCGTCGCCATCATCCCCGCGTGCTCCCCATTCTCCCCTTTCCCTTCCCTCGTACTCCGATTTTGCTCCACCACACCATTCCCGCCCCCATCCTCCGCTCGTCCGCGTCTTCCCTGCGCCTCCCACTCTCTCCCTCCCTGCCACCGTCCTCACATTCCCGCTCTTACATCTCCCTTACGCCGTCCCCCTGCACTTTCGCCCCACGACCTTCCCCTATCCCGCGCTACTCATCCATCGTCATTCTTTCCACATCCCGCTGCTTGTTCTCTTCCCCGCTCCCATGCCCTTGTCCTTCCGCGCCTATCCTTCCTTCCCCGCCACCCCCTCATCTTCGCCTCCTTACATCCCCGTCACCCCCTCATCTTCGCCTCCTTACATCCCCGTACACCTTCTCCGCCGCTCGCCATCCATACTTTCCCATACGTGATTCTTTCTGCCCCTCGTCACACCCGCCGTCCCCTTCGTCGCCGCCATCCCTTCCCGCCCTCCCTTCATCCCTTCATCCTCTCCTCCCCCATCCTCTGTTCCCACCCTCGTCTCCTCCCCATACTAACCCCTCCCCAGTGATGCGCACCGGCTCCACCGCCGGCTCGCCGAACGCCAACTCGCCGGACGGCGCGGAGGACGCGGGGGACGACTACCTGTTCGCGCCCGTGCAGGAGACGGTGTTTGCGTACCCGGGGACGCCCGTGCCCGGTGCCGGCGGATTTAGCAGTGAGTTTTTTTCTTTTTTCGTGCGCGGTGGGGGAGGGCGGTGGGAGAACGCGCCAGTGGCTAGCGGATACGCGAGTCAGATACGGCGCGACGTGGCGAGCGCGGCCGGGGGAGTTGTGCGCGAGAAGAGTCGCGGGTGCGGGGCGGGTGCGGACGGGGCTCAGATGTCGCTGTGCGCCAAGATGGGGTGCTCGCACGGGGAGGGCGCGACGTGTCGGGGCGATAGGGAAGCGGGGGGCGCAGGGGGATGGTGCAGGTGCAGTCGAGCGCTGGGTGCAGGAGTCGTGCGCGACGACGAGGGAGGTCGTGCGCGGACGAGGGAGCGTCGGGGATGCTTTCGGCGGGTGTACGGGCGCGGGGCGGGGATCGAAGCATGCGCGGGACGCGGATGGGGATGGACGAGTCGTGCTCATTGGGATGTTCGTCGCGCCCTGGCGGGGAGTCATTGTACAGCGGAGATAGATGCGGAGTGCGCAGCTCGTTGTGTCGTACATCGGCGTCGCTGTCCGCGGACGATGGTGGGGTGGCGTCGTCGTTCCCCTTCGCCGGCACTCGCCCGAGATGCGATTGCGCCGACAATAGGCGCGCGCGGCGCGGGGATGGGCGTCTTCGTCCCCGGCGTGCAGAGACTCTCCGTCCGCGGACGGGGGTCCGCGGTAGAGGTGCAGATAAGCGGGGAGGGTGCGGACGGGCTTGGCGTGGTTGGTGATGGCGGGGGCGCAACGGAGATGCCGCAGTCGGTGGTCGTCAGCGCGAGCGGGTGTACGCGGGACACGGGGGAGTGCACGGGACAGCGAAGGGCGCAGATGGCGGTGGGCATGGATGCGCGAGTCGTGCTCGTTGGGATGTCCGTGGGATCGATACCGCGCGGACGATTACGGTCGTCGGCGCTGAAGGCGTGGACCGTCATCAGCGACGCGGCTCGTGGTGTTGTACATCACCGTTGCTCTACGCGGACGACGGCGAGGCGGCCGTCGTCCTTCCCGTCCGGGCGATGGGCGCGTGCGAGCGGGGGATCGGCGCCCTCGTCAGTGGCATGCCGCGCTGCTCCCTCGTCGTCTCTTTATCTCTTGTCTCGGCTCCTCTCCCTCATTCGTCCCCTCCAGTCTCATACTAACCCTCTTCTTCCAGCCCCGTCCGCCCCGTCCGCGCCCGCCTCCTCCCCCTTCGCGATGCGCATGTCCGCCGCCGCCATGTCGCCCGACGACATGCTGCGCGCGTACGCGGCGACGCACGAGGCTGCGCCCGCGGCCGAGGTCAGGCAGAGCCGCAGCCCGTCCATTTTGGCGAAAGCGCTGCCGCTGGGGATGAAGGCGAAAGTGAGAGTCGTTTCATTCTCCACCTACCACCGTGCTATCCTCCCCGCGCCCCTCCTTCATCTCCCCGTGTCCTTGCCTTTGTCTTCGTTTCCCCACCATCCCCCTCCTTCATCTTGTCCACCGTCGTCGTCTCCCCTCCCTGCCCTCCCTCCCTCTTCCCTTTCCTACGAACGAACACTGACTCGCCTTCTCTATCTCCCACAGGCCTCGCCCCTCTCCAAGGTCTCCCCTCTCTCGAACAGCACCCAAGGCGCCGAGGTCGTCCACTCCCTGCACGGCACCGGCATGCGCGTCCTCTACGCACAGCCCGACTCGGCCTCCCGCGCCAACACCTCGGACGCCGCCTCGACCAACTCGGGGGCCACGGGCGGGATGATCCCCGCGGGCCCGCGCGCGCGGCTCAGCCGGTAGATGCGCGCCGTGACGGGACGCGCTGACTGTACATAGTGCACACCGCCCGCCTGAGGCCGGCGCGTTTTTGACCGTTCGCTGCTGGCCCCGCGACTTCCACCCCGACTGGCTATCGACCTATCACCGACTGGTTATCGTTCATTCACACCCCCGACTGGCTCCTCGACTTGATTTCCTCGTTCACCTACTCGCGACCGACTTCTGTACCCCGGCCAACCGCCGTTGTTCCCGTCACATCCACCACTACTCGCCCTCTCGACTTGCGGCCCCGTCGCCGTATCGTATCTTTATTCCCTCAACACTCTTTCTTTATTCCCCGACCGCACCTCGATTTGTACCCGCAGCCCGCAGCCCGTAGGGCGTTCCGATCTTTACTCTTTACCTACCTACCCTCGACTCCTACTAGCTTCTTATTTTCTTGCCTCGACTCGACTCACGATATTGTTACATTGTTACATTTTTCTTGGTCCCACTGCGTATTGGCTGACATACGCATCGACATGGTCCTCTACGTACATCATCTACACATCCTATGTTCCGTTTGTTTTGTTGACCGCGCGCTGCTACCGGGGATCTCATCTTCCTTGTCAAGTAGGAGTAGGTTCTGCTGTACGCGTAGATAGCGTGCTATACCCCCTTTTTTCGTGTCTGTGGCACGTTTTTACTTGCGTGAGTTGCGAGATGTGTTGTGGTGCGAAGGGGAGCGTTGTCGACCAGGCCCAGCGTTCTCACTTCGATCTGAGACTCACTCCATCACATCAGGTTGTCTTAGTCGCACTTCAAAATGTAAACACCAATAAATCCAATTTCTGAGATTTCAATTGAACTACCGCTACTCTGTCTGAAGAACCTACTAGGGATTACTGTATCAATTTGACGCTCACGCATCACAGGGATACCTGTCGATGTTGTTTCATGGCATCATTATGACAGGCGTAGAATGACACTTGCTTTACCTATTATCTATCCGGCGAAGAATTCAAAGCTCGCACATTATTTTTCACAAATAAATAAACTCAAAAACACTAGACAGGATGACCACTGCATAAATACTTCATAGGACATAATTCAAACTGCAATCAGAATTTCTTGATTTCTTTCCTGTGTTCCAACATCTTGACTTTTCTTATTCTGGTCATCAGTGTGACCTGCATCGATAAGTGTGCTAATTGGTGCATGGAGCTTGGCGAGATGCCCCAAATTATCCAGCTCTTTGGCAGATCCAGACTGAACAGCATCAAGTCGTTCATAATTTTTAGCAACCTGCTTGATCTGAGATGATTGCTTGAACAATGGTCTTGCTGCCTGCCAAAGCTGCGTGGCGTTGTGGATATCACCATGCTGCTTTGAAATGTCCCCCAGTCGTAGCATGCATTCTGCTCTGCTTTGATGGACATCCATGAAGGTGAATCCATCCAAAGCCACTGTGAAAAGGCTGCCAATGGCTGTGTCCTCATCACCCTGAGTCAGGAACACATCCCCCAGGAATTGAATGGCTTTGTGAATTTCAAGCTTGAGCTTTGATTTGAGGGCATGAGCAAGGAACACAGTTGTCCATGAAGGCAACCAGTTCAGTGCTGTCCACCAGGTTGGATCTCCAAGTCTCTGGAGGCAGAAGGTGACAATCTCGGCCTCTTTCCCCCACCATGATTTGAGGAATTGTTCAAACCGTGGTTGTGCCTCCGTTACGTCGCCTTGTCTCAGATTGAGGCCGGTGATGCTCAGATCACAGAAGGCCACTCCACTTGAATATCCCATAGCCTGGAATATGGCTTTTGCATTCTCAATATTTCTGAGAACATTATCTCTTGGTGCTTCACTGCTCGCCTCAATCTCTGCAGTATTGAGCACCGCAAGGGCATACCTGAATGGGTTATTATCCACAGAGACTTGGTTCACAATCTGAGCATAGATGATATGTGCCTCATTATACTCTGTTTTTGCCACGTGAATACTGGGCAGGCTGCACATGATGGTATGATGCATGCTACCATTGAACAAACCACAAAGTTTGATACAATTGGTGGCACTTTGTAGTTGGAGGATGGAATGCTTGTAATTTCCGAGAGCATTAGAACACACAGCATCTAATACCAGGCCATTGGTTTCCTCCCATAAATCTCCTGAAATTCTGGCCAGCCAACAAGATTCAATTGCTGGCCAGCAGAATAATCACCGAGTTGGTGGTGGACCCACCCCAAATGAGCTGAGCTTTTTGACTGTTTGGCTATGTCCCCTGTAGAAATGGCCAAGGAAAGTGCGGCCTGATAATGCTCTAGGCCCTCAGAAACATTCTCATGGCCACAATGATATCTTCCTGCATTGAGATGAAAATCCCCTGGTGAAATATTTAGTATGTTGGGATGAAGGAACAAAGGAACCAACCTTTCGACTCGGGATCATCAAAATAAGGAAAAAGTTTGATGTGTCAAGGTGTCTGGATTAGAAATAGACTTATACAAGCAATGATTCAAAACCTGGGTGATCAAACGAACTTCCAGTCTAGGGTTCTCCACCTGCTGTAGGAGGCTGGGAATCCCATCCATCAATAGAGTTGGTCGACCAATGGTGAGTACACTGTATCTATCAAAAGCAATTGTGCAATCAATAGTATCTGCCAAGTCAATATTACTCTGTAAGCCATGGTTAAGCAGATTGTGGATGTTGGCAAAGTTGGGTGCTAGTTGATCAGCCAGCCCATGACCAGCGATAGTTGTACCGTATTTCTCGTAATTTGCCAGCACAGACCTGAAATGTTTCAGGAGGGGTTGAATGAGGAGATCTGGGGGATGGTGGAATATTTGCATATATCCCCGAATAGGTACCAAGGCTTTGAGATGTTTCTTGTCATCAATATATGCCAATGAGGTCTGAAGCAGGACTGCTTTGCAGCTGAGGATGTTTGGAATGGGAATTCGGCTTTGCAAGAGGACAATCTCAGATAGTCCATCTGGGAGCATTGATAGGAGGCCCAATAAATCCCTTGCATGAGGGAGGGCCGCAATCCTTGGGCTCCCAAGGGATAGTGAGATTGATATCTCCAAATTTGACTTTCTGTCATGGCCATCCGAGAGGAGTGTTGTTTTTTCAGTCTCCCAGCGAGCGAGGATTGTGGAGCAACCCTCAGAATCCACCAAATGTGCTATGAGATCAATTGCCAAAGGCATACTGTCAGTGAGGACCAGGATTTTGTCAATATCCTTCGTGTCATGATGGTCTTCTGCAATATCTATGAAGGTTTGGTGGGCAGCATTGTAGGATAATGGTTGCAAAGGCAGCAAAAATGGCCTAGTCCAGTGTACTTTGGCTGGTCGTTCCGCTCCTCGCATTGTAATCTGGGATAAAATGAGCTGAGCACATCAGAGATAATAGCTGACATACAATCAATGCCAGATGTGGAATTTCTGTCAGATCAGACAGAAACTCTTCAATGGCTTTACGGTTTTGCGCTGACTCCCAAATTGTCTCCAAGTTGTCCAATACCAGGAGACTCGTTGGGCCACTGGAAAAATGGTGGACAACAGGTTGTCTAAGGTTTGAGTCCCACATGGGATCCAATGAGGGCCGCAACATCGACAGTGGTTGACACTGAGTCACAGGCAACGAACACACGATGCTGCAGATACCATGCTGCGATGTTAGGATGATGCAGAACTGCTCTGGCCAGACATGTTTTCCCCATGCCACCTGCACCAAGAATGGCAATCCTTGGTGTTCCCTTGGTGAATGCATTGATTATATCTGACACTTCTGAATCCCGCCCGTGGAAAATCTTCGGCTCTGCGGGAAGCATGGACATTGAAGTTGAACTGGAAAATATACATCATAAGCCTACTGACATTTGAGGTGCAGTGGCATACCTGTTTTGTAGGCTGGAAAGGCCACCGCTGACCTGTATTGAAACCCATTAGGTGCTTCCCCGATCTATGGTGGTAACGAACCGAGGACACCCTATCTGAACTGGCCCCATCGGATAGAGATTCAATCAACTGCATTACTTCCTGGTGTTTCTGCTCTGCATATTTTTGGAAGTCCTTTATGTCGGAGATCTGATGAGCGGTTGTGACCTGCGTGTCTTCTCAGCAATTTTCTACCAACACTTGCCAAAACACAACTCACTGGGAATACTTCAAGTGCCTTTTGTAATCCGGCATTATATTCCTTCAACAGTGTACTCATTTCACCTTGACGAAAAAAACTGTCTGATCCTACTTTTGTCGCGCTGTGCCTCAATAAAACTATAGACTTTGTGAAGTGTTCTGATACACATGGTTAATTCAACTTCCCAGCAGATACATGACCATACTCAGTGAATTGACCAACGTAGCCTAACATGTCCGGGGACAATTCCCCACCAGTTCCCGATTTCATGTGAGCAGTGATTATTCCGTAGAGCAACTCGTGGACTTGTTCCATCAGGCGGGCACAGTCATTCTTGTTCTGTCTCACTTCCTGTTTTGTACTGCATCAGGGCCTCACTGGGAAGTGGACAACTAGAAATTATTCTGACCTGGAAAGAGCCCAGAAGAGCCCGAGTGGTGTTCGAAATTGCACCGAGGAATGGGATGTTCAGGCTATCAGATAGGATTTCCAAGGTGTCCATGGTGATATCAAAGCATCCAACAATCGTCTTGGATCGAATTTCACTGTTTGTAGAGTGGAGGAGCATTGTTGGGACCATGTGAAGCACATAGGACGTCGGGTTTCTTTATGCCTATCCTCCGTGGGAGCTCCAATCCTCATTGGCCATCCATTTAGGTGAGGAGGTTTCTCCGTGACACTAACAATCGACAGAGGAGTCCGAGCCAGGTACGAGGGGCAGATGAATGATGATTGTTAGGAACACAAGAACATCTTGCTTTCGGCAGATATTCTGGGCCAGACTGGTCGGAAACGTACTTGTGAGACCCTCCGGCTGAGAGGCAGGGTGGTGGACGTGGTCGGAGCAGGGCGGCAGAAACTTCCCATTCAGCCGGCTCTGAATAGACCCGGGTTGGCCGCATTTTAGATCCTCTTAAGCATCTCAAGAACTCGCTCGCTCCTCCTCAAACTTCAACTGCGGTATTCTTTCTCCGGAATCACACCACAAGTTGCGCAGGCGCATGAGGGGAGAATGGACTGTGGATTGGTGTGAAGAATCTAACAGTCAGGAACAGTGTGCCCATTCATCATCACCCACGTCATGTCAGTGCCTCTCCTCTGTTCCAGCTGACCATCTTGTCAGAGCGGTACCTGAGTATTGTGGAAGGGCCTGTATGCATCAATGAAGACAGGAACAAGTGCCGTAGTTCACAAAAAAAGCAGTTGCGTGATAAACGTGTCTTATCTGTCATATTCGCATAAGTGACGGGATCAGCACACTTCATGGAGGGCGGCGGCCGGGTCGACTTAGCAGAACTTCGACGCATGTGGAACCAACGCCCAGGTGCCTTTCCCGCATCATAAAATGTATTATCAGAGACTGCCCTCTCGGCCACCTTAGCACTTTTGGCTTCAAGCTCACATGGTAAGTCGAGAGGGTCTGAATGTTTTGGCTCTCAGATGAAGGTATGGACCCTAGGAATGAGTGACAATATTTTCTCGAATTTACGCCCCAACTTCATCGCTCTTTGAATTTATTTTCGGCGGCATCCCCGAAATGGCAATAAACGGCCTAGTCGGCCACGCAGCCAAATCGTGAGCTTGCGCCGCTTCTATCCACCCCGCTGCATCCCAAATGGTTCAAGACATATAAATGAATGGTTCTAGACATATAAACCTTACATCTGAGGTGTATGGATAATAATACAAGCTCCCGTTCAAGAGAGGTGGGGCCCTAAAAGGGCTGTGAGAGCAGGATGGCAGGCCCTGTGAGATATAGACCACATCCAGGGCACAAATTATGATCCATATGCCCTCATAGGAAGTGTTTGAACATACCGAGTTGCACACAACATTTCCCACCCACACGCAACCCCTCTAAAAAAGTTCATCTACATGTGCAACGAAAATCCGATGGCTTTGGGCAGTAGCCCACTGCGACCGGGAACCTGTGCAGTCAAGACCCCAGTACTTTGGGAGGACATAGAATCAGGTATGTTCAATGCAATAACCAAATTATAGGCTGGTAGCAAGCATAGCTGGTTTGCTAGAGAGTCGGCCGGAGTGTGCCACCCAGAAACTGCTTGAGGTCTTTATGGAGCGCATTGAGAGCGGAAACGATCCTCGCTCGCGAATGTGCTACAACGATATCATTCCCCTGAATCTAGGGATGAGTTTGAGCCTATAAACTTATGAATTGGTCGGGAATTGGTGGAGAAACAAGGAAGAGATGAGCGCAAAGGCTGTCCGGAAATAAGAAATGATGTTCGCATGCCGGCATCTTGGTCCAAGGCTTCCCACAACTTTTGATCGCCGTGTCCGTTTGGGTCCCAACTTGACACACGACGTCCTCACAGGTCATATTCCACCCCGCAAACACTAATCCTCAAGATTTTACACTACACGACCTGATATTATGCAAGTGGCCGACTAGGTCGTTCGGCCGACTAGGCAGTCGCTGATAATATCCTGGCCCAAGGGGTGGAATTCTGGCTCCGGACGAGGGATAATTAGATCTACGTTTGGCGCAGAGCTGGATGGATGGATGCGTCCTGACGACACCATTATGAAAGCGAGGAATACAATAGAGTAATCAATGCTGGGTGACATTTCGGGGACTGCGAATCATTCGTAGTTGGGAATGACGGTCCCATAGCGCAGGCCAGCCCTCTGTGAAATGGTCGAACAAGTGCGTACATCTAAGTGATGAAAGCCCTGTAAAAGGGAGAGAGTTTACTCACAAGTACTACGGCTTAAATTATACAGTAGAATGGATGCTCCCAATAGAGTTCGCATTAAGTCCGTATCCGAGACATTCAGAGTCACCTCTATTGTGTTCAAAACTGCCTGAAGAAGTTCGGGTGGAGGCCTATGGTTGGTTACCTATCCGAATGTGATGGTCTGCCTGCCCGGAAGGCATGCAATGACAATCAGAACTGTGTCAAGACTCAAGAAGGGTCAACTTAGCCCAGTGTCAGTGGCAATTGGGACTAATTTGAGAGCTTGGTGTTGGGGAAAGTGAGGCAACTTGGAGGCAATGCAGACAAAATTTCTTTCAGGCTCATGAGCGTCAAATGGCTGGGGAAGTGATATGACACGTCGAACCGGCTCGCGGAGTGTGTGGTCTTGTTGGCCATCCATTCTCCCATCAATTCTACGCACCAAATCAATTTTTTCTACCGCCAGAAATCCCGCCTATCAATTCCGCGCGGCGCATCAAAAAATGCTCTAGAGAGTTGATCCCAGCGGACTACATGGTCTCGAAAATGTGTGGTTTCCAATGTGCGAGATCAAAGTGTCCCCTACGCCCTCTCTCTCTCTAGTTGGATAACAGTTTACAGCCACTCGGCAATGGCCGGATGATGGCGGCTGTCCACGTCACATCAACGGAACGCTTCTCGAGATGCTTTATCGTCCTTCTCCACCATGATCCCGCCACGTCTGATATCTATGCGCCGCTATCTCTCGAGGCCGCTCCATCTACTACGCCGGCGGAAACTCGAGCCTCAACCTCTACAGCTACCGAATGAATTGTGGAGCGAGATATTTGTACTCCTCGGTAATCTGGCTCTGGGGGTTGTGTCGCGCGTCAATCGAGCTAATCGCGATACCAATCTACCTGGCCCGTCTCGGAATATCTCCCGCATCACTTAATACGGGAACGCTCCAGATCCCGGGATACCGCGGGGATATATTCCCTATTCTGCAGACGGCGTTAACCCTCCCTCCCATTCGCAAACTTAGTTGCATGGTGTCGGGGGACAGGAGATATTGGGTCATCGGATATCTCAGGCGCTTAATAGCTCAACAGACTGCGCTGGACGACATACGGCTCAGATTTTGGGAATCTCCCCTCACGGGGTATTGTGCACACGGATCGAAGAAAATTGCTCCTCGCACGATAAAGAAGGAAGTCTGCCGGCTGCTTAACTCCATCACACCCGGTGGAAGGGCGCTTACTCTCGTGGGAGACAGGGCCCTTATCTCAGATTCAGAGGATGGCGCCCGTTGGCAGGTCGTTCGGCAGATCTCTGCTGCGAAAGGATTTCGCCAGAAAGTCCGAAAATCAGCCAGTACATTAAAGGGACGACTACGGCCTACCGAGATAGACTTGGTCCTCCGCACGACCTGCGAAACTGACGGGATCATGTCTCGAGATTCGTATACTATAGAGGAGCCACGATCCGTGGATGTCACACATCCTGCATCGGTCGGCGAGTGGGCAGTGGTCGTGCTAAATGCGAACACGGTCCACCGATTTCGATTAACGCCTTCTCTCAGGGCATCGGATTGGGCCCATGTTCTTCCGTTGCTCACTCTACCGCGATTGGAGGAATTGACCGCTGGGCGTGGGACCGTATACAGCGATCTCGACCTATGCGACGTGTCATCGGCGGATCTGGACGCCTTTCTCATTCGCCATACAGAGATCACACGACTGGAGTATTGTCCGGAACTCTCACCTACCGCCCTACGGATTTCAGCATTTTCTCTCGCATCATTTCCCTATTTGACCCACCTCACAACGACACCCGTCCACTTCCTCCACCTGCACCACGTGCCAAACACATTCCCCGAACTCGCAGAGCTAGTCCTCTTTACGCCCTTCTCCACCCCAGCATCCCTCTCCGAGAAGGAGGACTTCATGGCAGTGCTGCAGCTATTAAACCGCACAGACCCCCAGGCCTTGCGACTGCGTTTCTCCGGAACATGGATTTCTCCCCTAACCTTGGATGGCCTCGGAATAAAGTGCATCGAATCCATGCGTCTATTCGGTGAATTCGAGCTGGATGTCGCTTCTGTGGCCGAATTTTTGGTGCCGTTCCAGTCAGGTTTGAAGAATGTTGAGTTTCATCCAACGTATGGGCCTCGTACGGTGGAGTGCATGCGTTTCGCTGACGAATTGCGTGAGAGGGTCCCGTGGTTGGAGAGTATTGCATGCTCCAGGGCTGCCTCTGATAAACGAATCGGGTTTCGCTCGCGACCTTACAAAAGTTTAACGAGGACATATTCCGATTGATATGTATGGGATTCCCGTCGAGATCTTTATCCTTTTCAATGACAGCGGAGGATTTGACAATTTCTCCTACGTTTCTGGATGACGGGCATTTCGGAACTCTCACCCGCAGCTGATAATCGTGTACAGGCGTGCTCTCAAGGTCAGGCCAAACCAAAGAACAGTCCGGAAACCCTTCTAACGTTTTCAGTCGACGAGGACATATGGTCCACTGAAACTCGGTTGCTGCTAAATGCTGCGATATACCCGCAGGCGCTGCGCACCCTTCGTATTTGACGGGCCCTATGCGCTGCGTAGATCCCTACCGCACTTATCGACATGCCGACTACCGGCTTATTCTGGTGTCTACACTCCCATGGAAAAATAAAAATGCATGCTCCAACTCAGTTCTTACCCAAGAAACTTGGCACCACCCAGAATGCCTCCTCACTCTGCCCTGTGTACGTGTCCTCAACTTCGGCCACGATCCTGGAAGCTGACCAAATATTTAGATATCGAAGTTCGCTCTGCACACCCAGGATGGGAACCTTTTAAGGTCGCTTAAAAGACCTATGGAAAGAATGTGTATTTGTAGTCTAATATATCTTGATTGATTTAGCGAGATTCAATGAAGTAAGAAAGGATTACAGACACAACTAGAATTCATAGGTCTTTTTGACGTGATTGATTTCTATCTTATTCACCATGTAAGAAAGGTGCCTGAAAAGAACATCAATCAGGTGCCAAATCAACCATATTTGATTTTTGGGGTATCGACGGTACATAAAAGCACATTGTAAAGTACATGTTTTAGGCCAATGAGGGATTTTTGCTATTTGTCCGGCATTTTCCGATCCAATAGCAAAAATCCCTCATTGGCCTAAAACGTGTACTTTACAATGTGCTTTTATGTACCGTCGATACCCCAAAAATCAAATATGGTTGATTTGGCACCTGATTGATGTTCTTTTCAGACACCTTTCTTACATGGTGAATAAGATAGAAATCAATCAAGTTGAAAAGGCCTATGAATTCTAGTTGTGTCTGTAATCCTTTCTTACTTCATTGAATCTCGCTAAATCAATCAAGATATATTAGACTACAAATACACATTCTTTCCATAGGTCTTTTAAGCGACCTTAAAAGGTTCCCATCCTGGGTGTGCTGGCTCAATGGCTGAGGATTCCCAGTATGGATATCTTCTCCAAGAATACATCCCCATTGTCTTCGTTGTCCTTTTCGGAATAAGCACCAGTGACTTCCTCTCCTCTGACTTTCCCTCTGGCTAAATTTCTAATGTTTTTCTCATGCGTCGTCAGTCCTACACGTCTGCCAGGCCACCTACTACCGCATGTGGTGGCTCTTCCCCACTGCCTATCTCTGTGGGATCGGTGAGGTCGTAGGCTGGTCTGGGCATCTGTGGTCTTCCTTCTCGCCGAGCCTATTCGACCCTTTCATCATGCAGTGAGTGATATGGCCTGAATATGCTGCATGCGTCAAAGTCACCCATCTGCCAGGATCGTCTGTACGGTCATTGCCCCAACGCCCTTGATAGCAGTCAATTTCATACTGCTTTCCTGGATCGTCTCTCGACTAGGCCCCTGCTATGCCCGATTGACGCCGATTCGTTGTATGTCTCCTAATGATTTCGTTTACCAACACTGACGAGGCATGGCTAGATGCAGTTCTCTTCGTAACCTACGTGCGTACCACCAATGTTTGTGTCATTACCGCGTCTAAACCAGTCCCAGGACATCGTCGCATTGCTCATCCAAGCGGTTGGGGGAGGCATCGCATCTGCTGCCAGTACTTTGGCTAGTGCAAACGTGGTAAGCAACTGGACTCATTCGCCACCGCATCCAATGAAACCAACTCGTCAATAGGGCGCAAACATTATGCTCGGGGGGATCACCCTCCAATTCAGTCAGTTCTTCTCTCGTTGTTGATCTTTAATTGAATAATATGCCGCTCAGCTGCGATCATCACCTACTGCTGCTTAGCATGCGATTTCCTGGTCCGATATTACATCAACCGTCCTTTTAAAATGACCACCGGCGGCCGCGGCATTCTAGACGACCGTGTAAAAACTATGATCTATGCACTCGCGTTCGCAACTCTTGTCCTCTTCATCCGGTAAGCCCTTCAATACCGACTCTCATCTGTACCTCGTCCTGAAGATAGTCTCCAGCTCGATATATCGAATTATCGAGCTGGCGGGTGGCTGGCACGGACGGGTGCTCCACACTGAGGTCTATTTCAATGTCTTGGATGGCGGGATGGTGGTCCTTGCATTCCTGTCCTTCAACATTGCCCATCTGGGACGACTGCTTAGTGCTCGGCGTCCGGCCACACCCGTTGATTATGTTGCGAAGCTTGAAAGGATTGGGAGCAAGGCGGGAAACTTCACTGGGAGGAACGCTACGCCGTCCTGAACAGATGCTCTGAGGTTACACGTTCTGGCTGCGACAAGGCTCAGCCCGCCAGCTGTCTTGAAGATTTGTTTGGTGCTTTTGATTTTTGGACAGTGTCGTTAGAGAACTTACGTAGAAAGTAAGTCTGGGTATCTAAGCCTGGACGAAAATGTATCAGATCCAAGTGTGGGCAGAATTCGCACGTGATATTTGGCTGTCCTGGTCCATGCACAATTTCGCGGTATAAAAGGAAAGGCCCATCATTTTTGTTTCCTATCTCTTGTGCTCGGGCACGTACCATCGGAAGTGAGGTTAACACCGATCCGTGGTTTTTTGCTGATTGCAAATTATATCCGAACCATCCAACTGCTTCGGCTTTTGGTAATTTTTGGGATCTCTTCCAGGATTTGAAGGAAGGAGTTGTACATCCGAGTTGCCCGCTTCGCTAGCTTTGTACATTTATGAATGCCATTGCCCTTCTCTTGCCTTCCTTGCATCATACTGTACTATTTCGATCAATTCGGATGTCACGGGTCACAGGCCCCAAAATTTTCGAAAATTTTCGAGCATGTCACAGGTCACTGAGGGGATTTTTGAATGTTCAAAACCGGTGACAAAATCCATGAAAATGGCCGAAAAATCAATTTTTTTGCGTGCGCGGTGCAGGGGCACCGCAGCCTCCCACGAAATGCCGAGTTTGGCTGTCTAGGGACCACGGGGGCCACATAGGTACGTCCTAGTACCTCCCATTAGTGCACCTGGAGCTTGTTTCGGTCCTCTCAACGCTATATCCCTCATGCGGCACAGATCATTGCGGTTGCTGATTCCCACCATCCTAATCTCATCTGAGCCATGTTTTGCTACCCATCTTGTTGCGGGTATGTGGCTTCTGACTACATGGGATATTGCATATATGCCATCTCAACTATTCTTGGGTGATACGGCCGCCGGATTGCACGTCCACGGTTTATTCAGCTGGGTGACCAACTACCTAGTTCTTTGCCTTTGTTGGGTAGCTGCCGGGAGAATATTCACTGTAGGCCTCACATTTAAATTCCTGAAAACCAGTTAATTTGTTCCTAGGATGTCTGCCATTATTCTGAAACAGTGGGATCCAATATGCTCATTGATATTGCATTGATACCATGTGGCGGGGACCGTGAATGCCAAGGTGGCCAACTACTAGGTCCGAAATAGTATTAGTTATGTTTGAGAGCCTGCTCGGCCCGTTTCTGGCACATTTTCGAAAAAAAATTGCCTGTCACAGCTACCTCAGCCCATTTTCGAAATCTGAAGTTCGAATCCGCGGGTCACAGGTCACAGCCGTTTAGAATTGATTGAAATAGTACAGTAGTTTTTCGCTCAATTTGTGCTAGAGTTCGAGTGGTCTCATATTCCCGTTCATTCCTCCTCGTGTCACTGGACCAGCATACTGTTTACTTTTGTTTCCAGTCGTCTGCTTGCAATTTGCAAATGCACGAGGAACGATCTCACAGTATTTCATACAGACTGTGTGAGCGACACAATTCCGCATTCTGTGCATTAATCCCAGTGTTCCTGGTACCGACTAAGGGACGCGGAAAAATTCCCAAGTGATCAGTGATGGCACAAACAAGGCCAGTTGTAGCTGTATGGTGATCCTAACCTTAGGGAACGAGCGGCTGAAAGTCGAGCAGATCAAAGACCTTGGGTCTAGACCCCACAAGCAACGACAACAGTGGCTGTCCTGTAGCCCTAACCCCACGTTGATTCCCTGATCGGACCTCAAATGTCGAGGGGATCAAAGACCGCTGGTCCAGACCGTGGCTGTCCACCTCCTTTCCTCGGTATTGAAACCTGGACCACAATATCTGAAATATGCCTGCCTAGGTAGCCATTAATCGAGGATAAAAGATGGGACCCCATGGTGATTTCTACTAGCACACAACCCCTTGCAATGTTGCTCAATTCTCATTACTTGATTGTTCCTCAGGCCTTAAATGTCAGCCCCACAAATTCATGCTTGAAATATACCTAAACTGTCTCTCTCCTTCCAAATGGCTGGTGGACCTTCTGGTGGGATACAGTTTGTTCCGGTTATTGTGTTGATTGGTCTATCTGAGAGGCTACTTTCTAACCTGCTATTGGTGCTGCCTGTTTTCTGTTATTCATGTTGGCAGCACATATTCAGTGAGCTGGAGGGAAATTATAAACTCACTCAAGCCTACCACTGACATAGAGAATCTTATCAACATGCAACTGGGATGTGCCTTCACAATACTTCCCTAAGATCCCTTCACCCAAATCTGTCTCTAGAGTTGTTTTAGAGCACTACCACACATATCTGGTCAAGTTTTCAGGTTTCATTTGTTCACTCTCCCATTTTGCAGAGCTGCTTCGATGGTTTGTGCCATGCAGCACCACTCTCGGAGGTGAGCCATTGATGAGATGTATCACCCTCAACTCAATGGATTTTCATGGGCAATGTGAGAGAAGCCAGAGAAAGTGGAAGGAACAGGCCACTATTGCAGGAAAATATATTCATGCTACCAATATACTGCAAATTTGTAATGCTGGAGAACTGAGAAACATTAAAAACAGAGGTTTCGCTATTGAAATATTTGGCAGGGTCAGCCTGAGGTACCAGGGATGCCCAGAGGGCCTTCTGAATGAAATAATTGATGTGCAACATTTATCGTTCATGTGTTCCTGATATACGTGCATAGGCGCACTCAAAGTTGATTTCTGCAGACGCAGGAGGCTGTGCAAACGGGTCACATCATATACTAAATAGTGATTCTGATGACCTACCTGCCAGTCGGGTGCCTGGTGTCGGGTGGCTTGTCCCGCTCGCCAGGAGCTTCTCGACGCAACATTCGAGGTACTTACCTATAAGGTTTTCTTTCATTCCATCATAGTTTTAAGGTTTATCAAGGCAATATATCTAAGGCTAACCAGCTAGAAACCTACCTCTAGATGGGATTGTGGAACGGGGTCAGCGACATCAACAGTGGTCGACCATCATCTGCTGTTTTCTGCTGATTTATTTGGTGTTTGATGTGACACACTTACACGGCCTCCTGCATCTGCAGCTGGCCGCAGAAGTCAACTTTGAGTGCACCTAATGCCTGAAATCGAGACACGGAATAAGGCCGTCCAACCATCTCTAGCTGAGATAAGTCTTGCAAACCGTTGCCGAGGTTCACGAAATCAGGATGTACAAAACAGCGAAGATGCTGGTGGATAGTATTCTACCAAATGGAACCATTGGAAACCGATGACGAAGTAACATTTGATCCCAATTTCATCTTGTCTAACATAACAGATGGCTTCCATATTTTTTGCCTTTGAGGACTGTCTCAATGAGATACCAGCCAGACGTTCTAAAATTCTCAGACCTCCACAAGTCCCCCATGATAGTATTTTTACATGTACATGTTCTCCATCCCGGAGAGTATGAGCCCACCCTCAAAGTTGTTGTCAAAAAGCTCGCCAATGATTCTGAGGTCACTGAAACCCTGACAGTGACATTTGACCGGGAGGAAATGCCTCTAAATTTCTCATCAGGTTTATCAGGGGGCCTCCTCTACATATTGCAGAATACACAGTGAGATACACCACTCTTCATCTGTTCATCCTCTGATTTCCTTCCCTGAGCTCTGGTGAGACAGAGAACAAAATTTGCAGATGACTTCCTTGATCCGAAATTCTGGCAGTTGAAAGCTGTGTTTGCGAGTTCCAATGAAATAATTGCTCAGATCAAATTCAAGAAGTGTCACCGGGGGCAAAAGCCAACTCACCCGGTATTCACATGTGTTTCACTCATGTGGTTCAGAAGTAATGATCTACCAAACAAAAGGTGTGCGACAATTGTTCTTTACCAGACAAAGGAGGGACAAAGAATAGACAAAGGATGGACAAAGGGCAGGACAAGCACTGGTTGAAGATTTCAAGTTTTTCGGTGAAAAAATTGGTGAAAAATGTTTTGAATTTTGCAAAAATATTTCCCCAGAAAAGTAGGTGGGAAATTCAAAATGTTTTCACCAGTTTTCCAGTTATTTCAAAAGTTACACCTTATATTTCACAAACTGGTGAAAACATTTTGAATTTTCCACCTACTTTTTTGGAGAAATATTTTTGGAAAATCCAAAACATTTTTCACCATTTTTTTCACTGAAAAACTTGAAATCTTCAACCAGTGAAGATTCCCAGCACCCGGGAATCCTGTCCTGCCCTTTGTCTGTCCTTTGTCTATTCTTTGTGTGACTTTTGTCTAGCAAAGAACAATTGTTGAACTGTGACATGGGCTTTGTTTGGCTGCCAACCACCTCCGGACCACATGAGTGAAACAGTGAATCCCGGGTGAGTTGGCTTTTGCCCCCAGTGATAATCCGGCCAGTTCATTAATACATCTACAACCCTGCTCCCGTCTCTATCATACTACCCTATTTTCTGTTCCGCGTTCAACTTCGACCATATTCATAAAGCCCCGAACACAGATGTCACTAATAAAGCTCCCCTCGGGTCACGCATCAATGGGTGCTCAGGTTTTATGGGAAATCAAAGATTTCACGACCGCGGGGTAATTTCTCGGGCTGCTGGGAGCAGTTGCAAATAAACCCACGTTCCATTCATGTCGGCCACAGCTTCCAGAAAACCTGCATTCAATTTCGTTCCATGCGCTGAGCTAATGCTTAGAAATGCTTTGATTCAGGCGTTGGACACGTGGGAAATCCTTCTTCATTTCGAAAACCATGTCATTCTCCGTCTACAGAGTCATAAACAAACGCGGGCGATCGCCAGTGAGTACTTTGTATACGGCCTTACCCATGGGCGTTCGAGCGGCCTCCTCCTCTTCTTCAGATGCCCGTGACACTCACAGATGGCAATGATCAATCTCCGACAAAGGAACGTCGACCTCTCAAACCATTCCTCGGATGTGCTCGATTAGTATCATCGATCTAAAAAAAAAAAAGAAAAACATCAACTCGTTTAGATGAGCTCCGGCGGACTCCAGACTTCGTACTGTGATAAAATTCGTTTGTTCTGCGGTCATCCCCGTCCGCCAACCCTGGTGCCGTGAACCTATTTCTCACCCTTTCAACTCTCGTTCGCTAGCGACGACTTCGCAGGCAATCACTCATGCTAAGCCATGGCCAAAGCCACCTATTTTTTTTTTTGAAAAATTACGTCCGCTGATACTTATATTCCTCACTCAGACCCAGTGCTGCCACCGGACGTCTGTCGCTACATCGCGAACCCTGTCCCGTATATATCTGTCCAACAGACAAGAATATAATTGTAAGACCGCCCCTCGGTCTATAAACTCCACCGATGTTTGTTCGGTTGTTTCCTAACGGCATCTGACAGATCCTCGGCCTGTGTGGCCTAAGTGACCGATGGGTTTCCCGCTTGCAGTTCCAGCGGCATGTGCATTCGTGAGAGTCGAACTGATTTGCGGTAGCTTTGGTATGACAAGACGGATTGATCGCGTTAAAAAAAAGAATTATATGGCCAGAGCGAGCGGCGGATTTCGGATCTCCTCCATTCAAGAGGATTACCAGTACCACTGACTCGACGGTCCATGCGTCATGACATGTCAGAAACGTGGAAACCGATGATCAGGCAGGTGGCGGGACTGACGCGCTGACGCGGGTTGCCGAATCAAAGATGACCCGCCCACATGTCCACCTGGACCGCAACTATTGATGCCATCTCATCCTCGGCCCCGGGCCGGGATGACGAAGTCGATACCTACAGCGGTGAGTCACTGCATCGTGCGTGGGTCGTGTGTTCCATGGAACGGACTTCCCTGCTTTACATAACAGAGAGCTTCCGTGCTTGCTGTATCTATTGATTTCGGTCGACCGATGTCCCTAGGCCAGGGGATTTCCGCCAGCTGGTGATTTTCGTCCGAGAGCTTGCAGAGCCTGGGATCCACGTTTGCAGACCACGGCGGTCAGAGAGTCTGAGAGACACGAATTAATGACACGGATTAATCTGACATTTCATGCAGAGATTTCCCACCTCCGGTAAACTGGTTTTTTCATGTGCCTTGGGATATCCGGAATGAAACCTGATGCGCTTTAGGAATCACTGTGACTCCTTCAATCTCAACCTTTATCACCCTCCTCCGAGTCCTAGGGTTATCCCTCCGGATCTATACATCCAGTCAAACCTTCTGCCGGAACCGCGTCCCTTCCTTCCAGGGGATCCTCCGATCACCACCGTATTCTGGAATGGATAAGGATAGCGCTTATTCTATGTCAATTCGCCGAAGGGGGTGATTTCTCCCACTTCGCCACGCCGGAGATACCGACAATGTCAATAAATACAAAGATAGGGATCAATCAAATGTTCGAAAACAGCAGCTTCACATCGGCAGCTAGCGACGTCGCTTCGAACGTTCTCCTTCTTAAGCCCTCTTGTCCTTCGCACTCCGCCATGACCTTGATTTGATCCCCCCCGTTTCCCTCCTCTGCTTCCGTTCTAGTCCTCGCCGTGACAGGATCCCGCTGAGGTACGTCTTTCGAAGTTGTGGGGATTGAGTACTGACGACTGCATTAGTATCTCGCGACCCTTCTCGGCTTCTCCCCTCCCGCCGTCGTGTACATCAAACCACCGAATCTCTGGTCACTATCGATCCCTCCAGGGCCGCACAAATACCCTTGCCTGTAATTCATATTATCCGTCATTAAAACATACCAAATGCCCGTTACCCACGATCAAGCCCCACCCTCTCCCGCGGGGTCCTCCTCTTCCGATGGATCCTCCTCACACTCAACTTCGAGCGGCCCCCCACGCACGCCTCTATCCACCTCACTTCCGCTCGCCATGCCGACCTTCATGAATTTCACGGGTGAAGACACGATCAGCGGCGTCGCCAGCCTCAGCGGTGGCGGCGTGACACGGATATCTAAAACCACGCGTCGAGTCAACACCGCCGAACGGCGCGCCACGCACAACGCTGTGGAGCGACAGCGTAGGGAGACATTAAATGGGCGGTTCTTGGTCCGCGTCTTGTGACTCTGATTTCTCCGCAATGACGCTCATTTTTCTTCTCGACAGGACCTTGCGGCGCTGCTGTCTAACCTCAACCAAATCCGCCGCCCTTCGAAATCCGCCATCGTCAACTCCTCGATCGCGCACCTGAACGCGTCGCACAGACACCGCATTCTCGCTGCTCAACAACTGCGGATGATGAAGAACGAGGCAGATGCACTCCGCCACGAAGTCAACGAGTGGCGTGCTCGCTCAGGGGTGCCATTCGTTGAAGAACCCGTGCGCGGCGAGGCGTTTGGTATCGTCTTTCGCGGCGAGCTCGAGTTTGAGGTGGGTGACATGCTCGACGCGGATGAAGGAGACGAGGAAGAGGAGACCGGAGGGGGCAACGGTGGTGTGTATGGTGGGAGGCAGTGTACCCTCGAGCCTGCTTCGTATAGTGAGGAAGCAGACGACTACGCCCTTCTGCAGCGCCAGCAGCGGGAACACGCCGAAATAATCACGGCCCAGATGCAATCTCCCTTCGTCCACACTGTCCTTCATCCTTCGGCCCCCTCCCCGCATCTCCTAACTCAAACATACCCCGTGCATCCTGGTCACCGCCAGCCGGCGGTCCCGTCCACTCATTATTATACTTCTTCGCCGAGCATCGTCGATTCCGCCCTCCGATCATTCGAAAACCCCGCTATCGGATATGACCACCCAGCTATGCACGCTGAGCTGGACGCGCAATGGGCTTACGAAAAACAACAGCAATTGCTGCATGCCCAACAACAAAGGCAAGGCAGCTGGTGATTCAAATTGGATTACTTGTCGTGTCTTGTGATTCACGTTCTTTTGTTCGCGGACTGTATCTGAAAGAGCATTCCTCGTGTTGTTCAATCACTATCTATGCTTTGTTGTACAGTTGCTGTATCCAATGAAATACTATTCTCGACTGAAAGGTCTATCTCAACATCTCGACACGCGCGCGCGCCGGGGACACGACAAACATAAAATGCGAGCATTGATGTGAACGCGTATCCGGGAAGGAACGCTCGACACGAGCGGCGATTTGGAGAAATGGTTTGTATGGTAGGGGACGCGACTTCATGTCAAGTCACAATTTTGAGAATTTTGGGCTGAAATTAGGTGCAAACGACAGGAAAATAACATGTTTTCATTCAAATTTTACGTTTCGTGCTCTGGGTATTAATTACGTAACCAACCCGCCAAATCTCAGTAGACACAATTTTTTAAGTGAGTGTTCTGAGCCTGTTTGAAGGACAAGAAAGGAAAATCGGATTCTGCACTTAGACAGCAGCTTGAGCTGCCACTGCGTCCGAAAAATTGTGTTTAATGGGATTGCACGTGATCACCACGTGACCAGAACCCGCCAAATTGGCTCTCGAAAACTTGATTTTGAAGATATTGAAATTTTGGCCCAGGAAATGTCTTCTAGCTATTAAGAGCTGCTAAATATGTATTTACAGAGTATTCAAACAATATTTGATCTCGCTAAGATCCCGACTAGGGTTAATTTTCAGCCTCAAAAGTGTGACAAATGTCTGCCTCGATGGAGGAAGTACCACCCTGTACATAAAATTGCGCACTCTGAAGTCCTCGTTGTACCTCGCTGGCGGTGTGAGGTAAAATAAAGTGCATCAAGGCACGGCGCACACGAGGAGCAGGTTCACGGCGAACTTGTCGTCGTGCAGATGTAGGTTTTCGGCGACGGATTAAAGTTGTCACAAAGTCGTGTCCCCTACCATAATGAATGCTGTAGCTAACAGTTGAAAAAGGAACAAGAGACAGAGTAGTGTATGGAGAGTAAAGAGAATCTGTCACAGAATGATAGAGATGGACCATTCGACCGATGAATTTGTTTCCCTGAGTCGACCATCGGGACGGGAAACACAGAACTTCGGTCCTATATCATCACATTTGTTCTTGCTCGGTGGCGTGAATACATGACATTGCGGAATTTGAGAGGTCAACAACAATAGGGTGTTTCATACTTAGATTTGTGCCCCAACTTGTGCCCCCAACTTTCACAGCAGTTGATGCACAAAAAGAGTGGGACACCGAGTTGGATGTCGAGTCAGGCTCCGGACCCGCGAATGCCTCCGGAATGGAGAAGCTCGGTGCTTGCGATTTGAAGACCTGCTCCATTGCGCCATACCAGCGTTTGATGGGCTTTTCCCACCCGGTGACCCGAGCCTAACACACGGGTGCCTAAACTGCTCTTCGGACTTACAGAATGGCACTCATTTGCCAAACTTCCCATGCATACTGACCCAACGCTCAGCATCTGAGGCGACTGATCCTGAGATCGGTTGTCTCATGCGAGAGTTCAGAAACACCACATGCACGGAGTTCGCGACTTTTGAGCTTTCGCGCGAGACGGCTGCTCGTGTGCGTCGTGAACAGCGTACTGCGGCGGCCCGGGCCACTGTAGCCGGTGCTCCCGGATCGCCAACTGACTCTAACCCTCACACCAGCAACTCCTCTACTGTACTATTTCGACCGTAGGTTCATGCCCTGTCACCCGTCACCGGCAAGTTCACTGGAATCGTAGTTCATTCCTCGGCAATCATGGGAAGATTCCCATAAATGGTAAATCGGCAACTGCCGGATCAAAAAATTTCACGTTTTTCAGCCTTTTTCAGCCTCAAAACCTCTCTGTCACCGTCACATGTACCAAATAGGTTCAGTTCACGACCCTATGTCACCTGTCACCTGAACTTACGGTCGAAATAGTACAGTACCTCGCGTGTTGTTCTGAGACTCAGGCCGGCGCACCTCTACTGGTACACACAAATCCTGGGGATCTTCCAGGCTACTGTGTTTTGCGTTACTGTGGGTGCTATAACGATGTCGCCGGAATCTATCTGGGTTCGGTGGCTGGGAATTGAGCCGGGTCATCATGTTAGCATCCGCCGAGCACGTCTCCCCAAGTTTGGTTATGTTCCGAGTCGGATCCGTACACGTTCGGATTTTTAGACCCTGCCCGCGTAATACGCGGAGCTCACCTCATTCCCGATTTTGCCGGCGGGCGGATGCCGAACGAGTTGCTGGAAACCATGGATCCCACTGCTGCATGAGCTACGGGTGGCACCGAATACTGGGCCAATTATTATGTCAATATGTGGGTTTATTTTACTGTACCGTTCGCCGACAGTTCTAACTCATCTGCCAACTTTGTTGATCGTGATATGTTCATGCGCTTCATTGTCCGGCATTTGGACGTGGATTCCCCGTCTGGCATCAACATTGAAGAACAAGATGAGGATAATGAGGGTAATGTGGCCGCAGCGGTGGATTGGGAGGCAGACGAAGATGAGAGTGACTCGGACTCTGACTCCGAGGATGAGGGTGAAGAGGGTGACGGGAAATCAGCCCAAGTATATGAGGAAGAGGAGACCCCGGAAGAAGTGGATATGGATGTATATAGATGATTTTGTAGCGTTCTAAATATTTAAATGTTGATCGCCCATTTTATGAAACATGGGGACCGCCTTCAACAGGAGATCAAATGAAACCAAAAAGCAAGGGGTGTAGGTAGGTAGGTATATTCCGGCATGGTCCCGTTAAGAAACAGCCGGGGCCCGTACCACATACATCGCGTCAGATGTATGCTATGGATACTATACAGCTTAGCCCCTTGAATACCTGCGAAACCCCACTCCCCTCCAACATCAAGTACAAAAAATCAAATACCGGTTCCAGAGTCCACAGGGGCGTAGGATGTTCACTGTATGGTATGAAGAAACACTATGTCTAATATGTTGGCTCAACGCTGTAGACCTGCCACCCGGCGGTTCGCCAAGTGATTATCTGCGAAGCAAATAGTCCCGTGACCACGTCTTTCCTTTCCGAGGCAACGGTGAATTGAATTACAGGCCAAGTATATTATCCTGCCCTGTACCTTATCCTCAGTAACTCTAGTACTGAGCTCACAGACAGAAGAATGTCTTCGATTAGCACAGGAAATGCTGACACGGTGACACCAAGGCTGATACATGCATTGAAGATTGTTATAATTATTACAGGTTAAGGGGTTGAATGGACAAACGGTAACCATCATCCCTGGTCTCTGAGTAAATCGGAGACCGCCGGGCCTCGGAGATCGAGGGTTCGAACCCCGGCTAAGCTGTTCATTAGGAGGGTTCTAGTGGGTATTACGTAATTAAATTTACGGTTGAGTCCCACACTGTTCGGCATCTGCCGCTCGTGCGTAAAAGCATTCCCGCCTTTTGGTGTAGGGTCACATGATCCCTACATACTTTGCGGACCAGACGGGCTAACCAATTGTTAGGTGCTGACGGTCATAACAAACGCACCACCAAAAAAAAAAAAAAAAAAAAAAAAAAATTATTATTACAGGTTGCTGTGTTGGATGACAGAGCCCGACGGCCACACTGCTGGCACCTACATGGGCTGACAATACTAAGGCCGGCCTCACCGACTTCAGGCAATCCGGTATCACCCTGGCCAGCGCTGGCGTCGAGCGCCGAATCTCGATACGGGCCCATATCCCGTCAGATCCCATCAAATCACAAGTCGTGCCTTAGTCCTGATGGCCTGATGGCTGTCGTCAGGCAAATAAACACGTGTTTTTTAAGCAGAGATGGGAAAAAACTAATTATGATGGCTGATCCATTTGACTATCTCCCTTGCTTATAACTGTCACCCACGGCCGCCCTGCCAAAATGGAGGTCGTCGCACAGATGAAGGAGACAGAGATCCAAGAGATCCTCTTCCCCAGTGTGTCATCCGCAGTCGTACTCCGGAAATGCTCTGAAACCCCATAGCGATGCTGGCCTTTGTCCCGCTACTGGAATCTAAGCGCGAAGAAATCACCCAGGCACGTAAGACCTTCAAATACGGCGAAACGGACAGACACCAGGTAACGATTTGCATGCCCCGTCCTAGTCGGTTGTAAATGCAGCCCGTCTAGCTCGACGTTTATTACCCCCCAACGTCGGAGGGGAAACCACCAATCCTGATCTATGTATATGGTGGCGGTTTCGTCTCCGGCGGGCGCACCCTCCCAACACCGATTGACCTCGCATACGGCAACCTCGGACTTTATTTCGCGAAACGCGGTTTTGTTACCATTATTCCCGACTATCGTCTGGCGCCTGGTACCACATTCCCTGGTCCAGCCGAGGATTTACGCGATGCGCTTTCTTGGGCCGTTGCGAATCTCCGCGAAGATGCAGACATTGACTCCATTTTCTTTCTGGGGCATTCCGCCGGTGGCGTACACACCCTGACGCTCCTACTCGAGCCCTCCATCTTGGCAAGCGCCCCGAGTCTGCGCATCAAGGGAGTGGCGATCTCATCGGCACCCTTCCATTTTGGACCGTCCGGCATCGAGGTCATTGGGCGCGAGCCCGTTAACATGTATTACGGATCTCCCGAGGAAACCCAGGCGAAAAATCCTCTCGCACTGCTCAATGCCGCGTCGCCGGAATTGATCAAAGCCCTTCCTCCCCTTGCGCTGATCAGGTGCGAGCGCGACCCAGCGTGGTTCAAGGTCGTCGGACAGGATTTCAACGTGGCCTTGGCCGAGAAGGGCGTAACCCCCGTTCAGATACTCGCCGAAGCGCATAACCACATCAGTGTCTCGTTGGCGCTGAGTACGGGGGAGGGAGAAAAGCAGGCGGAGGGAGAGCAATGGGCAGCGGAGACGGCAGCGTGGATGAATCGTCTTACCGCATCCTCCACCGGCACATAGGGCGATTCTGCAGTGTTCATCTTTTGTATTCGTCTCCGATGATAAACCACAGCACTTTTTTTGAGTTACTACATCTGCCATTCCAAGCGGGACCCTTCAAAATAGCTAAGCAGGTAAGGCCCGAAATTAACTTGTAATCGGGAGAGTGGAAATTCCACCTACGACACAGTGACAATGGGGCAAGTCAAAGAGTGCGACGGCGGTTTCGGAACTAAATCTCGTCCAAAAACGGGATCGTACCAGTTATTATTGAATTCACCGAGAAAATTTGCGTCCAAGGTGCAAGAGAATGTTGAGACGGATTTGAATATCTCGGCTTCGGTATGTTCACCTGACTTCTGGTCTCGCTCAGAATGGCTGTAACTCGGAAATTACCAATTGGTTCTCAAGTTCCCACTTTCGATTTCGAGATGGCCCCTGTCAGAGATGCACGTGCGCTGTTCAATTCCGTTCCTGAAGGTAACTTTTGTCGATATCCCTGCCATCTGCCATCCTTTATGAATCATTTCCCTCAAATTCTCCCATTCCCGGCGAAACTAGAGACCGTCCCTCTCAACGGGGGGCTCTTACCAAAACCCTTGTGCTGTCGATTAACCCATTCTTCCGCGGCAAAGAAATCATACTCTGTATGTCGAGGCATTATAGAAACTCCCTGCCAGTGCCCGGTAAGTCAATATAAGTATTCAACCAGCCGGCCTTCAAAATTGGTGCACCATACGGCTTCATTGGTTGCACGTCACCCATCTGATTTCTCCTCCAGCATATGGAATCGCCGTGGTGTTGCGCTCGGAGACGTCCGGATGTACGCATACACGTACCATTTATTGTTCCCTCCGACGCAAAAACTCGCATTCTTCCAGGAATACTATTTTGCCCAATGGGTCGTATTTGCACAATGGGTACGTATTTCGATTTTCTCTCTCGCCTCTGTAGCGTCTTGACTCCGTTTTCTATGCGGGATCCTTTGGTATGCTCGTCGTCTATAGCTGTGTAACAAATCTAAGAGATACGGGGAGAAGAAACGTATTAGATTCGGTCGCCGGTCCATGAAACTTAGAGCTTTTTTACGCGAAACGTCTGTGTTCTGAGCTCCCTTCTCAACCTGGGCCTCCGGTAAATTATGAGGGGACCACTGCATCATATAAAACACTTTCTGCCTCTTCAGCTTTTTTTCCTGGGCCAGGGTCGCCGTGTTCTGGAGGGAAGGAGTCACAGGTGTGACAAATTGACTCTTCATGACAATAACCATGCCCACGAAAAAGGTCCGAGGAGTCAGAAGGTGCTATATATATGATACATATGACCCCTTAAATTTTCACGGAGGTCCAGACTGAGGTGGGACCCTAGAACATAGACACTCCGATAAATACCTCTGAGTTTGATGGACCGGCAACCAAATCTCATATGCTTCCTCTTCTCGTATGCCCTAGATTTGTAACATAGCTATAGACTATCAGTATTAGAAAGAATTCTGCCAAAAACCGGAGCCAAAAAGTTTGAGGGACGGGAAAGAGAATTGAAACACGAACCCATTGTGCAAATACGACCCCATTTAAAATAGTACACGATATTTCCGGTGTGGGGTGTGCAGCATGTCATCGAAAATCACCCGGACTTTCCATGGAAGGCATACGCAGGAGCCACGGGAATGCCATGTGAAAGTATTGCAACGAGAAGACATCGGCCAGGCCGACGATTCGTGCAAGACGGTGTATACGGGTTGGAAAGAATATTCGGATGTCAAACCTCTCTTTCTCAACCAAAACCACAACGAGAAGAAAAAAATCCCTTAGGGAGAAGTGGCCTTTGTCACCACTTGGTTTTCCCACTGAGGAGACTGGTTCCTGTCTCGAACATTTCAACATGGACGCGCGTCCATGTCGGCCCTGAAAATAACGACTCGGAATAATTGCAATATATTCGAAATATACGTATGAATATTTATGATACACTACGGATTTGATACAAGCTCGGGGGAGTACGACATGGATATGAATACGACACGATGAGATTCGTGCCCGTCGGATCTCCGTCACCATCATGATCACGTGGTTGGTAATCTTCAGAGAATTTCGTCAGCCCTTGTGTTCATCCCCATTCCCCGCGACTCCTTCCACGGTGCACCCTCCACGAGGCTATGTCACAACTTAACGGATTCAATGCGCATTCCCCAGCCGTCGCACCCAAACGTACCCCGCTGTTCAAACTGCAGGTCTTCTGATCCAGTTCGCTGAACCCATAACCGGTAAGTGAATGAATCCGCGCTCACATTCAGTGACGAAGCCAAAGCGGGACCACGCAGCGCTCGTCATCTACCCGTTCATTATCCAGTTCGTGCGGGACACCGGCGTCACTGGCGGCGACGAGACGAAGACCGGGTTTGCTGGGATAATCGTATGGGTTCCCGTTTTCTCTCGCCGTGGAAATCAAACAACAATCGTACTACAGGAAGCCGTGTTTTTCTTGGCAGAATGCCTGACCGTAGTGTATTTTGGGCGCGCGTCCGAGTCCGATCGTTATGGGCGCAGGCCAGTTCTGCTCTTCGGGCCCGTTGGACTGGCCATTGCCATGCTCGGATTCGGCCCGTCCAAACGGTTCTGGTCTCTTGTCATCTTTCGTTGTTTGCAGGGTGCATTCAATGGCAATATCGGTGAAGATGGCTCGTCCCTCAGCGAATAATGTCCTAATGTGGCGCAGGCGTCTCAAAGAGTGTCATGGCTGAGGTAGATATGTGTCCGGCATGACGAAGAGATCTGACAAAAATGTATACAACAGGTTTCCGATTCCACCAACGTCGCAGAAATTTATTCACTTCTACCCTTGATGTGGACCGTTGGTGCAACACTCGGGTTTGTGCATTGTTTTTTGCTGAAGATTGGGGCTTATCCACTTGTCCTTCCAGCCCATTCATAGGTGGTACGTTTGCGAATCCCGCCAGCCGATACCCCGATTCCTTGGGAAAGATCCGTATCTTTCAAGAGTTTCCGTATCTGCTGCCATGCGCACTGGCCGGTGCGCTTGCGCTGACGGCGTTTGCGTTTGGGGTCTTTGGATTGAAGGAGGTGGGACCATTCCTTCCGCCGAGGTAACTACCTACAAGTGACTTCTCCTTGCAGACACTCCCATCGGCAATCGCACGCCAAGCCAAAGCCAAACGAGGCACTGAAACGGAACCTCTCATTATTGCCGAGCCGATCCATTCATGTCAGCCCGACACTGAAGAGCCCGTCCCACGGCTCCGCGATCTCATCGTCCGGCCCGTGCTCATCGCTCTGCTGAACCACGGGTTTCTGTCTTTCTGCCAGATGTCGTATGAGGTCCTTGCAACCTCATGTATTCATCGCAGTGTATTGACGATCCTCTTGGGTCCTTGTGCCTCTTGTCTATGCAACCCCCATAGAAATGGGCGGACTTGGACTCAGGTGGGTTCCTCTCCGTCTCTCGGAATGATCAACGAATCCCCTTCAGCCCTCTGTACATTGGTCGCATCATGGGCGCAGCCGGCCTCCTCAAAGTCCTCTTCCAGCTCTTCCTGTCGGCGAAGATGATCAGATACTTTGGCGCGCGCAAAATATTCATCACTGCATTTTGCTCACAGGCGGGCGGCTTCCTGGCGTACCCATTCCTCACCTTCTTTGCGCGCCGCGCCGGGCGTGTCGATGCTACCGTGATCGCGGTAATAATCTTCCAAATGTCTGCCAACTGGATCATCCTCGCCTACATTCGGTAAAACCCCGGGCCACCCGCATCCTCGGTTCTGACGAGCCTGCCTCCTCGAATATAGCATGCACACAAATGTGGACTCCGCTCCGACGCAGAACAGCCTTGGAGCCGTTAACGGGCTGGCGCAGATGGTATCCTCGACGCTGCGGAGCATCGCACCGACCGTCACCGCGTCGTCGACGTTGGTGTCGCACAGGCTCCTTGGATCTTTCGTATTGTGCGGGCTATCTCTTTGTGGATTGCGGGCCTTTCTTCTGCTTCCGCGGAAATTGCGCTCGGAAGGCGGTTCGTAATATCCCTGGGTGTTAACCTGTTAGTCTCTTGTAGAGAGTGACGTTTCCGGCTTGCAAAACGGGCTTGCGCCCGCGCAAACGGGCTTTTTCGGGCTTGGGCTTGTTTGTCTGATGGCATCAGACAAACGGGCTTGTGGATAGCTTAGTTGTTTTTTGGAGGAATGATGGTATTTTTCAATCGGATTAATGCTTGTGACCTTTTGTATTGTATTTTGGTTCAGTTTCGCAAGAGAGCGACATTTCCCACTTGCAAAATGGGCTTGCACGCACGTAAATGGGCTTGTTCGGGCTGTGGATTTGGGCAAACTTGCACCCGGCCTATAATACGTGAGATAATCAGGTGACCATTCACTGTCTTGCTGATATCTCCGTAGTCAACGCTGACCATTCCACCCGGAATAATCTATGAAAGTCAATTAGGTAAATTCTCCCATGTCGCTTGGATGGACTTGGTCAAATGACTTGAACTTGCTTCTGGGCTTATGATTAGAGGCTTAGCTTGGCTTGTGTTGACTGCATTAGTTGTGAACTCACTGGTAAGGAGAATTGAACAGCAAATTTGGAATACAGCAGGCTTGGGCTTGAGCTTGGGTAAAGATACCGAAGGCTGTTTTTGTTGCCTAGCAGGCTTGCGCAGGGCTTGCTCTACATATTATTGTAGTCCAATATCCTGCTGTGATTGAAGGCACCTTGGTTATCCAAGGTAGGCGTAAAAGTTGTTGGAACACAAGACAAACTTCAACAACAATGCTGAACTGGCTTGGGCTTGAGCAGACCACCTCAAGTAATTGTACACTTTACTTAGCAGTTGCCAAACCAAGTCATAACAGTTTACGTTCAATGAGCTTCTTTCTTTCCGATGTTGGAGACCACATAGAGCATTGACAGGAATATGGTCAGATGTTGCATGTACAAGATAACACAGCCAATTGCAACACCACAGGGGATCTGGTAACAACCAAGTAAAGAGGCTGTTTCCGACGTGCAGTGCAAGTAACAGGGATGATGGGCTGATAATGGGGATAACAGTAAATGGTGAGAAGGCGTTGATCAAGAGATATGGATGAGGGAAGCGAGGGGGTTGAGCCAGCGAAGCGTGCCAAGAAAAGTATATGGAGGCCACAAAAGACTTGCCTGGGAATTGAAACGAAGGTGAAGCCAAGAAAGAAGAGAGAGGCTGCGTCAAAGAAGCCTCAGGCAGTGATGGAGGGCTCTCGCCGACGCTTGCACTCTGGAACAGTGCTGTAGTTTCCACAAAAAATCAACATCTGGATTCCCATGTCTCGTCTGTGATGTAATACATTTTCTCCGCTTCTGGTCACTCATTTTTAATTTAATCCAAATGGTACAGGCCTAATATACACAGCTATTAAGCATTAGGGTCGTGACAGGGGAGCATTATTGAGTTGTTCAAGGTAGCCTGCTGGTCGCCGTTGCACGGCCACGGCGTCCCTCGGGATGTTCCGTATACAAGAAAGCATCAGCAGATAGTTTTCACCCCAGCTGAAACACGCAGACTTCGTGGGGGTTGAGCAAAACTGAATTATGTTGTTTAAACATGCCGATCACTGTCAATGATGGCGACCACGTCCCCCGGGATGTTCCGAAGACGGTGGTGGAGGGAAGCAACTAAGAGGATGTAAGGGGGAGGTAGTTATGGACAATTTAATATCAGTGAGGATGAATAGTGTAGCCGAGCCCAAGCCCAAGCCGCACAAGCCCGCCCCACCAAATTCAAACTCCGCTAAGGGGGGCAAGCCGTTTGGCCAAGCCCATCGGAAAAGTCTGGTCTCTTGTATGTCCCCGGCTTCCCTCGAGATTAAGACGATGGCCGGCCGGTCCGATCACGCCCGGTCACACCAATCGTCTTTAAACTTTTCCCACATTTTCTAGAATCTGCGCTAGACGAGCTGAGCTGATTTTCGTTCCACGCACCACCGTTCCATGTTGTTGTGGTTCGTTCGCCCGTCGCATTGGCTGACTCGATCGATCACAGCGTCAGCGCCAATATTTCATCGGCCTCCTCCTTGTCAGCCGCCGCTACTGCCATCGCTGCCGCCCAACAAAGCCACGGTGGTCAGCTATCCCCCGCCGTTGTGATTATAATCGTCGCCACCGGCGGTTTTCTTACCTTCGTCATTGTATTCCTCGTCATCGGGCCCTGTTGTTTCCCCCTGCAAACGCCGCGTTTCCATCTCAACGACGACGGCGACGGCGACAACACACCATTCGACAACGACAGCGCACCTCCGTACGACAACGCACCTCTGTACGATTACGACGACGTTATCGACATCCAAGGCCCCGTGCCGTCTTACTCGCCCCCGGCGACGCCGCAGCGTGCTCACGTTAACTCAGAAGAGTCTAGCCCAGATTCGGATTCGGACCTCCAATCTGAATCCCCGCCTCATTCCGGCATTGAACTTGTTGACCTGCCGCGGCACACGCGCTCACGTGCTGTGGTTGTTCGTCCAACCAGCGCTGCTCTGCCCCTCCACATTCGTTGGCCTCGGACACTCCGCCACTCAGACGACTCGCTGACGACGCTACCCCCACCGGCTTTCCTACCCTTATACCCGCCGCCGATGCCCCGCGCCGATGAGGCTGATACACGACCGTTCCCGATTCCGGGAACATACAACCGAGAGACAGAGCGCTACGAGACGGTAGTGTTTAACCTGTAAGCTACCGACAAACGTTACCGAATGCAATGGAGCTGACGATGGTCTTATAGGCAGACGACGAACGTTCGTCTCAAAGAGCAGATGACAAAATTGGGCATGAAAGCGAGCGGCCTTTGCAAGGCCGATATGGTTAAGGCGCTGCGCGACTTCAGCGCAAATCCCGCGTCTTGGCACAACGCGTGCGTAGGTCCTTTTGCCAATTTCAGATTCTCAACTAACTTGCTCAGTCTCGAACCAGGCGCTCGGAATGCCCACAGGAACCGGAGACCAGGTACGCAAACCGCGAAGACCAAGGCCTCGACGAAGCGCCGCGAGATTCTCCTCGCTACCATCGGCTCGAACGGGGAGGTCTTACCGCGGCGTCCCACAGATCGCTCGCGGGACGACCGCCCCCGGAAGGAGATAGACGACACCATTGCATGGGTAATATATTCTCTCATTCTCGTCTTTGACGCGGCACGTTGACACTGGTCCAACAGGCAAACACATTCACTCAAGCACATCCATACCAGCCCAAGGCTGCCCGAAATCCCTTGGGGATTCAAAACGCCGAGACTGTAAGTCGTTCATGACAACAATGGGAGACACGCCCATCTGATGCCTTCTCTTCTTCTTCTTCTTTCCCCCAGCGTAACCCCCAAATGGCCCCCATATCGCTGCAAGCACACATGCAGCAATCAAGCGTCAAATTTGACCAGATCAGCGACACCCTCGTGTTGATCGTCTCTAAAGTGGTCCCCGGGTTGTCCGCGTCTGCTGGAGGGTCCCTGGCACCCGAGCTCGGCCGCCGGTCGAGTGCCATGGGTCTTCTGGACCCAGATCCATTCGCCCGGCTGCCCTCGACGGTGAGCTCGCCGCCGCCGCTGTCGACCGAGAGACAGGGTGCCACCCCATCCCCGGAGATGTGGTGGAGCTCGGGCAGCTCGCCATCGGGGACAGGGACCTCCGCATCCGCAGGGAGCTCGGGCCATACGAGGTTATCTCACTCGTCGGGGCCCGTCGCGACCTCGAACTGGCCATCGGCGGCGATCTCGGGGGGTCTTGTTTGGAGTTCGGCCTCGCCCTCTCCGTTGGCAGGGAGCTTGGGGGCTGGGTTGTCCTTGTCGTGTTCGGCCTTGGCCTCGAACTCGGCAAGCTCGGGGAGGGATCTGGGGAGCTCGGCCGCGACCTCCGCGTCCCATTCTGGGTCATTGGCCCACTGGTCGGGGCCCGACGTATCGTCAACTGCCACAGATTGGCCATCGGCGAAAGGGAGCTGCTCATCGGCGGGGTTGCAGTCTTTGCCGGTGCAAAACCAGACCCCAGAGCGGTCGATACAGGTGACGCTGCGCGAGGCGGGAATTTACCGTACATTACAGCTTTCCTTCACCGAAGAGGATATTCCGGACACCAAGGTCTTGTCATTCTTGGGACCAGGTCCTACGAACGTGGCAGCATTTGCTGCCCTTTGGTCAGACGACCCGGGCAGCACCTGGCACACCCACCCCGACGCTGACACGTTGAAGCGTCGTCTTCCGATCCTCCAGGGTTATCCTATTGCCATAAAGCACTGGCCCTCTCTCTATCATTATCTTCAGGGTCCCAAGTTCAACACTTGGAACACAATCAAGGCGAAGTGGACCGACTACAAAGTAAGCCTTTACACTCCGATTGGGGGTACTTGCTCTCATCCTCGCTGTAGTTCCTCTACGATCACTGGGAACATTTTCCCGATGACGACACCTTCTGGCAGGATTTCAATGACGACGAACCACCGACCTTCGCGATGGTCATTCTCATCCTGCGGTCGAGGAGGCGGCTGCGCGATGAGGCCGATTCCGCAAAAGCGTATCGCGAATACGGTCCCCCCGAATCTCCGCGATTCAAAGAACATTTTACGCGTGCCGGTGCTCAAAAAGCGCTGATCGATCAAGTCGCTGTAGCGAAACGCTACCGCGAGCTGGTGGCGGATCAGGCCAAACGGCGATTCGGGACCACGTTCAAGGACGATTTCGTCTACAATGGGCGGCAGGGACGGACCGTTATGACCCGCGCCGAGGACATCGCCAAAAAATTCGAGACCTTTATGGAACTGTACGGCGTGCTTGGAGTCTGAAACTAGAATGTGTACATACATAAATCTAATACAATTATCTATCAAATCGGATTGAGCTGGTAGTAATCGAGTGATGTCAAGCCCCCAAGGTCAAGCCTGAGGCTTGAGCTTGAGCTTGAGTGGCTGAGCGCTTGAATGTTCTGATTTTATTTTATTTTTCACGGGTCACCAGTCGAACTTCGAAAGGTCGGGTGAGAAAATTCGTCGACGACGGACGGTGGAATTCGAGGAATTTAGCAGAGACTTATAAAAGCGGCTGTGGATATGGATGCATTTTTTTGGAATGGCGGTGGCCGAAATGCTGTGCAATTCTGACCGTGGTGCTTAAATCTGAGTGAAGTCTTTACATTTGAGCGCTTGAGCACTACATACACATTGCACAACTAAACAATCTCTTCGGCGTCGCTGAATCCTGGTGTCGGCTCCTCTAACAACCGCTTTCGTATATACCCTCTACACGCGGCCAGTGCTTGGCTCAAACAATGCTCCAAGCTCCCCGTTGGGGGCCAGCCCGTGATACGCGTCAGCAACCGGCGCACCAGCAGCAACAGGTGCATTAGCGGGACGCGCTTGGGCTTGGGCTGGGTCTCGAGGCGGGCTTTGGAGGGAATGGGTGGGACTTGGGCGCGAGTGCGAGGTTGGTCTCTGGCGGGAGGTATGTGTAAGTATCTATTATATCCTCTTTCACAAGAGCGCCCCGGCACTGTGACTTCGCCTGGGTTGTCGTGGCACCCGACCTACAAATCCATATCACGATCAATACAATGCCCATAAACTCGCGCTGAGGCAAGGGCAACCTCCCGCACGTCTTCAGGGCGTGTGGGCTGGTATATTTCGACGAGCCGGACGAAGAAGACGGTCTCGAAGACGAGGACCCCACAGCTTTTGCTCAACCCGTCCAACTGGAACGAGCTCGAGAAGGCCTTTGCTAAGTACTACAGCCGCTATACGCTGCTCCCCTTTGCATGCTACCACAAAGAGGCTGTCAGCAGCTCCCCCTCGTTGCCCTCCCTCGCATTCTCCTCGTCCCCCCTCCGGACGTCGTCCTCCTCCTCACCATCCCTCGCCACATCGTCCTCCAGTCGCGTCTCCCCGATGCGCATCTTTGGCTCGTGGCCGGGGCACTTCCCAAAATACACCCCCGCCCCGCGGCCCGCGCAGCGCAAGCGCATCCGCCATCTTCAGGACCGCCTATGCGCCCTCACGCGCGAGGGTGCGAAGCCCTATAGCTACAGACCGAAGAGGAAGCCGGCGAAGGAGGCGTGCGAAGACCGTGAGCGCCGTGCATGCTCTGAAGAGCTCTAATGAGAATTTTGACGACCAAAAAGACTACTCCTGGTTGTAATATAATACTACTGGCCTGTAATTCGTATATATATATTTTTTGCAGGGAGGCAGTTTGAGGGAGCGGAAAGGCGCATCAGGCCGACGTGATCGCCGCGGCCAGCCACAGACCATGAGATAGCGCCATGATACCGCGAGGTTAGCCACAGGGCCTTCCCACCCCAAACCACCATGGAGAAGGCCATGGGGTACGCGCCGCCGAAGAGCACGAAAGTGCAGCGTGCTGCACCTCACCCCGGGGCCGCCAGACGACTTTTACGCGCGGACACAATCGGACTGGTTTGTGGAGGGGACGAAGGCGACGCTTATACGGAACGCGTCCATATGGACATGGCTTGACGAGGGAAATGAGGTTGTCTTGGGCGATTACTCCTCGACAAGGACCTCATTCAGCAGGTGGGATCCGTCGATCTGAGGTCGTACTCTGATGTCTTTGTTCTGGACGCCGCGGGCGGCTTGGCATCCCCCGGGCATGTGTGGCTTTCTTTTGAAGTCCCTCTTACTTAAGTGTTTGCAGCATTGTAGACCTCCACTCCCACATCGGAGTGGGCAGCTCTCCCTCACTAAGCGGCGCCAGGGACTCCAACTCACGCGCGGGTCTGGTGCTCCCATGGATGCGCTCACTCGACGGCCTGAACACCCTGAACACCCATGACGACGCATACCAGCTGTCCATCGCCGGCGGCGTAACCACCGTGAACGTCCTGCCCGGGTCCGCGGACGCGATCGGCGGGCGGGCCTTTGTCATCAAGCTGCGCCCCACTGCCAAGCGCTCCTCGTCCGCGATCCTCGTCGGATTTCCAGCCTGCCGACGTCCAAGTGCGGTGGACGTGTCTTAAAGTGCGGTGGACATGTCTTGGTCGAGAGGGTAGATATTGGTAACATTCCCGTGGCGACCTTCGAAATGTACATGTTGAACACTTATCACAGAAATGGCTTTAGAGTATAGTGATTCTGAACGAGTTTATCTTCAGAAATCACTAAAGGCTGAAACAAGCCTAGGAAATGGCGGCTGTCGAAATACAGCACAAACGATAGAATTCAGCATTTTTATTCAACGAACAAATGAGCAAACACTATATTGAAACACTCGATGGAGGACTGGGTTCAACGTTCATAGTTGAGCCAAATGAAGTCTTTCCGTGCTCAATTTGAGTTCATGATCAACTCATGATCCAATATTTTGAGCGCTTGAGCTGGAGCACAACTCAAAATATGTGGGTCAAATGTGGGTCACACAGACTGAACTTAGACTCAACCTTCTGGAAGCGAACGAGATCTCTGCCTGCAGTATCCCCCGCATCATCCATTCTACGTCTCTCACCACCTCCGCCCAGGATTCGGGATCTTCGCGCCCGCCGGCCGCCTGAGGGCCTTCGTATAAAAGTTGGAACATCATGGGTGCAATATTTCGACGGTCGCCATTTGACTCTCTACACCTAAAGATGTATTTAGTTGGTAGAGATATCCAATCGCGACCCTCGAAATATCTTGATAGTTGTGCTCTCGAAATGATGCGGAATATTCTTTGTAAAAATTCGTATATACCCCCTCTTATCTTCTCAAGAACTTCACAATATAAGACAGCATTTTTAATGAACGATTTGAGGCGTGAGTCTGATCGCGCAAGTGCGTTTGAACTCAGTTTGAGTAGTTGAGGACGATCGTCTGGATGAGAATCAGTTGGGATTACGCTGATCAGAGCGGCATGCTCACTGGAAAGTGGGCAAGAGCCGGCTCAGCCGAAGTCAATTCCGGGATGGAGACCGCGATACAGCGTCGGCGATCCAGCTAATCCGGGCGGGCGAAGTCAAGCTATTCTAGACAGACGCTGTAATGATACCAGCTCGGTCCTCGCGTTACAGTCAAGCTACAATGCGGTGGCTTAGCGTAACAAGTCGAGAGCTATTAAATTTGCGCAATCCAGGTAACCGGGAACGGATTAATTGATCCTCCTAAAGATTCACAAAAAAATGGGATCTACCGCTACGCATTCATCAAAAAATTCTAACTTCCTTGTTTCCTTTTTTTACCGAAAGACTGAGACGCGACTATGCCTATATGATGCTGTCAGCAACAAAATCAAGAAGAACGGGAAAAAGATACCAACCCACTTGGACCTCATCGGAAGTGAATACAGCAATGTCATATCCAGGTCTTCTCCCTTCGGTTGGAATTGCGACGTCCCTTCTCGGGGCGGGTTGGCGTGGAGTCCTTCGGGCTGCGATTGAACTCTCTTCGACGGCTCCAACGGACGTCTCCTGTGATAAATTTCAGAACGAGCGCAGGAATGGGCAGTAAAGAAAATCACAGTGGACTTGCGCCAGCGAGGTTTCTTCTTCGGTTTGTCATCTGGTCCTGAACGATGTTGTTAGCAGCCTGTCACAAGTTTTCGTCGTCCCGTACCTTCAAGATCCATAATAGCTGCGGCATTCTCCAGTGTTCTAACAGGTGTGCCGCTTTGATTGAAAGAAAATGGGTCAAACGCGTCAACAGAGGACGTATCAGCGAAGAACTGGGCAAGAGAGAATATTTCCATCATGGTCATCGCTTCTGGTGCCTTGATGATCACGGGTGGAGAGTGCGACTTGTCATAATACAGGTTAGGATCTTGACCCGTCTCCAACCATCTCGACCCTGGTCCGGTGTGATCTACCCTTTCCGTTAGATGGGATCTTCAAGACGGAAACGAATCATACCCCATAATTGCTCTAGATAGGTTGCAAGTATAGGAATGAGGTCGTTCGATGTGAGCCGCTTCATATCGACGACCGGAAACAGCGGGATGCCACAAGGACCGCGCGGTATTACAACCTCGACTTCGCCTGAATTCTCACCGACAGGATGAGGGTTGTCTTTGTCTTTGAATGAAGTTTAGTAGGAAGGAAGGCAATGCATTTCGACTCACGGGGAATAGCACCGTGCGCAAACTTGATCCATTGCTCAGAGAAAGTAATTGGGTCATTGCTCTCAGTCATGTCCGGTACATTTTCCACACCATGGCCGTGGATTCTGGACTTTGAATTAGACGTATGAAGGCGAGCATGAAGGTGGAAGTAACGCACACCCCGTGTTTTAATTCTCCATCCAAGGTACGAAATGCCCAGTGAGTCAATGTCTCGAGATGGCCCACTTGCCCTCCACTGCAGAGTTTTGTCAACGCTTTGGTTGCAGCCCTGTGAAAGTCGATTTGATTTCTGGGGTTTGTGTCACAAAGGATCCAACGTTCATGGGGCCGACACTGACGTTTCAACGCCTTGTGGAAATTCAGCCGCTCGCAACTCATATGTATCCTGAGCCTCCTTTCCCAACTTGGTCCACATCTCGATTTTGTGAGTTTCGTATGTTTGATCGTCGAGTTGACCCTCAGCAGATTTTGGGGCCTCCGCAATGATTGCGAACTTGTGCTCCTTTTCAAAAAGGCGAATGCCCGACAAGGGATGGAACTCGAGGAAGGGGGTACTAGTCTTTCTGCCAATCGAATTGGCGAACTTTTTGAGGATACACTGTGAACGATTGAACCTAACAGGGTCGAGACGAAACTGTGACGGGACTCACCTCATCCCATCCAGCCGCATCCGTGCCACGCACCGGATCTTCCTTCTCCGTCGGTAGATTTCCCATGAAAAGTGGGGATTGAAGGATCTTGGTTTTGATCAAGATTTTGTACGCTGTCAATTCTACTGGAGAAGAGGACTCGGATTTAGCCAGTATCGCTGGTAGGAACCGAGCGATATAGTCAGCTTGCTCGCGAGTGAACTTTGACTGGCCCATGGATGAAAGAATAAAAGGGATGAGTGGCCCCTTTCTCCCAATTGAAATTCTCGATTAAATCAGCATGTGGTTGAGCGCTTGAGATGTTCTGAATTTTGCGGGGATAGGATAGGATAGGGGGTCATGAACCACCAGTCAAAGTTCGCAGGGTCGGGTGAGAAAATTCGTCGACGAGTCCCGCTGAAATTCGGGAAATTTAGTAGAGACCTATAAAAGCGGTGGATGTGGAATGGCGGCGGCCGAAAATGCTGTGCAATTCTGATCGGCAACAGCTAAATCTCACCCAGTCTTTCCGTTTGAGCGCCTGAGTTCGCAATATCGAGTATTGCTTTTGTTCCTCATAGTGCCCTGCAGGCCCAGCAGTCGTTTTTCTTGGAGTGGACTCGAACAAAAGGTGATGAGTGGCCCCTTTCTCCTTCTCGATTAAATCAGCATGTGGTTGAGCGCTTGAGATGTTCTGAATTTTGCGGAATTATTATCGGCGACTGGGAAACCAGCCAAACTAGGATACCAGCCACTTACTGCCAATTGAGTCAAGAGCTCCTGTTTACATCTAAGTTTGGAGTTTTGGGAGGGAATAGGACCTCGAAGGCTGGTGCATACCAAGTTTCAACCAAAAGTGGTAGTCGGATCACAAGTTACGACACATGCAGCACCGGCCGAAGAGCTCCGATCACCGTTTTCCTGTTCCGCCACGACCGTCGTCATTCAAGGTCTACCAATTTTCTGTCTTTTGGCGACTTCTTGGGCTCATTCTTCTCGTACGACCCCGCGCTTCAATCCTGGGTGAAATTCAACGCACATTCACCTGCCGCTCTGCCACAATAAGCCCACTTAACCTGCAATTCACTCCGGAGTGGCTCAGGCTGGTTATGTCTACAACATGCAACCCATCCATGCTATGGGTCTGGATTTTTTCGAGAGTTTCTGTAATTAGGTATTCTACGCTGTGGTATGTGCTCAAACCCTCCTGCTTTCAGGTCCCGTCTCATTTATTGTCTTTTACCCCGACCGCCTGAAATTTGGTGCGCGAGATATTTGTATTTTTCTGGGGAACTGGTGCCATCTCGGCAGGACAATGAGTGGTATAGCATGTCGGCATACTTCATATTAAATAATATATTGCTCATCTTGGCCCGCCACGGCGGGTGGTCCCGACGGGCCACTGTTATAACGGAGATCCTTGATTCCGGCCGTTCCCTCTGCCCTTACACCCACCGAATTTGCCCAGTCCCATGCCTTGAAAATACCCCCCAAGCATACCATATGGTGCCCAGACCAGGCCTGGTCTATTGCTAATTGAAAAGACCGTGGGTTTGTGCTCATTGCACTCGACTGGCGGGGTGGCTGGTTTCCTAGTATTTGGCCATGTTGGTGGTAGCGACCAAAATAAATTCACTGCTGTATTCACAAGGCACGTAAAATCGAAGAAATTATCTACAACTACTCATAGGATGCCTGCCTTTGTTTCAATACACGATGGCTTGTATAGAGCCAATGTGGCCTTCAAGAACCAGCCCTAAATGCTTAAGTGGCCGGATACCCAGTCGACAATAATATGAACCACCATCCAAACTTCGCAGGGTTGGGCGAGAAAATTCGTCGACGAGTCCCGCTGGAATTCGGTAAATTTAGTATAAAAGCGGTGGATATGGCGGCGGCCGAAATGCTGTGCAATTCTGATCAACAGCTCTTAAATCTTCCCCAGTCTTTCCGTTCGAGCACTTGAGTTCGCGCACCACATAATGCATGATGACTGGGGCTGCCGGAACGGAATCGACGACGGAATTTTGCCAGCTACACATATACACATACTTCCTTGTGGGCTCAAGCGTCTCGATTTCTTCGTTCGAGTCCTCGCACCTCGGTGGGCCGTTTGACGATTTGGACGACGACTCGTCCCCAACAACCCCACCGTCCACAACAATCTCGGACGCCGTGCCGGAGAAGGAAGAATCGTCACCTGTTGACTAGGGCTCAGGCCGCGCAAATGAATCATGCTACTTTCGAAGAAACTTACTGGCAATAGAAACGGACGGGCGAACTCTTGACTCCACTCATGTCTCTCGACGCCACCAATGATGGCACCACCGACGATGAAGACGACGAGATCTACATCCCCGCCGTGCCCTTGCACTTACGACCCGACTGCTGGACTACCGTTGAAATCCTGGGGTTCATAGGAGGAGCTCGTCTTCGACGTCGAAACACGAGCATGGCGGCGGTGGAGGTAGAGTGAACTTCCTCAGCATGATTTCGCGACACCTACGCTCAAAGTTCGACAACGTTGAAAGTCTCCAGATCCGTGCCGCCGATACGATGACATGGAAGACCACCATGACGGAGCTCGCCGGCTTCGATGCCGCGGCCCTCCGCGACGTTCTCTTTGTCGCGCATTTGACTTATCTTCGCGAGGAGGAGGATGACCCGCCTACGTTCGCTCGGCAACTTCCGCTCGCATCTTTGGTGGCAAAAGAGGTCATGCCTTTCTGGCAGGGTCTAACGCACTACAGGGACTTGACGGAGTTGCGATTATTTAGACACGGCGGCGTTGGGTGGACCAGGACCAGGATGGCCTCTGTCCTAATGGCTGGATCCCGTGAAGAACTTGGCCATGACCGTCGGGCGACTCCGACACGGACGTCGACGCCCCAGGCCTCGTTTTTTTTTTGCAGGTCTACGCAGACGGCGACAGCACTCGCCGCCGCCTACGCGACCAACAAACCTCTTTTTCAGGCTTCGCGGCGGTTAGACCTCGGGGCGAGGGAAAGTGAAAACGAAGACTTGGCGGCGAACGTACTCGCTTTGCGTGAAGTCGAAGAATTGGGCCTGCGACGTTCCGGATTGGGCATTTTGTGAAAAACCGAGGCGGCGCATTACCTTACCGCTTTTTCATACCGTCAAAGTTCGGGGTCGCATTACGGAGAAGTATACACGGTGGATGCGATGCTGGCTGTATTTACACCCGAGTGCAAATTGTATGTGTGAGTCAAGGCAGGTGTGGTGGACAGGGTAGTGCCAAAGTGTAAGATTATTTCCAGCCTAGATTTTGACGCCCGATGGTATTTCCCCACGAATAGGCGACATATATACTTTCCGCAATATGTTAATTCAGGAAATCATGCGATACACGGTGTATAGTAGACTCGAGCCAGTCGTTATTCTTGGTATTGATGACAGTCGATCAATAGGACATCGATCAAACGACTTCGCAGTGTGTAGGGTACACGTGATGTAATTGAAGTACCACGCATGATGGGATATCCACCCGCAGCCGTAAAACTCAGTAAAAGATCTCCATGTTTCGTGGTTTGATTGTGATGCTGAGACTCACTAGTTTATGACCCAGATCCCATCGAAATCACCCTTGAACGGCAGCTGCAGCCTTGCACCTCTCATAAGCACGCCCCTCAATGTATAACATGCTTATACTCACAAAGCAGCGATACTTGTCGATTCCAAGAGATTCGTTTTTTTTGTCAAAACAAGGATGGAAAAATCATTGGATTTTTCTTTCAAGAAGACCGAGATCCAGAAACCCTTAGCATTGACTGGCCTGAAAATTGGAATGTGACTCTCAGTGCAACCCACATCCAGGAGCTCAAGGTGCGCATTCGGTACGCGCAGCACAAGAGGCTAATGGCGGTCCCTTCTACAGAAAACAGCCGTGGGCGCATTACTGCCGATCCTCCGCGCAGAACTCGCGCACATCACCAACTGCGACTTCATTCCCATATATAGACCTCGAGAAACCCAGGTCCGCGCCACCTGTGGTAAGCTATAATCAGTATAATTCACCTCATCTACCTTCACGAACATGCAGATGGCTGCATGACATCCATTTTTGTCTGCTCCTGGATGTGCCGTTGTTGCTGTCAGGAGGTATGCAATGAGTGTTTCGAAGACCTCAAAGAACTGGTTAGCGAACGGCCTGGTGACACGTCGCACGACACAATCGACGACTTTGTCCCAGTGACAAGATTCACGAAGTCCGAACTCGAGAATACAGTACAAGACATGTGTGTTCTGTTGGGCCACGAAAGTGTTGGCGATTCAGGCCTGCCGACAGCGTTGATCAATTCAGAAGTGATGTACTCGCACGGGGAAGCAGAAACAAGCACCATGGAACCCCCATCGCACGAAATCCGGCGATTCAGCGCCGAAGACCTCACAGAGGACATCTTCCGCCCACTATGGGCAAAAGGTGATCCACTCTTGGTGACAGATGTGGGGGCCAGGTTCAAGGTCCCCTGGAACCCTTGTTATTTTATCGATACATACGGTTCCCAACGGTGCGAGGTCATCGAGTGTCAGCAAGGACGTACCCGCGACACCACGGTGCGTGAGTTTTTCGAGCAGTTTGGTTCAAATCATGAGCGTGAGGAATGTTGGAAGCTCAAGGTCGGTCATTTCCCGACATCCGAGAGAGTATTGATCTGGCCACAGGATTGGCCACCATCCAGCGACTTTGAGATGGAATTCCCGCAGTTATTTCAGGATTTTAATGCAGCGGTGCCGATGCCCAATTACGTCCGTAGGGATGGCGTACTGAATCTCGCCTCTCACTTCCCATTGAATACCATCGTCCCTGACTTAGGTGGAGTGGCAATGTGTCGTTTCCATCTTGAAGACTGACTTTTTTCCATTCGTCCCAGGCCCGAAAATGTACAACGCGTATGCGAATCTGACCGATCGTGATTCTAAAGGAACGACGCAGTTACACATGGACATGTCGGACGCGCTCAACATCATGACGTACGCCTCGCTCGACTCGGAGAACAAGGACGGCCGGGCTGTATGGGATCTCTTCCGTGCGCAAGACAGCAACAAGATCCGCCGCTTTTTGCGAGCAAAATTCCCGAAGAATTCGGGTGATCCGATCCACGGTCAGGAGGTGTACTTGGACGACAACGCGCGGCGTGACTTGTGGACGGAACACGGTGTGAAGAGTTATCGCGTGTACCAGACCCCTGGCGACGCGATCTTCATCCCGGCTGGGTGCGTGCACCAGGTGAGCTCATCAGCGCACATCTTGATTCGATTATGTCCATTCCGTAGGTGCGCAACCTCAGCGATTGCATCAAGGTGGCCATCGACTTCGTGTCGCCGGAGAACATAAAACAATGTGAGAAGTTGACGCAGGAGTTTAGACAAGAGAACACAAGGATTCCGTGGAAGGAGGATGTGTTGCAGCTGCGGACAATGATGTGGTTTGCATGGCTCTCGTGCTGCCGGCAGGAGAAACTGGCGGCGTCGAGAAAATAGAAGTCAATTTTCAGCTAGACATTCTTTCTGAGTTTTTCAAACAATTTGACCTTCACATGATTCATTTTTGCTCCCGTTGAACTTGAATAGTGATTCAGTGAATCTGTAGTCTCTCTTGACAGACTGACCACTCGTCGTAGTGAATCTCAATCGGGAAACTATTGTCGGTCCGATTTTGGGTCTGATCAGACGGTTCTTCGCACCAACCAGGAGCAGAACAGTAGCAGAACCCATTCGTCTTAAACGGCTCAGAAACCAGTATTCTCCTTACGACCAAACAAGACCCAAAAGCTGGCTCGTGTCTCCAACGCGCTCCCAGGCCTTCGTTGATCAGCAAAACTCCCTGTACTGTAAGCGGATCGTCCTTTTGGCTGGAGACGCCTGAACTGAATGTGCTCTCCATACAGCGCCCGTATCCCCTCCCGAACCAATCAATCCCCTCCAGTCTTCCCCCTTTTCCTTCTTGAAATGCACTATCGCCCCCAGTCCTTCGATGAGCGGCGGAGTACTATCTGAACTCTAATAATCCCCACCGCTTTTATAATCCCCGGCACCACTCACTAAACCCCAAATCCCAACTCATTCAACCCAATATGCACTTGTCGATCCATTCTCTCGCTCACAGCTCCTCTGGCCACCGGCTCGCGGGTCCGCTGGCAGCACTAGAATGCTCTCGACTCTTCGTCCGCTTCCTCTCGTTCTCCCTCCATCACTCAACTCAGCACCCCGGCCACTTCTGTATCACCATCTTCTCCCAAAGCTGACCCCATCATGCGAACCAGAGTGTCTCAGGGCCCAGTATACTATGCCCAAGACTTTGAACACCACCGCAAAGAACAAATATGCAACACACTTAGTTGGTACGTTGGCTACTCCTTCACTCTCATCTACCCTTACTGAATCTGGCTCCTCCAGATCAAGCTGTCAAGTCGCTATGCGAGATATGGTGTCCCCAGGACATTCCCACTGTATTTTTGACATAACAGGCGACAGTAGGGTGTGAAATCCCCCCACCCTGCAATCCCGCAGACTCAATTGCCGTCCCCGGTATCCCCCCTCACCCAATCCTCCCCGCCACCGCCTGTGTCGTCGGCTTCGACTTGTTCGCGCGCAGGCTCGACCATCCTCCAGTCCGACCAGGATCTCGCGAGTCGCTTTGAGAACCGAAGCAATCTCATCCTGATCAAGGGATTCGTCCACGAGCCTTAAGCGCTCGCAACCTTCCGGTTCCGTCTTACAGGCAGCATTATGCTATCTCGAGGCGATTCGCCCCAAAGTGCCAGAGTTCATTCGAAAAAGAGCAGTCTGGCGAGGGTGCTCGAGGCGAGCCGGATGCGCATTTCCGCGTTATGACCGCCACCACCGCCGAGCTCGAAATGGAGGCTCACTGGGCCAAGTTATCAGCAACCACCAATTTTGACTACGAAGCGCGGATCCGCAACGACGAAGATACGATGGACACGGTGCGAGTTCCAATGAGGATATAGCCTGCACGCCTACCCCGTCGACGGTGGCTTCCGAATCGGAGACCACCGACGCCTCGCTGAGCAAGAGATCTGCTAGCAACTTGCTGGCGCCGCTTACCCCCCTGCCCTCGCCCCTCCTCTGCCCCAGGAGGGCATTTCTCATTTCCCTGATTTTGGCGTCCAAATTCACGCAGGACCAGTGCTACTCGAATCGCGCATGGGTGAAATTCTCTGGCATGTCAGCCAGGGAGATATGCCGCTGCGAGCGTGCCCTCGGAGACGCCTTGGATTGGCATCTCTGGGTCGGCAAAACGCCCGCAGCTTCCCAAGCACCCTCTCCGACTACGCCCACTCCTGGCATCGACCTGTTGTCCACTGCCAGAGCGAGGGGTATCTTGCCTTTCGCAAAGGTCCCTTTTTGACGCGCAACAACGACAAGAAGGAATGCGCGAACTTTATAACGGCCAGCTCCCCTCCTGCGACCGATGCACTCTGCGGAAGTCCTCGACGCTCCCGGCCGAAGCATTTGTCACCGAGGAAGCACCTGCGACCAAGGAACACAGTTGCGAACCTTATCCCGCCGCGACCGGCGGATCTCGATTCGGGTGGACTTGGTCTGGTGAAGGGCACCAGCTATCGTTCTCGAATATTGCGCAACAAGATCAACTCGTGGGCTCTCCGGAGTTCAGCGAGGTGAGCAATCTCTGGTCGTTCCTGTATTATGGTTCCAACTTTCTTTCTTTCCCTAGACTTTGCCTTCGACGCCCAGCTCGAGTGACTCGAGTCAGCAGTTCCCCAGTCCCATCCCTCGACGCCGATCACCAGCTATTCTCTGTCCTCTACCGAGTCCTTGAGTGGGGACCGCACCATCCAAATGTCAAGCTTCATGGAGGACACCATGGCCCCGCTATCGAATGACGACTGCAAAGAGATGGCTGCCCACTGGGGCACGCCCTCATCCCTGCTGCTGTCTGGTCTCGAGGCGGCGATGGGGTATCCCGCGTACGTGACGTTCCTAGTTCTCGTCGACATCCTGGCTCTGCCGGCTAAGTTCGCGCCATCCACCGGTGACGCGGATGCATTGCCGTGGGCTGACTCCCTCGACGATCGCGGTCCTGGGTGGGTCTGCGAAATTCGCAGGCGCAACGGGCACTGCTGACCTGTTGCGGGCCCAACGTCTTGGGTTTCCCGATTCGGATCGACCATCGTCCACACCAGTCACCTACATTGTCGACGATCTGACGATTTCCTCTCTTGCTTTATTCTTGTGTGTACGACCATCTAGGGCTGCCCTAGTTCTTCTCGACCATCGTCTGTTTAACTTCAACCCGCGGTGGCATAGCGAGCGTATCACCACACCGTGTGTAGCAAGCGAAAAAACTACATCACTGTCTTACCTCCTCGTGGCGCTATATGCTTGATGAATCTTGTGTGGCAACAAAGCCCCAGCCACGTTTCAACCTCAAATAGAGACCCAAAGCGTGCCTGGCAACGTGCTCTTTAAAAGATAGTGTTTGTCTGGCCAAAGCCTTCCGACAGGCAATCAGCGAGGATCTGGCGCCCGAGAACGTGGGCATGCCACGACAACCCAGGCGAAGTCGCCCCGGCGTGCTCTCGTGAAGGTATACAATAGCGACAAAAAGGCGCCGGATTTGCGTAGGATGTTCAGCATCTGCCACTTAACCTCTCCGAATTGACGGGAGAATCAGGTCATTTCCAACGACTTCAAGAGTCGAAACCTCTTATTCGCCCCCGGAACATCACGTACAGTACATCGGTCCTCAGATAATGAGGGCCAATGAGGAATTTGGGACGACACCCCCAAGGGCCTCCGCAGAATATTGTCCCCGCTCAGTCGCTTCTAGGCTATTCTTGCTTTACTTCGCCACAGTTCCTCCTGGATTTATTCAGACAGGATGTAAATCAAACCTACCTGGGCATACAGCGTTCAGATTCTTCGACGGCGAACATAGCTGAAACCGGGTAACATAAAGGCTGAACGGGTAGGTTACCAAAACTTTGATTATAAGCCCTCCCTTCAATCCCTACAGTCAATGCCCAATCCTGTATCGAATCCAACTCCAACCTCCTCCCTCTCTGACGTCCTTTCGAAGGCTCTGTCCGTCCAGACTCGTGACGAACACGAGTTAATGAATTTCGAGACTGACGAGGATCTGGAGGCCGAAGAAAATGCCCTGGTGCCCCCGGCTGACGAAAGCATGCACACGGATGCCGCAACAGACATAGAGAGGGACAACGTTCTCCTTAATTCCAGTACCATTCGCACAATGGCCCAAGGCGTCAACGTACAAACATCTGCGGGCTACAGGCGGCAAGTTATTATTTTGCCACATTTAGTCGACTGGAGTTCACCGCGTGTGTCTTGCAGCCTCGGACGGAACTTCAACGACTTCCTCATCACTCAGGGACTCGTCAAACCCGGGGAGGATGCTTACACCCTCAATCCCCCGGAAACCATGCCGGAATGGATATGTGCGTGGATTATGCACAGGTATCCCTATAACATTTGTGGTCCTGTCGTTAATTCACACACACCTCCCAGCTGTGACACTGTCCAAATTGATGGGACCCAGCGCCCCGCGACGGAAATTAGACTCTCCTTCTCCAACGCGCAAAAGATGCGAGCAGCGGCCAGCTGGAACTTTGGCCAAATCAATGATCAAGGAAACGTCCGTTGGCAGAAAAACGATGTGACACAAAAATGGGGCGGCAACCCTTCTGTCTCTCGTCTCGTCTCCCAGTATATGGTCAGCCTTAAGCGAAGGAAGGTCCGTGCATCAGATAACCCAAATTTTCTTAGTGGTTGACTACGTCCACAGGTCCATGCCGGCGAAACGGCTTGCAGTGCACGGGCAATAACACCGGTGAGCTCCCTTACACAACTCATAATCCGGTAAATGACCTTTTGGAGGCAATGCTCGAGACTATCTATCATTATAACAACGCAGACGGCCGCACGACCGTGCAACCCTTCGGCTCGACGAACCTGGGACGATGGGAGGGAGCTCGAGCGCGGCTCTTATGTTTCACCGCGTACCTGCTGGCTTTTACCTGCCTTCTTCGGGTCGACGAAGTGATCCAGATCCGAGCCCATGAGATATGAAAGGACCCCGATAGCAATGCTATCATCTTGACGCTCCCGTTTCGAAAGACCCACCAGGGTGGGGGTGTGTCCCTTTGAATTGAATGCCCTAACCGAAACACGCTCACAACTCTGCAGACGTACCACCCTTCTACCTCTATCCACTTCCCGAACAGGATGCACACCTCTGTCCAGTCAGAGCCTATTGTCGATGGCTTGTTGTGAGCGGAATCTGGGAGGGCCCCCTGTTCCCGAAGATAGGTGCCGGCGACCAGCTCATGACTGATAAAAACGTCTCAATGGTCTGTATCGGTTATTGTCGAAAGGGCTGGCAATGCTCAATCTCAATGCTGTCAATCTAGTCTTCTGCCGAATTCCTTGAGATGTTCCGCAATCATCTCATCGATGTCGATATCGATCCGTACCCTTACGGGACACACTCTTTCCGCCGGGGGGGGTGCCAGTACCTACATAGGTACAGACGATGGTCTATCATGGAGATATGTGAATGGGGGGGTTGGAGCCCTGAGTTCAGTTCACTGACCATAGTGAAATATCTCATCAGCTACAACGATAGTCCCCGCACCCGGAGGCAGGATTTCTTCAATCCAAACCGGGTGCTGCACCTGAAATGCATGTATTGCGGCCGTTCTTGCAACTGCACTTAGAAAATGCTTTGCAGTTCGTGTGGTTTCATAATATATAATATAATATTCGAATCCAACGTCCGTCATTGGCCCTCCCAAGCTCATGAGACATGGCATTTTTACGCCAGTCGCGACCGTCGTGGGAGTCGAAACTCCATTGCTCAGTTCTATCTACACGGTCACGATTGTGCTAACCTAAAGCTCCCTCTACGATACAAGTGATATGCAAGTATTGTGGTCGTTCATGCAACTGCGCGTAGAAAATGTTTGGAGTTCGTGTCGTTAAAATATAGTTTTCGCGAGCGAAAGTCCTCGATATTAGGTATCGGACAACAATATTTATTCGTACCTCCGCGCGCGACAACATTCGCATGGCTCCGCGCAGAGCGAGCGCCATCAAGCCCACGAGACATGACAATGAGCACTTTTCGCGCCAGTCGCGACCATCGTGGGAATCAAAAAATTAACACTCAATTCCGTGTAGATGAGACGGACAAAGCTTGGATCCCGACGGCGATGCAGAAGAGGCAAGAGCTATGGGGTGAGGTATTAGTAATAGCAACTAAGTAAGAGTCAAATGGCAAACGATTTAGAACATCACGTGAGAGCCATTGGAATGGCGGCCGTCGAAATCCAGTATTCGGCGCGCCGATGCATTAGGTAGAAAATCACGGCCATCCAAATATACGGGCAGCACTGAAGTATATTGTATTATAAGTACATTTCTTCTATTCACACAATCGGCGTCATTGCTGAGAAAACTTGATTACAGGATCTGGGAACGCGGGTTTGTACTAATGGTTTCATTGAGCGGGTTTAGTGGGGCACGCCGCAACGGAGCAGCCATTCAGCGGGTCGTCGTTGCGGATTTCCTCTTCGGTGACCGGCCTCTCAGAATGCTCGCGCTTCAAGTTCTCTGCTTCCGCTTTCGTCCCGCCGATGTCCCTCGTGGTGCCAGGGTGTCCTCCTCTCCAGTTGCCTTCTCTTTGCCGAGACGATCCCGTTTCTGCTCGGACTGGCCGTTCATCCCATATTTTTCTCTGAGCCTCTCGTGCTCTGCGTCTGGGATCTTGGCCCAGTAACACCTCCCCGACCGGAGACCATCGTACAAGGTATTGACCACTGACTTCACTCCGACGCCCATCTGTGATAGAGACTGCAGTGGGACGTCCTTGGGCCACCCGATAAATTCGTATCCAAACCATGCGTTGACCATTTCTTCGTGACGCTCTCCGTAGGCCATACTGGCGTTTGGGTTGCCTGTGGTCACCTCTTCCGATATTTCTGTCAGCCAAGAAAAAAAATTGAAACAAGGAGTTCACTTACTTAGCGTGCGACGGATTTCTCGAGCCACCAGGGTCCTCCGTTCAGTAGGATCTTCGGGCTTCCTCGCAGGCAGCCCGCTCTGGGGAACTGTCGTGCAACCATTTGCGAGAGCTGGAGCTGTGATTGCACGCAGCGAAGCCTCTGGCGCCGGCGTCGGCAGAGCTGTGGAAGTCCCGAGAGAGTCGACTGACCGGGGCGCGGAGCGCACCAATTCCTGTACCCGCCCGATCGATTGGCATGCCCTTGCCTCCTTCACAAGCTCCGCGACTGGCTTCTCCACGGACAGGATCAGGTCCTGCACCTGCCCTATCGATTGAGATGATTTGGCCCCCATCGCAAGCCCCGCCACAATCTTCTCCAAGGATAGAATCTTCTGGTAAAACTCCAATCCTCTATCCGTCTCGCAGCCCATCTTGGGCGCTGGTAACAAAACTTGCCTTTTCTGGCCCTCGTTCTCCTCTCCCCACTCGTGTTCTGGCGCTTCCACAACGGGCACCGTTGATGTCTTTCGCCCGCCGTCCCGCTGGTCCTCTGCATCCTCCTCCTCCCTCATCGGTTCGGCTAACGTCTCCATCTCCATGGGCGAAAACATGCGGGGGGGTCCCTGAAAGACTGTCGCAAGAGGGCAGAAGTCGGAGTCTGGTGAAGATGATGATGGCGGTGGGTCCTCCTCGTTCCCACCCTCAAACTTGCACGCTGGTGCTTCCACCACAGGCGGCCCTCTTGTCTTTTGCCCGCTGTTCACTGCCTCCTCCCCCCTCGTCGGTTCGTGCGACGCCTCCCTCTCCATGGGGTGGGTGCCCGGAAAGGCTGTCGCAGGACAGCAGAAGTCGGAGTCTGAAGGTGATGATGGCGGCGGGTTACCCTCGTCCCCGTCCTGGAAGGCATCTTTCCCATTGTCGGCCTTGTTTTCTTGAGGAGGATTACGAGAGGCATTAGAGCTCAGAGCGTACTGTACTCCTGGGGGATTGTAGAAACGGTGTCTATCAGAAGGAATGATGAAGGCGAGAGCTGAAAAGCGTCGTAAGTCCAGTCTAGAACCAGAGATTTCAGGAAGAAACATGCCAGGGTTGCCGCCGGGTATTCGCAAGTGGTTGATCTGTTTGGAGTCTTTCCCCAGTAACACGGACTTGTCCTGGAAATTTGCTGACGTGAAATACCGAGGCGGCGCCTCGTTCCTGACGCATTTCAAGAGGTTGCTAGCCATAGACAGAGGTTACCATTTGAACTGAGTGATGATTCGACGTGCAATTATTATTATAAAAGCGTAGATGAAGTGTGAATGTTGGTAAGAGTCAAATGGCGACCATCGAAATGTCTCGATTCAGAACATCACGGCACACATGCCGGGTGCAATATTTCGACAGTCGCCATTTCAACGCTTTCGCCTCCAATAATTCTCTTGTTTCCCATATCTCACAGCTCCCAGTCCCACTCTGTCCCACTGTATTTTTGACATGACCTTGGCTGACCGATCTACTATGATGGACACACGGCTTTGAACGGAGACCACAGACAAGACAAGGGACTTGCCGCCACTGCGGAACTCGTCCCTGGTCTCAGCTAGCAGCCAGGGGACCCTTGGTGAAGACGGGAGCTCACGTCCGTATTCATGTAGCCAGTCTCTGGCCGTTCCAGCTTGTTGGGAGTCGTCTGCAGAAACCGCAACACCATCCAGATGCCAAGCTTCATGGAGGACACTGTAGTTTGCATTTCTACCAGACGGTGTCTGCGAGGGCGCTTTTCGAAAGCGATTTCGATTTGTACCCCAAGGGTGAGTCTTTTATTCTTCTTTATAAGATAACATTTGTCCGTCCGAAGCCTTCAAACTCCGACAGAGGATTTGGCGCCCGAGGACGTGGGCCACGACAACCCAGGCGAAGCGCCGCGCGCCCCGGCGCGCTCTTGTTTATTTTAAGTTCACCCCCCGGCGAATACGAACAGATACGTGATAGATTTCCCGGTTCCCCGCCCAAGACGAGACCTGCGATACGATGGAAGGCCCTATGATCGACTACATGTACGTTCAATCCAGTTCCATCTTGTAAAGAATTCCAACCGCTTTGTTCCTACTCAGTGTCGTTTTACAAGGACTGCCCGAAGAAGTGGGAGTACGACTTTCTTCTAAATATTTGTCTGGCCCGCCCTGCGAAGTAGCTTTGTGCGTGCATAGTACGGCTCTCCAAGATCTTCTCAGGCGACGTACCCCAACCGGTGGTTTTGCTGCACATGGATTATTTGACTTGGACATGAAAAAAGTAGCAATTACCCCTGACTTCCGCTCCACTTACATTCATTAGCGCGATCGTTTGCAGTGCGGTGAGACGAGCCGCACCCCTCTCTTCAATCCCCTGTGCAAGATCCAAACGGAATAAAAGGGCGGACGATTTCCTGAAGTCGGTTCTGAATTTTCCTGGTTCTGTCGCTCTCGCTCAACACTCCAATTCTCCGGATCCCCAAAGCAGAGAGTTACCGCTGCGCTAATATCCTCTCTCATTCGTGAGTACGTCGGATTCGATCTCCTTAATCCTCCCATGACCTCTGTATTGAATTCCTTCGCTGCCACTCCAAGCATGGGCACCTCCCTCTCCGAGGTTGTTTCGAACGCTATATTCCTCGAGAGGAGGGGCGGACAGGACCTCGCCGACTTCGACGCTGAGCTGGATCTGGATGCTGAAAGAAATGCCCTGGCACCGCCGGCTGACGACGGCGCCATGGACACGGATGCCGCGACAGACATGGACAGTCTCTTGAGGGACAACGTCCTGCAAGTAGATTCCGCCACTATTCACAACGTGGCTCAGGCTGTCAATATTCAAACATCTGCGGGCTACAAGCGGCAAGTTCTTTTGCCACATTTAGTCTACTTAGGCTCATCCCCCCTATGCCCTGCAGCCTTGGGGGAAATTTCCGCGACTTCCTCGTTGCTCAGGGACTGATTAGACGCGGCCAGGACATTTACACCCCCAATCCCCCAGAAAAGATGCCGGAGTGGATATGTGCGTGGATCATGCACAGGTATCCCTATAACATTTGTGGTCCTGTCGTCTATTCACACACACCTCCCAGCTGTGATAATATCCGAATTGATGGGACCCAGCGCCCCGCGACGGAAATCAGGCTCTCTTTTACCAACACTCAAAAGATGCGAGCGGTGGCCAGCTGGAACTTTGCCCAGGTCAACGATCAGGGTAACGTACAATGGCAGAAAAACGAGGCGACGAAGAAATGGGGGGGGAACCCTTCTGTTTCCCCTCTTGTCGCACATTACATGGCAAGTTTGAAAAGGAGAAAGGTTTGGACATTGGACTACCTCAAAATCATTGTGGTTGACCCCGTGTCCACAGATCCAGTCGGGTGAAACGGCTTCGAGCGCTCGGGCAATAACACCGGTGAGATAGATCATTTATACGAGTTTTAATTCAGTAACTGACCTCATGGAGGCCATGTTGGAGACGCTGTATGACTTCAACCACGAAAATGGTCGCTCAACGATGAAGCCTTACGGTTCAGCGGAGCCCAAACGATGGAGTGGAGCTCGAGCACGGCGCTTATGCTGGACGGCCTATCTCATTGCTTTTACCTGCCTTCTTCGGGTTGACGAGGTACTTAAAATACAAGCCCACGAGATACGATTGGACCCCGATAGCGATGCTCTCATTGTAACCCTCCCGTTTCGAAAGACGCAGCAATATGGAGGTAGGTTCCTCGAGATGGTTAGACCGAATCATGCTCACGCAGCTCTGCAGAGATAGAACCTTTCTACCTCTACCCGCTTTCGGCCGAACAAGCACATCTCTGTCCTGTCAGAGCTTATGCTGAATGGCTTTCTGCGAGCAAGATCAGGAGTGGTTATCTGTTCCCGAAGATAGGTGCCGGCGACAAGCTCATGACCGATAAAGACGAGCCCATGGTCGGTGGTCGTTCTTGCCGAAAGGCCTCACAATTCGATCTCAATGTTTTCCATCTAGTCGTCTTCCGAATTCCTCGAGATGTTCCGCAATCATCTCATTGACATCGAAATCGATCCGTACCCATACGGGACACACTCCTTTCGCCGGGGAGGGTGCCAATACCTCCATATATACAGACGATGGCCCATCCGGGACATATGCCAATGGGGAGGTTGGAGCACGGGGTTCAGTTCACTGACCATAGTGAAATACTTGATCAGCTCGAACGACAGCCCAATGGTGCAGCGGAGAGATTTCTTCAATCCAGACCGGGCGCTCCAGCTGAAATGCATGTATTGCGGTCGTTCATGCAACTGTGCTTAGAAAATGTTTTGCAGTTAGTGTCGTTTTACAGCTAATTGCAGTACCGAAGGCGCGAACGAGAAAATTACCGTTTTGGGCCAATTTCGATTTTCGCTTCCGATTTGCTCATATCTCAGTCAGTTCTGCAGGGATCAAAATGAAACATAGCTAGATAATTCGGGGTAATTCATCCGCAATTAGTGATAGAATAATATGTGCAGAAATATTGTATTCTGCTTCTTCTGGCATGTGAGGCTCCTGGAGCCATAGATTTGCCCATTTCTCTGTCAGTTCTGCACAGATTCAGATGAAACATAACTAGATCTCTCAGAACAATCCACGCGCAATTAGTGATAGAAAAATATTCACAGAAATATTGTATTCTGCTTCTTCTGGTGTGCATAAATTCGGGCTAGTGAACCCAGATCTCCTCCAAATGAGACTAATTTTTGTGAGGGTATACTCATGTATGTAACGAGTGAAGTGATAGAGACGAAAGAGTAAATATGTTACCTCCCTGCCTTCCCTGCCTCGTTTGAAGGCCATCTGAATAGCCATCATATAAATCAAATGGCTGTATCTACTCAAATGAAGCATGACAAACAGCTGAAAAGGTCATAACACAGTGTATAGAGTTTTCTAGGATGTTGTCCGCGAAAGACGCTGGTTGTTGCCACGAATTGGGACACAGGATATGAATCAAAACACCTTGATGGTGGCCGAGAATGGACGTGTTGCGTCCAACTAGCATCCACAAAATGCATTTTTGGCACGAGTTATTGGATTATACTGTAGAGGGGTATGCTACAACCATCTAAGGTGTCTCTACTGCTTCATATGACTTGAAAATCGGACAGTTTGGGTCAATTCTATGTTGGCTGCACAAAAACCCTTTGGGCATGGCAGGAAGCGCAGGAAAGGAAATATTCATGAATATGGCTCTATGACATCGCCTTATACATGTCTGAGTATCACCTCACAAGAATTAGTCTCCTTTGGAGGAGATCTGGACTCACTAGGCCGAATTTATGGCTCAAGGAGTCTCGCATACCAGAAGAAGCAGAATACAATATTTCCGTAGATATTTTTCTATCACTAATTGCGCGTGAGTTGTTCTGAGCGATCTAGCTATGTTTCATCTGAATCTGTGCAGAATTGACAGAGAAATGGGCAAATCTATGGCTCCAGGAGCCTCACATGCCAGAAGAAGCAGAATACAATATTTCCGCAGATATCTTTCTATCACTAATTGCGGATGAATTACCCCGAATTATCTAGCTATGTTTCATCTTGATCCCTGCAGAACTGACTGAGATATGAGCAGATCGGACGCAAAAATGGAAATTGGCCCAAAACAGTAATTTTCTCGTTCGCGCCTTCGGTACTGCAATTAGCTGTAATATATAATATTCGAATTCAACGTCCGTCATTGGCGCTCTCAAGCTCGTGAGATATGGCATTTTCGCGCCAGTCGTGCTCAGTTTCACCCACACGGTCACAATTGTGCTAACCTAGAGCTCACTCTACGAACGCAACGAGCCGACTTCCTTCGATAGCTTCCGCTCGGGCGAGTAGCAAACTCTGGAAGAGAACGAGAGGGCAGGCGACTGAAGAACATCACGTGAATCACTGACGAAAAGTGTCGGGAAACGATTTAGGCGCCTAAATTGAACTCGGTGTTCTACTGTGTTTCTGACTACCTGCTAGTGTTTCCCATCCGTATTCTCAACGTGCAGTGAATACGACGGTCTTTGCCATCTAGAATTTCCACGCAATCCACCACTGTAGTCATCGTCGTCTCTCTTGATCTTTGTCTCTCATTTACCTCGTCTGTCTCGCGGCCAGTTGCCTATTTCCCAAACCAAGCCCAAACACTACTAATTCATGGTTGGTACCTGTAAGCTTTCCTGCCTCCCACCAGTCTAACTCTGGTTTCCGGCTCAGCCGTCCGACACCTACTGTCCAGAATGCTCACGCTCACGCTTGGGTCTCATGAAAGCGACAAACACGTCACACCTCGAATCAGTCGAGGAGAAGAACCTCGAGAGGAGCCTCACCCAAGAAGTGAAACAAAGCCTCCATCCGTGGCGTCTCGACCCTCATCTTAACCTCCCTGTACACACCTTTCCATGTCTAAAGTGCCAGAAATTCGTGGCCCATACGTCCGGTGCGGCTGACGGACGCCGCGACAACGAGGATTGGGCGAAATGGCTTCCTCCCGACGAGAAATCGATTGATAGGATCAAAAAATCCAGTGGCGAGGAGGAGGATGACAGCGAGTGTGCGTCGTCAGATAGCGAGCAGGGCCAAGAGGACGAGTCTGACAGTGAGAGTGTGTTGTCAGATGGCGCGCAGGACGCCGAGAGAGCGTCTTTGCATAGCGAGCAGGACGAAGAGGCCGAGTATACGCCAAAGGACGTCGCTGCCCACATGCGCATTCTTCTCTTACTGCGTAGCTCAAGAGGACGCTGCAACACCAACCATCTATTCACCACAGACCCGGCTCTCCTTGGTCGCCGGCAAGAAAAACTTTCGGATTTGTTGACAGACCTTGCTAAACTCCGTGACGAGCGGGACGGAGCGCTAGTGGAGGCTTATGCGATAAGCGAAAAAATCGAATCCGTTCGTGCACGATGCGACGAGTACGACCGAGAGCTGCAACGAGTAGATCCGAACCATCCGCGCAAAAGGCCGACTACTGAAACTACAGTAGTAAACGATCTGATGATGGATGTCGACGAAACTCCATCCCAGCCACCGGGACCCCACTCGCAACCGACCGAGGCAAATGACGCCGATATCGCCGAAATTGTTCGCCGAATCATCCAGACTTCCGTTGGACATAACACCGCCCCGATCCACACCACTAAATCCAAAAAATTCCCCGAGCCCACCCAGCCTGCAGAAGAACTGGCGAGATGGATACAGGATAATAAATGTCCAAACATCAAAGGGGTCCCAGCCTGCGGCCCCAACTGGACTCCTCAGCTGCGCGATGCCCGTGGACACCAGGTCATGATGACCCTAGCGCGCTCGACCCGCCACGTCAGAAGTCCGTCGAAGCGCGCTCGACGCAGGAAGCGTTTCCTCGCAATACTGCGGGTATTGATCATACCCCATAACTATTCGACCATTATCCAGAGGATCTCAGTTCCCGTAGCGAATGTGCAGCTCTCAGCGGTCGACTTCGGACCCATTGCGGATCAGTTAGACGAGGACACCATAGCGCTGAAACTAGCTAGCAGCGGTCTTACGGTAGCCATCGCTGATGATGCGTGGCAGTTCTGTGTTAAAGTCGCCGAAGCAGAGATAAAGAACCATGATAGTGGTCATAGGGGTTATCGCACAGAGACCCTGGTGCAGTTATTGCAGAGGGCTCGAACCGTGGCTGAAGCAGACGGTGAACCTCCTGGACTTTGAAAATCGACCCTTGCATACAGTAAGTCCTAGCATACTATTACCAGTGGTTCTTTTGCATTTTATATCGAGATAGTACTCAAGGCTCAAGGAAACACGAGTCAGATTTAAATTGATCGAGAATTCGTGAGCGGAAACCAGGGAGAACTGTTCTGGCTAGCTGGCAAGCAGAGAGAATCACTTGATTAGTATCGTTTTTTTTTCCCACTGAAGAGCTCCTACGGAGGACTCGGAATCGGAAGGACGAGGCGCTCAAGGCTAGTCGTTGACTCGGAGCCGAGTTGATAGCTTCGACTGAGTTTTTGCCTCTTACATCTGTTCTGCTCAACACCGAGTTCGAATACAATCTTAGGTTACCTACTTGAAGATGTCAACTGGCGACCGTCGAAATATTGCACCCGGCTTGTGCCGTGATGTTCCATATCGAGACATTTCGATGGTTGCCATTTGATTGACGTCCACACCTTTCTACAATCACACTAACGTCGATTCCTCGTCCCTTGAGGTAGGCACTGACCACACATATCTGTCGCAGAACATATACTCGCGGACAAGACATCACTCACCGAGCTCTTCTATGGCGGCCTCCATGGCCAACAATCTATTAAGGTTGACTTGGCTCGGTTCTGTCTGTTTCTTCACTTTCGAGCGGGCTTGTCGTGGAGCGTATACTGAAAAGTTCTAGAAAGTTCTTTCCCTCCGCCACTGTGACAGTAGTATACACCCTTGAATTGTAATCATTGTGAAACTTTGTTCTGCTGAAGAGGAGAAGTCGGATTGAGCTGGTACGATGGTTGAGCGATTGATATGTTCTGATTTGAAGATTTTGCGGGTTATTAACCACAATTCAAACTTTGAAAGGTCGGGGAAATGGAATGGCGGTGGCGGAAATGCTGTGCAATTCTAATCGTGGTCGAAACTCAGCCCGTCTTTTCGTTCGAGCACTTGAGTTCACGCACACAACTCAAACCACATGATGACTCGAACACTAGTAGGATCATTTAATTCTCTCAACGGCTGAGGCTCCCACATGACCTGTGGGTGCATGTTACATCCATCCCAAATCGCCTCGAACTTGCGAGTAAGTCACAGCTGCTGGAGGATTTCCACGTGTAATATGATTTCTGCAGTTCCAGGACTACATATTCGATGGGAGACCAGCTGGGATACTGAGTAACTGAGCTTGGCGTCAAAGGCAAATCCGCCATCTGAAAATAATAGTAATGTTTCGAATCGTGCTACACGGCAGAGACGATCGCAACCACTATCTCCAAGCCTATGCTCACAAGATCCGATGAGGATTTCCGGCCTGCCGACATCAAAATTCGGTCTTGGGGGCAGATAGCGAGTTAGTATGAGCATGGATGTCAGGCTGACATGATACGGACCAAGTTCCAACGAGTGGCGACCTTCGAAATATCACGTGAACACTTATCACGGAAATGGCGGCTGTCGAAATCAGCAACATTGGGAGAACAACATAATATTGGAACAGTCAATGGAGGAAGTCTTTCCGTTGCGTGCTCAATTGGAGCGCTTAGCCTTGCGCACAACTCAAAATATGTGATTCAGTTTGCCCTAGACTCAACAACCCTTTGCGCGCGACCTCTGAGCGGGAACACCTCGTCAAGAGCGCTGAAAAGCGGTCCGACTCGGCTCGCCCGACTCAAAGAAGGATGGATCCGTCGATGTCACACGACGACGACAACGTGTAGCGCACCAAAGCAGGCCCACGGATGCCCATCGCGCGACCTTGGAGCGGGGACACCTCGTCAAGAGCGCTGGAAAGCGGTCCGAGTCGGCCCACCCGACGACGACGACAACGTGTGGCGCACCAAAGTAGGCCCACGGATGCCCATCGCGTGACCTTGGAGCGGGGACACCTCGTCAAGAGCGCTGGAAAGCGGTCCGACTCGGCCCACCCGACGACGACGACAACGTGTGGCGCACCAAAGCAGGCCCACGGATGCCCATCGCGCGACCTTGGAGCGGGGACACTTCGTCAAGAGCGCTGGAAAGCGGTCCGACTCGGCCCACCTGACGACGACAACAACGTGTGGCGCACCAAAGCAGGCCCACGGATGCCCATCGCGCGACCTTGGAGCGGGGACACCTCGTCAAGAGCGCTGGAAAGCGGTCCGACTCGGCCCACCTGACGACGACAACAACGTGTGGCGCACCAAAGCAGGCCCACGGATGCCCATCGCGCGACCTTGGAGCGGGGACACCTCGTCAAGAGCGCTGGAAAGCGGTCCGACTCGGCCCACCCGACGACGACGACAACGTATGGCGCACCAAAGCAGGCCACGGATGCCCATCGCGACCTTGGAGCGGGGACACCTCGTCAAGAGCGCTGGAAAGCGGTCCGACTCGGCCCACCCGACTCAAAGAAGGATGGATCCGTCGACAGTCCCCAGCCCACCAACGCGATTCACAAAAGTACCATGGACCTAGGATAGGTTCATAGGTTCAGCATGCCGACCTAACAATAAGCGAGAAAGGACTCACCGGTATTTGGAAGCCGAATCGATTGGGGTCATCTACGAGTTACCACTGCGGGCAGGTCCCACGGCCGTGGCTTCATGGCGTTTGACTGGCGTGGGACAGACATTTGCCATGGCATTTGCCACGGCGTTGGACAGGCATTGCACATTTTCTTGATGTCGGCTCAGTGCGGATCAGATGATAATTAACGCGGATATGTGATAACCAGTGATAAGCGGATGTTCCAAACAAATTCCGAAGAGATTGACAGATGTCGGATTAATGTCGGGCTGCAGCACAAGATAAACTCGAGGAACAACAGTGATTGAAACCCGGCACCCCTCTCACTTCTCTATGGCAAAGACAGTGATATGCACTTGCCCGGAGTGCATCCAGCGCCATCATGTTATTTACCATGGCCAGCAAATCCCAGGGCGCAAGGTCACCCCGCAGCTCCGTCGGACCCATGAACTTAAGGCAGCTGCCAATCGTTCATCGGATTACACCAAAGTCAATTCCCACCCTGTTGGCATTGAAGAAACTTTTGACGAAGCAGAGGATGGCAAGGATAAATCCGGGAGCTCGGCAGGTGTGTGCACAACATTTTCGTAGATGATCTTACTACTGAATAAAGGAACATCCATTGCTGATAGGCCTTGTGTTCGACAACACTCTCGTCATCCAACTCTGTGCAGCTTTACTCATCTGGCTTAATCTGAAGGCTGGTGTCAGCCGTGAAACTGCAAATACTATTCTAAAGGCTCTTCAATTTATCCTCACCACTGTTCTGGAACTTCTGCAGGTGGCATTGATTGCACAGGGCATCTCTATTCAGCTGCCAAAACTGCGGATTCCCAGCGACCTTTGGACCATCTACCGGAACTATAGCACTGAGCCCGAGATCATTCGAACACCCTGTTGTCCCAAATGCTATACGTTATACCCGTCCCTGGAAAAAATGCCAGAGAAATGTCCAGCAAAGGTTTCAAAGAAATCACGAATCCGCTGCAAAACTGAGCTTTGGCGGACACAGCGCTTAGGAAAGGAATCTAAACGAGTTCCCGTAACAACATTCAACACCCAGAAATTTGAATCTTGGCTGGAATGGTTTCTCTCTCGAAAATCAACTGAGGATCATCTTGCCAAATCATATCACAGACCTGCTGCTGCGGACGGAGCAGAGATGTCAGATCTTCAGGACAGTCCACGGTGGAAAGAGCTGAAAAAGTTAGGAGACAAATACAACTTGATCTTTGGGTTATACATCGACTGGTTCAACCCACGATCAAACAAACTGGCAGGTATGTGTGTAATTTGAACAGTGATTTTTGTCAGGAACTTATACATACATTTGATAAGGAAAACAAGTTTCCACAGGGACAGTTCTTCTTTATTGTCTGAATCTGCCTCCGGAAGTCCGCTATCTGCCGGAAAATGTTTTCATTGTAGGATTGACCCCATCACCAAACAAGCCCTCTGCTACGACATTGCTTCCTCTACTTGATCCAATCATGAGGACAATCCTCTCGTATGATTTCCCAGGTAAAATCACAAACACCTATTATCATCCCAAAGGCGTGAAAGTTACAGCTCGGATTATTCCCTTGGTAGCAGACCTTCCAGCGGCAAGAGAGACAGGGGGATTTCTCTCATACTCAGCAAGGATGTTTTGTTCCTTCTGTCTTCTTGAGAACGATGAAAAGGGTCGACTTGACTACTGGTTATGGCCGAAGCGAATAGGTGCCACTGTGTTTAAACAGGCAAGATCATGGCTGAGAAAAGCAACTAAGGGAAAGAGAGTTGACTTGGAGAGAAAAACTGGGGTCCGATGGGCCTCTATACACATCCTCACATACCGCAATCCTGTGACCGACACTATATTAGGTTTTATGCATAATTGGCTTCAAGGTGTGCTTGAACACCAACTGCGTGTCCTTTGGGGAATAGGGTGTGACGCACGAAGGACTAGGAATTTGGCAGAGCTTGATGCAGATGATGATGATCTTTGGACTGATGATGATATATCTGAAGCCGGTGCAGATGTGGATGTACAGGATGTACTTGAAGATGAGGCAAATTTTAACCCTGATGAATTTGCAAAGTGGAGGGAGGAATATCTTGAAGCTATGCAGTCCGAGGAAGAAGATGAAGATGATGATGATACTCCCACAGGCACCCCAGCCCCGGATTTTGATGATCCAATGGATGGTTCAATCTCGGACGCAACACCAGTTCCCGAGTCGAACCCCCCAGATGACACAGATTACGAAAATGAAGACAAAGAAGACGATGAATTTGCAGACGTTGCAGTGAGAGGATCATGGAAATTCACCAAGGACCGCCTGGAGAATATTCGTTGCTGTATTAAAGAGGTCTCCCTCCCCACACATGTATCTCGTCCACCAGGCAATTTGGGTGAACCAAAGCATGGGAAATTGAAGGCAGACCAATATCTAACTTTGTTCTCTGCCATCTTTCCACTTGTTTTACCAGAAACAAAATTTGATGATGATCCGGCTCGGCATGAAGCTATGCTCCAGAGTTTCTGTGATCTAGTCGGATCTACAAACATTATATCATCATTCAAAACATCAAACACCGCTGCAGATTTGTTCATGGACTCTTACTCAGACTACTTTTCTTCTATTCAAACCTTATACCCGGATGTTAATGTTCTCCCAACTCACCACAATTCAATGCATGTGCCAGATATTCTCAAAAACTGGGGACCTCTGGCTTGCCAGAATGAGTTTATGGGTGAACGTGTCAATGGCATTTTGCAGAAAATCAAGACCAATGATCACTTTTGTAAGTTTCCATCAAAGATTACAACCAAATCTCACTCACCAAATTTAGATGATATGGACTATACCAGACTGCGGCATTTTGCTCGTCTTGGGCGGTCGCTTGCAAGGAAGCACGACAAGCACCTTCAAGATCACAATAACAAAGCATTGCAGGGTCTTGATAACATTCTGGATCCTACTGATCCCAAGACACTCCAAACACCCACTGAGCTAGATGAAGCATATATAGCTAATTTCTTAGCCAAGAAGAGCAGTGAGATCTCAAAGCCACTGTATGCCTCATTACTTGAGTATCTGTTATATACCGAGCCGGGGTGGACCCAAAGAGTAAATGACCGAGTGACCGGAGGCTCCGGTATGTCGGAGCGTCGGAGAGCCGGAGGGTCCGGAACGTATACGGAGGAGGATCACAACACCACAGGGGGTCAAGGGTGAGTGACTACCCTAACCGGCAGGTACCCGATAGAGGAAGACAAGTCGGAGTACCGAAGGGAACCGGAGAGAACGGAGACGACTCAGTGCAAGGGAAATGAGCCAAGCAACGTCAATTATCAATCTGACGTACAGGACATATTAAAGACGTATTTATACTAAGTATCTAATTGTATTCCATAAAAGGAAGGAGAGTGGTTCTTAACAATAAGTCAAGTCAGATGGGCTGATGAGAAGTCGTATGACAATAAGTGGAAAGGAAGGAAGACGGATAAACGGGAAACGCTCAGTAATCCTTCATTGCGTAAAAACCCGATGGTACCGGACGGTTCGGAGGCTCCGGTATACTACCGGAGCCTCGGAACCTACCGGAGCTACCGGAAGGTCGACGAGAAGACTGGGGATGTTGCATGGATATAACAGTATCTGGCTTCAGTCGGAGAGCAGAAGCTCAATTTTTATGGCACTCGCAATGCAGCTGGGTCAATCACTCTTCCTGATCCAGATCATCGGTCGATGATACTGCCACCCCGAGGCAAACGGTGCCAAAAATTTCATCTTGAAAAGCGTACATACAGCTGCTCCTCATCACATTCACCAAGTAGTTTGATTCAATTCTATGAGCCAGGAACAGACCCAAAACAACACCAGACCTGTACAGGGGTTATCAGGACCATTTTGAAAATCCCACTTGACAATATTCTCAGAACGTTTGTTGTTGTTCAAAAACATCGACCTTTGCCTATCCAATTCTATACGGACCATCCGGAATTAAAGACTGCAGTGGTAGATTTGCAGCCAGAGGATGATGGGATGGTGATTGAACCCCACCATGTTATCACACATCTGACAACATGGGAACGGCCCGCAGACATTTATGGCACCCAAAAGCCTGTTTTAGTTGTTTGTTGGGCATTAAATCGAGGCCGTCAATAGTTGATAGATACCCGCTCCATATCTGATTTTTCTTTCTTTCTTTGTCATTGAAGTCGTTTTGCTCTGATGTAAAATTCCTCTTAAATCTAACTTGAATTTACATTCTCTTCCCACTGTATCATATCGCTCTGCAGGAGGATAGTAACTAAATAAGTAATGGTCTGTCTATGTACAAAAGAAAGTTACAATTTCATAATTTTCCTAAGTTTGTTGTGGAACAGAATGTTGCGCAAGGAGTTGAAACTGGAGAGATATGGAAAGAAAGGGGTGTTTGGTTCCAGAGGCATCAACCTCGCAATATCACAGCACAGCCATAAATCACCGGTGTCCAGCTCTACCAAGCACAGCCACTCGTAAAGCCGGACACCGCTGATTTAAATCTATACTCCTGCGACCTTTGAACCTCCACAAATGCTCCAGTGGCATACTAATACATATTCAACATGTTCTATGAAGTCCAATTGTGAAAGCAAAGTCAGAAACTAATGTGAAACAAAAAACTGTGTCTGAGTGATCTTTGTTACTTCAAGGGCTCTTTCACCACAGTCCAGAAGCAAAAGTACTTGAGAACAATTATTAAACACTCTGGGGATATTCAAGAAGCTCTACTAATATTTTCGGATTTCTCGGACTTTTCCTTCGAAGGGTAACAATCATACACTGTATTGTTTGCTCATTCTGATCTTCCTTACTTCAAGGCCGCTTATGTCACACTCCTGAAGCGTAAATCCTCGAAGATAATTCTGCACACTCTCTGGACATTTAAGAAGCTCTTCCAATATTTTCAGATTTTTCAGACTTTTCCTTTCCAGGGTAACAATCCATCCAAAGACGAACACCGGGAACAGATAACAGGTTCGGAAATCACCGGATCAAGTGACTGTACATCTCTCATCGGAATCTTTTGCTTCTTCTTGGCGACCAGCACCCGCTGGCGTTACCCGGAGCAAGGTCCTCCTGTTTTTTTTCAACTCCTAGTCTTTGCTTGGGTTCCTCTGAGCAACTCCATTGCAGCGGGAACTTCATCGAGGCTTTGCTGCCAACTTTGTGAGCTCAATTTCATCGGCGGAGTCAGGTGTGCAAAGTATCAGATTTATTTCGCCTTTTATTTCGCCTTTTTTTCACGTCCGGTATCTTCCTTGGCTTACTCGCGGGTGGACCGGCGGCGATAGTGTGGGTATCACCATCCCGCCCAATGGCTGCCCGCTGCACACCCCCACCGGCGGCGTTTTCACGAGTTGCAGCAGCGGCTCGGGCTCCCCACGGAACGCAGGCATTGTCAGTGCGCGCCTTGGTGCCCTGGTGCGTGTCCCCTGTGCAGCTGTGAATCATCCGTCCTGCGCTCCGTCCTCACGCTCTGTCGCAGGCGCACTCCGTGTCAGGAGTGCTGCGCGACGGTACCCGCCATCAACGGCCAGTGGAACGAGCGCATGGTGTGCAGGCCCCGCCCGCCAGCGACAGGATGTGCATGCTCGTGTGCGTTAGCAACAGTATGCGCTCGTGCCCCCCGCCCCCGGGCACGCCAACCGCCGCGGTGTTGATCGTCAGCACGCGCTGCTGCTCTGCCTGCGAGCTCTGCATGCACGTCAGTGTGTCAACGCCGGGCCCCGCGCCGTGCCCAGGCAGCGTCTGCATGCGTGTCCGGCTCCACGCGCTCTCCACATGCAGCACCACCTCGTGCAAGCTCGATGCGACGCCATTGCCCGCAGGGCGCAGCATTGTCTGCCGGCTACGCTCGCCCTCGCCCACTGCGCACCCCTCTACGCACTCGCGCTCCTTGCGCCGGATGGTGCGCTGCACGCATCAACGAGCTGAGCGTACGTGAGGTTATGAGTAGCCTGTCAGGCGTGAAGCCGCGATGATGATGATGCATCATCCATTGCTCTTCTCGGGGCAGGCAGAGGGGAGGGAATGGGGAGCATAGAGCCACTTGTAAGGAAGCAATCATTATAAATAACAAATACGTGACAAATTCGTAAAACAATGCATCTAAGAAAGATAGAAATGAGAACGGTCTACTATCCAAAGATCTCATCTTCGACCTCCATCTCATCTGCCTCCTCCCCATCCCCCTCCCCTTCCTCCTCATCTGTATCCTCAAGATCAATCTCCGCCTCCTCCTCATCGTCTTCAGCATCTGATTTCGGGAGTGCATCAATATCCTCTGCAGATGGAATGTCGTACTGAGCAAGCACATCATTCCCGTACACAAACATGAAGTCCTTCTTGCCCATCTTCTTCCAGTTCGCGTGCTCCTCGTGAAAAGCAAATTCCTTCAGGGGAAATGCAACACCTGTGTTTGTGTACCTGGCGCGCTCCTTCAGGGTGAGAGCATTGAAAAACTCGGGAGTGAAGAAATCAACTGGGACGTCAGGCGGAAGAATTGACCCGATCTGAGAAGCGGGAGGGAGAGGATCAATCCGAATACGAGGCTTGGGCGCTCTGTAATGACACAAGTCAATTTGCGAATAAACATTGGGGTTGTTTCCAACGTACTTCTGGCCCGGCTTCGCGTTGCGCTTGCGATATGCCTCTGCGGCTGGATCAAGTTCCTTGTAAAAGAACTCGGCAACGAGAGGATTGCGTCCAGGCTTGGCACGGACATAGCACTCCTCATCTTTGTGCTCATCGTCCGAGTGGGCCTCCTCGACACACGCCATACGCAGCACCGGCTTTCGAAGACCGAGCTCAGTAGCTGTCTTAAACCGAACTTCACCCAACTGAAAATAATGTGTAAGAAGAAACGAAGAGGAGAGAAAAATGGAACACCCACACGAGCACGACCTTTATATTCAACACCATTCTTGATGGACTGGGCCAAACTGCCAGGGCGCCGCCTCTCCATCTTGGTCTTCTGAGCAAGTGTTCCATAGATGTAGTTGTCGTACATATCACAGAGGAGCGTGGTGTTCTCGGCGACCTTCGGATTAACGTCTAGAGCGCAGAGGGCGAACGAAGCAGAAAGAAATTGGAATCCGGAAACGGCCAGATGACGATGAAGCTGGTTCTATCGGGACTGTACCGGCCCTTCAAGGTCGGGACAAAACCCCTGCAGGCCGGTTTTAAGAATCATTGTGAAGACGGTGCCGAGATGGGTTTCGGGAATGCGTGCAATGTCATTTGCGATGGGCCCCGAAATTTGTTTAGCATCCAGGACAAGTGTTGTAGCAAGCACCATTGCTGCACCTACAGCCGTCCTCGATTCGTCGACAAGGGCTCGCATGTGCTCATGATAATCCACAATGTTGTCCTCAAATCGCTTGCCAAAGTGTTTCTGAGCGTTGATAGAGGAGGGGAGAACATCTGTCTGCCTGAGCATGCCACATAGTCCACGAATGAAGCGCTGGAATGCCCGCTGCAATTTCAATCAGTTATGATGTGATAGGAAACAAGCTCGGACACACCTGTGTCAGCTTCGCCTCAGGAGGAACCTGCTTCGGGCTAATACCCCAACGATTTCGAACTCGCTTCTTGACGGGGGTGGTCTCGGTTGTGTTGGTACCTGTACCAGACGCTCCAGCATTGCTTGCCGTGCCGGGGCCGCCAGCAGTGCTGGCCGACGCATTGGCAGGCTCTTGGCCATCGTTATCTGCCCCTGCACTGGTGGAAGCCGAAGCACCACCTGTCCGAGCTTTCTTTTGAGAAGAGGTGCCAGCACCAGGATCTGCCGTCGGGTTTGCTCTGCGCTTGCGTGAAGTGCCGTTTGAACCGAAATTGGCTTTTGGCTTTCGCTTCTGAGAAGAAGCTTTGCCGCGATTCGAGTTAGGAGGCATTTGAGTATGTAAAGTGGAAGTAAACAGATTGGATGAAAGACGGTGCTTGATGAAAGAGAATAATTGTTTGAAGCCCGATCACTGATGTTGTTGACCTCGAGGCAATGGCATGGGTGAGCACGCCTCGAAATCATCGGTGTGGCCTGTGGGCAAAAGCAATCCATGGACTGCAGAACACAAAAAAGTGCCCAGCAGTAAACAGATAGCTCATTCCGGCAGCTCCAAAACCCGATGATTTTGAGGATATGCCAGATTTTGATGAAATTCTCGTATAGTCGTCGAGAGAGGATCCGAGCAGCCCACAACAAGCAAGTTATTTCAAAAAAATCAGAGCAGAAATGGTCGAGTTGTAGGCTAGTTGCATGCAAGTGAGAATTCCACTCACTTTGCAATGCAGTCGAACATGGCGGCGCTGGCAGCCGAGGAAGCAACTTCAAGCCTCGACAGAGCCCCAAGCCTTGCCGTTCGGACGAGCTTTGGGGAGAGTAGCGTAAGAAGACAAGAAAAGTGCCTACATTATCACTGCGGATGACCGATGTTCAGAATCACAGATTCAGCTTGGATTCAGCACACGCTTTTGTCATCACTCTTGATCCGCGGTGATCAAACACGAGGTCCACCACCAAGACAATAGTACAATGCCAGTCCAACGCCGTGGCAAATGCCATGGCAAATGTCGGTCCCACGCCGGTCAAATGCCATGAAGCCACGGCCGTGGGACTTGCCTGCAGTGTACAGTTAGTGAGACAATCAGCGTCCAGGTTAGTGAGAAAGCCAGCGTCTGGGTAGACGCCGAGGGTAAGCGGCAAGGGAGGTGTCAAGATCAGCCGCAAATGGCAACAAACAACGCACGGACCCGGCATTCTGTCAAACGTTCAAGTTGCGTTCAAGTTCTCTTTCTTCCTTCAAGTCTTCTCTACATCTATTAGCCTTCGGCCCCTCTCGAAATTTCCCTATGGCCAACCATGACGATGCATGGCCAGACTAGGACTTTTCCGATGGGTCCTGATTATAGGCGACACACCGGCAGTCATTATCACCGACGGCCATGACGGAGAGCACAGCCAGCTGCAAGAGCTCAAGGCAGAGTACGTTCAAATATTTCCACTGGTCGCTCTGCCAATGAATAGGGGTACGAGGAACGATTCAGGGTATGTTAGGATATTGAGAAGGGAGGGCTTCGCTGACCCATGTGGATAGTTCGTCCAGGAGCAGCTGGAAAAGGTCTTTCCCCAGATGCCAGATGGGCAGCTGCCACCATCGCCCAGTACAAACGCATCCCAGACGAGGAGCGGAGAACTGGGGATTCAGTGTACCCTTTGCCAAGATATGGTAGGGACGGGACGGGACCCAGCGTCCCCACCACAATGCTGCTTCCTTGCGCATGCACACCAATAAGCTTGTGTCTTTTCGAAGGCTGCCCACCGTCTCACTCATTTATTAATTGCGAAACATCTCACCCGGTTTGGACCTCCTGTACGTACTGTCCTCCAACAGGACCTTGCATCTCAAGCTTCCACCAGCCATACCTATCGTGGTGCGTCTCTTTCCGGTGCCGGGGGATGGGCTTGATGAGGATCGCATTCTGACCCACCCCGCCCTTCAGTTCGTCCCCGGAACCAACTTCGCCTCGTCGACCCTGTCGACGAACGATAGGAGGTGTCCAGACCAAGGCAAGCACACTTCGACCACCTCACCGTAGGAGTATATTAATGCCCCCATAGATCGGACTCTCCTCTACCTGGTGGGTTTCTCCTCGTTCCGCGCAGCGCCATCCCCGCAAATTCAAATTTAGCCGAGTCAGTGCAAGTTTCTTATTCCACTCTTTGTGTACTTAATCCTCCGTACAGAGTTTCCTCCGACCGCCGGTGGCCCTCTCCTGATTTCGCCCCGTCTCTGGCTTGGATATACGGGGCTGGGTGGAAATCAATCACGGTACGATTGTTTCGAACTCTTATAATACAAAAACTCCGTGGCTGACACGCTCCTCAGGATTATCTCACCTGTGGCCGATTTAATCCGGGCAAGATTATTTCAATGCTGGCCTGGCAGTTAATTATTTCTACAATTAGTTGACCTGCGTGGACTTGATCTTGGTATGATTGTTTGGAACTACTGTAAAAGTCCGTGGTTGACACGCTCAGGATTATAAGTCCGCAGCGCTCCGTCAATCAAATGCTCTTCCTTCCACCCCCATCCCTGAACCTGAGGTGGATCGCCCTGCCAGGCCCAAAGGCAAAGGTGATTCGCGATGCTTATCAAGCAATACCCGTTTGGGCCAGAGACGTACATTTGCCCAGGGAAAAATAGTGCGTGGCTTCACAAACTCGCGCAAACTGTTAACCAACAGTAATTACATGGATATAGACATAATTCGACCCTGCCTAAGCTTTTGTAAAGTCGCATATGATGACTGCAATACCCGTCAGCCCAATCCCAGCATCCCTAGTTGTATTCTATTTCCCCTTTTCTTGGGCAAAGTCCCGACCAAGATGACTCTACACCGACCACGCCCATAAACGTCCGCTTTTGTTGAATATAATTCTAAGAAAGGTGAGGGAAGAGAAGATAATTTATTACGAAGAAAGGCTCACTTTTCCACTCGAGTCTGGCCCGTGGCCCCTATCGCTGCTTGGACGACCCTCTCCAACCCCGCGAAGCCTCTCACTTGTAGGAAAGGGTAGTACTCGCAATGTTCGACATCGCAGCCAGGACAACGGTATATGAGCTGCTCGACGCCCATCGCACGGAGAGTGCGGTGGGTCATCTGTTCTGAGCACGAATGATAATTAATCAATGACGAAGGAAACAAGAAATGCGATACGCGCACTCACCGGCCAAAATCCGGTGCTCCGCGAAGAACGCTCAATGCCATAGTATTGCGATTCCGCGCTCACACTTGTAATAGGCGCGCCGCCGGGCGGGGAACGATGCGCTGTGGCCGGCCTTGAGCTCGACAAATAGGAGAAATTGGATTATATCGAGGTTCCCCGTCAGGTACAGCAGCAGGATCACCCAGGGAACGCGCATGTGGAGGTAAATGAGCCCCCACCCGTCGCGTTTGTAGACAGACGTGTAGGCGGTGGGTAGTTGAGTGGACGTGGTCGAGATTCCATTCCGACGATGAGCGCCCCTTCTGTCGGCAGGCATTCTGTCGGCGGGCGGCGAAACGGTGGACTGGGACGGGAAGTCACAATTGTGACTTCCCGACCTTTATCTTCACCCTCTACGGCACTCGCACCAACGGAGATGACTCGTCGACCAGGAACAAGAACTGGATTCAGTCTTCAGTCAACATGATCCCCATCCCGTACTTGCCCCCGTCCTCCGCCAATGGCGCGGTGGATTTCGCGCGCCGCTCGAGGTACGACATCCTCCACGGCATCGCACCTGACTCGAACCTCCCCCTGCCCCGCCGCGCAAGTCCGCAAAGTTCGAAGATTACCGAGAGGGTGTTCCGATGAGCTTCTGTGTGTCCCTTTGCTAATATCTTCTCACTTAACCAATGTAACGTGTGCGCAGGGAACAACCAACTTATCGTCTTCGGCGGCATGTCGAACGAGGCCGACTCCCCCAATCCCGACGAGCTCTGCGTCCTCAACGACGTCCGCTTCTTCGACATTGCCTCGCGGCACTGGCTCCCGCCCTCGCGCCTCTCGCGCCTCTCCATCCCGACTCCCTTCTCCCACGTGCGCGCTACGCCCAGATCTCCTCCGTCACCAGCGACCGCCTCTTCATCATCGGCGGGCAGGACTTTTACAAAACTCTGCTTGACGTCTGTGTGCGCCGCTTATCCTCTACATCCTCTCTACAACCTCGCCACCTCAAGTCGTCTTCCCTGGAAACCCGACGTTCTCCGATCTTGATGCCCCGAGGCGCCTAAGGGACACCTTCGGAGGCCGACCTCGCGATGCTCCGTGAGCTCCACGCCAGCCTCGGGGCCATCTGCACCGGCCCCGCGGCGTCCGCATCGTCGACGCCGGGAACTCGTGGTACCAGCCTGCCCTCGACGCGCTTACGCTCATGCGGTGCTTCGCCCTCGAGCCCAGCGCGGGAACGCGACGCAGCCGCTCACCTACGCGACCTTCCAGGCGTACCTGCGCCGCACGCACACACCTCGTGCACGCGCTGCGCAACGCGTAGCAGCAGAAGGTACGTGCTCGGCGTGAAGCTCGTGTGGCGCGCCGTGACGCACACGAAACCCCCGCGCACCCCGCAGGGGAAGACGCTCTCGATCACGACCCACCCATTAATTTAATCCATATTATCATCTCTTGCACTTCGTTCTGCCTGCCTGTCACCGTATTGAAAGTACTAGTACACATAGAAAATAGTTGTCCCGTCTATGAATCATTGCACACACACGGTACCAAAAAATATTACTGCATGCACCCTCGCACACCCTGAGCGTGAATGCCGCGCGCCCGTATCGATACATCAAATGGTAGGGGAGAATAAACGGATGAGGGAGTGAATAGAGGGAGGGAGAAGGGTGTGTCTACGGCTGTGTGGCGGCGCGCGTGTGCTGCTATGAGGCGAGCTCGGCGTAGGTCGACGAACGCCAAGCCCGCGCGTCGCGAATGAGTCGATAATGTTGCGCGCGCGCCACGGCTCGAGTACGACCTTGGTCCGGCGGAGCGAGTCCCTGTGGACTCCTCCTGAGTCGCACCGCGCCTTCGCCGAGAGCTCTGAGCACAGGTCCGCGAGGTGCGAATCCTAAGCAATGCGTCATCCATGAGTACCTCATCTTTGCGCAAAGAGGAAGAGGGAAAGAGGGAAAGAGGGAAAAGAACTCGGAACTTCGGATTCGACGGGACAATGCGCACGCGGTGAGGATCTTCTCGCTCTGCTGTACAGGAACACAGAGCCCTCGCACATGGCCACCAGCCCGAAGATCACGTCTGTCGTTTCGCGCACGCCGACAGCCCCGCCGTCGGACGCGAACGGCGACGCGCCCGAGCTGCTCATGTGATCTCCTGCGTCGCGGGGTGGAAGATGCACGCGAGGTAGAGCGCGGCGATCACGATGAGGTGCGGCGAGTAGAGGAGACATAGCTCAGAGCGGTACGTGTCGTTCACCATGAATCACGCCATCTGGAGGCCTCAATCTCCGGTGACGGAATTGTTCCATCGGTGTCCGGCGGGAGTTCGAGCTGACCGTCATTCGTGCCCCAATGGCGCGGGCCGTCATCGGCGGCGAGTTCCACGCCGGTCTCGCCGGCCTCCTCCTCCGGCGCGGCGCGGGCGACGCGCCCTGCGTGCCCTCGTTCGACTTACAGAGCACGAGGAGCGTGCGGTATGAGTGGAATACAGTCAGGTCGCAGTCGAGGTCGTCAACGAGGTGGGGCTCCGTTTCGGCCAACTTGGAATTGTCGGGTGGGAAGTTTGTCGCGCCGTAGTAGTCTTCTGCATGTGCTCTGTGAGGTTGCGCGTGAGGAGAAGATGGAAACGCACGACTGAAGGTGTGGCGTGCATTCTGGACAATGTTCTTGATGTGTATAGGACACCCCTCTCTGCCTTTACGGCGACATACATGCACGCCGCATGGCCAAGAAATCCAGGCATTCCGGGTCGTCGAGTTACCCACACGCTTGTCGCAGTGTAGCGCGGTCGACGATCCAGCGTTTGCTACATCTCCAAGTCGGAATCCTAGAACCACATCCACAAGCCCGAACTTACTAGTGAGAACTTGACCAGAAATCGGTACATGTAGTCATTATAGCAGCTTGAAGAACGGATTCGGGATCACGCGACTCGGAAATCCCAAGGCGAATTTGTTCTCTTCTTCCTACTACTTAGTACCACCATGTTCTCCCGCTCTGCAATTCACACTCTGGCCGCGCCATCGTCGCGTCTTTTTTCTTTCTCTTCTTCTGCTCGCCATACCAAGGTCACGGTTCTAGGTGCTGGTGGAGGAATTGGCCAGCCGCTGTCTTTGCTGCTGAGATCCTCCTGTGACTTCTCTCACTCTCTACGACATCCGTGGAGCACCTGGTATCGCTGCAGATGTCAGCGACGTTGATACCGCCTGCGAGGTATCTTTTTTGTAACTTTTTTGGGTGTGCGCGGCCGAATGACATGTAATAGGTCCAAGGATGCGCTGCTGATATCATGTTTTCATGAATACGACTAGCCAAAGCACTACATCCTAGAGCGAACCGATTCAGTCCCTGTACAAGCTTCTTTAGAGCTCGCGATTCAACGCTAATCGTCACAAGAACCGCTATTCAATCCCGCGAAACTGTATCGCTATAACGTCCTGATTCGTACCGCTGGCAATGTCCAAATCCAACTCCAAATCACCAAAGGCACAATCATATCACGCAGCACGCCTCTCCACATATACCTGTCATCTGAGCCCTCAGCCGACGCCCAACGCCTCGTTGTCTAACCACGAACCGTCTCCTCCCCAACCAAACAACTCGACCTTCCCTCCGGCCTGGCCATGGATCTAGCACTCTGGGACACAAATATTGCCATTGGTCGCGCCTCGCCCGATAGCAAGCTAAGATGAGATGAGACCGCTTCTCTTCTCCGCACAAACTTTCTCGCCGCACTAGTACCCGATTCCGGACGCAGTGCATGGCACTGACAGCTCGCGTGGGCGACGAAAGCCTAAATTTAATTCAATTCACTCCAGACTCGGGACTCGGGACTCGCTCGGACTTGCGGACTCGGGCGGGCTGAGACTGGGCTTGGAATCGGATTGGTCGCGACTGGGCTCGGACGCGGACACGGAGGACGGAGTCCGGGCATCCCATTCCACGTCATTCCGGTTCGGTCTGGGTATTTCCCGTTATTTTTGCTGGATATGTGTCTCCATTCTATGAATGTGGGGTACACAAATGCTACCTCCTACTGTAATTTAGGCGCGCAAGGTCTCACTGTACTCGGTTCTCTTGACGCTGGACCAAGCTCTGGAGGGTGCAAAAGTCATCGTAATCGTAATCCCGCTGGTGTCCCGAGAAAGGTCCGTTGTTTTCACCTTGATTGAATCATTTTAGCCCGGTGTCAGTCCACCATCTTGCCGTCATAGTGCAGACCAACGCGTCCATTGTCCGCGACCTTGCAGCGGCCGTTGCCCGTGTAGCCCTGACCGCCTGCGTCCTGGTTATCTCCAACCGCGTCAACTCCACCGTCCCCATCGTCGCCGCCACCCTCGAAAAAGCCGGCGTCTTCGCGTCTTCGGTGTGACTACCCTTGACGTGCCCTCGATATTTCGCAACGACTTATGTGCCCACAGTAATCCGACCTGGTCCATGATCCCCGACCTCAAAAACGCGGTCGAGTCCACGCGATGATGCGCATGGGCGGACGGAGAATTAGTGCGTCGCGACTGACTCTTCATAACCGCCTGCTAACTCTTTCTTTCTTTGTTCCTGCGACTATATCTCTTTCCCAAGTCACTGCCCGCCGTCTCGCCCGTGCTGTGTGAGCCGCACACGTCTCGCCGCCGCGAATTCGCGCCGGGCGCTGCGTGTGCGGCTACCGCTGCGGCGGGACGTGTGCGGCTCGTGCACGATCGCCTTTACCCGCCCTATCAGCTCGCACCCGAGGCTGCGCGAGTCGGAGCTGTTGAGCGGCATCAGAGGCAGCGTGAGGAGCGCAGAAATCAAAGATACGCACCTCGGAACGGCAGTCCAGGCCAATCCATACGTCCGCCAGTTCGGAATGACGGTCAATGTCGCGGCAAGAGTCCTGAAGCCCCCGATGCTCAAGTATTGCCCCGGCTCGCCCTAGCTGACCATTGTATGCTTTCCTCTTGTACGCTCTCGCATGCTGATTTTATCTTAGACGGTCGATGTCGCGGCAAGAGTCCTGAAGCCCCCGATGCTCAAGTATTGCCCCGGCTCGCCCTAGCTGACCATTGTATGCTTTCCTCTTGTACGCTCTCGCATGCTGATTTTATCTTAGACTCCTCGCGACGGTGCCTGGAACAAGGTCAACAAGCGTCTCAAGCCCGTCCAGATCGACCGCTGGGTGGTTGTCATTTACGAGCAAGTCGGTACCCTCATTGCCCTTATGCCTCACAATCTGAGCGTTCCATACAGCGCCGCTTCAATGAAGCCGCAAAGAATTACGTGATCAATGGTTTATCATTTCTGCTTCGTTACTCTTCCCTCTCATTTTCTTTCTCTACAGGGCTGCCGCGACGTTGGTATCAAGATGTCCCCGACTCCGTCCATCTTCTGGGAGACTGGGAGAATGGCCAAGGTCGAATCGCAGACCGTAATTAATCCCTGGTCTTGATCCTAAGCCTCCTGTCCACAACGTGTCAGAGCTCAAGTAACGGCATCTACAGGTCCGTCAAGCAGTGCCTTTTCATTCTTCCTCGTTTTTCTGTCTCTTATCCTTTTTTTCTTTACCCAGCTTCGGAGACGTAGCGGTCGGTTTTCCGCCAGCTATGACGAGCTACTCCGATTGACCACTTGCATGCAGATGGGTGTCGCAACGCTAACGGCCCACTGTGGATCCCGCTCCGCTCCGACGAAGAAGAGGGGATGTTTCTCCAAAAAGCTGCCCACGACTCTGTTTACGAAACGGACGCGAGCGACGCCACTGACGCCAAAGCCACATCCCGTGAGCGCGATTTCGCGCATCGCACTGCGTACGTGGCTGATTGATGCGGCGTGGCTTGCACGAAGGCCTAGTCTACCGAATTCACCAGAGTGACGCACGATTCGAGAGGCTCATCCGCGAGCGTTTCATCCGCACAAATTGGCACTGCAAATTTGTCGAGTCTCTCTGTCTATTCAGGAAGTGAATATAGGTCTGTAACCGTTCCAAGAACTAGCAAACTATGTTTGGGCATTATGCGTTTGATTTGGGGGACGCTTCCCCACCCCAGAACTCCGCACGCTTGCATCTCTGCCAAGCTCCGCCCGATGGCCTGGTAGCTTTCGCTCCTGGGATCTTTTTTCTATCGTGTGATAGGCGCTAATTGTCAGTAGGACCTCTCGTTCCCGACACCGCTGTGCACCGCGACCCATGCTCGACAGCGCGGCGAATACGCCTCCCTCGTTGAGCTCACCTCTGCGGCATGACCGCGAAGGCCTAGATCAACAGAGATCGATATCGACGTCCCGCACACCCGGCGGGACGCACGCGCTCGAACGCATCCTTTACGTCTGGGCGATCCGCGACCCCTACGTGCAGGGCATGAACGGCCTCGGGACACCGTTCCTGTAGGTCTTCCCCTCCGCGTACATCGATTCGGACCCCCGGAAGCGTGCAACCCTGGCGCGCTCCCCGCGCGCTCGCTAAGCGTTGCGCTGCGGGGCGGGATACGACTACACGAATTCTTTTCGTTGGACTAGTGCATTGCTACTGATACCGACCGTCTATACTACCATCTTCGAGCAATGAATTACTATGCTAAATCGTATTTACTGTTCGTCTGCCATCGCCTTCAACCATTCTTTCGAGATTCCAACATCTCTGTTGTCTCACCCTTTACTCCATAATTGGGACATATCGCGCACACGGGGTGCCTCTTCGTTCGCTGCTGCGCTCGCCGGGCTTGAGGCTTCCAAGCAGAGCTCAGCAGCTGGACACTACAACTCGGGTTGTTTCTGAAACTGGAGTTGTCAGGAGCCTTGTTACTTTTTCGTGTCCTTTTGTGCAACATCAGTCACTCCCTCTGCTCTGTGCCCATGCCAAAGGTGATCATTTGACTCGTTGCTCAAGCAGGTGTCTCACTGCACTCACATAGATCTCAAGATCTCAAGCTCTCAAGTCTCATTTACCAACTCAAGTGAAGTCTCATTTACCAACTCAAGTGACCTTCTCACTCACGAGTGGTCACTGCGAATTCGTCACTGTAAAAGAAATCATCGCAGGTCTCATTTACCAACTCAAGTGAGTTCTCACTCACGAATTGATCACTGCTCTTTCACTCCTCGAAATCATCTCATCTCAAATCTCCCAAGTCAAACAAGTTTCTTATCTCAAGCCAAGTGAGTTCTCACTCACGAATCGATCGCTGCTCTTTTACTCCTCGAAATCATCTTATTTCGAATCTTTCAAGTCAAACAAGTTTCTACGTTTCGTTTCTACATATATGTATATATCTTCAATTTTCAGATTGCACTTTTGCTCTAACATATTTCCTTCCTTCCCTCCTTACTTCGCTTCAATCGCTTCCGCAGAAATATCCATCAAACCGGGAGCCTATTTGTGACGTTTTTTTTGAGGGCGCTTTAAGTTAGCGTAAACGCCCTGCAGGCACGCCGCGTGTGCAATGTTTATAAGCTAAGCGGTGGTCTATATAATGAGCGCTTGTTCCGTTTTCTTCTCCCATTATTCTCTCTCTCACTCACACTTACTTCGCACTGAACATTAGAGAGACGATTTTTTTGTCTCTGTCTTTTTCGCGCGCGATCACTCAATTTCGACTCTCGACTCACTCGACTCACTCACTCTCGCTTGGTCGGTCGTTCACTCAACTCACTCGCTCAACTTCTCGCTTCCACGACACGATGCCACCAATAATAACCAGGTGTGTATCCAGGTGTATCCCCTCTGTTGTGTTGCGTTCGTTTTCCAATTGCCCTTACTTATTTCTTCATCATCATCCCTCTTTTTTTTTTATCTTTATCGATTCGATTCGCCCATTTCATCCCACACCCACCCCCCCACCCATTCATGCCCCCCCCCTCCCCTCCCTTCCTCCCTTCCCTTCCTTTCGACCTCTCTTCTCTTATCGGCGGCGGCTGCCTTTTGAGCTCGCTGGCTCGGCGCTCGCTGGCTCAGCTAGCTCGGTCGGTCTCGACTACCGAGGCAGCCGAGCCGGCCCATTTTTGTTTCGGTTCTGGCTCCTGTTCGGTTCCATTGGAAATCGGGTCTCGGGGATAAAGACATCATTTTGTGACTGATGTGACTCCATCGTCTTTATTTCGATTCGAAACCAGCGTCCCTGAGTGGATGGTAGGCAGTCAAAACGATCGCTGTATGACAGTCATACCCTATTATATCCTTTGGAGCAACTTATATTGTGCACGCAAATTATCCATGGCCTGGAATTTAGTCTAACATAGCAGCTCTCCGGAAGCACGTACAAATGTCGGCAGAAATGAGGGCGCAGACTCCTGGCTACCAACGACAAAAGCGGAGGCCGACACACAAGACGAGATCCCATTGAAATGTAGGGTAATTTAAGAGCCGCGCGACGCTGCTTCGATCGTGATATGTGGTCCGTTGTCTTTTTCTTGGGGCCAATCGTCGCCTGACGCTGGAAACCACTGTGAAATCGCACATCACCGCGACTGGACCACGACAGACAATTATTTTTCTCGGACAAGCCTCGGACTCAATCACTTCCTGACCAATGTAATAGATTCTTGATTTAATTAAAAACTGACGCATCTCCGCCTGCCGACACCACACCTGCTGACTCGAGCGGTCCGGGCAGCGGGAAGGTCATGGGACCTCACAATGTGCCAAAAAATATTTATACAATGGATAGCAGTCGGTGAGGACGTAATAGGTCGTGGTCGTCGGTATGATACGTGGCGAAAACAGGGGCGACAGCGAATAGCGCGTAGTGGGAGATGTAGATGTACCAAGGCAAGGGCGGGCCCGACCTCGAATCTAGACCTTCTCGTCGTTGTGGACGCTCCCCTCGCGCGAGGGGTGGCGGATCTCGTGCTCGAGCTCGTTCTCGCGCGCGGCGATGTGCGCTGTGCGCTGCTCTTGCGTCGTGGAGCCGAAGATGATATCCATGTCCTCCAGTGAGCGGCCCTTGGTCTCGGGGATGATCCTGGGGGGAGAAGCACAGTGAGTGGGACACAAGATACGGACGAATGGGAGGCGCACAGCGAAAAGGTCGCCATTGCGCCGATGTTGATCGCGGCGAACATGAGGAACATCTTGTAGCCCAGATTGGCCACCATTGTGGGCCCCTCCTTGCTGACAACATAGTCTATCTGGTGTTAAGATAACGCGAGGGGAGGGAAGAGGAGTAGACGTACTCCACAGCCACTGGCTCCCGCTGGCGACGGCGAGGCCATAGTGCCGCGTGCGGGTGGGGAAGATGTCGCTGGCGTACACCCAGGGCAGCGGACCCCAGCCCATGCTGTAGAAGCACACATACAGATACAGCATGGCGGCCATCGCCTTACTGGCGGGCGCTGGGTTCGGGAGGGCGACGGAGCTACTGGCCGGCGGTGGGAACGTCTTGAGGAGCGCGCCGATGATGAAGAAGAAGATACCCATGCCCATGGCGGAGATGAAGAGGGACATCTTCCGGCCGAGCGAGTCGACGAAGAAAAAGACGAAGAGGGCGGTAGCGACGACCTGGCGAGGGCAACGTGAGAAAGGTGTTAAAGAGGAAGTAAGGGGAGACCCACTTTGACCACGCCGTATATCCCGCTAGCCAAGAGCGATTGTTTCGTGCCTACATACCCTAGGCTCGCAAAGATCTGCGGCGCGTAGTAGCCGACGGTGTTCTGGCCGCCCCACTGCTGCAGGAAAAAGATGAAGAACGCGATCAAGAAGCTTTCAGGTGTGCGTCAGTATGCCGCGGGAGGAAGGCTGGTATGCACGGACCGAACGAAGTTGCCCTTGCCCAAGAAGGCCTCACGAACTCCGAGTCCCGCCCGCGCTTCGCGCTCCTCCGCGATGGCGCTCTCAATCTCAGCGAGCTCGTGGATGATAGCGTCGCTGGTGGGCGGCAGACGCCGCAGGTACGCGAGATTCGCGAGGGCCTCTTCGCCGCGATTCTTCGATGCGAGCCACCGAGGAGATTCCTGTGCACGTCAACCAGCCTCAGGCTCAAGGTTCTCGGGAGCGGAATGATCAGGGGTCCAACGCACCTTGACCGTGAAGAGGCCGATGAGCATGATCCCCGCGGGGACGAGCTGGAATCCGAAAGGGAGCTGCCACACGGCGGGCGAGTTGGCGAGTTTGGGGTTGAGCGAGACGCCGTCTGTGGCGACAAGCGTTAGCGCATGCATGGTGTTCCGCACTTGCAAGGGCACCTACAATTGATGAAGTACGAGATCATGACGCCCACGGCAACCATTATTTGGAAGAGGCCGGTAATGCGACCCCGAACCTCCTTCGGAGAGCACTCAGAGACAAAGGCGGGAGCGACGGCGCTAATGGCGCCGACACCGATGCCTGAGATGACACGCCCCGCGTAAATGAGTGCGAGGCCGTTCGACGGCGAGTTGGCCGCCGTTGTTATTGCGGCACCAACGGCGAAGACGGTGGAGAAGATAATGAGCGCCCACTTGCGGCCGATGTAACCTGCGGCAGGTCAGAGTCAGATGATGGACTAGTGGCGCACTAGCGGGGAAATCACATACCGGAGAGGGGCGCACTGCCCAGCGCACCGAAGAACGCGCCCGCTTGCAGGACAGACACTACATTGGAGGTGATAGCGGTGACCTTTGAGGGGATCGCCTTCCCGTTGGCGTCGAGGAACCCGAAATGCTCTCGGAAGTACGTCTGCGAGACGACACCACCTGCAATCCCGCTATACACCTCGAGTCAGACACATCAGCGGATGGAAAGGGGGAAGACCACAGACGTATCGTAACCGAAGCTGGCGCAGGGTCTCGGTTAGTCCGCGCCCACATACGTGAAAGATAAAGAAGCGCACAGAACGATTCCCTGCAAAGACGGAGTGAGTTTAGGACAATCAACACAACCATGGCGCAAAAACCGACCCAATAGACAACAAACGCGAGCCAGTAGACGCGGATGTTCTGGTAACGGCTCACTTTTTCCATGGCGGGGGGTTTCCTTCGCGGTGGCGGAACGAAAGAGCGTGGGTCGCGACCTAATTTTATATCCCCGCTGGATCAGGCACATCATTCCCTGGGGATTGTGGGGCCCGGATCGGGGTACCGGGCGGCCCGGGGATCCGCCGGGCCGAGCGCTGATCCCATAATAGGAGCTCAGCGCTCAGGAGCTGCGCTACCATGGAGAGCAAGAAATCAGAGCCTCCGAGTTACTCCGAGTCTAGGACACAGTAAATCAGGGAAGAATGTGACAAAGAAAGGAAGGGAGACGAAGGGCCGCCTGACCTGTCACTGGCATCCAGAAATATGTACCTGGGGTACAGCACCCGTGCTCCATTCCGTCTGATCGTAAGTACCGGTACCTTTCCCCATCCACAGCTATTGCGACGTTCCCCGCGCCGTTGTACGACTCCGAGCGGGCACACCTTACCTGGGAATCTGATTAAGAAAACTGCTAGTGGGCCGGGTATGGCGGCTCGCGCAATTTGATGTTTTGTGATGTGACGGGATCTGCGTATCAGTACCATGGGGCTTTAGGATCCGATTGAATTCAAATTGAATGGTTAAAATGGGATGCCGTGAATTTCCGCTTTTTTTTGGGAGGACGGGCTTAGGACGGCACATCTGTCAAGCCACCATTTTGGCGTTGGGTGGGGGGGATTTCTTGATGCCGGTGGCGCCGAGCAGCATGTGGTGCCTATACGTAGGTGCGCCGGTGCACAGGCTCGCCGCCGTGGAATGGCCTTTGAATTGAATGCCGTAAGACCATACCGATCGGACAATTGTTCAGCTAAGAAGCTAGAAATGGAGAAGGTATAATTACGAACCTGAAAACCCCCGCTGCTCTCCGTGTTGATTTACCCGAGGCCAGCAAAAGTGAACGGACAATTGTTCAGCTAAGAAGCTAGAAGTGGAGAAGGTATAATTACTAACCCGACTCCAAATGAGGACCCCCGCTGCTCCCCGTGTTGACATGCAAGAAGACGACCCATATTCAACTGCTGCCATCAAGCGAGAAGGTGCTATTGAAGACGTGATGTGTTCAGAACGACTGCAACGAGACCAAAGCTACCTGATCGACCACTTACCTGCGCAGGCCTCAGGATTAACGCGGCTGGCTTATTGATTAGCGTGTTTCGGACATCCCGATTTGAGCCCCAACTCTGCACGAAATAGTTGGGGGCCCCAACTTGATGCCCCGATTTCATACCCGAGCTTTGCTTAACTTTGCGGCCGATCAGTCTCTGCCCACCGTTGCAGCCGAATGCCTTTGGCCTTGTATGTAGTATATAAATTGATGTTATCGCGATTTACCGGCCACTCTTGAGCACGAAATAGGCGAGGTCGTAGAGGGCGGGAAATTTGATGGGAAAGGCGCGAAGCGCGCATAGCCGCATCGCCGCCCATCTTTGATGGTGGCGTCGAGGCGCTTCATCGAGCCGTCGAATGGCTCGAGTTGGAAAAAACTGCCTAGATGCTTCACACATGTTGCCCGATTTGACCCTCAACCCCGACCACAACTCGGTGAAGTTGGGGTGAAGTTGGGGCTCAAATTGGAATGTCTGAAACACCCTAATTCAAGCCGAGGCAAGTACGATGGACAACGTTGAAACGTCGAGAAACTACCCCGTGAGCCCGTCGGGGTTGAATCCTCCGACCGCTGGAAGCTCATGCTCGGTGGCAAAGGTGTTATGACGGAGAGAAGCAAAGAAAGGCAAGTACGATCACGTGGAGTATCAACATGTGCAAAGCTTGACAAGCAGTCTCGGCAATGGCCGTGCGAAGAAGAGAGCCGTGCACCAGTAGCGGGATAGGCAACCCATATCGCAGACCTCCTTGATAAATAGACTCGCCTCCACGCACAACATTGCTTCCCGGTGTGTCAGTGAATGTTTCCCTGTGTCCTTCCGACTTGTGTCTCTGACGAATTCCTGCTTGTGGCTCCCTGAGAATCTTGCGGTATTACGATCCAGCACAAGGTATCCCTGTAATCATTTTTTGGGTTCCGACTTCGCCAACACCGGTAGTGTCCGGGTTGTGCGCTGTTTGTGTCTCAGAAATTGAAAGGATGAAGTAAGACGAAGAAAATGACGGTGGGCCCACATGTCGTCAGGTTACTTAGATTCAGGCTCAGAGATCACACTCACTCCTCGCAACTTACGACCGGAGATGACAAACGAAGTACTGCAGTTAAACATTCATATGAAGTCGAGATATTGAAGATTTTATGCCACAATTAGCTGGATAGTTCTGTCCTGAGCGAAGACGGTCCCAGCTATCCCATTCAAAATCTTCAATGACATTTGGATTCTCTTTGTGAAAAGCCATTACGTTCGAAATCTCTGAATGATAGTCCTCCATTTTTTTTGTAAATGGACATCCGAGTGCTAGTGGAAGAATGGGCTTGATCATGGCAAACGAGATCGGCTGCGTACCGAGGCAAGTCTGAGAAGGAGCAACACAGAATGAGATCCAGGAAGCCACAGTACAGCTACGACCTCAAAAAGAATGCTGGCTTGATGACCATGAAGGAGAAAAACTATGGACGAGCATCGTAGCAAGGAATCAACAAGGAATGCAGGACGTGGAGTTATCTAAGCGAGACTGCCGAAACGCGGAGCATATCAGATTGGCCCATGTCTAAAATACTCGGGTTGCTCAGCTATCTAGCAACTTGGTGGATAGCTGCAACCCGGGGTATTGTCAGCAACCGGGTTGCTGAATAGAATTATCCCAATTAGCTCGCCGTCTGAAACGTGAGGATCCGCGAATGACCTGCCGATCTCAATATCCTCGGGTGCAGTCTGCGATCCCATCAGAATTGTTGCGACCGCCGTCGGCGTATTTGAAAATTTACTACCTGTGATCTCTAGCGTTTCTTCTTTATGACTTGCTGCGTCTCATCCCTCTAGATCCCAAGAGAATCCACTCGTTCAACACCCCTCTTTTGACGCCATTCTACGCGACCGACGACCCAGGGATGCTTGACTCGGACGTGTCGTCAGCGCCGAATCAGCACTTGCACCGTCCAACCCCTCCTGGTCAGCGAGGCGGCAACGATAACACGTCCCCGACCGGCACCTCTGGAGCCCAGCGGTCCGTCCCCGTCAAGCCAAAGCTGCGGAATAGCGCAGAGCGGCGGGCATCCCACAACGCCGTAGAGAGACAGCGCCGGGAAAACCTCAATGGGCGATTCCTCGTACGTCCTATGATGCTCCTTAAATCGTTTGACCACATTTCCCACTCAGGACCTCGCCGCGATGCTACCCAATCTCACACACATCCGGCGCCCTACCAAATCGAGTATCGTGAACTCCACCATCGCGCATGTGCACGCGTCCCGCCGCCACAGATCATATGCCTCCCAGCAGGTGCGCACCCTGCAAGAGGAATGCGATTCACTTCGGCGGGAGGTGAACGAATGGCGGGATCATGCCGGTGTTGGAATCGTACTGGGGGCACCGGACCGCGGCGAGGCGTTTGCGATGGTCCTCGCCGGTGCGGAGCTCGAGTTCGAGGACGGGGATTTGCAGAGCGGTGAGGGTGAGGAGGACGAGGAGGGTGATGAATACGGGTCCATGCCGGCCCAGTATACCCAGGAGGCGGTCGAGATCATACGGCACCATCCCTTTCAACACCCGCACGCTCACGCCCACGAATTGGACTCTCCTTTCGCGCACAATATTTCGCCTCCGGGGTCGTCTCATTCGCTCGGCGCACCTGCCATCCCATGGTACGACGACCAAACATTCGCTCCCCATTCAGCGCATGAGCCGATTATGTCCCACCCGTACCTCGTGCGCCCGCCGTCACAGATGCACCCGCACCGATATGATGCGCCGCCGCCGGAGCCCTTCATTGCCTTCCGCGCGGCTCCGTATGACCACCAAGGACACCACGACCCCGTCTACCCGCAGCTTCATGAGCAGCAAGTGCCTCCTCACGACGACCCGCAGGAGTGGCTCTTCATTGATGAGTCTCGGCCGGGAGGCCAGGCCAGACGCCCCCACAGACAGCACACTTGGTGACCCTGGTCACCTCACTGGACCATTTCGGCGATACATATCGTTACCCACCCTCCTTTACATCCCACTGGCACTAGTAATAAGATAATAAACCCGTACATTTCCCGATGCCGTGGGCCGCGAGTACCACAATTTTGACGCGACACTTCCATGTGAATAATCTAACCTTCTGCGTGATCAGTGTTTGCCATTGAACCACATGGATTCTGTCCTCCTGACGCGCAACCAAATCACAATGTAGTCGAGCCTGGCGGAGACGATGTATCGCCACTCACCGTCCCATATAGTTGAGGGTTGGTTGAGGGCGAGAATATTTTCGTCCGCTGTTCCAGGTCCTGGAATTCTCATGCGTCGCTGGGGTTACAACATGCCGCCCTGCCTCCAGGGTAGGCAAGGGTCAGCCGCATCCTTCCGCACTGTCGTAATGATACATGGGTTTGACCTATACTGAAGTAAACACGGCTCGCACCCGAGACTCAGTCCTCGGTAGTGTTCGTCCATTCTGTGTCCATGGTATACTCCGTCGTGTACGGGCTCACGGTCGAGATGGCGAGACCTTCCGTGGTCCTGCGAGTGGTGTAGTTGTTTCCTTGCGGCAGTCGAATGGCGGGGTCCCGTAAATTGAGCATGAGGCGCGAAATCGCCACCGAGGAAACACTGCCGCAGTCAGCTCCAAATGCCGCAAGTGGACAGAACGTCAGAGCTCACACGTTGGTGATCGTCGTGGCACCTCCGCTTATGAACGGCTGCCAGGGTTATCAGTGTCGCTTGAGATGTGAAGGGAACAAAGACCGACTCCGCCCATCTGAAAAAATTACGACGTTAATTAGTGCTCGGGAATGGGAGGGAAGACAACTCAACGGTGTAGGTTCCGATATTGCATGCGTTACTTATGACCATCAGACTAGGAGGAAAGGAATCATTGGTGGTCCCGGGGAGCATCAGAAGATAACACACATACGCGAAGTACACTGAACCTGATGTGCCAAGCCGAGCTCCAGATACGCATAGGGGAAAGAAAGAATCTTCGACGCACCGTCTCGAATCAGGATGGTCAACAAACTGCCACGGCGTGTATTCAACTTGACTGCTTTGAACACCGTGAGGGCGAAGATCGTAACATCGAATATAAGCTGGAAAGATTCCAATCATCTAGTAGATACGTATCAAGCGATGCATACCATGCCGCTCCATGCTGCCGCTAGACCTGAAACAGGCAGGGGAGCGTTTAGATAGAAGTGGCGTAATGAAACCGCGGTTGACGCACGCAAGCTCCTGTCAAAATAGGTAGAATGAGCGCCAGTCTTGAGTCATCGAATACGACGTACTTGGCATGGGGAGTACCGATGGGACATCCAAATGCTGCGATCTGCGCGGAAAGGGTACTGACGTCGGTCCCGGTAGACAGAAGAGACTGAGGGACAATATTCATGAATGGAACGGAGCAGAAGCGCGGAAGAAACGCACGACAGCGAACACGATGGCTCCCAGCGTCACCAGTACCATGAAGGCCAGAACGGTCTTGTTGCGCTCATAAAGTGCAAAGGTTCTCATAATGAGCATGACTGTGTATCAAGCGTCGAAACCGGAGCCAAACACGACATATCCTGGCAACACACCTGCGACCAGTACCTGGGAAATTAAGGCGAAGTATTGGTGGTATGCTCTGAGTGCTTTACACCTGCGAGAACATCAGACGGCGCTGAGTTCAGTCGGACACAGAGAGGGAACCGAACCGACATCTGGATTACAGAATAAATTTCACGACCAGAAGATATGCGGCGTACTCACAAGCATTTTTTTGGGATCAGTGGTTGTCGAGTAGTATTGGAATAGAACAACCGGGGTCCCGAAGAGAGAAGAATATCGATTCAGATAGAAGAAGAAGGTCGCCCATGTAGGTCGTGTCCCCCAGAATCGAGAGACCTCTCGTTCTAGCGTGAGGAAATATTCGTATACCAGGATAGCTGGGTAATGGTGAGAAACCGCGAACAAACATGAAACCCCTGAAGTGACACTGACTGTAAGGGACAAGGATGAGAAGACGAGAGACATATCTGGGTAATCGTGAGTACTATATTTCCAAAAAGGGGGCGGAATACGCACAGTGTTTGCTGGATTTGAGCGGAACTCTCCAATTCAGTCATGTAGGAAACGTCTAGAGAGTGCTACCCAGTAGAAACATTCGCCCTCACGCGGCGTGAGCGAGTGGGTGGAGGGGACAAGAGTGTGCACAACAGTCAAATTATTTCCCCATTTGATATGCCCGACTTGATGCATCAGATATTCCTCGAGTCCCAATCGAGTCCTATTTCCGATTTCGACGAAGTATTCAGCCCCTGTGACCAGTGACCATAAGTATTCATGCCATCAATTCGGCCCCTACATGTGACCAAGTACTTACGCCGTTTGAACGACCCAGAACGACCTGAGCAGACGTTGGCACTACCTTTAAAAACCAAATAGGGAAGACGGACCAGCCCGTGCAATGCAGTGGGTCGGTGAATGAGCTGGTGAATGCGGAATCCAAGGGAAATCACGCGAGATCATTGCCGGGCCGGAGCCGGCTACTTGCAGCTACTTGTATTTTGCCCATACATGCAAACGATATTCTTGTTAACTGCATTGACTATATTGAAGTCCCTATATGTGATGGGAAAGCGGATGGAGGAGGCCCCTAGTACGGTCGGGAGTTGCCGCTATTAGCCGATGCGCACGAACCGATGGGGAGGCAATGGACTGTATGTAGAAAAATTTCGCTGAATCGAAAATGCAAGCTTTCCCGAACCGGATTTTGAGGACTAGAATCCACTCCTCATTTCGGTGATGATCGTTCCATCGCGATCTCGGTATCTGTCGCGTGAGGAGAGCTCAACAATCCCGCCCAAAACTAGTTTTAAACACCTGTTTATCAACGTGTTTATTGAACATTGAGATTGTCTGCAGTATTTGAATACAACAAAAATAAAAGCACATGGATACGATTTTTCCGCGATGATGCACCCCAAATTAAGACCTTACCCTTGCGCCTAATCGAAGATGTCTGTAGCATATCTTCCTTTTGTGATCTTCTCAAAATGCTCCGTTGCTTCTGCAATCCCAAAATTGTTCGCATTCTTGATAATCTCAATCAGGCTCGTCTTGATCCCTTTGGCAGCATTGCCCGAGCCACAAGTGAAAAACTGGGAGGTAATGAATAGGGAGCCATATATCGACTGTGAGGAATTTACCGATGCACCCTGTCGGTATTGCGTCATGATATCCGCAGTGTCCTTCAAAATACGGCTGCGTGACGGTTCAGAATTTTCCAGTCGAAATTGAACTCTGCGAACTCACTCCTGGACGTATTTACAACCCTCGGATTCGGAAGAGGAGCGGGAGAAGGCGGGTCGCACGTCGAGAACATCAAGCTTCGTCCACTCCGCGAAATCACTGTCAGAATAGAGGAAGTCCTGGTCGGGGGCCCGACACCCGAAGAAAAGTAAGGTCTTTCCCACTTCGCGGCCCGTCGCTTTCTGTGCCGCGCGCTCTTGGATGAACCCACGCATCGGAGCGATGCCAGAACCGGCACAAAACATCACCACGGGAATCCGTGGGTCGGAGGGCAGATGGAACGCTACCGAAGATGGGCGAACAGCCATCTGTACGCGGTCGCCCGGACGCAGGTTTGCGAGATAGTTAGAGCCAACGCCGAGGAAGGGTTCCTTGTTCGCTGCCGACAATGACGGGGCCGCAATGACACTTACGGTAATGGTGACGTGCGAGGGGTTCCAGAGCGGAGACGACGAAATGGAGTACTGGCGGACGCGCATGCTAGGAAGCATCTGCAGGAATAATCCCAGTGAGATGACAATATCGGGATGGTCCTCAAGAATTTGCAGGACACTGAGCCGGTTTGCCACCACTGCCTCCGCATATGCTGCCTTGACAGTGTCCAAATACGATTTCGTGGTATCCGCAGTGGCAGCCTTCCTCAGAGTTGTAAGATCCCGCGTGGTCGCTGGTTGTGTCAATTCAATATAACCCGTAAGAATTTCCCACAGCTTAACGGGCTTGTTGATCGGGAAACAGCTTGGTCCAGGAGACGATATAACAACCTAGAGGGGGATTAAGTGGCGGGGTAAAGGTACAGAGATATTCCAAACCTCTTCTTCGTTTGACAGGCCGAATCGAGCCAATACGCGATGGACGTCCCTTGCTGGATTCTGAGGCAAGCTTTGTATACAGGTTTTCAAAATCAAGAATCTGGCCGACGGCAAAGACGCACATTGCCACGTAGGCTCCCGCTGTTTGAATTGTTCAGACTCTGGTATTTATTAAGGGTAAGGGTATTTACCTTGCGCCGTGGTGCCCTCAGGGAGTTCAAACTCTAGCGAAGGTCATGAGAAGAGAATCTTAGGACAATTGAAATTGCTGGCAAACGCACCTATGTGTCTCTTGACCGGCCCGTGTCTTGTCAGAACCCTGTTCTCTACAACACGACCCAAAAGGGCATCCTCCTGGCGCAGCGTGGCTGCACGCTCCTTTCCAGAATCAACCGACCTCACTTCAAACATGGCCGCCGATAATTCCGGTTTTGACGTCGAATATTCCTGCTCGCCGTGGTTGTAAAAGGTAATCCAGACCGAATTACGTGTTCGTACCTTCGTCAGTGCCTCCCAAAGCTTGGCCTCGAAATTATCGAACACCTGGAAGAACTCGCCCGTGCTGGCGTCTCCCGCGGAGAAAGGCACGATGCGGGTTGCGCCGTTTTTCTCGAACAGACCATCGCACAGTTTAGGGATGGCCTGGTACGTGGCAGTCCAGTCCGAGTTACCGCAACCGAAGACGGCGTAGCGCACGCCGGTGAGCTGTGAGCCCTCGACATTTCGCAACCAGTCGATGAATCGCGCGGCGTTGTCTGCAGGCTGGCCTGGTCGGTCGGTCAGGCCAATCCACGGCGAATGATAGTGGATATGCACACCTTCGAACGAGGCAGTAATGATTATCACAGGCCCGTCAGTTGGAACCCTTTCCATCGCTGAATCCAGAGTGCCAATGGACGCGTGAAAGCCTGCGGATCTCGGGTCAGCACACAACATAAGGTTACTGCCGGCAGGGAAATAACCATATGACGGAGCCTCGTTGGCAATTCTCTGTGCGAATGCCTCGGACGTTCCGGTGTTCGAGCCATATAGGACATAGAGTGGCTGTCCCGACAGACTCTCTGCCCGTACTTGCACCGGCGTCGTCTGATTTTCGCCGGTTTTCAATGCGGACGACGGCGTCGCGTAGAAGACTGTTTTCCCAGCACGAGGGCGGGCATGAATACGGAGTCCTTTGGGTTTAATGGTGAGCGTCTGCTTAATCTGTAGATTATATGATGCATCCGCCAACTCGAGATCGAACTTCTGGAACACGGTGGCCAATACGAGGCTTGTCGGACATGAGAACGGGGTGAAGGAAAAGTAGAGGGGTGGGATCACGCACGAGACTTCCTGCCACGCGAATGCGCGGCCGATACATCCTCGCATGCCGAACCCGAACTGAGGATGAGAGGGTAAACATTATAATTCGACATCGCCACGTCGGCACTCACAGGCTGCCACGAGTTGGGCTGATGGGACATGTAAATTAATCGCCCACCATAGTTATCGCAACAACGTACCGGGAGCGCTTCAAATTTGCCATCTAGCATCCGCTCGGGATGGAATTCCTCGGCCTTGAATGGGTGAGACTCAAGCAAATCCAAATTAGATCAAGGATGGCGTACGTCTTCGCCCCAGATCAGAGGATCCCGTTGCATATTCCACATATGCAGAATAATTGGGGTGCCTGCCTTCACGAAATATTTTCCACCAAGGGTCGTGTCATGGAGGGGAGCGACGCCACGTTTGGGAGCTGTGGGCGACAATCGCAGTGTCTCGCGCAAAACAGCTGGAGAACGTGGATGATTTCGTTTTTCCTTCCGTCGCTCGGTCGGGAGAGGACACACCTTGTAAATAGGGCATCTTGCTGAAGTCATCGGCCTGCGCTGGTCGGTCTCCGAGCACTTCATCGATCTCCGCACGCAACTTCCTCAGTGCCTCGGGAGTTTTGAGAAGATGGTATGTTGCAAATGTGAGCAATCCTGAGAACATGGTAATCAACCACTATGCCAGTGACAATGCATTTCACCGTACCTGACGAGGTCTCATGCCCTATGCCGCAGATGTGAATCAGAATATTGGGTGTAATCGGAAAATATGCCAACCTGCGATCAGGAACGTGAGGAGCTCCAGATCAAAGTGAGTCATCGCGGTATCTCGGCGAAGAGAATGGAACATACATTGCGAGAAATGGCATCTGCGTCGAGTCCTTTGCCCGTTTGGGAATCCCGAGAGTGGAGCATCGTGTTCAATAGATCCTTCTTGTCAATCGGGTGTGCTTGACGTTCCGCAACGATTTTATCCCCTAAATCTCTCATCGTCTGGACATCCTGCTCGTACTTTGCGTTGTTCCCTATGAGCGCCTGTAGGACTCGCGGCCGGCTCGCACGACGGTCGCTCTCGATGAGAAAATCTACCATGGCGGCAACGAACGCTGGTTGGGTTTCCTGTGAGCACCGCAGTGTTCAGCTTAGGTGTATCTGCTTCACGAAGGTGACAATTACCGTATAAAAGGAGTTCAGACTGCGAAAACTGGTTAATTTGTGTGTAGGTCCGAAAGGGTGCGGCATACCGATATGACATCGAGCAGTAAGCAATTGTGTCAAGCGTGAGGCGAGTGTAATCATCGGAGGGGTCTATCGCTGCCTGGGGACCGAATCTGCCATTACCCGGTCAGCAACGAACCCAACGAGGACAGGCTCGTACTTACCGTGCCCACTGAAAGACGACCAGTTAAATGACTGCAGGAATCGCAATTTTGGCGACTCACTTTCAAAACGAGTTGGTCACAGATGTCCCTCATATCCTCCATCATCCCTATGTACATTATAATTTACGCCGGGATAAGACTATTTGTGCAGAAAGCGAACCTTTGATTGCTATCGTTCCGAACGCAGGCATGAGCAACCTATCTGTGAATTTCATCAGTCCCGTTACGAGTGGTATCATGAGTGCATCTCACGCGCAATTCCGTAGCCCTCCTCCTCATTCCGACCCTGCATAATTTTGAGATAACTGGATCGCAAGAAGGAAACCACACTAGCCGTAAATAGGGCATCACCCAGAGCGTTTCGAACTTCCAGTAATCTGTGTCAGGATTCAGCATACAGTGGACAGACACATGTTGGTCTGAATAACCCTGCGGCTATGATCTTCTGAAAACGTTTCTCGTCGGATACTTCGGCGACCAGGGCTTGTGTGTTAACATGGACGCTCGTTGTTCCTTGAGAGTGTATTTAATGACCAGTACTTCGCGATGTGAGCGAGACCAAACCCAGTATGTTCAACTGGAAAATCTCTCCGTAGGTTTTGGCCAGGAGAACATATGAGTACAGCGGAACGTCCTTATCCAAGGCAGTAACATTGCCAATGAAGGGAATCGCAGGCGGCTGAGGGATGGGAATGCTCATTCTGGTGTGGGGAGAGGCAGTAAAGTGGCGCGCACCTTTATCTGTCGCAGCATACGTAAATTCTTCCCGTGTCATTTCCACGCTCTCCTTGCTGCGACCGATATGAATCCACAGAAGCACCGGCGAAATAAAATGTTACCTACGAACGGATGCATATCCCCACCGTCAGCTATGAATACTGATATCCCGGCCTTCGAGCGGCCATGATGGGATGCAGCCTGGAACAGTAAGAGGCGAGTTAGTGATGAAAAATGTGTCAGGCGTACCCTGAATCGACGCTCATTGGTCAATGGCCATTGTGCGACCGTTGGAAGCCGAGTCTCAAGGTCACATTGCCAGGAGGCATGCTGTCAGCGCCACTGGACAGATGTCAGATCGGCCACTACGTCCTAGTCGTATTGCCTAAGTCCGATGGCTTTGCCAGAAAAGAGACACTCGAAGATTGCTCGAAGAGGTCCTTGACCGAATTGTTCCGGGTGGTTGTTCCGAATGATCCGACGAACTGTCCCGTGTTATTTGCGAAGCCAATTATGTAGCGGGAACCTCTTGGGGAACCTATACAAGAATAGTGGTAATAAACAGCCTCCTCGCATTTGTTGCCTGGTTCTTCCCTACCCAAAACTTGCCAGAACGAGCAGTGTGGAGTAGAACTACCAAAGCGGTTGCATGGCAGACGACGATAGTCCAACCTGCATTATTCACGCGTTATATGTTGGTTCAAGCCCGGTCTATGTCCGTTGATGGCCCTAGACCATGATGGTCTAGGCCAGTTCGGTCAACCATTGGTCGAGCGCTTCAGTGGTCCGTGTACATCCTCCGACCGAGGGCACTAGACAACTGTTGTCGACGTCTATGCCCGCTTACTGCCCTACACCAGTCACTTAGAGCAGAATAGACCGATTTTTGGTCCACCTAGTGGCTCCTCTGAACGCGGTGATTCAAGTATTGACTCATACATTGCATATATACCGCTCTAGTGAGGACGGTGGATCTATTCCTCGTAATGTATAATTGCTTTCTCTATGTCACTGGACGTGATATGGCTCTTCTCGCACAGGCTCCGGAACAGACTGTCGTCCTGATTGAACAAGTTGATCGGGGTGTCGAATTCCTGGTAAAGATCAGGAATGCGAATCTCAAGGACAGAGAATAAAACTCACAGCGATCTTTCCGGCGTCAAGGACTGTAGGTTTATGCCCTTCAGTATCCTTTCTTGCTCGATCACGTAGCACTTACCGAGAATGCGGTCATACGATATAATCGTGCGCAGTCGATCTATCGAAGTGTCGATACACAGGCAATAGTCGACAGGAAGGGACTCACGGGCGATGCACAGTAGTGTTCGGTCTTTGAATTGCGTCTGGATCGTGCGCTGAATTTTGTTATCGGTCTCCAAATCAACCGACGCCCTGCCCGCGAATAAGTCAAGTCATCGATGCAAGCGATTGAAAAGAATCTCACGTCGCCTCATCAAGGATGACCACCCTCGAGTCCTTGACCAATGCGCGGGCAAGACTGAGCAGACTCCGTTCACCTACGGACAAATTGGCCCCATCTGCCTCGATGATGGTGTCCAACGATAATCGGTGCCGATTTTCTGTCGAAGAGTCGAGCTCTGTCGGCGTCGAGGGCCGGGTCTCAACGAGATCAGATCGCCGGAGCGCATCCCAGAGCCGTGCATCGTCATATTTCGAGAATGGGTCGAGTGCAGTGCGGACGGTGCCTAAATCCGAGCAGTCAGTAACAAGGATAAATATAGGAGGAAGTAACGTACCGCTAAATAACGTCGGCTGGGGTGGCAAGTCAGGTGAACAAGAAATGAAAAATACCAGACGCCGGTGCTCACCTCCTGAGGGATGATAGCGATATTGGACCGCAAGTCTGTCAGGCCTGAAAGAGGGTCAGTAACGGAGAGAACAGCTTCCAAAGACGACGCACCGATTTTGGCGATGTCGACACTTTAGACCCGGGTGAGCAAGTACTGAAAGAATACAAACGGTCCACATACTCATCAACGACAATCTGTCCCGAGTACTCCACGATCCTCAACAAGCACAACGTAAGCGAGGACTTGCCCGCGCCCGTACGTCCCACGACGCCGATTTTTTCGCCCGCTTTGATGTTGAGCGAGATCCCGTGCAGTACGTTCGGGAGCCCTGGGCGGTAAGCCATCGTGAGATTCTTGAATTCGATCGCGCCGTGGGTAGGCCATTCAGCGGGTGGCTTGTGCTCCGGATCACTCTCATGGGCGGCCTCCTGAGGTACCAGGTCGCCCCGGGCATAATGTACGACTGGAAACGGTCATCATCATGACACAGACCCTCTGAGCTGCACCATACCTCGTTCAACCGAATTCATATAATTCTGTTCGGCGGTTAATTTTACAGAAAGATTTATTGGACTTGCTGCTCACCTCGACTTCGGCGGTGAGTCTGGTGGTGACAGAAAACAATTGAGTCAACGATGCTGTGTTGCCCTCGTCAATCGTATATACCACCTCGTGAATAGAACGCACTGGTATAGGTTAGAATAAGCCCAATCTCCGCAGGATTGATCCCATTGAGACCGACGGCGGCGAAGATAGCCACCTATAAACCAGTCAGACAGGAATCGTTCATGCACCCACAGGCAGACTCACCAGGAAAACCAGGGTTGCTCCCAGCGCGTCGAGGCGCACGGCCAGCCACCTATTCCAATTGAGTGATTCGTCACACTGGCTGGAAATTTTCGGCGTCCTGTGCTCACCGCTGGTTTGTGACCGTCAGGAACAGCGCCCTGTTCTCAAGATCGATGTAGTACTTGTTATCCTCCATGAAACGTGGAATTTCTCCGTAGCTGCGGATCGTAGGGAGCCCTGTGCATCTTCAGCCGCGTGAGACTGGACAAGGGGAGGAATCCGCACCAGTAAGGGACTCGGAGAGGTGTGCGTAGAGGATCGAGCGCAACATTGCGTCCAGGCGCTTCATCTCGATTGCGCTGGAACGGTAGAACGCTGCGAAGTAGCCGAAGGAAAGAGTGATCACTGCTGCTGCAACGACTGGGAGGGAACTTGCATCAATGCATACGTCGGTGAATGCAAGCAGAATTCTCACGGAAATAATGCTCGAGGACAGTGATGAGTATCACGGAGCTAAGAACGGAAGCGGCCACGAGGATGACTAGGGGAGGAATCAGCGAGTGTTTGTGTTGATAAAAACACGACGTACACATGCGCATGGACACTGGTGACGGCGGCAAGTCAGCATAAGTCGGCGGATCAAAAGGTTGGGGATGTACTTGGTAGTTGATTGTCGATGGCTACATCGCATAAAAATTAATTGATTTGCAGTACACGATGAAAGCACGCACTGTCGATATCTTTTCCGAACTGCCATCGGTCGTTAGCATTGCATGACGGCTAAAATGGAAGGACACACAATGCTGATAATCCGGCCCATCGGCTTGGATTCGGTTAGTACAGGAATGTGGGATATACCGGTCGACGTACGATTGTATCTGACGGAGGGAAAGGCATTAATTGTCCAGAAAAAGAGATGAGTTGAATGGATTGCATACCAAAGAAAGACATCGGTGCATGGAATACGTTGAAAATCGCCTCCTGGTGCAAGTTCCGCGAGACGCGAACAGCGAACAAATCCATCAAGATACCCCTGCAACGCGAGTCAAGTCCATGACGAGCGGGCCAGGAATCAAGGAGAATACGCACATCAAATACGTGAATGTGGCCTGCGAGACGCCAAGCATGGCATAGAGGATTTGGTAAAACTGGAAGCCCTTGTTGAACGTACTGCCGCAAATATATCGGCGTCAATATCAGCCCAATGAACTCGATTAAAACGCACTTGTCCTCCCACCACACCAGCGTGTACGTGTTCATCACCTGGCTTCCTTGCATGAGGAACCCACACAGCACGATGGCGGGAACCGTCAGCCAGCCACCGCCAGCTTTCAAATAGTACCCGTACACTGCAACGAAACCGATCAGCACCGCAGCGGCGGGACAAGCGGGGCCACCGACCGCTCCACGCGACGCCGCCCGTCGTGCGCTGCTCCTTCGTAATCAGCTTCCCCTCGATCTTCCCCGTGCCCGCCGCGCCCGCGGACCGCGCCTTGGCATCCTCGACGCTGACAACCTGCACCTGTGCGTCCTCCTCCGCGCCCTCCTGCGCCTGCGCCTGCGCATCTGCGCCGCCGAACTCGTGGTCGAGGCGCGCAAACTCGCCGCCGCGCGCGATGAGCTCGGGATACGTCCCCGCCTCGGCAACGCGCCCGCCGTCGAGGGTATAGATGTAGTCGCATTGCGAGAGGAAGTGCAGCGCGTGAGTGACGAGGAGCACCGTCTTGCCCTGCGCCACGAGGCCTTGGATCGCAGTGTGGAAGAGCGCCTTGCCGACGTTGGCGTCCACTGGGTGGAGGGAAGGTAAGCCGCGAGAAAACAAACTCGAGAGGAGGGAAGCGTACCAGCGGACAGAGCATCGTCAAAGATCACGACATCGGCGCCCTAACCCTCCCGGTGAGCATAAATAAAATGTAGGAAATGTGAGACGAACGTAGTACAACGCGCGAGCGATATTAACCTGTACCCGGCCCTCAATTGAGGACCTTCAAGGAGAAAACCATCGACGTACACGCTGTTTCTGTCCACCCGACAGATTGATGCCCTTCTCGCCACTGAAAGACGAGGCAATGAGATCAATTTAATCCGATCCCGAATAAGCAGACTCACATCTAGGGAAAAACGTGAATACACAAAACAACTCTGGCGCATTCAAGAACTATTCACCTCAGTCAAATCCCCATCCGCAAGCAGCTGCAAATCAGGGAGCAAACACGCGTCTTCCAGCACGCGCCAGTACCGCTCCTCCTCGTACGGCAGGCCAAACAGCACATTATCGCGCTGCCCATCAAAAATTAAAATCAGAACGAATGAACGATATTCCAGACGAAATCGGCACGCACGAGGGTCGCGTTCTGGATCCACGCCGACTGCGGGCAGTACGCCACGCGCCCGCCGAACGAAAAGCTGCCCTCGACGAGCCGCATCTCGCCGATGAGGCCCTGCAGCAGGCTCGACTTTCCGCTCCCCACGCGGCCCACGATCGCCGTGAGCGTACCGCGCGGGACCGCCATGTGGATCCCACACACCTGGAACGGCGCGTCCCCCTCCGAGGCCTTCTCCAGCTTACGGGCCGCCTCGGCCGCCTTCGCCGCAGCCCGCTTCGCCTTCTCTTTATCTTTATCTTTGCCCTTCCCCTTCGCCTTGCCCTTGCCGCCCTCATCGCCCTCGGCGCCGGGGAACGTCTCCCACGCCCACGTCGCGCCCTCCACGCGAAGCGCGAGCTCCTGCGCCGGGGCGATGCCGAACGGCGCCCCGGCGCGCATCTCCTCGCGGAACACGACCGACAGGCGCGCGAGCGCGTTGCGCGCGTCGGCGATGGCGGAGAGCGCGCGCGGGAGGAACATCATCGGCTGGCGCAGGAGCTGGAAGAGAGCGAGCGAGGAGAAGACGACGGCGACGTCGAAGGACTTGCTCGTCTCCGTGTAGGTGACGAACGCGAGCGTCGCGGCGAGGACGGGGAGCGTGAACGCGAGGGCGATGCTGCATAGGGTGGGCGGTCAGGGGGCTGTGGAGGAGGAGAGGAAGGAGGCTTACTTCGCGGATTGCGAGTGCTGGATGTGGCGGATTCCCTTCAACTCGTTTGTGCGCACGTCGAAGATACCTAAGAGACATCAATCGGTGTGCCGCGCGGGATGGAAGAGGGAAGACGCACGCGCCAGGAAGCTTCCCTCGTAGCAGAAGTACTTCACCACGCGCATAGAGCCTGAAGAGAACATTCTGAACTCGGTGACCCTCATTCCAAACAAGCAGAATACGCACTGAGAACCTCGAGCACGACGCGCGCGCGCGAGTCCGTGAACTGCATGCTCGCGCGCCGGAGGAGGAACTGCCCCGCCATGATGCGCTCCTGGATTGGCACGATCACCACGAAGAGCGCGAAGCCCGCGAGCGCGGAGGGGCCGAGCTGCCGCGGGGTCGGCGTTGGGGGCGTTTATTTGGCAAATTCAGGACGACGTACCTCGACCAAGAGGATGATCAGACACACCATGACTGCGGGGAGAGTGAGAATGAGGCATTAGATGGGAGGGAGACGTACCCTGGATGGGCGCGGTCCACGCCGCGTGCTGTGATATCCGTCAGATGAGTTGGACTTCGTTGAAGGACTCGACTTACAAACCACTGCGCGCACGCGTCTACGCGACTCACGTCTGTGCTGACATGGTTCAGCACGGCGCTGTTGCTGAGCCCTGTGCGGGCCTTGGGCGTGAGGTGCACAGCGCGACGGTAGATGGAGGCGGTGAGCGCCGTGCGCGCGAGGACGCCCGTGATCATCGAGCGGAAGAAGAACTGAATATTGTGGTTCAGTTGCGTAAATGGAGGAGAATGTAAGAAATGCGTACTTGGTGCTGGCAGATACTCGCAAGGACCATAACACAGAAGAGCCCAATGGCCAGGCCAACTCCGTTACCGATGCTCGCGGGTTTCTCGCCGCTCTGTTTCGCAGCGGTACGCGCTTGCGCAAAGTTAATGAGTGCCTTGACGAGCAGGGGACTCATCAGCTGGGACGTGTCGGAGACGACCTGGAATGGGAAACCTCAATTGTACGGAAGGAAATACAAAAGGTACGGCAACGCACCTTGAATAAGCCTCCGCGCCAGAACATGCTGCCTAACACGTCGTTCAGCGCCCACGCCAGACTCGCTTCCCTTCGCCCGTCCTTCTCGCGCCATGCCTTCTCAAGCGCCTTGCCGTCCCGCCCAGGCAGCGCCCACGCAGTGCGCTTCAGCCAACCCGGACCAACCTCGCCGTTGTCAAGCCGAACATTCCACTCCTGAGCAGCGGCAACGCGTCGTGACCATGCCGCGTCGAGCCTCTCGGAGAGAAACCCAGCCTCCTGTTCTGGCCCCATTTTCCAGAGGTCAGTCGCCTGTAGCGTGCGCTGATAGCCCAGGACCATCATCGGCGTGATCCAGGTGTAGGTAAGGCGAGAGATGAGGGATGCGGTAACGTATGGGATTGTTGACGCGTCATCGAACGAGGCGGGTGCTGGGGGCGGTGGGTAGCGGGGGACCCTATCCCGCAAATACGGCATTTAAATTCGATGTCAACGCAACTGCGTGGACTGGACGCACCATATCTGCCACCACTTTTTGCGAAAGCGGACGCGTTGGGCGCCGCTGTCGAGGTGCAAATCGTGCTTGGGGGCGGCGGGGACACCCTTCCCCTTTGCGACTTCTTCGACCGACTCCGATTCGTGGCTGATCGTGCTCGTTGCAGTCGACATCGCACCGTGTCGGGGGGAGGAAATCACTGGAGTTCGCAACGCAGGCGCGGCTCCTTAAAGATCCTGGCAAAAGAGCTCGTTGGCCATGTAGCGCTGTTTTTTATGTTATCCACGGATGTCATCCGTTGTTGCCGTGTCGGCATCAATTGAAATTAACCTACCACGTCGATCAATCTCGCGTGCTTGTTTCTCAAGCATCCGTAGAAAAACACGCACTTGCACCGTTGGAAAAGGATAATCCCGTCTCACCGCCGTTCAAGATAGTTCAAGATGGATGTACAGGAAATACATAACCCTGACTCATGTGAATGTGTCATCATCCGGGACGGAGCCGTCCCGTTTTAAGCAAGTGGGAACGAATCTTCAACGTCGTGCACGGAAGTCGCCCGCGACGTATGGGGAAGCTGAATTAATTCGCGAGTGTTCTCGAGCCGGGACCGTTTCCATGCTTTCCCCTCGCCCGATTTGAACCGTGGGTTCAAAACGCGTGTAATTGGACCCCTTTGGACGCGGATGTGTGCCGGGGACCGTGGCGGGGGCGGGGGCTATCCGAAGGATAGGCAATGGCGATGTCAGTTTCCGTATTTCACAGGGCCGATGGTTGTGGGCTGATCATCGTTATGCGGGAGCCGCTGCTCATCATTTGATCATCAATATTTGACGCGCCCAATGACCCGCTGCGACGGTCGGCTCGAATGGCCGAATCTTCCGATTCAAAGTCCGCAATATCACCCCGGATGATATTACAGCAATTATTTATTCATAAGAAAATATTCAACATGGAATCATACATTCGCGTCACGATAATACTATTTCGGACTGGGTAGTTGGCCCCATTGGCATTCACAGCCCCGGCTACATGGCATCGATGAGTGTATTAGGTCCCCGCTGTTTCAGAAGAATGGCAGACATCTTAGGAGTGAATGAAGGTGGTCTGTATGAATTTAAACCAGGTGTGAGGGCTACAGTGAATATTTTCCAGGGGGCCACCCAACAAAGGCAAACAACTAGGTAGTTGGCCACCCGGCCAAATAAACCATGGACGGGCAATCCGGGGAGCGTATGGCCCAGGAATAATTCATATTGGATGTATACGGCATTCCATGTAGTCAGAGGCCATATACATGCTACGAGGTGGGTAGAAAAACGTGGCTCGGATGGGATCGGGATAGCTGGAATCAGCATCCCCAACGATTTGCGTGTCGTGCAAGGTATATAGCGTCAGGAGGACCGAAATAAGTTCCAGACACAACGATAGGAGGTATTAGGACGTACATATGTGGTCCCCTTGGTCCGTAGACTTCAGCAACTCTCAGAAAAAATCCGAAGATCTACAATGTGAAAATTGGGTGGTTTTGGGTAATGGATCGTGGTAAGAAGGGAGGAACATGCTTAAAATATTTAAGCACATACCAGAAGGAAGATTTCGTCAACATTATTGCTCCTGGCAAGTGATAGACCACTGGTGCTACGGGATCGTCCAATACGGTGGGGACCATTTGGAGCCACTGACAACAGAAGGAGGGATTTTACTGGTGCCTGGCTCAGGTAGGTACATGGTAGCCTCACTCTGTTGTATGATAGGGTAAAGCCCCACATCCTGGCAGCATAACGAGCTCCGGAGCTTGTGGATTGAGGATGATTTGGTAGAGAACGAGCCGTCGCGGTCACACCGCAGGAGTGCGATTAAAAGGCCGCCTGAAGTTTCTTTTTTATTGTAAATATTGTAGTACAAGTACCTAGATATCAAGTAAAAAAAATACTCATTGAAATGCAGCCCAATACGGCTAAAATTGATGTGCAAAAAGGGGTCCATCATCTGTTAAATCATTAGACAGTGGTTGAACAACCCATTTTCGCGCAAATTCTCACGGATATCACGGCGCCGGATTATCAATGAGCTCATTTTGAAACTTAATCTTACCTGAAATGCGCTGACAATTACATGCCGAGATATTGCCCATATCAGGGCCGAAAGAAATCGGCCTGATATCTGCCATATCAAGCTCCTTTTTAGCCATCGGCAATATCTCGACATATCTCGGCATATCCATTTCAGGTAGGATTGAGTGTCAAAATGAGCTCATTGATATGTCTAGTAACACGGCGAAATCGGGCGCCGTGATATCCGTGAATATATGCGCGGAAATGGGTCGTTCAACCACTGTCTGATTATTTAACAGAGCAGTATTGGGCTGCACTTCAATGAGTATTTTTTACTTGATATCTAGGTACTTCAATAGGTATTTTTTTTGTACTACGATATTCACACTAAAAAAGAAACTTCTTTTAATCGCGCTCCTGCGGTGTGGGTCGTCTGTTGGCAGTCAATGCTAAGAAATTGATGTTCACACGCGTCGGACCGCGATCCGACTTGCCATAACTTTTGATCAAGCCATCACTTTGGGCCGAAATTTGGCATGGACCATCGTCAGAGGTCCCATTCCCTCCTCTAACACGCAACTTGTGGTATACAATCATCTGGTGTCTTATGTTTCCCAACTGGCCAACTACCCAGTCCGAAATAGTACTATCGGCGAGGGGTTAGTCGGCCACCTGTGAATATTTTATCAAGGGTTAAGAAGTACAAGATTTTTGATCTTGAGGGACCTCTCATACCGAATTTCAGGCCAAGACGATGTACGGATCAAAAGTTATGCGATGTCTGATCGGGATTCGAAGCGTGAGAACCACCATTTCTTAACTTAACCTGGTTTAATAACCTTTCGGCCGATGCTTGCCACACGTCTTCCTCCGCCAATTCTCCACCGTTTCAGGACTTCTTGGGCTCATTCTGTTGCCTTGATGCTAGGCATCAGTCTTAGATGCCTAAACTTGCAAATCAAGAGGATATGGTTGCAAAGAACATGTGGCTGCTATTTTGACTGGCTCAAGCAGATCCCCGCATATCTGGAGAACCACTAGCACTACATGTCTGGCGCTTAGAATGTGATGTCCTGAGTTGTGTTCCGTCATTATGTAAAGGTCCTCCACTTTTTAACCATTTAAATTCCCGCTCACCATGGATCATTAGCTGAAATCACCGAATTTTGGTGTTGCGGAAGTATGATATTTTTTGGGGAGTTTCCGGAGCCTACGGATGGAAGCAATCAGCCATATATGTTTAAATACATACTATTAGCGTAACCACCACTTATCCTGGAGTCACACCTTCACTTTCTCATGCTAGGTCCGCCGTTTGTTGACACCTGCCATCCCGGTAAATCCGCTTCCGTGAAAACCCCATTTTTACACCCTTCCTGTAGCTCATATGTACATGCCAACTATACTAGATTCTGGGTATAGACCTGATGTTCCAACCTGGATATAACTTTCCCCAGTCCTAGCCCTCGGCGCCGTATTTAGCGAGGTGGCCGACTAATGTGTTTATTGCCTTTTTTGGCATGCCTGCGGAAATAAATTCACAGCTGGGCCGGGACGTCACATAAATTGGGTCAAGTGGTATCAAATGAGTTTTAGAATGTATACCTTCAATTCCATGCCTAAATCCCCACAGAATTCAATGAGGCTCTCCAGCGTTGGCCAATGAAATCTAAGGTGGCCGACTAACCCCTCACACCACAGAGGAAAAAAAAATGTCACAAATTGAGCCTCAAGTTGAGACAGCACGGCGCTCTTCCATCCCACTACAAACATACCATGAGTGAAATCAGATCAAACAATGGACTCCGGAAAGGCACGTACCACATCTCCAACAATCGAGCAGTCCTTGATGTGAGGGTCGCTACACATAAGTATCATTGTCAAAAATCAGCAAAAGTCAGGGGCTCGTCCGCTTCTCTTCTTTCTGCTCGCGCCATTTTACCTTTGCGTTCCAGACACCCGCAAGTTGACCCTTTGAACGCAGATGCGGGCCGGAGAGAGACTGATTCACTTGGTGGGCAACGACGACGTCAACGTCCGGATTTAAGCACAACTCTGGCATTCGGAACATTGACAAGGGACAAAGTTTGTGGGAATAGTGGTTGGACTTGAGCGGAAGAGAAAGGAATCCGCACCGCCGCTGATGTTTGATGCGCCCAATTTCTCGCGGAAACACGGCCCACTCACGACCTTGCCTATTTGCACACCTAAAAGAGGAAACTCCCGGACCTGTTAAATGGAAGGTATAAAGATGAACGTTCCATGGTGATTTCAGATGGTCAGAAAGTTGTTCCTTCATTTCGACGGAAAGTGTAGTAGAATGAATCAATTTAATCACGGTTTTCGATCAGTTGAAAAGTTCAACTTTCTGCCGCATTTTCAGATATGTTGAAAGAATTTCAGAGTTAAAGATCACCTTCCCATGTCAGTTTCAGACAGGTTCAAAGAAGTTCATTACCCAAACAGTGAAAGATCAAAATTTCACACCGTTTTCAGATAGGTTGAAAGAACTAAACTCCATAAAGAGGTAAAGATTGACTTCCCATGTCAGTTTCAGACAGGTTGAAAGAAATCCATTAACTCATCAAGGAAGGAAGTTCTTTCAACATGTCTGAAAACACTGTGGATTGTTAAACTTTCTGACTGATTGATATCCGTGATTAAATTAATTCATTCTACGACGCTTTCTGTCCACTTGAAAGAGCAACTTTCTAACCATCTGAAATCACCATGGAAAGCTCACCTTTCTCGCATTTAACAGGTCTGAGAGTTTCCTCTTTTAGGTGTGCTACGTTCCATTTCTCGCCGCAACGGTCGGCTCGAATGGGCGAAACGTTTCTTACTTCCGATTCAAAGTTCACAATATCACCCCGGATGATATTACAGCAATTATTTATACATAAGTAAGACAATATTCAATATCAATCAATCGGCGTCATGATAATTCACCAGACGGTGTCTATGCAAAGGAGGTCGGAAAGACTGAGAGAATGAAATGTCACGTATCGAGCTTGGGATAGCACGGGAATTCCGCGGCACCCTTCCATCCCACTACAAACAAACTATGAGCGAAATCAGATCAGACAATGAAGGCACGTACCGCATCGCCAACAATCGAGCAGTCCTTCAGGGTCGCTATGTATCATGCGTCAGAAATGGAAAAATCAATTGAGATGCTGCGCCACTCACTACTTCTGCTTCAGCGCAAGCAGGCGCGGGTAGTTCGGGCCCCAGTAGGAAACTACGTTAACGCGTGAGTGGCGGCAAAGAAATTCGCAATGGAATTTGTACATACACTCATGATCGCTCTCGTAGACGTCCCCTTCATTCATATACGCCCCGGAATTGGGTGCAAGCGCGGTGAGGTTGCGGTGCACGAAATCGTGCAGGCTCCCGAGGACACCGCGCGTCTGCGCCGCGGTACTGTTGTATGGCCACGACGATCCCGAGGCCAGCTACATATGGCAGAGTGAGAAAGTTTCTCGTCCGACATTACGGGTGGACGTACATGCCAGATGGCATCGCGCCACGCGGGTGTGACAGAGGTCGTCCCGGGCGTGTAATTGAACGAAATGGGCGTGCCGACGGGGATGTAGGGCATGCCCCGCGCGGCCGTCTGGGCGAGCAAGTGCGCGACGAGGCTAGCGCGCCCCTCTCCCGACTCGAAGTTCGCCTTGGGGATCAGGCGCGAGCCGAGGGCCAACAAATTCCCGACGGGCTGCAGCACAATCAGCACACGTCGCAAGGACCAGAGCGCACCCACCGCTTCCACTTCGACAATGAATTTCATGAAGAAATCGTACCAAGAGGGCAGCGTTTCGATGACGGCAGTTCCGTCGTTCGCTTTAGCGAAGGCCGAGAGCTGCGCCATGGACGCCGTCGCCTGCGCCAGGGAGAGCCGCGGATTCACATAAATAATCCCCGCGGGCGCGGAGTTGACGTGTCCGCCCCATCCGAGCGCGGCCCACTCCGCCGAGGTGTTCACGAGGATCTCAAAGTACTCGCGTAGGTTGCTCGATGTCGGTGTGAATGTCATGTTGATCCTACGCCGCGATTCGAACTCGTTAATTCAAATTTAGTGAATAGAGAGGTGACGCACACTTGGAGAGGGATGCGTCGTTCGACGCGGTGCGTGGACTCGAGCACGACGCCGAACGTCCCGCCGCCGCCGCCGCGCAGTGCCCAGAACAGATCCGCGTTCTGGCATTCGTTGGCGGAGCGTAGCTTACCGTCGGGCGTGACGAGTTTGATTTCGAGCTGGGAAGAATTGAATGTCTGTCTTTTGAAGGTTGCACGGGCCTACCACACGGTCGACACCCAGCCCGAGCGTCGGCGACAGAACGCTGTGACCTCCACCCTTCGAGCTTTGTGTGAGGTTGACTGCGGCATCAAAGCTAGGGCAATACAACATACCATCACCCAGCCACCGCTGACTCCCACTGACTGCGCATATGCGCCGACAAACATCGCGTCGTTGTCATCCGCGAATGCGTAGACCTGCTCAAACGTAACACCAGCCTGCGGAAAATAATCAGTATCTATAGATGGAGAAACCCACATCGATTCGTCTCCTTACTCCAACAGTAATGGCCCGCTGCGACTCGAGGTCGCCGCATTGCTCCGGGACGAATTGCGGATGAAAGCTCATCTGTGGAAGATATCATTTAGTGTCTGCTCATTCATCATGATACGGAGCTTACTGCTTGGAGGTTATGCGTCTGGTATATTCGTCAGCGTTCCGAGGCAATGGAAAGACAGGAGGACCCACCCAGAGCCCCAAGGAATTTTGCCGACGGGACCGCCCCATGTAGTCGTGCCCCGTATTTTTGATGGACAGAGGTACTTGGGTTTGTTTGGAGAATTTGAAGGCCTCTTGCACGTCGGAGGCGGTCGAAATATCAATCTGCTCAGGGAATAATGCGGTTCGGGTGAAACATTTCCAGAGGGATGAACCGTACATAGTATGGGGGAATTTCGCCTTGTTCGCATGAAATCCCAGTGGTGGCAAGGGGACTGGTCGGATCAGTGGTGTCGAGGAGACACTGGGAGTGAGTGCTCATGCATGTCTCGTACTCGACCTAACGACATTCAGTATCCCCTTTCCTCGAGCTCGGCAAAACAAAGTTACCGACATTCATGTTCGCACTAAAGCTCTCCAGCCTAAAATTAGGCGAGGTGTAGTTCGCCTGGATCGCGCTGCACGCTTCTATATCCTCAGGTACGCTTCGATTTTTGTACAGAGAGAAACACGGTAAGGCGAAGGGACGAGCGATGTGGAGGCGCCCGTCGACGGAGGCATTGAGCTCACGCCACTGGTCCGTCGATACCTCAAGGATAGGCGTTGATAAGGAGGAGCGGAGGGACCAAGCAAATAAAAATCCCGTGGCGAGGTTCATGAGGGAGAAGGGCGACAGTGGAGAGGCATCCAAGGTGGACATTTATAGGCTCCAAATACGCTCGGGCGGCCGCTGCGGAGCAATGACCAGGATGACTCCGATGCGAGCGCTTTATGTATGTAGCGTTGGATCCATTTTTCTCGGTAGCTGGCACTTAATCAGCAGGCTGTTACGCCAGTTCAGCCGTCGAAACCAGTCGTGGTGAAAGGATAAAATGATCATGATGGGCGGTTAGGCGAGATGAGACCGCCCTGCAAGTTCCATAAACTGCTCGGCATCTATTTAAATGTCCTGTGTATGTCGGGATAAACTGTTGAGACATTTCACAAATCTACACTCCAACAAGCGTTTTGAGTCATCAGCTTCACTGTTGCCGGTCTGTCTCGATCCAAGCCAGTAGGGAGAGTTCAACCGCTCCATTTGTACCACTAAGCGGCTGTCCGTACGCAAAACTGAATTCTCAGTCGGCCGCCGCGCACCACCATGAACGGAGCGGGCGCAGTGTATTTCCCGAAAACCGGATTCCGGTTTACGGAGGAGGACTAACCAATCCTATTATATCTGCTATCGTATTCCCCAAGTCTTGGCCCTTCTGGGACCGGTACATGGCGGCGCTCAAAATGATGTCAATTGTTTCGGAAGCGACGGAAGCATAGCCATGCGACGGCGTCGGGCATTGGCGCGAAGCGTGAGGGTGGCGCATTCCTATCGATCATTGCCCAAATATCGCTACTAGGGAATCTATGATTCTAATCGCACCAGCAGCGCCATCGTCGTCCCCACTCGCAATGATTAACCTGTATGGTTCGGAGGTATTCGCAGCTGCCCTGCGGCCGAGGACAGAAAATAATCTTCCGTCTATCATTCACAGCATCGCTTGCTATTGATCACACAGGTCAAACGTCCGTCCAACTGACTTCGACTCCAGTTGAAGTCGATTCACAACATTTGAAAGAGGGATATCAGATTGACTTGGCAAAATGACTTGCGCTGCCAGCGGAGTTTGAATTTCGGTGCGTTGACTTGTGTGACTTGTGCTTGCGCTCGCTTACAGCCAACTCTCCCACTCAAATCAAAATGCTCCTACACCTTCCTAAACATCTCTCATAGCTCCGGCGTCGCGGTTGGGTCCTCTACGGCACGTTCGGCAGCGGCAGTCAATGTCTGATCGACGTTTGATCCCATCAGTGCTGCCCGTCGTCGCGCTCGCTTAGTATTTGTCTACCATCTACAATCCATTTATTGCCCCCAAAATATCGGGAAAAATGAGTTGACCTAGAAAATGAAGGCTCATGCATGCCAAGCAACACAGATAACTCATTTCAAGATAATATATATGCAGTAATGTCTGCCATTGACTTGTGCGGGTGACAAATTGACTTGCACGACCAAAATCACCGCACAAGCCATTGTATGCATGCAAGATATGCCAGGTAGGTCTTTGCCAACAAATTGGTATCCGAAAGGCATAGGTATCAGTATATTCAGAAATGTCTGTCCTGTATGTTGACTTGTGCGGGCGACAGATTGACTTGCACAACACAATCCCCACACAAGTCATTTGTGCACACAAGATATAGGTTGATATTGGCTATCCTGAGATATAAATGTTCAAAATGCATGCACATTGTTCAGCAGTGCCCACCTTGTTGCCCGGTTGGTTCCCCCGAGTGAAGGACAGTGCCACCAAGTCACTGTATCTTTCACATGACAGCAGGGTGGAGATACCTCTATTCTGCCCCAGGTTGGGCAGTGTGCATGGGCCATTAAACTAGAGACCAAAGGCCAGTTGTTGGACGGTGAACATCCTCAGAATTGATGTAACATTAAACATATCACTCCAATGAATGACAATGCTTGCATGGTCCTACAACTTGGAAGAGAGAGTTTTCACATAAAATTGGTGATCCCTATCAGGGAAGACAGTATCCAGAAAGCTGAGAATGTGGTCAAGTCACGGCCGACAAACTGACTTGCAAGTTACGTAAGTGACCAAACTGACTTGTGCGAACGGTATTTCTAAAATGCTTGGTAGCCCATCATTTCTGATCATTCCAGAAATTGGTGTGTGTACCTTGAGGTCATATTAAACACTCGGACTGCACAAGTCAATAATCATACCAACCATTCTACAATGAGAGACAAAACAATTGATGTGGGGTTGAAGATCTTGGCAGTACTGCGTATACATGGCAAAATCATTAGTATACAATGGATGTTACAATCTTGTGAGCATGCCAAGTGTCCTACTGTGGTGGGAAATGCCTTAGGATTGCGAGAATGCACCCAAGTCATTGCCGACAAATTGACTGGCGCAAGTCAACAAATTGACTTGCACGTAAGCATGCTGACTTGTGCGGGCAACAAATTGACTTGCGCACCGGAAATCCCCGCACAAGTCAATACAAGTCAATCCGCGCTGGCGCAAGTCAATTTGGCAAGTCAAAAAGTGAATCCTCCATTTGAAAGACAATTTCTGAGTACGCGTCCCTTTATCCCCTTCTCAGCGAAATTAATCAGTGGCGTCGAGACTCTGAGCCAACTACACAGTTCCGTAGGACCTAGAATTCCCATCAAACGAGAGAAGTAAACCCGGGGTCAGTCCGGCTTCTGTCCGGGAACATGAGACTACTCCCCGTCACAAGTCCAAAATTATGGGGACTGATCGCAGCAGCCTTGTGAAGATTGAGCAGACAGATGTCTGTCCCGAACAGCCTTAAACAGCGTACAGACACGCACAGCATGACATGTACGAGAGTGTAAATCCCCAAATACCGGTCGCTGTAATGATCTGGGAGTCAGTCAACTCACAGGGTAGGTAGGAAGCAGACGTCTCCGAACTATAGGAGTCAGTGATTGTTCGTTATTAATGCCTTGAACACCATGACTGATGATTGAAGCGAACTGATCCAGCAGGGGACTGCGCTCAAGATAAAAAAATACGTGGCTCCTAGGGAGTCAGAAATATCAACACACAAGAGGGAGCAGGTGGGAGTATCATCAAATAGGGGCTTGAAAGAAGAGAACATAGAGAACAACAAGAGAAAAACCGAAGAAGCGGGCTGTGGGACTGAAAAGACACATTCCTTTAACAGGAAATCCAGAGACCCAGCGAGTCCATGCGGGCGTCATGGTCTGACGATTTCGGAATTCAAAAGACCATTCTACCCTTGTATACCGATTCAAGAGGGACGGGCGGAAGATCCGGAATCGTCTGCGGTTGCAACAGCATCGCATCGTGCCCAAATAGCCAGTCCTTCCGTTCAGAATTTGCCCAGAAAATCGGGTTATCCGGGTGATCACGACGCATGAGTTCGTCCCTGTTGGCGCGGTACTCGAAAGAAAGACTGACCCTATTCGATTCGACCCTAACTCACCTGCGCTTCTGTTCCGGGCCATCGTAGAGATGTAGCCATTCTTGAAGGACGCGTGTGTTGCGTGCGACATATGCGGCACGCGGCTTGCGCTGGGCCTCATACGCCGCTAGAGCCGCGGGGATATTCTCGTAGGCGCGTAGCGTGGCAGCGAGCGTAGCCGCATCCTCGGTTGCCTGCGCCGCGCCCTGCGCCAGATCTGTGGTATTTGTGAGCATTTACATTTTAAACCAATAAGGAACTGCGCACACGGCATCATCGGATGGCACGCGTCACCGAGTAGGGCGACTCGCCCCGACGGGTGCACCCACCGCTGGAGTTGCGAAAAGTCGACGAGTTTCCACTTGAGGTACGTACCAGTCAGCGCACAAAGCTTTCGCACCTCAGGACACCAGTCCGCGAAGCGCGCAACGAGATGTGTATTGTCTGCTTCGCTGCGCCATTCATCGAGTATGGGCCTGCCGAGATCGGTGTCGTGGGTTACATCGATAATCACATTGTAAAGCTGGCCGCCGCGCAATGGATATCCAACCGCGTGGCCCTCGGGGCCCATCCAGTGCACGGCCCATGCGTTTGTCACAAGATGGCGCATTTCTGGGTCGGCGAGGAGCGGTGCTGCGGGAACGAGAATGCGGTATGCAACGTCCCCCGTGTCGACAGGCTCAATTGCGGACCCATTGATGGCGCTGCGAACCGCAGACTTGATACCGTCGGCACATATGACAAGATCCGCGGCAAGGCACTCCCCGGTAGAGGTCGAGACAGCCGGCGCATCGAAGTCGTATGCGACGACGGTTGTGTCCATGCGTAGGGTGATGTTCTGGTGCACACCTACAGCCGCCACGAGCGCGTCGATCAAGTCTGCTCGGTGGATAAAGTAGTACGGAGCGCCGTAGCGCGCGGAAACATCATCAAAAGCGCAGTCAAGCAGTCGCTGGCCGTGCCAATCCACGAATCGGTTCCCGCGCGAAGTCTCCTTTTTCACTGCCTCCAGATCCACTCCCCAGGACCGACTGAGGCGCGAGGAATTGGGAGGCACACGAATACCTGCGCCGACCTGAAGAATGTCAGCTGCCGGCTCACACGATTAAAGCGTCCTACTTCGAGAAATTGCTTGACAGACTCCAGAATAACCACGGTGTGCCCATCCGCAGCCAAGGACAGTGCCGTCTGAAGCCCGCCGATGCCTGCGCCGACAATGAGGACATTGAGTGGCTTCATGGTACGGCGTGAGAAGTAAACTTCTCCGTGAACACAAATCAACGGGCGGGATTCCGTCGGAAGATGAGAACAGATAGCGGGCAACCGTTGGAGTATGAACTGCAAATCTGCCCACGCATACGGTCACAAGACGTACACAGTTGGAAACCATTAGCTATTTTTCGATTTCAAATCGTGGCCGACTGCTTGAATTCTGTAACAAGTCATAGCAACGACTGCCACCTAAATTGGGTGACGCGATGACAGAGACGAGGAGTTCAGGAGCTGGGCTGCACCGGAAATCGTGAGAGGATTGGATGGAGAAGTGCAATGTATATTCTTGTGGCTGAACACGTAGCAAGCCCAGCGTAGTCGTAGGAGGCTTCAAGGTACAGTCCAGACTCCAGAAACTGAGCTCAAGTCCTAGAATTTAGAAAATGCTACGTAGCTGAGCTGTAGATATTCTTGATGTCTTAGTTGATCGACAAATCCATTTTTATGCGAAGGAGGAACAACAAGCAATTTCCTTGGTGTCGGTCCCGACGGAACGGAGGAAACAGGATCGTGAATCGGAAAAAAAAAAGTCGGACCAATCAAGGACAAAGAATGAGCGAGTATCCCCAGATTCCCCACGCTGTCATTGATTCGTTCATCGATGATCGGCCACGTCAGTCACCCTACCTCACTTTGCCAGCGCGCCTTCCTAGTGCAGGGGATGTGGAGATGTCGAGAACCTCCGAGCCAAAAACGATTTGAACTCATGTAGTACCTCGTTTGCCGGGCCTCTGTCCGACCGTGCTTGGACCGTGCGCACAATCTCCCGCTCTCCACGAATATTTCAATCTCCATGCTCAACGCAAGTTTCAAACGGGCCACAATTACGACCACGGACTTTCCTTCAATTATACAGTCCTCCCCTCACTTCATCCTAGAGACTATTTCTTCCATCGGCCAAATCCCTCGGTCTAATTTCCAGAAGTTGTTGTTCAATATCTATTGCCTTTCGGTTCCATCGCTCCGGACGTTAGGATGTCGGGGATTGGGAAATGGACAGAAAATTTGAAATAACGAAATAACCGAGCTTGGGCCGAGCTCGGCCACGATCCGGCACTTGCGGCATCAATCATTGCCAAACAAACCGCGTCTCCTCCTCTGCTCCCTCCACCAACCCCCTCATACCCTCCGCGTCCCCCCACCGCTGCCTCTCGCCGCCCTTTCCACGATGGCCCGCCGTCGTAACTGCGGCATATGCGGCAGCAACCTTATCTCGCAAATCGCTCAGGGCGGGAAATTACCAGGCTTTGTACGAGTGCGTGGTGTACCTTTACTTACCTCTCAGCGTCGTCAGCGAGGGACATAGCATGATAGCTTGAGCCTTGTTGAGGCTGACGATAGCCGTTGTTTGTCTCAAGTTGTCCTCAGCCGAGCAGCCATCAAAAATAACGGCCGAGCTCGGCCACGATCTCTTTATCTCGTTATTTCAGATTCCCAAACGGACTCCAGAAAAACGGACTCGAAATGGAGCGGCTTTCCGGCATTGAACGCCTCTAGGATCTTGCAGTATCGGAGACATCCTTTCCACATGCCTCAAATGGGACGCTGGATGTCCCGAAATTCACCACTTGATGGGCCCCCTGCGCCTGTTGGATTTCTCCGCTATATGATCCGCCAGATCCGCAAGGACCGCAGCGAGCGGCGAGATCCCCCGCTCTCAACTCCTCGACCACTGAGCGCATGGGGTAGAAGAGGGAATGCAGTAAACCTTGTTATGTTGAAGACTCACCCCGTCGACCATGAAATTTCGGTGCCGGGAGGAATCTCGCGCGTTTCCATGAAGGTCCCGAGATCTTGCGGTTGCCGCCTTCGCTCTGGAAAGCTCCGTAGGAGGATATCTCTTCTCTTTTCTTGCACCGAACATCAAACCGTCATCCCCTAGCCACATGTGAGTTTAGGTGTGTTGGCCTGAGTTGAGTCTAGTCTAGCTGTGGCTAGGTCGCTAGCCCTGTGTCTGGGCGCCTAGACAGATGTCTGTGTAGCTGAGTCAGATGTCCGTGTAGCTGAGTTTAGGTCAGTCTAGGTCAGTGTAGCTGAGTTGGGTTGACTAAACTCAGCTAGATTCAGGCGAAGAGACCTTCAGGGACTCAAATACGATTAATTTGTCCTTCCCGAACCCAAACGACATTCGGACCACCGTGCCTATGGCAGATACTAACTCCGTGCTTTCAATCACGCGTGATATTTCCCAAGGTGTTGTGTCTAAGTACTTGAATGCCAGTGAAAGACTGGTTGCTGTGTCGAAATATCAGTGCTCTAGATCTGATGGGGAGTACTATGACATCTTGGTTGAGCAAACTCATAAGGTTTAGCTGTGTTTAGGGACCTAGACTGACCTAGACTGACCTGAACAGATCTAAACCGACCTAAACTGACCTAACATGAGCTAGACAGAGTCCAAAACAGTGTGTCTAGGTCGACTAGTCGCAGGCCTCAGTTTAGCTGTGTCCACGGACTCTAGCCTCAGTCTGTGTCTAGGGGGCTTAAATGCAGTGCGTGGGCCACGGCAATGATGACACGTCAATCGAGGTGCGCCTCCGGCTCGAAAATTTATCAATGCAACAAGGTGCTTGCCCCTTGGACAGCCGACCCGCGGGTAGTAGCTGCAAGCGACCATGTGAGTGTGGGAAGTAATTCTCGAACAGCACCCCACAGGACGCCGGTGGCTCACATGTCAAACACCAGCGGGTGGAGTCTCGGGCCAGGGCGCCGTCGATCCTACACGCGGCGCTAAAATTGAAATGCGTTGGGAAACGGTGTTGCCACAACCTCAGCTAATCCTCATAATCGGCGTGTATGGGCTCGTACTAGCACAATTCATAGTTGGTTGACTTCCGAAGATTCACCCTGCACGTATAATTCGTCTGGCATGTTGCGAAGATCAATTTTCTGACACTGATTGCAACCCAGCCTTTGATGTTGATTGGTATGCTTGGGCGCCATTTAATCTGGGCGTCACCGGCTGCCCTCGGAAGATTTCTTGCAGCTCTCTATTGTCGCTAATTGCGTTCGGAGGCGATCTGAATGGCAGATCTCTGATGACAACAGAGGTAATACCTCTGCTGTCATCAGAGATCTGCATGAATCCAAAAAAATGATTATGATCTCACCGTGCCGAAACACTCTTCCGGTGAAGGTAAGGAGAGGACCCACATCGAGCATACCATATGCAATTTAACAACATTCAACTCCGGGCATGTCCACCTGCGCTCAATCCAATTTTGCTCAGATGTTGGGCGCGCCGGAGCACGGGAAGAGGAATCCAGCACTTCTTCGGATACAGCAGTATTTTGAGTTCGCGTACAGGAGTGAATACGCGAGGTTTACGATTTCACAATGGCTGCAATGTTGCAGGCCTACCTCTGACCACTGTGATTCAGATGCTATAAAGACTGCCAATCGAATACAAGGATTCGCATGGCGACTTACAACCCTCCTCTGCCCCCTCTGCACCCTCCGGCACGATCTACCGCCAAGCGCCGGCGGACAATTATGGCGTGCACAAACTGCAGACAGCGCAAAGTCAAGGTACGTCTTCTACCCCCGTTCTGCATGGTGTAAGGGATTTAGTCTTCCCCAGTGCATCACGACAGAGCAGCCTCCAAAGGATCCCTGTGCGCGCTGTACAAGGAACCAACTCACTTGCGAATACGTTTCCATGGTCGAGCAAGAGGAGTATCTTATTTCGGCCACACAAACTCCCGAGTTTCCGAACATGGGCCCAACTCCCTCGCTTACATGGTTGCCGCCGACGATGGCTCACAATGGCCTCCAGGGTCATGGAATGGCACCTCGTCTTCCATACACGGGGCCTCCGCCTGCGGGTCGGCGCCCTCGTTATTCCAACCAGTCAATCTCGGGTGTGCCTGGCGGATACCCGGATCTGTCGCTCCCGGACCCAAGCCAAGAGCCCGCAGATACACGATATTCGAACCCATCCGCACCTTCGCACTCGCGTTCACAGCACTCTGTTGATCTTTACCCGGGGCCGAGTCAGTCCATGGACCCCCGCTCCTATGGGTCCCATCTCTGGGCGATCCCGCCAAATCTCAGCTCGGGGCATTCTCTGCAGGATCCGCGTATCCAGAGTCATTCGCCTGGCCGAGCGAGTCAACCCCCAAATCACCACCGCGCCGTCCGCTCTGGACGGTACCGCATAGATGAAAGGCAGAGGGACATTATGGACGACGATTCCTTCCGCGAGAGTGATGACCTGAGCTCAAGCTGGAATTCATATGAATGAGGATTCTCGATAGAAATTTATTGTCGCCAGCATAACCGCAAGGGATGTGTTCTCTAGCGGATCCCATTACATGTAGCTGGATCGCCCGCGAAGGATTGTCCTTGCCAATATTTTATTAGACGTGGAGGAGATGGTGTTTTTTCTTTTTCCATGTTGGTATTCCTAGAAACGATATCATTCCGACCTTCCGGTCAGATGGTTATCAGTTGTGTACAGGATCTCCGTTATCGTTCTTGTATGTCCACCACACTTTCATCGGATGAGATCGGGCGTTTTAGAGTCTCAATCTACGGCACTTAACGCGGGTCAGAGGGAGACTAACAAAGAGGCTGTAGCTTCGGCCATACGTGCGATCGGAAACCACTTCGCCGGTTCATGCAAGGTTCATCAGTCACTCTTCATCGGTCTCCGGTTGCATCAGGTGCCGAGGTCGGCTGGTTGTTCAGAACGACAGCTGTGTTGTCGCACTTATCCGACATCGGCGCTCCCTTGATTGAGCTCTGGGGGAAGGAGTTTATGCGAAGACCGGCCGCCGTTGAAGAAAAGCGCCCAACGGGTCCGCGCGCGGTCGTTCCGCTGCACAAGCGAGGATCGCTTAGAATTCAAAACAAAGACGAGTGAACCAGATAACCTCTTTCAAAGTCTGGCAGAGTGCTACTTTGAACAGCAAGGGATGGTGGGAATCAAAACAATCAGCCGTGAACGACATTCCACATCTCGCGCTGATCTTTTGCTTCACACCAACTTCACATCAGCCGAGTAGCGCTGTGTAAGAATCAAATTTGATGTAAGTGACTGTCTCTAACGTTAGATTCAAACCAGGCTTTTGTTAGATAACAAAGGCATGTAAATTACAGGTTTCCAACATGACATAATCACGCTTACAGGCCATTTTTTCGTGTTCCAATATTTCTGAGGAATTGAGGTGAAAAAATCTGCATCTGACTGACTCGCTGCTCCCGGCCCCAACCCAGACCACACTGAATATTCTGGTACTTTATACTGTCCTGCTGGCCTGAAAGTGACCCGGGGGGGGGGGGGGGGGGGGGGGGCATTTCTCACATATTAATTACAGGCATCCCGGAACCTGTGGTGTGTGAGAAATGTTAATACCATGTTAAGTAAAAGGTTGTGTTATTTAACGTCAGCACTATTCACAAGAAGTTGAAAAATTATAAGACAAAGGGAAGAAATGTTGCCAAGATTTCGACAGGACTAAACTACGGCGGACATAGTGGAGCACAATCCAACGGACACAAACGCGAACGGATTATATCGAAGTCGTGTGTCACGTCAAGGGTCGCGTCGACGCGTCAGTAACGCACACGTGCCAGGTCACAAAGTGGTGGCTTTGTGTCGCCATCTTTCATCACCAAAAGTGGGAGATTCTGGTGATGCCAGGTGATATCAACAAGCACATGCCAAGCAGATGGTGATCTACATACCTTGGCAGACCCATCACCGACCCTTGCAAACCTCAGACCGGCTTGGTGGAGGTTTGCCAGGTATTATCAGCTCAGCATTAGATTGGCCTTTCACTAACACGATGTTGGTGGGTTTGGCTGACATCGAGCATACAGGCAGAATAAATAATTGTCGCCCGAATACAAGATGAGAAGATATGGATTCAAGCTCATGACCCCCCAGGTACTAGACTAAGTTGTTTAATTTGTTCTTGGAAGATATGTCGACCTCCAGGGCCGAGGGGGGGTGAATTACTAAATATTGATGTTCATCTGAGTCAGACTTCCCCAAGACTTCACGTTGAATGACCCTCTTCCTTGAATTAGATCACATTTTTGCCCTTTGACTCCCCCCTCCTCATCTGGATCCTTCAAACGCGGGCGGGGGGCCTGAAACGTTTCAGACAGCTGACGTGGTCCGTGCGCGTCAAAATCGCCGCATGACTAGTTGATGGATTTGGTTGATAATGATGGCACTCCTTCTTTCCCCACCATGATCGTCGCTCTCTCTCCCTGCCGTCGTTTGTTCCTCACCTTCGCAAATCTTGCAAGAAATGACCACAACTCAAGTACGTTTCTGGATGGCCGCTCCAGCTGCCCCCGGGGCTATCAATGTATCATGCGGCCGCCTCGACGGTCTCGACTTCATGTCTCGTTTCGTCTTCAAGTCTCTCGACTTGAATCATTGTCCCCACTTGTCTCCTCAAGTAACCTCAAGTACTTAACTGAAATAATGCCCTTCATCGTTGCTTCGTCGCAAGCGGCAATCAAGCCATTTCAAAATGTCAAGTCCAATATCGGTATCCTGCCCTGAACGCCGCATTCGTGCATGTGTCCCAAGACCAACTTCAATAGCTTCTCGCGCTGAATGTTTCCGAACCACGTTGCTCGCCATACCCTCAAGGCACAAGGCCGCCTGGTTGTTTCCCTCAAGCACTGTGTTTCCTCAAAAAGACATTTCCACGCAATTTCCGGGGTTGTCTTGGTTTTCCACCTTGGCCTTGAGTCTTTTTTACTCCGGCTGTGGTCACCAGCTTCTCCGTCTCGTTTATTTTATGTAGCTCAATATCATTGTTTTCTTATTACATCTTTGTGTGATTCTGAAAGATTTGGACGGCAATAGGCCTGGCTGACGGTAGCGTCCAGCATCGAGACGATGCAATACAAAGGTATGCAGTGGTAGGTAAACCCTCACCAGCTCGGTGGCGTTTGGTAAACACCACCAAGCTGGTGAGGTTTGTAATATCCGAGGTTCGATCTATGCGCATGCGGAATCTCATATGCTTGGTGATGCTTTATAATGGATTTTCCCGATTGGGACGTTTACAAGGGTATGCAAAGCATCGCAATTCTTTCCCGGTTTTCGTGATGTTCGCCCATCTATGATTCTGAATCGATTTTGCCCCCGGCCCTCGTTTTTCTTGCCCAAACTCTAGTCCTGCCGATACAACAACACTCTTACCTTTCAATCGATTATAGTTTTCTGCAGTGTTCGCCCTACGGTCTAGGCTTTAGCTGCTCTAAGCTTAGGCTGGCTTTAGAGACAGAGTAAGCCTTAGAATTTTTTTAGACTTTTCAGGTACGCCTTAATATGCACTATGGAGCGGAGCACGTCGTCATTTGAATTTTCCTCTCTCTCTCTCCACTGCAGCAATGGATGACCCAGGCCGGATGTGGAAAATATTTTCACAGGAAGATGTATGGAGACCATATCGGAAGACAAATATGTTGACTGGTTGTTGACTGGTTGACCATGATATTATGTATGTGCCGCTTGAACAGGGTCGTCTATGAACCCCATCTCCCAGTGCAGTAAAATTTGTACTCAATTAAGCCTCAGGTTTGTTGATTACATATTCAGAAAATACCTGGAAACCAGGTCAGGTCAAATCACCAACATTTTTTTGAACAATATCCATTTTCCCATCCCAAGATCAAATGGTTCCTGACGATCTCAAGCGAATGGTATCCATAGCCCAGGAGTTTAATTTAAAATTTACAGGACTCTCGGTTGACCACGTAGTACAACTTGAAATGCCAATATGGAAACACCCCTCTGTTCACTATTGAACCTACGAGAAAGCATGCCTTCATGATGCTGCAACTTGCCCCAGAAACCAACATGGAATTCATACTATCCGTGATGCTGTTGTAATTGCTACAAGGCGCACTACGGTGCCACGGCGGCCACACACTATCAACCCAAGTGGTATTGCTCGAAAAAATTGCGGATGTCCACCCTGCAGCTGGGCCCGAAATGAGCTTGGTTGTGAAAACCCAGGCAAGTGTATTGAGACTGCCCAGATCTTAATTGATTGCATTATGCCTAAATGGAATCCACTGGTTCCGATGTCGCAATGATCTTAAACTATCAGAAGAAGAGACATATGACAACCAACAGGAAGTTGAAGTTAAAAAACCGATGACCTTCGACCCAAGTTTCCGATTGCTTAGTGTTGGAAGTGGCTTCAAGATTTTTTGCAGATGGGGATTCAATGAATGGCATTGCCGCAAGATGACAACTACCAATAGGGCCACCCCCAAACCTAATCACAGCTTCCCTCCATATAAAGATGATCCGTGCTGGTCAGTTTGAACCTCAGATTATGACGAGATACAGAATTGTAGCGCCCGAGCTACAAGATGATTGAACTGTATGCCTTACATTTGATAATCCAAAGATAAAATCGAATTTCAGATCAGGAATTCTGGGTATGGCCCTTATCCTCCTTAAATTGCCAAAGAATGCCCCGCTACTACTCTGTTCTTCGTCCGACTTTTTACTCAAAACACTGATCAAGGGAAGAACAAAATCAGAAAATGATATGTTAGATCCAAACTTTCTGCTTTTTAAGGCGGTATTTGTGGCACTAAACGAGCGAGCTGCTCGGACTCAGTTCAAGCAGACAATACATATCCCCCCTGTCTCTCTTGCCCCAGACTTGTGCCCCTCACTTGAAGTTGAAACCCAAACTGATCTCATGTTCAATAACCCCGGTGTTCTCATCTCTCATGGCTCCCAGCGAATCTTTACAAAAATCATCAAGGGTCGATACCCAGAGCCATTTAGGAAATCAACATTCTCCAACCTAGACCACATTAGATGTAGTGTGCAGGAAATTTCGAATTACACCCCAACAGATGAAATGGTTTGGAAATCTATTCGTTCCGTAAATTTAAGACAGCTGCACCGTGAATTATTCTAGAAGTCAATTCACAATGTTTTCCAAGTCGGTGACTTCTGGACACACATTGATAATTTTGAAGTGTTTGGTATCTGTCAAACCTGCGGTGCCCCTGAAAATCTGGAACACATAGCAATGGAATGTGATGCCTCAGGTGCAAAATTGACTTAGAAACTGAGCGAGAAACTCTGGGCTATGAAATATCGATCGTGCACTGGTTGAACATTTCACATTTTTGAGTGAAAAAATTGATAAAAAATGTCGTTCAATTTATAGCCATTTTTCACCGAAAAAAGAAGTGAAAAATTTAAAACATTTTCACCATTTTTTTGACTTGAAATCAAAGTGAAAAATGTGAAACAAATTTTTTGATGTTGTTAAGATGTTTCTTTTGCATTTTTTGACTGAACTCAAGGTGAAAATGATGGTGAAAAAATCAAAAGTTTTTTCACTAATTTTTTCCGCAGAAATCAAAGTGAAAAATGTGAAACAAAGGTGGTCATATTGTTAAGATGTTTGTTTCACATTTTTGACTGAAACTCAAGGTGAAAAATGTGAAATATCACTTGTTGAACATTTCAATTTTTTGAGTGAAAAAATTCATAAAAATGTTATTCAATTTATTGGCATTTTTTCACCGAAAAAAGAAGTAAAAAATTCAAAACATTTTTCACCACTTTTTGAGTTGAAATCAAAGTGAAAAATGTGAAATAAAGTTTGTGATGTTGCAAATATGTTTCTTTTGCATTTTTTGACTGAACTCAAGGTGAAAATGAAGGTGAAAAAATCAAAAGTTTTTTCACTAATTTTTTCACCAGAAATCAAAGTGAAAAATGTGAAACAAAGTTGGTCATATTGTTAAGATGTTTGTTTCACATTTTTGACTGAAACTCTAGGTGAAAAATGCGAAACATCACTGGTTGAACATTTCAAATTTTTGAGTGAGAAAATTGATAAAAATGTCATTCAATTTATTGGTATTTTTTCACTGCAAAAAGAAGTGAAAATTTTAAAACATTTTTCACCACTTTTGTGAGTTGAAATCAAAGTGAAAAATGTGAAACAAACCTCATGTTTTTCTTCGAACTAGTAATACCATTAATTCATACACATTTCAAGGTAAAAACAAAGGTGGAAAAATGAACAGTTTTTTGACCAGTTGTTTCACACTCATGTGTTCCAAAGGTGGTTGGCAGCGAAACAAAGCCGATATCACAGTCCATCAATTGTTCTTTGCCAGACAAAATACACACAAAGAATAGACAAAGGACAGACAAAGGAGCTTGGAAATCCTGTGGCCCTTTGTCCTTTGTCCTTTGTCTTTTGTCCGTCCTTTGTCTATTGTCTGCCTTTCACTGGTGAAGCAATTCAAGTTTTTTTGACGGAAAAATTGGTAAAAAATTCAAAATCTGTTTAGTACATTGTATTTTGGGTCCCAGCGGCATTTTAGGTGCATCTCAAGTCCCTGCATCTATTTCTGGTGTGCTTGGGCCCATGCCACCCACCGTTCCCTCACGGATATAAAATCCGAAAAATCACCCTTTATTGCTGCATTTTGGGTGCATTTCAGGTCCTTGCACCCAAAATGCCGCTGGGCCGCAAAATCCGTCTGGGATTGGACTCACCGCGGGCCAAGTACTCATCAAAACAGCAATAAAGGGTGATTTCGGCAGACGACATGGGCCCAAGCACACCAGAAATGGATCCAGGGACCTGAAATGCACCCAAAATGCAGCAATAAAGGGTGATTTTTCGGATTTTATATCCGTGAGGGAACGGTGGGTGGCATGGGCCCAAGCACACCAGAAATAGATGCAGGGACCTGAGATGCACCTAAAATGCCGCTGGGACCCAAAATACAATGTACTAAACAGATTTTGAATTTTTTACCAATTTTTCCGTCAAAAAAACTTGAATTGCTTCACCAGTGAAAGGCAGACAATAGACAAAGGACGGACAAAAGACAAAGGACAAAGGACAAAGGGCCACAGGATTTCCAAGCTCCTTTGTCTGTCCTTTGTCTATTCTTTGTGTGTATTTTGTCTGGCAAAGAACAATTGATGGACTGTGATATCGGCTTTGTTTCGCTGCCAACCACCTTTGGAACACATGAGTGTGAAACAACTGGTCAAAAAACTGTTCATTTTTCCACCTTTGTTTTTACCTTGAAATGTGTATGAATTAATGGTATTACTAGTTCGAAGAAAAACATGAGGTTTGTTTCACATTTTTCACTTTGATTTCAACTCACAAAAGTGGTGAAAAATGTTTTAAAATTTTCACTTCTTTTTGCAGTGAAAAAATACCAATAAATTGAATGACATTTTTATCAATTTTTTCACTCAAAAATTTGAAATGTTCAACCAGTGATGTTTCGCATTTTTCACCTAGAGTTTCAGTCAAAAAATGTGAAACAAACATCTCAACAATATGACCAACTTTGTTTCACATTTTTCACTTTGATTTCTGGTGAAAAAGCTAGTGAAAAAACTTTTGATTTTTTCACCTTCATTTTCACCTTGAGTTCAGTCAAAAAATGCAAAAGAAACATATTTGCAACATCACAAACTTTATTTCACATTTTTCACTTTGATTTCAACTCAAAAAGTGGTGAAAAATGTTTTGAATTTTTTACTTCTTTTTTCGGTGAAAAAATGCCAATAAATTGAATATTATCAGTGACTGCCTACCGGGCCAGTCGGGGTAGTGGGCCATTTGCATAATACAAGATGGTGCTATGGGAAAACTCGTAATTTGGGACCTGTGGCCCAGTACGCGACCTACGGGGACTGCGTACGTCAAATTTGGCGGCAAGTTACGGTGACGATCAAAAGCAGTGCGAGGTTCTTGATGGCGATGGCGGCGTGTGAACATCATTTCTTATCGCCGAACACCACTTGGCACCCATTTCTCCACCAATTCTTCACTGATTCACAAGGTCCGGGGCTCGTTCTGATCACCTGATCGTGGGGAATGACATAGTTCGATCCGATACATCAACATTGTGCCGTGTAGTCTCCTGGAACCTCGCGGAAGACCTCTATTTGATCTCCAGTCGTCTACTGCAGCAACCGCCACAGTGAACCAACCGTGTATGCTACGGGCCTAGGACTTTGGTACTAGATTTTGAATATCCATTGCTCCCACATCCCCAACCAATGAGATTTTGCCTGCTTTATTTCTTGGTCACAACGGGGTACATGCCAAAATCCCCGAATTTCCTTCGCAGGTATAACTGAACTTTTTTTGAGGCTTCTTGGCGTGTGGAGGCCGTCCTTGGCTGACCAGTCTATGCCAATACATCCTATATAGCCATATGTTCCCTCTGTCACGGCAGAAATCCGCTCTGTGCTTTGTAGAGCACGCTATTCAATCCACACCTTGATTTCACCCCTAAACCTTGGCTTGAAGGGAATTACATATGGTGCTCATGTACCTCGGATTCACCTTTTGAGTGTATATAATGGTGGGCTCGTATCTATTTGTTGATTTGGGATACATTGGGGTGGCCAGCACGGGTGCAAACAAATGATTCAAGGCAGTGGCCCACTTCCCCGTTTTTACCCTTTCAGGAAGGTGCCAGAAGAAAAATTTGGTGAGCCAGTAAACCATCACGTAAATTTGCGAAAAATATATAAACTCACTCATAGGATCCGTACCTAACTTCTAGTGCCCACATATCTGTGTCCACCGCATTTTATGTGTGCGCACGAGGCCAAAAGTGCTAAGGTGGCCCAGTACCCGGTCACTGATAATAACATTTTTATGAATTTTTTCACTCAAAAAATTGAAATGTTCAACAAGTGATATTTCGCATTTTTCACCTTGAGTTTCAGTCAAAAATGTGAAACAAACATCTTAACAATATGACCACCTTTGTTTCACATTTTTCACTTTGATTTCTGCTGAAAAAATTAGTGAAAAAACTTTTGATTTTTTCACCATCATTTTCACCTCGAGTTCAGTCAAAAAATGCAAAAGAAACATCTTAACAACATCACAAAATTTGTTTCACATTTTTCACTTTGATTTCAAGTCAAAAAAATGGTGAAAATGTTTTAAAATTTTCACTTCTTTTTTCGGTGAAAAATGGCTATAAATTGAACGACATTTTTTATCAATTTTTTCACTCAAAAATGTGAAATGTTCAACCAGTGGTGGCCCTCCCTCAGCTGGTGGCTCATTTTAGGTTGTAATCTTGGCAAAATAATTCCTCAGATGGGAAGATTATTTGCTATTCTGGTATCCACTGCTTGGCATACTATCTGGGATATTCGGAATGACAAAGTGCTTCAGAATCCAGACCGAAATATAACAGGTGGAGATATTCATAATAGATGGCTGAGATCTGTTACTTCCGCACTAGGACGAGATCGAATTCTGACCAATAAAAGTGGTCTACTAATGAATGAAGACTCACTGCCGGATGACTGGACATACACAGTAGGGGTATTAGTGGGTATACAGCCATTGACACTGAAAGATTCAAAAAATGGGATAGGATAATTTTATGAGTCCCACACTATGGTACTTGTGCGTAATGGCATTTCCTCCCTGGACAACTTCCCCAGCATTAACTAGAGCTTCTTAGTAGACCCAGCGGATGACTTTGGAATGCTTCTGCAGACTGATTATCCTAAACGCTCAAAAAAAAAAAAAAAAAAAAAAAAAAACAATTAAGCCACAGATAAAATAGCTCCAAGGCCTCAAATATAGGCCTTATTCACCAGAAATGTCCGAACCCGAGAGCCAAGCTTACTAAAATGCGCGAGGCGTGGATGTAAAAAGACACGGTGAGGAAATATATCTCGAGACGGTATGCACTACTAACGAACTGGACAACTGGACAGAGATGCAGCTATTTTGGAGACGTAACGACTGTTTTGCCAAGGCGCCGGAGGAACTTGGTGAGCCCACGCGAGCTCGCATCTTTAAACGCCTCTTGCGCCTCCTCGAGGGTCGTGAACGTGTTGAACAGAGCGCCTCTGACTCCAGATACGTTGAGGCTGCACTCGAGGTACGAGCAATACACACCCGGGGTGATCCCGCAACAGACAACATACCAGACGCCACTGCCGAGTGCACTGGAACTGAGGGGGTTGGGCTCAAGGGATGGTACGGGGTAGGGGGTTGACACAGTGGACGGAAGCTCAGAGTCAGCGGTCCAGCCTTTGCTTCGCGCATAATCGAGCGCAGTAGTGGCCGCCAGCACATCGGGGAAGCCACAGTAGATGGCCAGCCCATGCCCCGCGATGACGCGCTGAACGTCCTCCCACTTTTCGAATACCCCAACCGCGCCGCCGAAGAAGACGGCGAAGGCGCCTGCTCGGGGTTTGCGAGATCGGCGGGAGCTCCCAGCCTTCAGCACGGAGGCTCCGGGTATCCCTTGTGTGAGGGTGGCAGCATCGAACCAGTTGAAGACACGGGCTGTGCCTTGAACGGGGGATTGGACGATATATTCACGTCCCCTCCCAACCATGTGGGCGGTGGAGGGAGACGACTTGCTGATGCGCTGCTGGACGGGGGTGCTGGGAGGCTCAGGGGAAGAAGGAGGCGGAGTGGCCGCTGTTTCTCGCTCTTTGGCTGTATCAGCAAAATATTTGAATTCATTTGAGAGGGACACACCGGAGAGGAGAGAGGTATCGAAATTGCGGATGAGGGTGTTGAGCTCGTCGTCGTACTCCGGTGGGGCGTCGCGTGCGATGCGCTGAGCAGCGAGAATGATTTTATGGAGCCGTTGTGGAAGGTCCGGCGCAAGCTCATGAAGACCCACGCGGCGCGCGACCTGCTCGAGCTGAGTCTCCGTGAGGTGAGCCGTAAGACGCTCAAGATCCTCGGGGGAAAGACGAGCGTGCTCAGGCTCGCCGTTGCGAGCGGTGAGGAGCTCTGCTACTTGAGCCGGAGTGAGAGGAGACATCACACAAAGCGAAAAGTTGGGGGTCCGAAAAAATACGGAGACGTCGACCAGATGAATCGGGGGGTCTAGATCTGGGGCACAAGCGGGGGCAATTGAGAAGAGAAGCTCGATTAACACAGATCTTGATGACGAGACGCTCGATTTTCGGAGCGTTTCGTGCGAAGACTTTAGTTTGAGAAGCAGTGCTGCAAAGAAAGAGGGGTACCCAGCCCTTCTGCTCACGACGAGGCCTTGCTACATACTTGCCGCGGTGTGGTCAGGTCTAACGGTCAAGAATCCCACCGCACATAGCTCGAAATACTGGAATGGAAGAAGGCCAAGCGGATTCAAAACGGCTACAAGATATGTAGATTGCAAGCTACAGGACGGATTACAATAAGTCCATACATATTATAAAGAGAGGATTGAAATTAAACGAGAGCTACGCGCAGCGTATAGTCCCATTGAGTACAATTAGGGGAGAAGCCGCCGCCAGGGGTCACGATGCCAATGGTGCGTGTATCTCTTCAGCGAACGACGGAATGGATGCGCGGCACCGGGGTCTCATGGCAGAGGATCGATGAGGTGGTTCACTTCACCTTGAGTCCCCGCAGGCGGCTCACAACGTCCTCCATGTTCCCGACGCTCCCGCCCCACTCGCCGCTCCAGCCCTTCTCCCTGCGGTGCATCCCGTCGATGACGAGCGTGCGCGACTGCGGGAGGAGGTACTCACGCGACTCGCCCGAGTCGTGGGACGCGCGTGTGTCGGCCGCATGCGTGTCCGATGAGGAGCGGCCTTCGGGCACATAGGGGACGGTGGAGGGGAACGAGAACGGCTCTCCGGCGTATGCTGGGTGCAACGACCCGACGGAGTCCTCGCGGGCGAGGTCTGCTCCCCGCCGACGCAGCTCGTGCGTAGACGCGGGGACGCAGAGTGTGCTGGCCCGGCGGCGGCCCTTGCTTGTTTGGGATGTGGGGAAGACGAGCTCGGGCGGGACGTTCTCGCCTAGCGTGCGGGCCAGCTTTGCCATCTTGCGCCGCCGGCTGACGTCCGCTGGGGGGGTCGAAGGGGAGTTCAACGCAAGGCTGAAGGTGGGCGAGAGCGGCGATGGGAGAGGCGTGCGCTCGGCGGGGGTTGTGGAACCCGATCCACCTGGGAGGCGGAGGAAGAGCATCGGCCGGGTGACCGAGGATGATTCCCCGTGGCCCGGTGGCGCCGCGGAGAGGCCGAGGGCGGATGCGTGACCCGCCGTAAAAAGGCGGCCTGAGCGCTTCGAGTCGGTGCTCATCATCGAGGCGGAACGCGAGAGGGCGGGGGTGAAAGATGCTGGCGTGGGCGATGTCTCCACCACGAGCGGCGTTTCTCCCAGCAGCGCCCCGAGCTTACGGGTCGAGCGCATTAGACGGAGGCGGTGTGCATGTGGGAGAGCGTGTGTCGTCGGGGGCATGGTCGTTGTCGTGGCCATTGCGTCGTTGGGAGAAAAAGTGGGAGAACACTCGTCGAGAGGTCTCAGGCAGAGGAATTTGGAAAGCACGACATAGGCCGACCGTCGCACCCTTATAAGTAATTTGCACTTATTTCGGAAGAATGCATATGCACAATGCCGTCATATATGCTAACCCCGTGACTTGCCCTTTGTATTCCTTTTGAATTTCTCCACAGACCTTCTTCTCCTTTCAACCCTTTCCGCTATTTGATATTGGAAAAGACTGCTCGTATCTTTGTCACGACGACCGAAATCATGACTTGCAGCTCTACAGATCATTGCTTGGACACCGTCGTCTCTGTCTCAGCATCTCCGTTTATAAATGGATTATCTCGGTTCCGACTTGTTTCCGAGCTTGTTTTCTGCTTGCACACTCGACAACATTTCCAAATAACTCCGCGCTTTCCTGGACGTCCTCGAAACATGTCCATAATGATCTTGGCTCCTCTTCTGGTAGATTTGGATACCCTCAGCGTTCTGTATCCTGGATTACATGGGCGTCGGGAGTTTTCCCTGTGCGGCCTTCCCTTTCTCCATCACGGGCCCGCGTTCCTCCGTCGCGGTGATACTCTCACCTCGAGCCTCACCAGTGGTCCATCGGGTGCTGGGTAGACCCCACCTCTTGGTATCTGCACTCAACGTCCGCAGGATCTCCCGCACTGCCATCAAAATCCTTCGTCGTCTCAGTCAATCAACGGCGCCAGATTTTCGGCTTCTGGACCAACAAGTATCGATAACCCTGTGATTTTCATGGACGATTTTTTTCCGGGATGCGCTCAAGCTTTGAGTGAACTCTCAAGCCCAGACGGACGTCGGGCTAAAATCAACACCTTCGATATCATGTGCGCTCGCTCCCATTCACTTCCCGTCCTTCTAACACCACCGAACCTCCCCGTAGATGCACGGCGTCATCTATTCTCCTTCACGGCCAACTCTGCTTCGCCTTGAACAGCACTTCTTTCTTGGGCCCCTTCTGCCGAATGCCGTATGATTCATCCTCAAAGAGAACACTGCATGGACTCAACTAATCCCAGTGCACACAAGTCGCCCAGGACCGTCTCCCGGGACGTCGACATAAAAATCAACATTCCGTGCGAGCACCGCGCAACAGAAACTCTCCCGTCCTTCTACCACCGAGAACCACCGGTGAATCTATTGCAGATATCCGAGGCGATCTTCTTCGGAGTATCCCTTCGCCCGTCACTCCATTGTCGTCCGCCCTCGACGCGTGCAGAGTTTGATGTTGTCTTTGGGGTTCCTTCGCCCGTTTGCCGTGGGCTTCACGCTCCCTGGCAAAGAAGACACCCCACCGGTTCTGCTGATCCAGTGCAGCCGTCGCCCCGGATTTTCCGGCTCTCTGCTCTGAGTCGATCCTGCTGTCGTGTGGTTTCCAATTCAATCCCCACCCCTTCTTGCTCGATTCTCATTTGTTGGCCAGTATGCTTGCAGGATTTCTCGCATAGTAAGATGTCTGAGTGCCCATTTGTTTGTGTGTGCTTGGTCTGTACAGGCGCGACGCGTCTGATCACGTGGCGTCCTTGGCCAGCAGAACCTGAAGATTCAACTCCGAAGAAGGTTGGGGGAGGACGCGTCCTGGTTCTGATTTGAAACGAGAATATAAATATTTCTCTATGTGATCATTGTCTATGGAAACGTCCTCGTTGAATCGACGGAGACGATGGAGCACTCAAAAATCAATCCCTGGAACGAAATCGGCTGCACCGAAAGAGTTCGAGCGAACCAATTAATTTACGCGACCCACAGCGTCACCGTGCCATACAAAATCCTACCACAACATCATCACCAGCGCCGTTCCACGACGTAACCGCCCGAGGCGGCGGCGGCGATATTGGCAGCCCCGCGGGTCATAAGATTCGCCATCCCATTATAAGCCCCCATCTCCATGTTCTACATCCCGCGTCAACCTCCACTGTATCGGGGATCCTCAGGCTGGGTGCGAAAGCACGTACCATGCGCATTTGGGCAAGCTGCAGAGCCCTCTGGTCCTCTATCAGCAGCACTGCGTACCGAGTGAGTGTACGAGATCCGAGAAATCCCGGGACGACACACGTTGCTGCTCCTCCGGAGTCTTTGCAATTTCTTGCAGTTCAGTGAGTCTGGTCGCCATGTTGGGCGGAAGGTTCCAGCGCATTTGGATCGTGCTTCCACCCGGTTGTTTGAACTTGAGGAAGAAGTACGCGCTGTCGTAGAAGCACAATCTGCACAAGTTGGCTATATTAGATGTTCAAGATTCATCAGAGGGTATGATTCGCACGTCGACCCGCGCTCAATGCACCACCCTTTGCTGAACTCCGAAAGGACCTGAGATCGTCAGGATGGAAATGAATTGTTGAGTCTGCGCGGTACACACTTTATTCAAGGCGTGGTCGGCCGCGCGTGCTTCGCCATCCAGACTACCGACGAAGCCGCCGCTGAGCATCGTGATGAATGTGTTTCCCTTGCCGAACAATACTCCAGTCACCGCCCCATCGAAGCCGGTGATCGACTTTTGCTGGGCCACGATGCCTTGGATCTACGAGAATAATCAAATATCGAGAGGGAGGCCGTGAGGCGGACAGACCAGTGTGTCATTCAGCTTCGCGGTCCACCAGGCGTGCTGCTTGCCCTTCAAGAAGAACCGCGCGGGATCGGGGTCATCGGAAAATGTTATGAATTCGGCCGCCGCCTTGCCATTCACGCCAGAAAGATGATCACGGATGTCCTGGCCTATGTCTGCATTGAAGTGGACTACATACGAAGTTTCAGTGAGGCCGCAAAGATAAGCGGAAAAGGAATAGGCTGTCACTCGTACATTCGTTCGTTTGTACATTGAAGTCCACCCAGGTATCAAGGGCCGGATTCATGCTGCCCTCGGCCCTGAGCATACTTCGGACTGGGGCCAAGATGGCATACCTGATCCAGGTCGTCATTGCGATGTGGAGCTTGTCTCTTGCATGAGCCGCAAAGGCTTCCGGCATTCCTTCGACGAAAAGCCTCCGTCCATACCCCAGGAAGTACGAATCCGGTGACGTTCCAAGTACTACGAGCATGTTTGGATTGGCCATTAGAGTGTTAGCTTACGAGGAGAAGGAATGCGTTCGACGTCTGGCCGCTTTATACATGCCCCTAAAGCGCGCGTCTATATAGAATGATGCCCCTGCTCTCTGATAAAGTGACACTTTGACAGCTTAAATGTTGAAGTGCGCATGGTCATGGCCCCGCAGTCAAGTTCCAGTGAAGATCTGGGAACTTGAAGTGCTTTGCCTTGACCATTTCCGATGCGCGAACATAACCCATAGGTGCAAGGAAGTGAAGTTATGGGAGGCGCGCCGGGAATAAACTCCAGCGCGATGGCAGTTCCGGGTCAGTCCCGTATGTGTCAATCGGTTCGTATCGGCCGACGTATCCGAGGCTAGTTCCGGCCGAAAACGCTGATGGTCGCGAATGAAGTTGAGCGGGGTTCATTTCTGTCAACGTACCACTTAGAGGCACTCGCTCAAAGATACTAATGTCAACACCCCCTCAGGGAGGTCGAGGGATTATGGATGAGGTACCGTTCGACGGGGGCTAAGGTGCTAATAGGCGATGGGTCATCTGTGGGCAAGTACCACTTCAAAGGTAACTTGAACTGCACTGACCCTCTCTGGTTAGACCCGATCCGAGCGTGGTGCGACTTCTAGATGAGCCGAAGACATGGTTTCTTTGACAGAGTTGGTGCAAGCGAAAGCTCCGAGCAGAATGGAGGAACAGGATATACGTGAGGATAGAAAATATGGGACGTGATTGAAGGGAAGGGGGGAGAAAAACACACAGCAGCGAAAGGGAGCGCAGACGATGTGATTGGATAGAGCGGGATCAGGAGTGAGGAATTCCCGAGGTGGGCCTAGGGAATCATACTGGAAATCAATTCTTAATGGAAATCTCGATTGAAAAGAGAGAAGTGGGAGGTTGGGATGCGGAGCTAGTAAGTTGGTTGAGCCGGCGAATGGTTCGCGCTTGCTACATCTTGGCCAGAAACTCACCTTGAGTGACAGTGAGATGCCCCAATCAACGATCGAGGCCGCGCAGATCGAGCTCGAAGGAGTTCAACAAAGGACTGAAATGAAGTTCAATCCTAGTTACAGCAATGAAGGAGGAAGCGACATGAAAAGGACAATGTTTACATTATCGTTCATGATCTTCGAACACAGTACGCCGGGTGCATGCGAGAGGGTAATGGTGCGGGAGAGTACTAGGAGAAAGGATGTGGCCAACAGAAAGCTCTAGAGACAATACGCGGGGACCGTGTGTGTGTAGAGAGCAGCGAGGTATGAGCAAAATGACGGCGGTAGACGGAAACGGGGTCTGGAAGTCCACACGGACGCGGCGCGGCGCTGATAAACGCAGCGGAAATAGAAGGAAGGAATCAGAGGTGCGACGACAGACTAGAAGTCGGCCAACGTTCGAGAATCGTGAATATAAGCAAACGAAGGACGGACGGGCTACTGTAGTCAGACCCAAGTCATGGTGGTCGGAAGCAAAAGAGAGGCGGTAGTGTTTTCCATCATGATGATCAGATCATCGGCCGTATCGGCGAGATGTCTTTCTACATATGTGTTCCTTCTTTTGCAAGCCTCGACGATTCGGCATAAGTATACCTACATTCATTCTATCAATCACGATTCCATGTCTTTGTGCCGGCTTTTCTCCACGATCGAGCGTTGTATAACGAGGTGTCTGGGTTGGTTGGAATTCAAGATCCCGCTCAAACGGGGAGAACAAAAATTGAAGGAACGATATTTTTCCCGAGCCCCGTCGATTTCGGGATTTATTGCCTTTGAAGATTGGAGGAAATTCGACAGAAATGCTTCGGCCGAGGGGCGGCTGAATCGGTCAGCGCCATTCGGGTCACGGCAACGCGACATGACGACGTCCGTTGTTCCAGTCGCTGCAGCACCTCCGGAGCACCGGAGCCCACGCTTCTCGCCTCGGAACGGAGACAGGTTATGACGCACAGACTCCCGACATCCCGATGCCAGGCGCAGTTACCTTGCGATCAGGATTCGGGAAGGACGTCCTTATTCGGCGACTTCAGCAATGACCAGTACGTTCCTATGCGCACGAGGCTCGTCTCGCGCAGTTTTGGGGACTTGTGGAAGTTGAAGATAGACGCGCCGGGCAGACACTTTGAGGAAGTGTGGAGGAAGAATAAATGCGGAGGGTGAGGTGGTATGTCTTTCCGCGGGAATTTCGCCCACGACGCAGTATTCATCCTCAAGCCTCAGCGACGTGGAAAATTTAACAGACTCTGTGGTCATTGAATGAAACAACTGACTGTGGTCTAGAACAAAAAGCAGAACAACGGAATACATGCGACATTCATGGACCGAATAGCGAGTGGGAGTACATTTCTCCACTCCTTACACCCGGAGCCACCCTTTGAAAGCAATCAATGATGGGGGCTCTTGGACCTTTACCACCACAAAGGTAGGGTGCCACTGGTCTACAGTGGTGCCCGGCGACCCAGTCTAAAAAGCTGGGAGCGCTTATCTCGCATAGAGATGCTCAGTACCGAGCTCAACCAAGTAAAACTACGTACCAGTAGTGCCCAACGTCGTATACAACGACGTCAACAGTCTTCTTGGCTCTTTCTCCCACGAGAGACCGGAATCGTCCGCACTTGACGCAAATAGCACGCACGTGGCGATCGTCGTACACTACGCCCATGTCGCCGCCCCCAACGATTTCTCGACGCCGCCGCCCCGTCGCCACCGTGCCACCCAACGACGGATGCCCCCCGGGATCTAAAATAACGGCACAATGTGCTTTGTACGGCGCTTTATTCGTGTATCCTTTTTCAGGACAAACGCACTGCCCCTTCCATCGACCCTTTGTCGCTTTGTCCTTTTGTACTCTCTGACAAACGGTACGCCAACTGGAAATCCCTTAAAAAAGGCGCCAACAAGAGGTCTCACATATCCCCTCCCAAACTGTCAGACCACATCGAAACCGACTCGCGCTCCAATAAGCGCAAAGAACCTCCATCTTCCGAGATCGAAAACCCCAAGAGACTTCGATCCGCGTCCGTCGAACCCCCGCCTCCCCCAATCACCACCGACTCCGCCCCTGCCTCCACCGATCCCCCGCCCCCGAAACCACGCTTACGCTTTAGAAAGAATAAAGTTATGGACGGCGAAACAAATGCTGGTGGTGGTGGTGCGTCCTCATAGCATATATACCCCAGGCCCTCTGTTAACTTCAGACCCGCAGTTCGCCTTTCGGAAGGTGTCATGCAAATGACGAATGGCCAGCAGTACACCGCCCCTCCGCCCGGCGGCTTCCCGCGCCCCGAATGCGTGGAATCCCCGTGGAGGAACACCACCGACCGTAACCGTGCGGACTGGGGTGCCCAAGCGGGCCCGAAGGGCTGGGTGCGCGTCTACCGCGCCAAGTACACTGCCAACGCTCGTGATGTGGTATCCAAACTCCTCTTCGTCATCCCCCGCCTCGTCGAGGCCCCGGGCGTCGTTATCAGCCCCCCCACTTCCCGCGAGGACCTCGACGAGCGCCTCGCCGCCCCCTGGAACTTCCTCATCTCCTCCATCTCCGAGGAGGCGCTCACTCGGCTCACCGACCAGTGCACCTGGTCGACTCCCACCATCTCCTTCATGGTCTTCCCCTTCGACATGCCCCTCCCGCGCTACGTTATGACCCTCCAGAACTTCTCCCTCGCCGACGACATCGAGTCCAACAAATACATTGCGCGGATCATTAAGGCCAAACTCAAGTCGATCAAGGAAGCGTCCGACTTCATCACGAAGCACTCCGCGGCCGACGACACCAAAGCTGCCGAGAACACCATCGAGTCTATCGACGTGAAGAGCCTCGAGATCACCATCACGGGTGGCCAGACCGACCTGATCTGGAACATCTACTGCACCCCTCCCAAATCCCTCGACTTCTTCCACTTCCTCGAGTGGTGCACTGCCGCACGAGGCCTCGTTTTCGAGACGGACCGTTTTGGAACAGGTGTCGCCCGCATGGGGAAGGAGCAGCTCTTCTGTGTCGGCTGCAAGTCATACGACCACCCCACCGGCCTCTGCCCGCTCCCACGCATCGTAGGATGGTTCGGGCCTTCGGTCCAGTCCGTGTCCTCGGAGGACAAGACCCTGCAACAGGCGGATGAGCGTAACGAGAGGAAGGCGCCCAAGAGCGGACGAGGCGCCGGTAAGTCCCAGAATGGTTACCGCGGTGGCGGAAAGGGTGGGAACCGCAACACTCGGGGTGGCCGTAGACACTAGACACTTTCCGTACGCCATCGAAATATATAGTCTCCTTTTGAATCCTATTTTTAATGTGCTCTTATTCCTCGCACGGACCAGAAGCGATGACATTGGGTATCAAAATTTCGGTCTTCCTCATCGTACCTCGAGGCTGCCTTTGCATATGCAGCGAAACCTCACCCCCAAGAGGTTGTTAAATTGCGAACGTACATAAGAATCTTTCTGAGCCCTTGCTAAGTTGTCGACAGGGATCGAGAACACCTTCGGATATAAAATCTGGAGGAGTAAAGGATATATGCTCACGCACTGATCGGAACCCCAAATATACTGACTCCACGGAGGACAGGAAAGGTTCCAGGTGTCTATTTATGTTAAACGGCGGCTGTTCGTGGCCTGGATGTGCCGTGCCGAGAGGCTGAAGCTTGGACGGGGAGTCACAATCTGCGCCAGGAATGGCTATCCCGGCAGATGTTGATATTCCCAAACTCCAGCATAATCCCCCGATGTAGGTCCGGGCTTGTCTACACTCCCCGAAGTGGTTTCGTTGTGCCCTCGGGGAGTAATAACTAACTCCTTCTTTAAATTTTACCCCCACCCCCCCCAACTCTGTTCCACAGGTCAACTGCGGCAACGGACCTGCCCAGGCCGGAGGGGGAAATGGGTCAGTCGCTGCTCATCCCCCCGAGGATGGCCCAGGGCAGAGAAGCGACAGTCAGCAACCGACAGCCAGGGATGGCAACCTGGTTCATCCTCACGGTGACCGCCGTGAGGGCAGCGTACATGCTGCTGCGCATACTGCGCCCTCTGCATCTCAGCAGAGCACCATCAGACCGAATCGGCCTGACTCGCACCCTGCGAGTGCAGCGAATGCTGCAGGAAACGGCGAACACAACACCGTAGAGGAAAATCCCAATGTGCCGAACAGGCCCTTCTCGCCGCACCCCGTGGCTGCAATCGGTCAGGGCAATGAACAGCGCCCGCCCACACTGAGTACAACCCCACCTCAACCGTGCTCACAGCGAGTGAGACGCCAACTGAACGTCCAGAACCAACGCCCATTAAAGGCCCAGAACCAAAGAGGATGGAAACGAAAAATCAAAAAACGCACGAAGGGCTGGATAAAAATATCCACGCTGAACATGCGGGGACGATTCCACCAAGGACAAGACAAATGGATGCATATCAACCAGATGATGAGAGACCGCAAGATCGGAATTCTTTCTCTTCAAGAAACACACTTGTCTCCAGATGACGTTGCAGATATTCACAAGATCTTTGAGAAGCGACTTCAGGTGTATGCAAGCATAGACCCGGCGAGCCCACAGTCTAAGGGTGTTGCGATAGTTATCAACAAGGAATTATCCAACATTGTCGGAATTCAATCAAAAGAACTCATACCAGGGCGGGCACTGCATTTGACAATCCCGTGGCATGGCGACTCGAAAATAACGGTCATTGCAGTGTATGCGCCAAATGATGCAACAGAAAACGCAAATTTCCTGAACCTACTGGAAACAAAAACCAGGAATCTGCCCAAGCCCGATTTCACTCTGGGTGATTTTAACATGGTAGAAGACGCGATAGACAGACTACCTCACCATAAAGACCCTAATGTCGTCACAGACGCCATGCTAAACCTGAAAGCACGGTTACACCTCCAAGATGGATGGAGACAAACATTCCCGGCCTTGAAAGGATATACTTTTCTCCAAAGTGCGACCGGTTCGCAATCAAGACTTGACAGAATATTGGTGCCAGAAGGAATCCTAAGGAACTTGTCAGACTGGACAATAGAGTCTCCAGGAATACACACCGACCACCAGCTAGTGTCTGTGAAATACTCTGATCCGAAAATGCCCTTTATAGGAAAGGGACGCTGGGTTCTTCCAATCCATCTCCTGAAAGACAAAAAAGTAATGGATCAGATCCACGCCCTGGGGAAGGAATTGGAGGCTCGCCTCGACAATATAAAGGGCAATCGAACCGCTGAAGACAACCCCCAGCTGATTTTCAAGAGCTTCAAGGACGAAATAATAACCGTCTTCCGAGACAGAGCGAAAGTGCTCATACCTAAAATGGACAAAGACATCAACATGTTGAGGCAGGAACTGAAGGAGACCTTGAACAACTTATTAATGGGAGAAGAGGAGAGACGAACGGAAAGCGCTGCCCTCCAGGAAAAAATTGATGCGACCGAGAAAGTCCGTCACATGAAGATCCGCGATAACACTGCGGCCAGAGTCCGCTTGGAAGGCGAATCTACAGCCACAAAATTCTGGACCTCAATGAACAAGGAGAAGAAGCCAAGAGATACAACCTTCAGTCTTCAAGTCCCAGGTTCCAACCCCCCGATATACGAAACGAGGTCAAACAAAATGGCCGAACTGGCGCGAGACTTCCACGATAAGCTCCAGACAGAGGACATTGCTGACCCTGTGGAACAAGAAGAAGCTGCGAAGACATCCTTAGAGAACATTCAGCGCCTCTCCCAGCAAAACAAAGCTAAGCTCTCACAATACTTGAAGCGGGAAGACGTTGCTCTTGTCCTACGTAAGCTACCCAATGGGAAAGCTCCCGGAATTGACGGCCTGGTCCATGAACTGTGGAAAGGGATCAACCAGCGGTTTGAGCGCACGAGGAACCAGGACAGTAAGTCCATGGACATAGCAGAAATTCTTACCAGGGTCTATAATGACATTGAGAAATATGGAGTACATCCTGACACCCAATTTGCAGAGGGCTGGATGTGCCTGATCCACAAAAAGAACGACAAGAGAAATGTATCCAACTACCGTCCAATTACCCTGCTGAATACAGACTATAAGATCTTCACCAAAGCCCTGTCAATAAAATTAGTGGAGACAGTCCCGTCAATAATCCACAAGGACCAAGCTGGCTTCGTCCCTGGGCGAAGCATTTTCGACCAGATAAAACTAATAGAAACGATCATCAACTATGCTGAACAGGAATCAAAGGGTGGCGCAGTAGTAGCTCTCGATCAGGAGAAAGCTTACGACAAAATCCAGCATAAGTACCTGTGGAAAACGATGGAGGAAGCAAATTTCCCAAACCACTTCATCAACACAATCAAAACACTCTACGAACACGCATATACATCAGTTGTTATAAACGGAGAGAAAAGCTCACGCTACCGAGTGACAAGAGGGGTGCGCCAGGGTGATCCGATATCATGCCTACTTTTCAACCTAGCGATCGAACCATTAGCTCAAATGATACGCTCTTCAGACCTAAAGGGTTTTAGATGCCCGGGGCGGGCCGAAAGAATCATAACAGCTCTCTTCGCAGACGACACTACTGTCTGCCTCTCGGAAGAGGACAAGTTCGAAGACCTCGAAGGTATCCTCCAGATATGGTGCAAAGCGTCGGGAGCAAAGTTCAACAAAGGAAAGACAGAAATAATTCCGATAGGGCCAAAGACCTACCGAGACAGAGTAATCCAACAGCGCAAGCTGAACCCGGATCATCCCGAATTCCCTCAACACATAGACCTGACGAGGGATGGATCAGCGGTCCGTATCCTCGGCAGCTGGCAAGGAAACGGAACCAACCAACCAGGGATTTGGGCACCCACCATTGAAAAAGTGGAGCGGAAACTCAGCCACTGGGAAAAGTCATATCCAACTATAGAAGGACGTAAAAAGATTGTTCAAATGATAGTCGGAGGAATGACCCAATACCTGACAGCGGTACAAGGGATGCCAACAGACATTGAAGACTATCTCGATAGGCGAATCAAGACCTTCGTATGGGAAGGGCGAGCAGTGGCCCCCATAAACCAGGACATTCTTCACCTCCCAATCGCGGAAGGAGGTAAAAACTTGTTATCCATCAAAGACAGGAATGATGCGATAAAAATCAAGACACTCCAGGCTTACCTAACAAAAGGGGATGACCGGGCAAAATGGTGCGACCTCGCAAATGAGAGTTTCCGAAAGCAGGCTCACCAGAAGCCTGTTACGAAGAAAAGGGCAAGAATAAGCCCCTTCGTCCAAACATGGGCGCCCCTCCAAAAGAAACTACCCCGAGCTCTGAAGCAAATGTACAGAACTGCAGCAAAATTCCAACTCAAATTTGATGCACTTGCCCTGTCAAAAGACGTCAAGGAGGAGCTCCCAATATGGTTCCACACGGGTGCAAAGCAAGATCTGAAACGACACAACAACTCAGAGTGTGCGTCATGCCTGAGAAAAAACCATCACGTAAGAACAGTGGGCGACACCCTGAGTATTGTTCAAAGGAACTATATTCACCATAGCAGACGTCGTAATTGTGCCTGCAACCCATGTAGGGCAGACCGCGACCTCGGATGTGATTCACCATATAAATGCCAAGAAGAGGCGCTAAAAATCCTTGACTGCCTCAACGAGAAATGGGACCCAAGGCGAACAACAAATCAACCAAATGGGGAACTCACAAAAGAAGAGCGGGACAAGAACGCCCAAGCTATCACCGATAAGGAGGAAGTAATCTTCGACCCCAAGGTCACCCTAGACTCATTAGCAGAGGGATACCGCATTTTTGCTGACGGACCAGTATGCACCTCACCTGCGGACCAGTTGGACCCACTTGACGACGATGAGGAACCATCGGTGGCTGTGATTTTCATCGGCAATGCACATAAGATAAACGAAGATGGCGAACATATCTCCGCCGGAGGTGTCTGGTATGGTCCGGAAGATTTGCGGAATACAACAGTCCGTGTTGAAATGGACCTAGCCTCTGTAGAAGGAGGTGAAGCAGCAGCAATCCTATATGTGATTCAAAACTCACCGCTGCAGGCCTCCCTAAAATTCAAGCTAAGATCAAGGCGGATCCTTCGAGCACTGACCGTGGATCTAGGCACTTGCGAAGACAAGGGCTGGACTGAGATAAAAGACAGTGTCCTGCTGAAAGCAGCCGCTGCAGCGCTCAGAGGTAAGGGGACTAGATGTACCTTCCAGGAAGCGGGTGAGACAGAAAAAGAAGATATGCGGAACACGACTGAGCTTGCTACACTCGGCCTTGACGGAGGCGAACCAACTGCCCTGCAAACGGACATCCCATTTGCGTACAACTTGAAAGACGTGAAATTGAGTGAGGGAACACAAGCTTCTTTCTACAGAGCTATCAAGGCAAGAAGACGTAAACCAGAACGTCAAAAGACCGACATTATGTTAGACATTACACGGCATGCAGCAAAGGACCTGTCAGGACGTACCCCAACTGACAGTCAGATCTGGCTGTCGATCCGACACCCAGATATCACCCGCACGACACGGGACTTCTTGTGGAGGTGTCTGCACCAGGCATACAAAGTAGGAACACACTGGAGAAATATTCCCTTGCATGAACACAAGGCGACTTGTAGTGTATGTGATGTCAACGAAACGATGGAGCACATTCTGCTGGAGTGCACCGCCCCAGGTCAAGAGATTCTTTGGAAGCTGGCCCAAGAGCTTTGGGAACTGAAAGGCTATCAATGGCCAGAAATGTCATACGGAAGAATATTTGCCTGCAGCCTCGCAGAAGTAACGAATGCGGCCGGGAAGCCAGACCCAGGAGCGAATCGGCTTTTCCGGATACTGATCACCGAGACAGCCCACCTGATATGGAAAGCCCGATGCACGAGGGTGATTGACCGGGGAAATGATCCGACCAAATTCCACTCCCAAGCGGAACTGCACAACAAATGGCTGCATTGTATTAATTCCCGACTGAGAACTGATGCCCTGCTCACAGATACTAAGAAATATGGTAACCGTGCCTTGAAAATTAAGAAGGTCCTAAGTACATGGAAGGGCGTCCTAAAGGACCCCGAGAATCTGCCGGAAATATGGATCCGGCAGTCTGGGTTTTTAGTGGGTATTCCTCCTCTCCGTCCTCCGGGACGGAACCAGTAGCTTGCTGCTGGGGAGGAGGCGAGTCCCACACTGCCATACATATGGCGTACTTAAATGTATTTTTTCCCGGGTGACTTTCTTTTCTCATGTGTAGGCCTGTGCCTCGAGAACCAGCGTGCGGAGAGAGCTGATTTTATCAGTTGCTCAACGTAGCCATTAAGTTGGAACGCTCCACCAAAAAAAAAAAAAAAAAAAAAAAAAAAAAAAAAAAAAAGAAAGCAATCAATGATTGCTGGATAGGTCCCGGTACGCATTTAGCAGGTCGAGTGATTACATTCGTGTGGATCTCTTGAAGAGCTTTCTCATCTGTTTCCGCCGCCTTCATGCGTTTCAGAAAAAGGGCGAGGCCGGGTAATTCCCAGGAGTTCTCCAGGAAGTACTCATCAGAACTCAGTTCCCCCTTAGATAAGTTCAGAGTAGCGTGCTCCAGTCCAGGAAGACCAACTGTGGGGATGGTTAACTTCCGGTTGCCTTTATTTGCTCACCGTCCATCCTTTCACACCGTACTTTTTCCATTCCATTCCCTTCAACTGACAAATATGCGGCTTCGGAGCCTTGCGGAAATTTGCAGATCCCGCCCGTTTGAATGTCGTAGACTCGACGCAGTCGCTTTTAAGGCCAACGGAAAATTGACCGTCGATCAATAGGCCGGGCGAAAAGCTCCAAAATATCCCCATGCTGGTAATCTGCTGCAGTACTGTATGACGAACACAAGCTTAAAGCATGAGATGGTGTCCTGCGTTTCGACATGTTCGACGGTGGAGTTAGATAAGTCCTCGCGCATGACTCAAATGGAGTCAACGAGAATATCAGTACCCACCACTGTACTATTTCGACCAAGTATTCGGTCACTGGTTACAGCCCTGGCCGAAATGAAAACTTGATAAATATGTCACAGGTCCCAGGCCATTTGGATCAGTGTTTTCGCGCAAAATGGGGTGTTTTGACCCCGGAAAATCCCGAAAAATCACCCAAAAAGGCAATTTGAATACTTCAAAATCGAATACTTGTGGTCACTGGTCACAGGGGCCGAATACTTGGTCGAAATAGTACAGTAGTCTCGGACCATCCTCTCATGACATCCCGTTTCGGGAACCCTGTCATGAGAGTCTGGGCCTATCTCGGCTAAATCAGAACACTACTGCGCTATCAAAATCCCGGTGTTTTCCGGCGCTTCCCGTATTTATTTATTTTGGCATTTCTAACCTAACTCGTTTGAAAACTTGGAGGGAGATCTGTTTAAACCTGTTGAAGGAACTTTTCTGCCAACTCAGAATTGCACCAGAAGGTTCATGAATCCCAAGAAAGAGGATGTCTGTTCCGTTAAGTCACCGGCAGCACTGCCACACCATCGCTCTCTGCCAAAGGCTGCCCTACACTTCCTGTGGGGATTGAAACCATTCGGAAGAAGCAGAATATGTTTGATTCAAGTATTGAAAAACATTGTCTCCTGACTTTCTCCGTAGGTGTCCCATAGATAGTCAAACAAGCACCCTAAAATCCGAAAATTCATAACACAGTACACGGCCAAACGGAAGTTTTGTGAAATCTTAAGATCAGTTGTTGTAACTTTTCCTAAGACCCGAATAGCCACATTCCGCTAGATATTTCTTACGATAATCGTAACAATCTTTTTGTTCCGGCATTGTTAAGACTTTCCTTACCAATTTGTCAAGACCTGTCGCGCCGTAAGAAATACTTGTTAAGTCGTAAGACACCGGCACGGCAAGGGAGGTGCAACCGGTGATGCCCGCCGCTCTGGAACGCTCCATGACTATTTCAAACTCCGTCGCTATTTGTTTGTGGTTCGAGTTTGGCACGTGTCTTCTCGCCAACGACCTCAGGCTCTGCACCGATTCCTCCCCGCGCTCCCTGCACTGCGGGTGGAGTTGAAAAGTTCCAACATCAAGACTTCGTATCACTGGCAAGACAGCTTTCAGGTATTCCAAACAACAAGTCTCGCAGGGAGCATCGTGCTGGTGCTGGCAAGTCTCAGAATTTCTCTCCTCAGCTCTGCTCTCTCCACATCTCGGGTCAAGACTGCAAATCTAACTCTGGTAATATCAAGACCTTCATAAGATGTACAAAGAACTGGTTGGACCTTCCTCCGTGTCAATTCTCAAGCCTGCAAGACCATCAAAGATATTTTCTGCAAGACCATTTCCTCTGCCGCATCCCAAACGCCCCACGCCTTGGCTCTTTCCACCAAAATTAAGAACACCCTCATGCTGTTTGCTAGGTTCGTGTCTGGTATTCTCTGCTCCCTCCCTCTCAACAGGTCACCTGAAGCTGATGTTGTATGTGAGTTGGCCCCCCAGTCGCCAACAGCACCGGGCTAAGTTTATTATGTTCTTATCTACATGGCTTCAATATATTCTGCTTCTCTCCTCTATGAATGTGCCTGAGCTGTATGGTGGGGTGCAAGCGCGGCGCTGCCAGGCTAATATTCCAATTGACCTATCCCAATGGGGACCATCAGTCTTAGAATAATCTTACGATCCTGTGTTTTAAGAATTCATAGTGGGTCCCCAAGCTCAATTATAGTAACGAAACTGTTGTGAAATTTTAACTTCTTGAATTTTAACGAAGCGTTAAGTTAACGGTGCGGCCGTGTAGTGTTCTGATTTAGCCGAGATAGGCCGAGACTCTCATGACAGGGTTCCCGGGACGGAATGTCATGAGAGGATGGTCCGAGACTAAGTACTCACCAGCCTTTTCCACCGCCTAGAGGGTTGGTCCCAAGACACTTATTGTGTTTAAATGTTTGTTGATGGTCGCATGCGCCGATGCATCATGGCTCGTGAAGATGCCGTTCAAATCCAGAGAACTATACAATAGATCAAACACCAGCCATTAATCAGGAGACGTTTACGCACCTAAATCTGCGGCGGCAACTGCCCACAGCGTGGCCTGGACCGCTCGTCATTGTGAATATAATACAGGTGGACACGCGCCACGCGACTAAGGGGTCTGAAACAATGAGGCTGCGTAGATGAAATAAGGGTATATCGTGATATACCCCGAGACTGAGCATCATACCAGAGAAAGAGGAGGCGCATCCCCGTCAATACAATTTATGCGTTGCCGAAGATAAACCTGATGAAAGCGATACCCGATGGATATAAGTCCCAACCATGCGAGATTGAGATCAAAAAATCGTGTTTGTGAGGCAAGCTGAGACATTTTAGAGATGGAAACCTGGCGGGAATTTGTTGGCAAGACCGACGGAGCCTGAACAGAGTCACATTTTCTTTGAATTTTCATGCGCCGCAGAGGGACGGGATTGACAAAACAGGACCTACATGGACATTCTGTGCACGGCACATTCAATGACGTGCACAGCATATTTGTCGAGGACCGGCACATTTTCCGGGAATGTGCCGTGTCTGAAATCCAACACGGCTCATTGATGGCCTGGGCGGCCTCATCTGATAATGACAATGTCAATGCTGCAAGATTCGGCCACAACCAAGGTAGTCTACGTAAGACATCGTAACTGGATCTTCAGGCATTGTAAAAACATTTCGAACAAAGTTCTAAATTCGATTCAATAATTTCCCCCGTGTCTACGAAAACTCCAGATATCATAAGAGTGCCCCAACTCCGAACGTCGAACATGTAATTTACTGCGGTGCCCCGCGCCATTACTGGAACACAAACGATTCAACAAGTGGAAATGGTGCAGGGCAATAAAATATACCTTCCGTGACTTGGGTTTTTTAGAGGCGTGGGCAGAGCTAGCTTCTTCGGCTATCTGCTTGCGGGAGGACGGAGCTCTGGAACACGAGGAGGTGAGAAAATTCGCTTCGTCCACTTCTTGTCGAGGGCGGCAGGATCTCATCAGGAAAAACTCCCCGGGCCGTAGCACGCCAGTTGATTAGATAGCGCTACAAAGATCTATAGATTTCCACGCCAAGCTATCACAGCTACAGAGTATTTGCAGCCTACATATTGCTGCACCAGTAATACATAGTGCTACACTAGCTTGCAGGATATCACATGGCTTCTTACTTGCCTACTGCAGCCGCCTTCGAGAGACCTGCCAAAAGTTGAATTGATTGACCTGATTTTACCATGCCGTTCGACTCACTTCTTGAATCATCTGCAAGGAAGTTGGCAATGCATCCTACCTTCAATTCTTCGAAGCAAGTCACCTTACTCAGCGCAAACTCAGCGGCCGACTTGGTCAAGTTGTTCAACTTATTCAAATCATTAATTCCCTCCGCCAGTGTTTGATGCTGATAAAATTAAAAGGTGGGAATAAGTGGGCCAAGCAACAGGGAACATACACCGAAACTGCGTAGATGCCAGAGAAACGGTCGAACGTGAAATTTTTGACAAGTCGATTGCCGAGCGGCCCGAACCATCAAATCGCGTGATCGATGGATGTTGGTTGATATTGATGCCACGTCGACCGCGTTTCTTCCTTTTCCCCCCACCATCGCTCAACTTTGTCGTCTTTCTGTGCCCCGTCTGCCACCCATGATCTCTGAGGTCTTTGTTATTGAACTCAGCCTCCAAGCTTCAAGCCTTAAGGTCTCAGAACCGCAGGATCGGTCGCATCGCCAAGGATTGAATTTGCTGCCCTTCTTCGTCAAGCGTTCAAGCATCCAATCTCCGGTGTTCAAGACCTCCTATCAGACATTCAAGTACTCAAGTGCTCAAGCATTTCACTCAAGCACCGACTCGGTATCTCAAAACCTCAAGAGGAGACTGACCAGACACATCAAGATGACCACTGGACGATACTAAGCAAACATCTCAATCATCGAGACCTCCAGAACCCGGAGTCCAGGGCGTTCTTGTGAGGCCGTCGCAACTACATCCGGATTGAATAGGACGAGGTGCGCCACCTGGGTACTTTTTCTAACTTGATTACTCATGCTCTCTCTCAGTTTCCATTCGGTGCAGTCCATGGCGACGTTGTCCTTGCCGTTCCCCGGGTAGAGACCTCCCTCCTCGCGACCGTGACCGCTCACCCCGAATGTTGACGCAACCCCATGCCGCCCCCAACAGCATCGCCCTCTGCGTGTGCGTTGCGCTGAAAGCTCCCTCAACGTGTTAATCTTGCCTTCCTGGCTGTTTAACCGTCATCTTCGACTGGCTGCGGTGGTATTTATTTCGGGGTGATAATGTATGTCTCCGCCCCCATTCTGCGTTGTGCATATTGCATAGATAGACAATAGTTATCGTATTTACTCTCATTAGATGTACCACTTGCATACTTCCCAATCATATTCATTTTTGCCTCAACGATGCGCAGTGCTATGGGTACGAGGGCTCTGAAAGTAAGACATTATGTCGCATGATATAGTGCTACAGATCTTAGGTGAGCAGCTATGGAGTGCTATAGCTATTTGGCAGTGAGCTACAGTGAACTATATAAAGGGGGGTTGTCGACAGGACTATAAGTGTTATAGTTGCTATGTCGGTCGTTATAGACAGTCGGATTTTCCCTGATGCTGGATGTGCTCGGTCCGGGCTCCGCTGAATTTTCTTCTGCGAAAGCGTGTGAGATTCAGCCGGCTTGGGCGGGTCGAAACGTTCTTTGAAGTCCCCGTCGTCTTGTTCGTCTGGAAGGCATGGTGAGTGAAAAAATCGGAGAGAAATGGATTTCTGACGGCGTGGTATCATCGGCGTACGCATCTAGAACAACCAATTCAAATGAGTGCGTGTAAAAATGTCGGGGATTTTCGTACCGCAGAGATCTGGGATGGCGCTGGACGACAGTGAAGTCGGTTGTAGTGCTGCTAGCACCTCAAGGTCGGAATCGTGGTCGGAAGGCTGGGGTTCTGACTCCTGAGTCCGAGAGTAGCTCGAATACCTCACCCCCCCCCCCTCGTTCAGGGTACGTAACCTGATGCCGCCAGTAGCTGGCGGTAATCCGACAGCCTGGGGCTCCGTTTTGACCGCGGAAGCGAAAGCCGAAAGGGCTTCGATTTTGACACGAATCGGAGGAGATGGACACGTCGGGCCCGAGTGTCCGTGCAAGATACTCTTTGAGCATAGGAATATTGATCCATTCGTGATCAAGGAACTCCCCCGCGTTCGATGAGATGTATAAGGGTGAAATTCCATCAGCTGCCGAGCCGCGAGCCCGTCAAGGAAGCCCTGGTCGGCAGGCGTGTTTTGATGCCCATCCAGCGGCGGCAACGGTAATTTTGATGCGCTCCTCGACGCGTCGGTGGAGGCGGCGGTGGTGGTGGTAAGAGCAAGAGAGGATGTAAAAAAAATCCTACACGTGTCTCCTTCCCGAATCGGCCATTCCCTGAAGCATGGTACATTCTAAAAAGGAAAGTGTTGCGCTCAAGGCAAACACGGTACATTGATGTCAGTGCGAGCGAAATGTATCGTGTTTGATCCTAATGTACCTCCTTCTCTTATCTTCGTGTAGGTCCTGTTTTGTATATCCTCGCAGAGGGACAATATCGGGAAGAGTTAGTGACTTGGCCATCAACCACATTCTACGACGTCCATATTCTGTGAGTCGTTGGCCACGAGGTGGCGAGTTCCTCGGGTGGCAAGAAGTATCCAAGTTTGAGGGGTGCCAAGTTTCGTCCATGCGGAGCGCGACGCTGAGCTGAGCCGATAGGTTAGGACAGAGTAGAGAGCAAGTAGAGAGGGAGAAAGAAGGATTATTCTATTTAACAACCCCCCTTGTTGAGAACAACCCGGGTTGTTGGGGGTTGTTGCAAAATTAAAACCTTTGTAATTGTTAAGTCAAGATCTGATGGCCGCTGATGGCGGGCGTGGCGGGAAGGGTTCGGGGAATTGCTCGGGTACAAATAATGCTCTAAAAAGCCGAAAGAATTCACGCGCGTTGGAGATCATATGAGCTAAACCCCTGAATCTTACTGGCCGTTCTAATGTCCAGGGAGATGGGGTTCGAGGCATTTTACCATTTGTACTTGCCAAACTCCTCAGAAACTCCCAAAGCAAGACGGAAAATTGAGGGAAAATTGGAGAAGCAGTGTGAAGGTGCTCCGATGGATATGGGCCTGTAGACGCACGTGTATACTCCTCTTTGGACTCCAAATGCTGCGAGAACGGCGGTCAAAGTGATGATTTTCCTGATCTTATCAATTTTTTGTTGGCATTCAAAAATAAAACATATTTTCCAGCAACCCCCGAATAACCTCAACAACCCGGGTTGTTCTTAGCAAGGGGTGTTGTTAAATATAATCATCCGAGAAAGATTGAGAAAAGACGCCCGCTTATAGAATGACGTAACACATTATCGGCAGGACCCATCAAAGCCTGGAGCGGTCCAGAGCCGTTTGTGACTTTCACTTTTTTTTTTTTTTTTTTTGGGAGCATTTGGAATAATGAAACTCAGTCTGCAGAAACATTCCAAGCTCATCCGCTTGTTTTGCTGGTTATCCAGTCATTGCCGGGGAATTTTGTCCAGGAGGAAATGCCGTTACACACATATTTCAAACGAGTGTGGGACTCCAGCCTGAAATTTTATCCTATCCCATTTCTAACAGTCATAGGCCACATACCCACTAAAACCCCCTCTTTTGTCCAATCGTCCGGCAGTGAGTCTTCATACATAAGAAGGCCACTCCATGTGTTCAATACCAGCTGTTTATTTAGGGTAAGAGGCCAAATTTTATTTCGTTCATCAGCAATCGGTCCCATTGTAATACACCATTGATGCTTTTCAGCCAACGATTATGGATCTCAGTTGTGGTATATACAATGCCAGGGTTTTCAATTACTCGTGTCTGCCGTAAGGTCCATATTAAATGCCACGCCGTCGACACAAGAGTAGCAAACAGTCACCCCTTTTCTGGGATGATTCTGCCTTTATCTGATTTAAATTTCATCAGATTACAGCCCAGGATCAGACCCCAGCTTATATCAGGCCAGTCACTGCATTCCAAGCCCCAGTAGACAGAGGGTCTGTCTACTGGGGTAGACACAGGGTAGACAGACCTGTCTGGCTACCTAAGTCTATGATGAGTAGACATACCCAGTTTACCTGTGTCTACCCTGTAGATGGGGTACACAGACCTGAGACTGAGTTAGACCAAGGTAGACATAGTCTGGCTGACAAATCCGCTTTAAGAGGAGCTCACAGTGAACCGTAAACGAGGTGAGCACAGATTAGCCTGACATGGGTGGACAGGGTCAGTGTACCCAGGGAGACTGAGGTAGATGGAGGTAGCCAAAGGCTGTCTACCTGGGGTAGACAGAGGTAGACAGGGGTAGACGGAGGTACACTAACATGTGTCTACTCGCCGTGGTAGACATATGTCTACCCAGGTAGACAGAGGGTAGACAGAGGTAGACAGAGGTAGACCAAGGTCTGTCTACAGGGGGTGGGAACACAGTGAGTGGGTATATTTCTTTGACCAGAGCCGTTGCGTGAGGGCCCAGATAATTTTTTGGCCAGGAGCTTCACATTCTAAAGCAATATGTTCCAATGATTCTGGTACCCCACAGATATGGCAGAGACCAGGTACTTGCAACGAGTCAATGTTCAGCCAGAAATCACCCACTCTGAACGTATTGTGTATGCATTTCCAGAAAAATTCCTTTGTCAGCCGTTGCAGTGTCACGGACCGAATTGACTTCCAAATTGTCTGATCTGTGGGTGTGTACCCACAAGCTTCTTCGACTGAACATCGGATGTGATCGACATTAATAAAGGTGCTTTGCCGCTGAGCTCTTGGCTGCCATTTTCGTATAATCTTGTAAAACTTTCTTTGAGATCCCATTAACAAGAGCATCCCTGGACAATCAAACATGATGTCGATCTCTGTGTCAATTTCGACTGTATGAATTGGAATGTGCATAAGGTATACTGCGGGGTTGTAGGAGATCTTCTTAAATTGCACCCTTGCAGCTCGCTCATTTAACACTGCTATCACTGCTTTGATGAGACGAAAATTTGAGTCTAAGATATCATTCTCTGAAACCTCCTTATCTTTAACCAATGCTTTAGCCAGCAGTTCGGAGGAGGAGCATATTAAAAGGGGCCCGTCCCTTTCCGTGTTTTGGAGCACAAACAGCAAGCCTCCCAGCAGCGCTGATGAAAATGTTCGTGTTATTTCCGGGTTGTCGAAAGTCATGGAAATTCTTTCTTGACCTTGCTCGATGTCAGAGGTAGTCATGATCACAACTTTGATGAATATCTGTGCATGTAAAAACATAGTTTTTAGGTGCTGTGCTTGACCATTCAATTTATATCTTCTCATTAAGGGTTTGTGACTTTCACCTACCATGCGTCCTTGATGTGTCCAACTGCCAGTTTGCATATCCCTGAGGTTCATGTCTCTGGGTCGCAGCTGTCCAGTCTGCCAACTCGGATTTGGATCAATAACAGTGATGCCGAAGGACACTTCCTCCTCCCAGTCACCTCCCTGGCGCCGCACGGGTCTCTTTCTTGCCGAAATCGTAGCCATCGTTTCCTGGCCCGGCCAGTTGGTCCACCGATCCGTCCATCGCCGTGATGTTCGTTGCTAGACTCATAACCAGTCTGCCCTAAAGATGGCAATTCTCAGTGGCAAGCACCTTGCCATAGGCAGACTGGTACATCTCGGCTCGATCGATTGGGCTGGGCCTGAGTTTGAAAAATTTCCTTCTTGCCTGTTCTGGGCTCAAATCTCAATATTTTCTCTCCATCCAAGTTGAAGGTCAGACCAAATAGTGGACGGCTAGAATTCTGCCTCTTCAGAATTTTTATTAGTGGCCTTAGGCAGACTGGTACATCTCGGCTCGATCGATTGGGCTGGGCCTGAGTTTGAAAAATTTCCTTCTTGCCTGTTCTGGGCTCAAATCTCAATATTTTCTCTCCATCCAAGTTGAAGGTCAGACCAAATAGTGGACGGCTAGAATTCTGCCTCTTCAGAATTTTTATTAGTGGCCTTGAGGAATGGCATATCTTCGCCAGTTTAATTGGGAAAGTTAGTTCCCGGACCGAATTGACCGGTGTTGATGATCGGCACCCGCCAAAGATTTCAAACTCAGGCCCACGCCAATTGTTTGATCCGAGTTGTACCAGTCTGCCTACGGCAAAGTGCTCGCCACTTAGAATTGCCGTGGCAGACTGGTAACGAGTCTAGTTCGTTGCATCAAATTACTCAGGATGTTTTACGAAATCTGATACACGAAGCATGCTCGAATTCTTCAGAGAGCCTCGTAGTCTAGTCTCTTGTAAACAGACGCTACAACAATATGGGTGCTCGTACCTCGCATGTTGTAGTCTGTCGAAAAGGATGATGCGGCGATCGCTGGCCGCGTTATTATGTAATCTCAAAATTCGTGGTGTCCAAAACACGTACCGCATGGTGTTTTTCCACAATTTATCGGGATATTAACGTGTAGCAACCCTACTCCACCATATTCTCCAGCAAAACTTTGTCACCAACGGTTGGGTGAAAGTCGAGAATGCCCAGCTTGAAAATTGATGCGCCATCACCGGGCCGACATCCGGATGCGGGGGGACTATCGATTGCGGAAAAATGAAGGGAATAATATATTTTTGAACTGACAGATGCCTTCAAAATCCGACTGAGAATAGATCTGTTTTGAGCGAAGTGAATTGAGCACCTGGGAGGCCTGAGAGGCCGTGAGAACATATTCAAAACTCCGATGATTTGTAATAACGCGGCCACCGATACACGGTGGCGCGGTTAACTACAGACTACTCGTAGTCCAAGTCCACAGATGGATCGTATTTCTTCATCGCCGCACCTTCCATGTGTAGTTTTTGAATTATTTCCCACTGGCAGTCTAATTCCATCCCGGCGCCGAGACTGGACGGCCCTGGGACATACGTTAATGATGGAGTGCAAGCGGAAGCGCTTCAACATTCCTTCGCACACACGTTCTCGTCACAGATCACCCTCACCCTGGAACCCGAGTCTTTATTGTTCCTTTGACGATTTCCTGATGACAGCTCGCCCGGGGCACACAGTAGATTAGCGGTGCGCATCCCGAGTGTGTGTTTGGTGGGAGGCTTCTAGCTCTTCCAGTGTGATTCGGGGTGATTTATTCCGCGCCCTCCCTGAATTATATTTTGGGTAAGGCCGATCTAATTGATGATATTCGCCTACACAGCAACTCTTGCTTCGGTGGACCCACAAGTGGCCACATTTACTCTCTTTGGTTTCCAGTCGCACGGCCGCCGCCACGCCCACGTCTCCTCGAGTGATCTACGTCCTTTGCGTTGAGCCCACGGCGCAAGCTCACGTAATGGCACCCCACGACTCTACGCCTCCGAACGAGACAACACCAGGTGGCTCTGTGCATCCCCGGTCAGCGCGATGCCTCGTGGCCTCTTGCAACACTGACGCGGCCCAATCCCAATCTGTATAAAGGCACTCCATTCCTTATCTTCTTGTTCAGCACCGCCCTCATTGCGCTCCTCGATCTACCACCCACTTCTGTGCATAGTAATGCCCGACCTCCACACATCCACGTTCGATACCACATTCGTGCAGATGCACGCCACCTGTGACAGTGCTCAATGCGATGGGGATTCGGGGCCCCACTCCGACTCTCCGCACAGGATTTCGCCCACCTCGTTGGCTCCCGACGAATTACGTCGACAAATTCCCGATTCATCGCCTCCCAACGGTCATCCACTCAACACTTCGACTGTCCACCGTGCTCCGCCACCGACTCCGTCCGAGACAGACACGCGTTCTTCACGGGACAGTCTCCCCGACGACGAGTTCGTGCAGCGACTCCGGATCCGGCTCTTATCATTGTACGGATTAGGGCGGATTATTAATTGAGTACACTGCAGACGTTGTTGAATCTTGTTCTCGTATCGATGTATGTCTATTCTCTCACCTGCGTTATCCTGATACGCGGATCGCCATCGAATCTGTATCCACATTTGCACGATGTTTCTCCTTTCCCGCAATTCGAATTTTATATGCATCGTTCCGAGTGGATTCTAACAACAGATTCGGAGAAAATCTCTCCCGCTAAATTCGAGACATCATTCGGACCTTACTCGGACCGTAACCCTACTCCGGAACATGATGGGTAGAGAAATACAACATCGGATAAAATATAAGTACAGAAACTTTGCATTACGTTCGCTTCCGAGAAGACATAGATACTTCGGAATAAGCTCAATTTTCCCTTGCCATTGTCGTGACCTTCTTATTTAATATCCGTCGCGACCAGTTTCAGGAAAGTTGTACTCGACCTGCGCGCACAAATCAATTGTGTAATTCCTTCGTCGGGGATACGATAGTGCCATTTCCCCCTCCACTCAAAACTCCGGACCCCCAAATATTAATATTGCGGCAGCGGCAACGACAAGGGCGGGATTATGCAGCAGACCGAAAAATCATGGTGAGTTCCCTGTTAAAGAGGAACTGTTTAAACCTCCCGAATGGTTTGGCCCCTCATTCACGAGTGTCAAGCCCATCTCGAGTTGAAAAAACTAGATTTTACGTTCGAAGCGGATCCATATGCCGAACATTTGGAGTATGGAATTCAGGACCCATCCAGGTATTCGGAAATTTGACTTGCTGCCGGGGGGAGATACAGAGTATAATACAGAGTGCTTGTAGATATTCAAGACTTTCATCGTGCTAGCGGCCACGGTCAGGGAGGCTATCAAAACCATATCTTTACTCCATCGCACTAAGTGGGACGGAAGATATGAATGTTGCCCTTCATTGATAGCTCAACACTCACCGAAAGCATCAGAAAACCTCCTCCCAATCTTCGTCCCCGTCCAATTGAATTAGTAGTTCGCCGATTTTCGGACGCACAAGGTCGGGATAGATCTGTAAATAATCGCGTGCGGGAGGCAGGCTTCTCGCGATACTCGCCAGGCCGTCGCGCTGTTTACACAGGGGGCAAAGGAGGTGGCACTTGTCATAAGGGCACCCGAGTGGCATTTGCTGCGGCATTCCAATGGCACTTGCTCGGTACTTGCCATGGGCTTATGTAATACAAGTGTATCTGTGCATGAGTTCGATTCTCTCTAATGGCATCCTTTCATTTTGGACCCATTCTCAACCCAGTGACCATTTAGGTTGCACATGTCATGGCTTTCAGTCCAAGGAAAATAAACTTGCAGCATGAAACCTTCACTTCGTAAGGGGACAATGAGATAAAATAGGATTGTCAAAGTTGTATGCACATATACAACATGGTATTATTCAAAACAGTGCTGAGTGGACGGTGCAAGCAAGTATGGGATGGCCGTGATGTGATGCAAAGATATTGAAAAAAGGATACATTAGGGGAGAGAAGGAAAAGAGGATCAGGTGAAATATAATGTAATTGAAATCTTACAACACGGCCATGGCTGAGACTATTGAGTTACTGACATGTCACCATATCAGGCAGTTAAGAACTGGAAAAAATACCAAGTACAAGTGACTCACCCATCAGACATCTGTTGGAATATCGTTGCTATATACATTTGTTTGTGGTTCTTACATAATGGATTCCTTTGTCTTCTACGTTCGTGTGCGCGCTTCAGGCCTCTCTGTTTCACAACATCCAAATATTAATACAGTAGTACAGACAAGCTGGGGCAAAATTCTAGAACTGTTCGCTGTGCCCATGAAGGGAACAGCTATTGTTTTGACAGGGTAGGTTGGGAGGGGCAAGAGCTTAAGCACTGGAATTCTAGCTCCAAAGGAGGTACCAGCTCCTTGTGAATAATGTCTGGTCAGCTATAAATGTAAAATTGTCTGCAAGAAAATTCCATGGCCCAGAGCTGGAGTGCACAAAGGCATATCTTGTTCTGTGTTCATTTTCCATGGACCAAACTCCATGACATATGCAACTTAAATGGTCACTGGGTTGAGAATGGGTCCAAATGAAAGAATATCATTAGAGAGAATCGAACTCATGCACAGATATGTTTGTATTACATAAGCCCATGGCAAGTACCGAGCAAATGCCATTGGAATGCCGCAGCAAATGCCACTCGGATGCCCTTATGACAAGTGCCACCTCCTTTGCCCCCTGTGTTTAGAGCTGCTCGACCACACAGGAAACATAATCACCCAGGGTGTCCATCCACCGCGCCCCAGCACCAAATGCAATTGGAGGCGTTGGCCACTTGTGGGCATCTGTGCGAACCGCACCAGAGCATCTGACCCAATGTCATAATCCGACACCGGGAATATATCGATCCAGCCGCGCCGCGTGATGCGCGTGTAGTCAAACACCGTGAAAAAGGGGACTCCGGGGTGCGCATACATGAATTGGAGCTGCCGCCCCAGCACCTCGGGTAGCAGGCCCGCGAAGAGGAAGTTGTGCTGCATGAATGCCCGGATGAACGATCTTTCCCTGGGGCTGAGAATTTCACGGGGACCTGTGTGTTCGAACAATGGGACTTCGCGTGTGAGAAGATTACGTGCAACTCACGAAATGATTTTCGGGTCTGTGTGTCCTGACAGGCGGCCTTGTGTCCCTTGATCCAATCTGCCTTCTGGCACTCCTTCGAACAATAATATGGAACGCCCCATTTAGAGCATTTCTGGAATTGTGATTTGGTGGCCATTTTCAGGCACTGCACTGTATAAGCGCCCGGAATAGGAGAGCGAGGCGATTGACTTGCCTGCATGTTTTCGCAAGCCTTAGAGGAGATCCAGTTCCCTGACTCGAAGTAATCCAACCCTGCCAGGCGATGGACCACGAATACTTCAAACGCCTTCCACGACGCGTAGACCGCGGACTCGGGAGTGCCTTGACCAATGCCGTAACGAATCCATTGGATAGCGTCGCCATGCTGAAGGGACCTTCGCCGTCTCGCCTGAAATCGACGAGCTTTAGCGCAACCACGATGGTACCAATTGTGACGGTAGATGGTGGGCGAGCAAGAGCCATGTCGAGGTGTTTCAGCAGAAGGGAGACCAGATTCTGCATGCCGCCAACTCCATCCAAGATCTCCTCGAAATGGCGGGCGTTCTGGACGTTGCCAGATATGAACACAAGAAGACTGTACATTTCATTCCAACCATCCGGCTGGATCACGACGCCCTTGTGTGTGATTATTCCGTTATTGTCCAGAATCGTGGCCCACCAACTCGCTAATATCAATCGAAGGCCGGGGGCCGGTTGAACAACCGCGGAGGTGGTTGGATGGTGTCCGATTGGGAGGATTATTGTCGAGTAGACACTGTAGGCCTGGTTCTCCGCGATGGCGAGGAACCGTGATGGAATGACATCAAAGTAACTGTGTACGAAAAGAATCCACGGGTATAGGCGGGGCCAGAGATCTACATATGTACCCTCAGGCACAATACGCATGTCTATTAACCTCGCCAATAGGTTAAGCGCCACTGTTGCTGCCCGGACACGGTGAAGTTCGTCGTGCCGCGCCGGTGTGCATAAGATCGCATCGAGCTCTTGTGAACTTGGAATTCCTGTCGGCTCGAGACGGACAAATACCAGAGGCAGCATGAGTGCCGCATGGTTCAGAGACATGTTGTGCATGGACAGAAACAGTCGAACTAGATCCTTGCAGGACCCATCCGCGGCGGATTTCGCCGCGCTCTAATCAATGGAATGTAGGTGAGATTCCGGGAAGGGAGGGCATGGACACATACCCGCAAGGATAGAGGGAATTTAGACAAGGCCGAAATCCTTAAAGCTTCATCATGCATGCATCTTGCTTGTCGCGTGGCGGAGAGGAAGAAAGGGGTCGGTAATCGATGGCCGCTATCACGGTCCGTTGTCTTGGTTCTCGGCCCGGCATTCCGCGCCGATTATGCCCCGATGTCTTCTGACCAGACTCCTAATCTCGGTCAGTGCTACTAGTGCACACTCACCCCCGACGCCGACGGTACAGTGAAAGAAAAAAAAATCGGACGCATCAACAAAGGTCATTGGGACATAAGCCGATCTTGCTCAACGAAATCTAGGATGGCGTCGACGGCGGTCGTACCTTGAAACTTGTGAAGCCTCGGCAAACTCGGATTCCCTGTTCCAATAATCCGGGAGATGAGATGACAGTTGTGAATCTTGACCGATTCAAAGCCAGTACGTGGTTCAGAGTAAAATCTGGGAGGCGGTTCTGGGGCGTTTCACGAGGCGGTTCTGGAGGCGGTTCTCATAATTGCTTTCATCAGAATCGTGGGAGAACCGTCGAGAACCGCCTCCCAGTTTTGACTGACCCGTTTTCGACAGACGGTTCTTGCAGCCGTTTCTCGCTCTGCTAATTATTTGTCCCTCATTAGTCCTAGTTATGTTACAAGATCAATACATTTTATTTCACCTCTTGTGACTGCAAATTCTGGGTCCCTTTTTTTTCTTGCTGCACGGCATATCGAGCGCGCCCCAGAACTGTGTCACGGGCCCGGTGCACCAATCACATCCTGGACTTGAATCTGTCCGGACATGCACTGATAGCAGCAATTGTACTTGATAAATATTTGGATTTCTTTAGAACATTAAGCCTGAGAACGAGAACCAGAACCGGAACCGGAATCGCATGCAGAACCGCCTCCAGAGGCGGTCCTGAAAATCGAGGCGTTTCCGGTTTTTCCCACGATTTATTAATTCGAGAACCGACTCCAGAACCGCCCTCAGAACCGCCTCTGAGCTTTACTCTGACCGTCCCTAATGATGAAAGGATACTGTCTTTTTTGCAATCAATCCGACAGCGGTGTGACATTTTCGGCAAATTCGTAAATCCCATCAATCGACAAAAAGTTATTGGCGGGGTCCCCGATTTTTGGTGTGACGCGTGGCCGTCGAATTGAAGGAAAAAGACAGTACAGAGGCCGTGTTTGCGAGGATGTGCACGTCGAACCGGCCATTATGCCAATATGGTACATTGAACCGGCAAAACCTGCAGCTGAGTTATCCCGACATATTACGATGGTGGTAACAACACAACTGGCCAAATAAAACTTGGGGTGTGGGCCGTGGTGTCACCCGGCAAACCTCGTACTTATTTATTTTTTGGCATACAGTCACAGCCCTCGCAACTCAGGCAATATCTCAGCAAAGCCAGCTCCAGGTGCTGCCTCTGATCTGGACCACATTAAAACCACATATGTTATGGATGCATACTCCATGGGACACTTCACTAAGATGCCTGTTGTTAGCAATGAGCACAATATGTGGGACCCAGTCTTTGACACCAGCCCTTCACAATAATCCAGATGTTAATCATTATTCCAGCAACATCAGATAGGACCAGATGAGGAACAGGTCCTTGAACAAACCACTGGAAGTACCTGTATTAAATTCCCACCAGCCGTCCAATCCAAATAAGCATCATTGTACATAATTAATCTTGCAGGAAAGAGTTTACTGTAAAAAGTTTGAATTTTAATTTACATACTGCCTGCCTGAAATAAAAGGCACTCACCTTGAATAGAAATATGTTCATATTATTGAATTCACAGTCACACCAGACACACTCGTGTGGAGGGACAATGGAGATCCGCAAATCACAAACACAGAAGACAAAAATAGATATAAACCAGTAAGCAAGGTAGCTCCCAAGTTTAATGCAGACTGGTGGAGAGAGACAAATATCTACTGTGCAGAGTTATCATCTAGGAGAAAGAGATGGAGGCCAATTTTTAATTTTGTTCTGAGGCAGATATGTGTCCCTGAAATTAGAAATTTGGTTGAAATCCAAAAGAGTTCAGGCAGGTAGTATTACACTGATGTGGAAGAGGGCTACACATTTTGAGGCATATTGGTTTCTTGTCATGTCCATCATGAGAAGAAAGACTGAATAAAAAAGGAATGCACTCCCCAGGTTCGAACTGTTGACCTCAGAAGTACGCTCGGAATTAGCCGAATACACAGCCACTAAGTAGTCACAAGAAATCTAATGAAATCTCTGAAAAAGACTTCAACACAGCCACTATTTTCCTTGTACTATAAAATCGTAACTGATGATTCGCGCAGCTCGCGAAAAGCTCATGTAAACTTTTAGACTTGGGGTGTAGGCCGTGGCCCAGCCCGGCAAAACTCGTACTTAATTTTTTTAAAAATGAGATATCTGTGTGACCGGAAACTCCCAAAATCTCAAACCAGGATCCTGGTATATCGAGGGGGGCTTCAATTAATTAATTCATAAGCAGCACATAAACATCTCAAAATGAGAGAAAGAGGAACAAGCAATCAGAAGCTTGATTGTCAATTCCATTACATTTCTGTTGCAGGTGTAGCGAGCAGGAGAAACAATCCTCCAGTCAGATGAGGGATGGGTACTGGGTACTGGGGTGCTAAACATTAAGTGTCTGGGTATTGTTCCCTCCTCCATGGAGATGGGTATCGGACAGCTTTGTACACGGCCAAACGGAAGTTTTGTGAAATCTTAAGATCAGTTGTTGTAACTTTTCCTAAGACCCGAATAGCCACATTCCGCTAGATATTTCTTACGATAATCATAACAATCTTTTTGTTCCGGCATTGTTGAGACTTTCCTTACCAATTTGTCAAGACCTGTCGCGCCGTAAGAAATACTTGTCGAGTCGTAAGACACCGGCACGGCAAGGGAGGTGCAACCGGTGATGCCCACCACTCTGGAACGCTCCATGACTATTTCAAACTCCGTCGCTATTTGTTTGTGGTTCGAGTTTGGCACGTGTCTTCTCGCCAACGACCTCAGGCTCTGCACCGATTCCTCCCCGCGCTCCCTGCGCTGCGGGTGGAGTTGAAAAGTTCCAACATCAAGACTTTGTGTCACTGGCAAGACAGCTTTCAGGTATTCCAAACGACCAGTCTCGCAGGGAGCATTGTGCTGGTGCTGGCAAGTCTCAGAATTTCTCTCCTCAGCTCTGCTCTCTCCACATCTCGGGTCAAGACTGCAAATCTAACTCTGGTAATATCAAGACCTTCAGAAGATGTACAAAGAACTGGTTGGACCTTCCTCCGTGTCAATTCTCAAGCCTGCAAGACCATCAAAGATATTTTCTGCAAGACCATTTCCTCTGCCGCATCCCAAACACCCCATGCCTTGGCTCTTTCCACCAAAATTAAGAACACCCTCATGCTGTTTGCTAGGTTCGTGTCTGGTATTCTCTGCTCCCTCCCTCTCAACAGGTCACCTGAAGCTGATGTTGTATGTGAGTTGGCCGTCGCCAACAGCACTGGGCTAAGTTTATTATGTTCTTATCTACATGGCTTCAATATATTCTGCTTCTCTCCTCTATGAATGTCCCTGAGCTGTATGGTGGGGTGCAAGCGCGGCGCTGCCAGGCTAATATTCCAATTGACCTATCCCAATGCACTGTAAGACTCGGACCGGGTTTTTTTGACTGGTTTACCCGGTCACATTCTCCATTCACTCGCTACGCAGGTTAATACTGGGTTAAATGGGAACGGGTTATTTTAGCCCAGAAACAACGGGCTACTTGAATGACCCACGTACCTAGTTAGTTTTACCAGATATTGGTTGCCCAGATTTTTAACCAGTTAGATGGGTGATTCTAATCCAGTTCTGAGGATGGTTACATTGATCTGTTATCTGGGCTATAATCACAGGTCCTTTCTGTGAACAGAAAAAGAATGCATTACTCCAATATATATAACGGCATTCAACCACCCAACCTATGTTTGGATAAAAAAAATACAAACAATTCACACATCAAGAAAATCTTTTCTTTGGGAACCCGAAGTGTTGAAATAAGTCGAAATCTGACCAGTCATTCAAACTCCGCCATCACATGAGGCGATATGGCGTGATTTTGATCGAAGTGATGGCAACCAAAGCCACGTCGCTTTTCTTTTCCCCTCATCTCGTCCCTCCCCGGCTTCCCAAAACTCACCTCAACGAGCCAAACACATGCTGCAAATGCCCTGTCCTGCTGTGCTACCCTTTCCCTGTGCACTTCCAGCAAGATCTTCAATGTCTCAAGACCGTTTCGGCTCTTTCCTGGGTGCCTGTGTCTTTCCCTCGGGCCTCTTGTATTGCTCCAGTCCTATCAAACACTATCTAAGTCTTTCCTCCTCCTCAAGTCCCTTCACAAGTCCTCCTCAAGTCCCTCCCCAAGCCCTCTCTCCACTCCCTCCTCCCGACATTCACGTCATTCCTTGGCACTCTACAGCTGATCGTATTTCTCACCTCAATATTGTTGTCCCAGCAGCCGTGTGCCGTGTCAGGTCCGGAGATCTGTGTACTTCGATCTCATTTCTTGTGCCTTGCGCTCGTAAATTCAACGCGCACTTCGAAGCATCTACTTTCCTACACCCTTTCCACCTCCTCTTCTCCATCAGCTTTGTTCTACTGTGTCCCTACTTCCTCCCCTTCACTGCCGGTTGTGTCGACCCAGCTGTGGTACATATATATTCGATTGTACTGTTGGTTGTATTAACTCAATAAATTTTGCATGTTATTTGGCGCCCTGAGAACGAGTCAACACTACTGGGTGTCCAGGTGATTCCTAAATGCTAGATTTAACCAGGTAGTTGGGTTGCATGTCCCGTTTGCCGGGTTAAAATATTGCCCTTACAATGGGTGTTTTTAACTAGGTAGGCGGGTTTTATTCACCCGGTATCCAAAAACTCATTAAACGGGCTACAATGACCCAGTAGAAGCTGGGGGAAATGGTGCTCCGGACCGAGTTAAATCCCAAATTAAAAGGGTGAAATTCACCTGAAGGTAACCCGTTTCCGACATGGAACTTTCACCTGTTTAGTGGGTTACTTGGACTGAGTCCCGGTTAATTTCACCCCTTATCTGGGTTACATCCACTCATTCACCGGGTTGAATACCCAGTCAAAAAAACCCGTTCCGAGTCTTACAGTGATGGGGACCATCAGTCTTAGAATAATCTTATGATCCTGTGTTTTAAGAATTCGTAATGGGTCCCCAAGCTCGATTATAATAACAAAACTGTTGTGAAATTTTAACTTCTTGAATTTTAACGAAGCGTTAAGTTAACGGTGCGGCCGTGTAGTAGACAGACATGATCCACAATACCTAAATAGGGTCGTTCACAATAACCCTTTTTCTCCCTTTTCTCTCCTTTTTGATGTTCCCATCAAAATTCATTGAGGTTTTTTTTCCTCTTCCACTTAGAGGTGTAAGAAGGATCCAGATCCAAAAAAATCAGGTTCCCATGTCCAAAGTTTGATGAAAACCAGAAAAAAATGAGGGATAAATGGAACAAAAATGAGTTATTGTGAATGGGTGAGCAAGGGTATTTTGAAAAAGGGGAGAGAAAGAGAGCCTTCCGGAACTTATATTTCACCTAGAATATTTGGAGGTCTGTTCAGGGTGCATTTGAGACGTTGGAAGGAGATAACCTAACAAGAACTGGAGAAAGGAATCACTGCAAAAAAGGGCCCTTTTTGAAAAGACCACATGTAGAGCTTTTTGATCCCTTTTCTTCGGTCCCTCTTGTGAAAAAGGGAGTAAAAAGGAGTGCAAAAAGGGAGCAAAAAGGCCTATTGCGAAAAACCCTAATGACAGTGACAGTGATCCAATGCCAGGCAGCCAGAACAAATCAAAGGATAAAAGTAACAAAATGCCCCGGACTCTTCATTGCAAGCTACTGGAGATCATGTGGGCCCCAGGGAATCCCAGTTGAGGGTAGTACCAGAGAAGAGAGAGAATATAGTTTGACGTGATTATTTCTGAGATCAAATGGTCTTCAAAAATAAGCTGATGAGATATTGTAGCTACCCCAGCGTCTGGACAAGTTGGTGTCAATTTTTAGAGGTAATAATTAGCTAAAAAAAAAAGACCAACCGAAAAAAGGAATCCAATCATCAGGTTCGAACCAACGCCTGTGGACGTCAGAAGTACGCTCGGCATTCGCTGATAGCACAGCCACTATGCAGTCACAAAAATTCTAATGGAGTCTCTGAAAAACCTTTCAACACAGCCACTATTTTCCTTGTACTATAAAATCGTAACTGATAATTCACTCAGCTAGTGAAACGGCCATGTAAACTTTAGACTTGGGGTGTGAGCTGTGGCATACGGCCTGGCAAAACTCGTACTTATTTTTTAAAAGACAATGGCACTCGTGTGTGTAGATGTGATGTGAGTTCTTACATCTCAACTGGGATTCACACATTTCAGGTATGATTCAGGAGCATTCAAATATGCATTGTCGAAGAATGATGTCTTGGCTTCCAGATCACCAGGGCAATCAATACCTAAGGGCCATTCCTCGGCCAGCAGCTGTTGCTATTTTACGGTCAGTTGCCACACCAGTATTCCACAGATTCAGGCATGTGGCTTATCTTGAGCTGAAGCATATAATAAACGATGTGTGTCTTTCCAGCAATGTTTTCAAAGTCTGACCACTGACAAGATAGGCATATAGGGACTCTTGCGAGATTCAGGAAAGGCACATTGTTGAAAGGTGGTTTGCAGTGGTAGGAAGATTGAAAGCAGGGAAAAGAGTTGAGATACACTTCAGCTGGCTCTGTGGCATTAACAAAGGCAAGCAATCTTAAGGACAACGCAAGTGATCAAACAAATGTGGGTCAACAGCTTTGAGTAGATATTAAGGCCTTCATACATTCATGTATCCTAGTCAATCTTATCTTTCCTTCCGCCTCTCTGTCATCTGAGTGCTAGCATGAACACCATTCATGGTTGTGCTATCTTCAAACTCCACTGGAACCAGTTTATCTTTTGTGGCATGTTGCAGTGATTTTAGTGGCCAGAGTGACAATCCAATGCCTGTGCTTCTTCTGAATCAATGTGAGGAGTGAAAAGAGAGACAGACGAAAAAAGGAAGCACTTACCAGGTTCGAACACACGCCTGAAAACCTCCGGAGTACGCTCGGCATTGGCCGAGACACAGCCACTAATAACTCACAAAAAATGGAATGAAGCCTTTAGAAAAGACTTCAACACAGCCACTATTTTCATTGTACTATAAAATCGTAACTGATGATTCACGCAGCTCGTGAAACGGCCATGGAAACTTTTAGAAAAGAACGAGAACTTATTACATAAGTACTCGTAAAAAGAACGAGAACTTATTACATAAGTACTCGTAACCTCTGCATCTCGAGATCCTGTTCACGGACCGGTATTGTGAACAGCATTCAAGGGTACGGATACTTAGCATACATCTTGTTCAGGTTTGGCCACTCAGATGATTGGGTGGGCGCATGATCTGACTTATGGGGACGCATTGGAAGGCACAACCACCTGGAAAACTCTGTACCAAATATCCTACATACAGAGAAAGACAGTATGCTCATGTTCGTATGCCTCTGTTCTTGCATCCGTGACACTGGAGAAAATGAAATAAGAAAACACCACTACGAAGTAGTGCACGCGAAGTTCGTGATCTAGACGGAAAGGAACAGGAGGTAAGTACATCTCGAGGCGTACTGGCTAGAACCAGGACGCAAACTCACCTTATCGTTCCATGAGTCAGTCGTCCATATACCGCCCGTGTCATCGCCGGGGTACTCGAAAGACCATTCCCCATCGTTCGTGTCGCAGTTGCCGGAGCTGAAAGGTAGATAAATATACAATATATATTCATATCTGTGTCCGGGTAACAGACATACCTAAAGGCTATGGAAACAATCAATAAACGGGGAGGAAATACTCTGCACGATGCGCTCACCAAAACACGTCGCACCGGGGTCAGGCCCGAAGCTCGAAATCGTGTCCCGCCATGGGCTATCGAGCACGATGCACTCATTCAGCGGTTGCACAGCGTATCTGTCAGATGGTGAGAAACCCCCGGTTCGAAAGCTCAAGAGGAGCTAATGAACGTTAGCGCACCCGCACTCTCCTTGCCAGTCCACATTTATGCAGATGAACACCCCGCCGGGTCTCTGTGCACAGACCGTGAGAAGGGCGGTGGTTTTACGACAGAGGCGCGTACCCCGATGTCGGCCTGGACCGACCCAAGCTTCTGGGATGCAGCACTGGCGCTCGTGCCGGCGGGTGGGGTGAACGGTCCCATGGACCTGCCGAACGCCGAGGCGGGGAGCGTGGTCCCGTTCCACCCAACCGCGAGTTTCCAGTCCTTCGGTTTTATGACCGCCGCGCTCGTGGCCAACGGGAGGCAAAGTGAGATGAAAGCAGCAACGATGGCAACACGAGACGATCTGGAGGGAACCATAGTGCGATGCAGATGAGAAAGCCCTTTAGACTGGGGTTCCGATGGTCATGGATGTGTCTTCTCATCGCATACATATATACACGGACCGATGGAGTCCGGACCGGAGAGGACCCTTTTTTGGAACGCCGCGCGCTTCAATTTCGGTAGTAAGGACCATTCGGGTGTTTCACGACCAATGAGACGACAGAGTATTTAAATGCGGACCTGAGCATCACAGAGATCACAGACTGTATCGCCGACGCGTTCTGTCCCTGGGACCTGACATCTGACATGGAAAATGGGGTCTTAGAGCGGCAAACATCGGAACGGCAATACGATGGGCACGCGGCATTGCATGCAATTTGGATTTTGGATGGAACAAATGAAGATTTCCTTACGCATACCTTGAGCGTACTGAGTTCGGGGTTTCGACACAGGAAAAGGATTGAGTGCGGACATGCACTGTTTATAAGAGGATCGCAAATAGATGCAAGGTGTCTCGGAAGAATCCCACCTGGTGGTGGACGAAGGACACTGAGGCAGCGCGAGAAGTGTCTTCCTTGGTTCCGCGGTCGGATCAACATATAAGTAGACCACGTTATTTCGGTACATTATGTGCGCCAACAGACGGGGACTCACCTTGAAAACACGGAGTTTAGGGGATCCACAGAATTTAGCAGACTCCCGACAATTGTTAGATGGCCAGTTGGCTTCCCCGGACCAGAAATCGATAGATAGGAGAGATCCAGATGTTGGGTGAGAGACCGTCATGATTTGACGAATCAGACTCCATAACATGACGGTGTCAGTCATCCGGGTCAAACTTATTTGCGTTTCTTCGCCGGATCTGTACCGCCCTGTCAATGTTTACTGCGAGGCACTAGTTGGGAGTTGATTAGTGCGAAGAAGAGAATTCGCGGAGACTACAGTTTCATATAATTGCACCAGAGATAAAAAGAAACGCACTGGACTAGAAATGCACGCGGCGAAGGTCTTCCAGTAGCGTTCGACGGAAATGTTTCAGACTATTATCTCCTGCGAGGAAAATTGGCATTGCGATGCGGATGAGGGTGGGCGACTGGAAGGAAGGTTAGTCAATCGAAATAAGATGCAACGGAAACACGATGGAAGAGGGTGGAGGGAGCCGTGTAGGAGAGAGATCAAGGAGAAGGAGACGGCCGATGGTCCTGTTCCATCCAAGGGTACACCGGCATTCAAAAAAAGTATATAGGGCCAATTTTATTTTTTCACCCCTCGGCGCTGGACTAACTAACATACGTCACTGTTCCCACGCTCCTTATATAGTAATTATGCACGTGTTTGAATTGCCGGCCTTGTTGAACTTGAAATAAACCTCCAACGATGTTTACTGCACCGCACAGAAGCCTTCAGAAAGCATTTTAGCAGGATGGAAAAGATATACAACAGGTTCCTCGACTATATCGATGTTATATGCCGTATATATTAAGTCCACCGAGTACGTTTTGAAGAGCTCACAAGGAGCTCACCAAGGATGTGCGTGACTCGCACTTCCAGTGTTGGGTCGGAACTGTTTTTATCGCTGCTGCCAGCTGAGCTAAAAGACTCAATGGTTGGACATGGGAAAGTTCGGCCCTCGTGCGGTGTCCTGAATTTTGAAAATAAATTTTGTATTCAAATATAATTGATGAGGACACCTACTATCGGCTGTGTCCGTTGCTTCATGCGAAGTGGTTACTATCTCTCTTGCTTTTGATTTCCCATCGCGGCCAGGCCTCCGGTTCGAACCCTGCCTCAGGTTTTTTTTATTTTACCTGAACGCTTTCTTTCTACTAGTCGCGGCTCCTTTGATCACCATTCTACGGAACTTGTGTCTTTTATCCTTCCATATTCAGAGTATTTTTCCATACATGCAAGAAATATCTATTTACAAACCTCCATTACATTTTGCCCTATTATTCCTGCCATTACAAGTACTCATTTGTGTCACTCGGCCCGTTTCTCTACATACTTGGCATGTGCGGGTTCGAGTTGGTTGAGATGAACTTTGATCCCATGCAATGAATCCCTGCTGGTGGGCATTGATAGGTACAGGAATGAAATTTGGGACTGTAATCTGCACTCTGGAAGATGCTGCAACCTGCACAATAAAATTAACAAGAGCTAGTACCAAAGATATGGATTCATACCAGCTTGTCTGGTTGGGGAATGTACTGATGCCGAGTGGTTGTAATATTTTCTGGATTTGGGATCTCCATAATTTGCCTTGAGGATGTCGCAACCTGCATTATGAAAATTAGTGAGAGGTGGTATTGAATATATATATCCATACTGTCATGTCTGGCAGGGGAATGGAGTGATTCTGAGTGAGGATAGGATTTTCAGGATTTGGGTTCTGTACAATCTGCGTAGAGGACAATGCAACCTGCAAGGGAACATATATCAGTGATCAGCTACAGCCAAGGTCTGATAAAAAAATATGCACCGGAATTATTGGGCTCGAAGGAGAGAAGGGGTCATCAATGATAGGCACATACTCTGCCAGAGTAGCAAAAGCTGATATTGGGGGCAGAACCTTGGCAACATGTGATGCAGATCTAATTCGCTGTGTGTTCAGCATGCGTTGCTCCCTCGTTGCAACCATGGTCTCTCTCTGGACTTGACGAGCTTTCCATTCTTTGTATTGTGAAGAAAGATGTTCTGGCAACTTGTAGAAAATTGTCTTGCCATCTGCTTTCTGTGACCACCAACCAGCCATCCTATCGAATGCGGGCTGCCCTGTTGGTACGAACCAATCACCACCCAACTTCACTTGCTGATCAAAGAATGTGATTTCTTGTGGGGTGTGGACAGGAATAACAGCATATTTTGTACGCTGGGCTGTTGCTAGATATTCATAAATATCTGTTCGCTTGCCACTGAGGGTCCCAAGATTCAATTTGAGTGGAAACACAGTGGAGAATGATAAAGCACTGTCTGCCATTTGTGAAGGATCCAAGATGGGAACACCATCAAATCTTCCCTGAATTCGAAGTGTATCTGGAATGCTAGTAATTCCAAACTGTTCTTTAGTTGGAGGGAAACTAAATGGGTTACAGTCATTGAACAAGATGGGGGCATTGCATGGGGCATCCCACGGAATTTCAGCCTGGATGCGGATTTTTTCGTGTTCAATCCAAGGATCATAATGACCATGATATTCATTCTTTCCTCTGATGTGGACAGCATCCATCTCAGTATTGTGGCGATGTTGGAAATCAGCAATTAGTGCATCGGCCAAAGGGGGTGAGGCATTGAGAGAACCAAATTTCTTTATGATGTGGGTGTGAACTGCTCCTTCAACATCATTTGTTCCCCGACGACAGTGCCAGATGTTTAGGCCAGCTTCATCAGTGCCTTTATACACATACAAAGAGACTCCATTGGGGTCTGAGACCCATCCCTTTTGAACATCATGAAGGACTGCATCTGCTTTTTTCCAAGACTCTGCATCAAACAATTTCAAGACCTTCTTATCCACAATGCAAGTCACTGGTCCCCAGCATTTGAAGAACTCTTTCAAGATAGGATACAAAACACCTTTCACTGGGATATATCTCCGCACTCGCTTCCAGACCCAATCTGGCCGTTTATAGTGTTCTGCTTCCCAAGTAGTTCCTTTCTTCTTGAAATAGTCAATGAGACGTTGCTTGTCGCCTTTATCTGGAACAAGCATTGTATCTGAAAAGGCTGCAGCAAAGTGATTATGGAGGACATGTTTCTTCTTCAATGTCTTTGTGACTTTAGCCATCTCATGGAAAACATCGGCAAAAATATTTGATGAGTTTCCATCTTGACTAGAGGACTGGACATATTCCATTGGAACATTATCTTCATCAGGTTCATCTGGGTCATCACTGTCATTCCCTAGATCAATGACTTCATTATCCACCGTGTCGTGCTCTGAAGAATCAGTTGTAGGAGGTAGGATGACAGCAACATCCCCAATGAGTTCTGGAGGTCCATCCATGGACATAGATGGAACCGGTTCCAAGCTACGAGTTCTCAAAGACGATAAATTGACCACGGCTTTGAAAGAGGTACTGCTACCCTTCAATTGGGTCAAAGTCTTCTTATGATGTGTGAGGATGCAATCTGGTGCGAGAACAGTGGTAATTTCAATGAGAGCTCGAGTTCTTGTTGTGGAGACACTGATATTCACTTCTTCCTGATTTTCTGAGCCTGTGATAATTGGGGATTGACGGGGTTGAGAAACCAAGACCCCTTGTGCTACTTCTTGCTTCCACAGATATACAGAGATTGGTTGCCCAACTGGCCCTGCAAAAGATAAAGGGAGACCAACTGATGCACAGTCTTTGAGGGTCTGCCAGTTTTCTAAACAAACCCAAGCATCCAATGCAGCATACTTGACTTGCTCTGTGTTAAGGGTAGGGGCATCCCAAGGAGAGTCCCGTGCTTCCTTTGACAGGTTTGTATGCAGGATTGCAGCTGTGATCGCAGAAAGGGAGGCAGTGCCCTTTGCAATAGCGTTCTTGGATTTTGCAAATGCACCAAGTTCAATGACACCAGGTAATGTTCCATTGACTTTTGAAGGAAGTTTGTATTCCGGAAAATCACGAGCAAGCTTGGCTAAGTCTCCTCCAATATTTCTGCCAATCTTTACAACTTGTTGTGATAGCAGAATTGTGAGTAATGGAGAGGGCAATGCCTGAAGCAAATGTGTTCGCAGGAGAAACACCGTAGTTTGAAGAGCAATTTGCACTAGAGAAGTCTTCTTTGATTTTCGGGAGAACTCTGATCCAGAATATTCCCATTCCATGTCAAATCCGGCATGAATGACAACAGAATCATTGACAATGTCTGAGAGGATCATATTACAAGCGGTGCTAATCTCAGCTTCAGAGGAGCAAATATTGACAGTGACATTGGCTGGAAGTGACATGAGTGGTAGATCTGAGAAGTCCTCAATCTGAGTTGCATCAATATTGTCCCGCAGAGTTGGAATGCAATCAAGGAATGTAGCAGCATCACTGGCAACATTGTCTGTCCAGCCAATGCGCACAGGTGGATGACCATGTGAATTCAATGATCTGACCATTTCCTCCAGACCGGAGCGGATATGTGCAAGTGACTTGGTTGGGACAAAAGCCTGATATCGAATTTGTTCATATTCATTCACTACTGTCACTGGGGACAAGCAGCAATATACAGGGGCCGGATATTGCCAGTATATAGGTAGTATATTTTAAATATCCTCAGTATATACTGAGAATATCTAGGGGCTGGATATCTTCAGGATATTTGATATATGCTTACTAAATGCTCAAAATATCCGGGCCCCAGATATGCTCAGGATATTGTGACAATATACTTGCAATATCCTGAGTCCCAATATGGTAGCCATCAGACCTCCGTATATTGTGATCATATTGCAGCCAAACAGCCCATAAATAGCATTATACAGAATTATCAATAGACACCATGTAAATTAAACTTAAAATTGCTTGCAAGGTGGGAAGTTTTTAAGGCATCACATGATCATAAAACCGGGTTTTATGATCATGTGATGTACTTCTGTTCTTGTTGTGGCTGTCCACATCTGTGGACACCGATGCATCTTCCCTTTCCTTCCCCTATTAAGCATAACCCCAGCTGAGGTGAGGATGTGCAGAAGGAAAACCTGACCAGATGGCCATCCTGTGGATGGGACTGTCATCATAATGGAATGACATTCTGCATTTTCGCATAGGGCATTGGCCAAAATAATGAAGTGTGTGCCAGTTCAGGCTACACATGACAGCAGAATCACATAATAGTAACAATATGATATGATATTGTGAGCTGGGCAGGTAGTACATAAAGCTGAATTTTGAGTCTGAAGAAGGGTCTGTAAGTCCACAAGTCTTAAATTTTTTGCTTACTTTTTTGCCCAAAATCTTTTGTGAAATGTAAAACATTTTTCACCAATTTGTTCACCGAAAAACTTGAAATGCTCAACCGGTGTCATGTACAAATAATCCCCAACTCATGTACATTGGTTATAACAATACTCCTTGTCTCTTACCGTCATGTCATGTCATTTCTGCTTTATTTTTTCAACCACCTACTTTGACAGCAGGTAGTTGAAGGCAGCCTGCTTTGGCAGCAGGCTATGCTTTGATTTCTGTTCTCTATCTACCCGCTTTGGCAGCAGGTGGTTGGAGGCAGCCTGCTTTAGCAGCGGGCTGTGCTTTCATTTCTGTTCTCTATTCACCTGCTTTGGTAAGCAGCAAGTGGTTAGAGGCAGCCGGCTTTAGCAGCGGACTGTGCTTTTATTTCTCTTCTCCATTCACCTGGAAGTGTCTAGAGGCAGCTAGCTGCAATGTCACCTATGTTGTTGTATCTGGAAGGGAGGAGAAGTGAAATTTTATACAATTTTACTAGCCTGGTACCTACACTAGATAGTGTGAAGGTGAGCTCACCAGTTGCCTAGTACCTCATATCTGTAGGTTGGGCAGCAGATTGTGAGTTTTGCCTTGACCAAAAAGTTATGTTCTTGTTCTGGTCACAAGGTGTTCCAAATTGAAGCTTTCTTCGTTCTGATAACAAATTCAAGTCGATTGTAAGTTGATCATCTTGCTGGCCGAAAAGAATTCAGATAACCGTGCTTAGTACAGGTTCCTGCTGGTTTCATAGAAACTCCCATGCACACTATACTAGGCTTGCCATTGCATGGGAGGATCATAAACAAAATATAAGCGACAATTAATGTATTCAGAAGGCCCTCCGGGCATGCCTGGTACCTCCCTGTATAAGATAGACCAGAATGCAGGCTACGGGACTTGCCGAGGATAACCTACATTAACACGGAAGTTGCCTGCGAATGTTTGCCTTATGGGATGTCCCCATTGACAACAGTAATGAAAGTCCTATTTCTGTGTATTGATACTGATACACTGGCTGTGTAATATACCTAAAATTGTGGCAGGACATACAGTATAACTGTGCGACAATGGTTTCGCAAGATCCCGATGCCCTGACGAAAGTAGTGTCAGTTCTGAAGATAGCAGCGGTCGGTCTGGACTCGGGACATACTCATGTTAGAATTGAAATCAAGGCCAAATTTGTTCATATGCTTGCGGAGATGGAGACAAATAGCCTTGTTGAAGACCTGCTTGAAATATGTCTCCATGAATGCCACCGAATCCCTCAGCAATATTATTTGACATTGCTCTCAAGTTGATGATGTGTCCACAGAGTTTACTAGCGGTGAAAAGAGTCGTTTCAGTAGTATAGATTGGGCAGCGCCATAGATTGAAAGAGGGACATGTGGGACCGCCGGAGTAGATTGGCTCATGAACAAGAGTAGATTCTGATTTATATTTCTGCAGATGGTCAACAATTACTTCATTTCAGAAGAGGACAACAACATACCGGTTCCACATAATTCAACAAGTTTGCATGGGCCATCTCAAATCTGACGGCATAGGAACTGTCTCGAGCCTTCTTTTCTGCGTTTTCCCTGGCCTTTCACATCTCCATCGGTACCTGAAGATGCTCGCAAAGTGGCAGCAAACCAACAGCAGGAAGGGGCTGGGAAAACGGCTCTCAATCTAAATCCTGAGCAACTCGCTTGGCATGGGCATTTTTGTCGCGCTTGTCAAGGGAAGGAAGACGGGGAGAATGAGAGCACAATGGATTTTGGCATTTACATGCAACAGTGGCCGCACGATATCCTGGAATAGACCAAATATGGAAACAAATACAGTGGATTCAGGTACGTACCTGGTGAGCGGTGGGGATCTACACATTTACAGTTATCACCATATTTCACTGCTCTTTTCCCAGTGGGATCTGTGCATCCAGCAGCACATTTCCTCTCGCCCGATGAAGCTGGCCGACCTATGGACAATATTGTAAGCATAGGAATTGAGAATGAAGACCACATACATTGACAGCTAGCGGCAGGAGTGCCAGAGGAATCAGTACACCCTTGACAACAGTTATCTCCAGTTCCATCTTCGAAGAAAGAAAAGTCAGAATCATAGATGAGGACAAATTTGAACAAAACAGACCTCAGATGTAAAGATCATTACAAGAACACGTTCTTCCAGCAAGCAGCCGATGATGAGCACGGCAAAATTTCGGCCCCTGTGCTCTATATGCTGGAGAATTATTTGATTTAAGCCATATCGTGCCAAAACAGGTAGGAACCCCGTTTTCGAGGACATTGACAATGCGGGCCATACTTGACAGCTCTTTCCCTGGTATGTAAGGGTTGCCTGGGTTCCTGTGGTTCTCTGGGATCTAAACACCCTTTGGAACACCTAGTCTCTGCCATGGAAGAGCGGACTCAGAGGAGAGAGAAGGAGAAATAAATTTCCAACAAATTAGATGCAACCGATCAGATTGATCGGTGTAACCATGTTCTCCCATGCGTGGTACATTGATCTCAATCGAAACTCGACAACCGGAACGAGGAGGAAGAGGAGGAGGATTGTCTAGCTTTAAAAAGTTCATCTTGTCCAAATTTTGTGAGAGAGCAGCAACCCCTCAACCGTCAGGCCCCGGATTGTTGACCTGCCCTTCTGTGGAGTAATTTCCAAAACATGCTCCGATCATCAGGGTGCTGCTTTCTTTACAATCTATTTAATAGGATACTGGATGGTGAGCAAAGGAATTAACGGGTTTGGCCCCCTTGGATGATTGTCTGAGGATTCAGAGGTTGGAGGAGATTGGACCGACCGCTGGTTGCAATAACTTCAAATAAATTTCAAATGACCAGTGGTAAAACCTAACCGCAGGACGGATGGACAGAACCTGGCAGACAGAGAGATGGACATATCTCCGAAACACTATGTGGACATAGATCAATTTTGCCTTGGAGACCTGGTCCCTAAGTCGGTACCAGGAACAACAACCAGTCAAACTAGTAGCTGTTGAGCATACAGAAGTGGAATGTTTTAGTGTCCAGCAATGAACTGATCATATGACCCATTCGACGTCGAATGGGTCACGTGATTTGTAGACTTGCAGACCCTTCTTCAGCCTCAAAATTCAGCTTTATGTACTACCTGCCCAGCTCACAATATCATATCATATTGTTACTATTATGTGATTCTGCTGTCATGTGTAGCCTGAACTGGCACACACTTCATTATTTTGGCCAATGCCCTATGCGAAAATGCAGAATGTCATTCCATTATGATGACAGTCCCATCCACAGGATGGCCATCTGGTCAGGTTTTCCTTCTGCACATCCTCACCTCAGCTGGGGTTATGCTTAATAGGGGAAGGAAAGGGAAGATGCATCGGTGTCCACAGATGTGGACAGCCACAACAAGAACAGAAGTACATCACATGATCATAAAACCCGGTTTTATGATCATGTGATGCCTTAAAAACTTCCCACCTTGCAAGCAATTTTAAGTTTAATTTACATGGTGTCTATTGATAATTCTGTATAATGCTATTTATGGGCTGTTTAGCTGCAATATGATCACAATATACGGAGGTCTGATGGCTACCATATTGGGACTCAGGATATTGCAAGTATATTGTCACAATATCCTGAGCATATCTGGGGCCCGGATATTTTGAGCATTTAGTAAGCATATATCAAATATCCTGAAGATATCCAGCCCCTGGATATTCTCAGTATATACTGAGGGTATTTGAAATATGCTACCTATATACTGGCAATATCCGGCCCCTGTATATTGCTGCTTGTCCCCAGTGTGTGAAAAGACCGACAAAAATTGCCACTCCAGCCAATTTCATCAAGAACTTTGTGAGCTTATGGCTATGATCCCATTTTGCAAACATACATTTCAATGCTGCAATGCACTGATCCAAGATTGGTCGGATATGGTTCATGTAGTCCACATAAATTGCTGTTATGTAGGTTCGATGGGGTGAAAATCCAGCATTCTTTAATTGGTCCTCAAAGCTTGAAAATGGTCGGTAGACCTTTGCAGGACGCCTAGGTCGTTCCTTCATGATTGCATACAAATACTGCAACTCTCTGAGATCTTTTTCACGGACATGGAGTTCTCGGAGAACCTTGGCCCATGAATTTGAGTTCATAGAATTGGCCATCCCTGCTCGTATAAGGGTCATGACAGTTTTGTCAATACCACTCTGGTGAGTCAGGAATGCAGGAAAGGCAGCAGCCAGCCCTGGCTCAAATTGCTCCATGATCGAAGGATCATACAAATTCCAAGATTTTCCACACCCATTTCCAGATGCAGAACACCACACCCGTTTGGTCATCACATAGTAGACACAATCAAGGCCAACAACCTGACGAGCAATGGGATTGACATTCCAACCCTTGGGAGCAAGTCCAACACCACTATGGGCCTTGTGACATGTAGGAGTTGGGCATTTCAATTCCTTCTCCTGTAATGAAGTAGGGATCCACAGAAATACAGAGGGGTAATAGAGTGATTCTGGAGCCACTCCATCTGCAGAGTGTTCTAATTTCTGTAAAGCAAAATATGGATCCTCTGGGTGAATCGAGAAAGAGCCCTGTCGATAGCATTGAGGCTTTTGAGGCTTTGTAGTTATAGTGATTTGTGAATCAATTTTACTACTGAGGGCCTTCAGATATGTTGCTATAATCCCTGCTTCATCTGCTGGGGATTCTTTGGGAGGGACATTGCTTGAGTCCTCTTCAGGCGCTTGGCTAGAAATATCCTCGTCAAGGGCAATGCTAGAAAGAAAGGCCTTCTGTGGATTTGAAGAACTTTTTGGGTCTGTGGAGCTGTTATCTGGTAGGATCTGCTGTCTTCGTGCTTTTGTTCTTGCTTATCAGCAAAGTGAATATTGCCTGAATTTAAATTCATACCTTTGGACCGATTCTCTGTGAATATACGCTGAAACTCTTCTTCTGAGAGTTCAACCTGGGAAAAATTCCTTTTCCTAGAAGGGCCACTCCCAGATGCTCGACCTGTTGTAGACTGAGTGCCTAAAATAATGTACTCATTGAAAATGAAGAATGAAATAAAAGTGGTAAAGCTCACCAAATATTGGATGAATTCGATTTTGTGGACCACTAGGACCAACAAGACGTCTTTCTAGAAGAATAATATGAGTCAAGGAAGACAATACCCCAGTCTGAGATTTACCTCTGGCACTGCTAACATTATCTTCCTCCAAATCAGAGCTGCTGTCATTGTTCTCGGCTTTCTTTGGACCAGATCCTTGCCGGGCTCCCCCAGCATGGTGTCTAGGAGCATTTGAAACACCTTTATGACGTCCCATTAGAACGTACGGAGGGAGAAGATGAGGGGAAGAGCAGAAACAAGCGGATATGCGATATGCGAGCGCGTGCGCGCCGCGTGATGATTGATCACATCAAATTTAGTCCAAATCTGGCACTAAAAATGATGCTGGGAACATTTTTTGCTCAAACGAGACTAAAATTGATGCTGGGAACGTTTTGTGCCCAAACGAGACTAAAATTGATGCTGGGAAAGATGTGTCAGCTAATAGTCCAAATTGGGACTAAATCTATTCTGGACACTGCACGACGGCCGAAAGTTCAACGTCTTCGTGGTTGACAAGTGGGTGATTCATGGAGCGGAAGCGTTTGCCAAATTTACCACAATATTAATAGATTTCTTTGGATCAAATTCAGCCTTGCCGAGTTAAAAGAGAATACAGGCGTGTCAGTGGGTACTTTTGGGACATAAAATTCCGTTGCGAGGTCTCAGAAGTCCTGTTCAGCCGAAAAATAAAGGGGTCAATTTTTTTTTCCGGCCTCACGGCCGGACTAACATACCGGCCCTTAGTCGCCGGTTTGGATGCCGGTAGCCGCTTGGTTCCATCGCCCCAGGAACGCGAAAGAGGGAGAATACCGCAGGATCGGAGGCGCGCCTATCCCGCTGGACCCTGCATCCCCCCGGCCCTAATTTTCGACGCCCGTGTGCAGGTGCTATGGATGCGGAATAAATAAACAAAAGACAGATGATGCCAGGAGAAGCTGAGCGGCAGGACTGGAGAAGGCGACGCGGGTGGGGAAACAGTAGAAAGAGGTCCACCGGCGACACATATAGGTGCCGCGAGCGAACGGACCACCTTGAGAATGATCGTCAGCGAGCAGACCCAAGTAACGGGGATAGCAGGAAGGAAACGGACAGGTGGAGGAACCTCGAGGGAATATGCCCCAAGTAGTTGGATGTAGTAAGTGGCAACTTTTCTTTTGAAAAAAAAGAGGAGAGCTCAGAGCGGGTGCGGTGCGGGAGATGGGGAACTGTGCCGTGACCGTCCGTCAGAAAAGGTGACGCGAGGTTGGCCTGACAGATCCATCATCATTAGTGCCCTGGAGCTGTAGACGATGGGGACACAGAGGAGGACGACTGAAAGGGACCGCGGAGGGAGATGAGAAGAAGAGATTCGGAACGTACTGAAATAAAAAACTTGTGTAAAACTCTACACGGTCAAGATTCACATGGTGCAGCCCGGAGGGTGGTTCAGGGAAAATCAGAACGGACAAAGATAAGGATGAGCGCGATGAGCTCATCCGCGAGTTTGAAGGAGATATGATAACGACTATGATTGCCCAAGAGGCGAGCGATCTTTCTCGATCAGACACAGACCTCTTTGACGGGGTCCCCAAATCGGGCCATCCCGTGATTGTTCTCAACTTTTCATGGGCTCATCAACGCTGGACTTTATTTACAACCTCATCCATCCACTTAGCAGCTCCAGGATTTTGGCTACCCCCCCCATTTTCATACATTCCGCATCTGTCTAGGTTCTCAACAAAATACTTCGGGCCCATAGCGCAGCACAGTTGAGTTTATGAAGTGATTTAGAGCCGGCTCGGCCAATGATCGGCATGTTCTAAAACTTCCCAAAATTGCCAAAGATCGAAAAAACCTTCCCAAAATTGCCAGCGATCGAAATTCACTCTTTTTAATGACATCATCACCATTCTCAACTCTTTTTTATGCTTGCCGGATGCTCGGACCGGTGGCTGTACCCCCCCCTCTGACAGCTGTCACCGACAAACCGAGGTCTGTGTCAGCGACTTTGCAGCGACTTTCTCATTGCTTGCCTCTTGCGATTGCCACCTCGAGATTCCGGTGGAGATGTCAATATGATTGAGATCGGGCTTAGTTCCATAGGGAGGTAACGGAGGTTTTCGGGTTAGCCTGGTCCCGTGGTCCGGAAGCAAGGCCCCAAATGTTTGTTTCCGAAGCCACCGCCAATCAATCGGTCGGCATCACCGGTGATTTGCCGGTGATCAAACCTAACCATTGCTCCCTACCCTGGCCTCTGAGTCGGGCCCGTCTCTACTTTATCCATATTCGTATTGCGCGCATGCTGATCAGGGGATAGGAAGAGTGGGTATTATGCCGACGCTGATGAATGGTGGGGAGGTCATCTGCGGACGGGACTCGCGGTGGGCACGCCGCCGCTTGCGAGTCTCGCACCTTCTTCGTCCGTGTCCGGGTCTGAGGCGGGCGCGTCGTCGGCCTTGGGATCTGGCGCGTCATCGGCCGGGTTGGTCGGAACACGCGGCATAGGAAAGACCCGGCGCCAGTTCGTGGGCCAGCGTGCGCTCTTTCGCGCTCAAGTGGGTGCGGGAAAGGATGGGAGGGACGGTTTGGGGAGGAGGACAACCGGGGTTAGTTGTTTTATTCTTCTTTTGGGGATGGAGTCGATTCTTTTATTCGTTTTTTGCCTTTGGGGCGCGTGGCATGGGAGCGCCACGGGAGGCGGCGTGGCGTTATTCGTTCTGGATTTCACGGGCTGACGCGCCTTTCCCTTCTTTTTTAGATGGACGAAGTGAAGGATTAGAAGGAAGAGCGTGGCAAGTCAGCTGGCCGCGTGACACGGACGCGGGCGCGGCGGCGCTGTGGGTGATTTGGCTTTTCGAGGATGGGGTGAGTGCTTTTTTGGGGTTTTTTTTTGTGGGTTTTTTTGTGGGTTTTTTGGGGAGGTTTTGCGCGACGTCCCACGCGTCTATACCTCGTCGCCCGCCGCTTTGCGTCGTCATATCCCTCCGTCCCATTTCATACCCTCCCCACCTCCCACCACATATCCGTATGTACCACCCGCACCGAATCCATCTCCCTAATAAACCCATTCAATCGATCGATCCTTCCTTCCTACACGCATCATTTCCTTCTTCGCTCACCCCCGCCCTCCCTCCTTCATTGCCAAGGCCATATCCACTCCCTCACGCATCCGTTCCTTCCCCCATCCATCCGTCCTTTCCTTCGCTCGTCCCCGTCACCCTTCTGTCCATCCTTCATCGCCGCACATTCATCTCCGGCCCACTGCCCAATACGATATGACGATCCCACGCTCTCTTCCACCGGTGAACCAGTGCGCAGCGCAGCGCGACCGCACCCTCCGCCTCGCGACCTTCTTCATCTCGGGGCACCTGGTCGTGCGCGACACATTCGAGGGCACGTGGCAGATGGCGGCGCAGGAGGTGTTCACGCCGAGCTGGGGCGGGAGCGTGTGCTTTGCGCGGGGCGAGGAGTAGCTGCCCCGTTGCCAGTCACAAGCAGCATCGCATTCCGCAGTCCTGCCGGTATACATGAACCGACTCCGACACCTGCTCGGTCGACTCTACCAAAATCCCATTCGGCTTTAAACGGCATTGAACGCTCCATGCCCGGATGGTTTTGGCTGGCTTCGAGCGCACAGTTCAGAATTCCCCAACCTCTCCCAATCCACGTCGATGCTTCCCAGTGCGGAGGGTACTTTAGAACCCCGCAAGTGCTTCTATGTGCCTCGAACCCACCCAAGTACCACGGCACATAAATATTGGGGCTCGATAGTATTTCCCATAAATTCGATGCGATGCACGTAGGCGGAAAAATATCTATATTGGGCAAAAAATACCAAAAATACAAGGCACGAAAGACGTATTGCAATATTCATCCGGAGAGAAATGGCGTGATGAATTCGCAGTCCAAAGTTTGTTGTGGTTGGAGTTGAAGGGGAGCCTGAGGCGGATGCAATGAATCAACTCCCAATTTCTCAGCGTGCTTGTGATGCAACGTCTTCGGGGGCCATCGTAGAGTATCGCGTCGAATTTATGGAAGGAAAGCGTGAATATTTGACCACCACCGGCCAACGCACAAGAATTATTATACGGTCAATTTCGGTTCTGAACCTTCAGCCCCACATTATTGGGCTGGGAGTAAACTCCTTGGATCGTCTAGACCTCAGGACGATGGAATCACCGATTGAGATGACCGTTTCACATTCGGAGAGTATTACGTTTGGGGCAGATATCGGGTGGACCCGGCAGACTTTCGACGCCAGGGATGCGGTACTTTGGAAGGAATTCAGTTTACTCAGGAGCCTCTTCGACACGGGATTTTGAGGGGGGCGAAAGATGGACGACAACGAGCGAGAAATGCGACGTCGCCAAAAGGAAGGGAATGTCAGTGCCTGGTTCGAAGCCTCTAATGAAACGCCCGACGGAGTCAAAGAGTAGGCAAATGCTTCCGGGTCGTTCCCACCATTTGAGCGATGGAACTTGAAAAGCAGAGGCAGATGTACCGTACGAGCCTTTCAGTTCCGAGTCTAAGCAATTGTTCCAGTAGAATAAAAGCGGATTGGGTAGTGCAGTACCGACGCTTACAACCCTGGAACAGTAAAGCCCTCGCCGAGTCGCAACGGCTGCCGCTGGATTATAAAAAGCGCAGTGTTTGGTTGTGTTAATTTTTGGTGACGACACGCTTGACTGAAAAAAGCCAGCCATTGACCAAGCGGTGATAAACGGGTGGGGGACAGCGCAAAAGACGGATATAAGGTCTGAAAACACACATGAAAAGAAGCATAAGTACGTGCGAGTATCAAGCAATCCACCTCGTCCAAAGGACACAATCCTCGGGACCTCGACCCACGGAACGGGGACAACGCCACGGCAGAGAAATACGATGCTGCAACAGAGAGGAGACAGGGCCGGATACAACGACGCTCCGCCCGTCTTCGCCTCGCGAATATCGCCGCAGCGACGAGCCCGACAAGGGGTACCGCAGAAGGAATGAGCGCCGACGGGCTGGGTACGGGCAGGTGGGGAAAAGCAGCGGCGTACCCGGACAGGCGGGCCGGAACACGAGGTAGAAGTGAGTGGATATGGACGGCGCCATAAGCTCGGTAGGCAAAGACATGAGTCGGAGAACGAAGCAGACCGAGGGGAGCCGGGGAAGGAGTGGTAGTATGGTAGTAGTAGCGCCTCCCGCACGTATCACCGTCGGGTGCCGCGCATTCCTGCCGCTTGGATCTTTCCCATCCTAAGCCGCTACCACCGCGGCGCTGGGAGCGCAAAGACCGCAGTGGGAGGGAGAGGTACGCCCGCCTGGGCCGGGAAGTCTTGTACACCCATCCGTCGCTCGATCGACGCCGTCTATGGATGCCGAGGAACGACATCGCCTATAGGAAATTTCTTATCTCGGAAGCTCCTTGGCAACTCCTTGGTCCGAGTGCGTACAGAGAAAGAGCTAAGATGGATAATGAGAAAGGAACGGATGAAGGTGAGTAAGAGTAAACACGCCGACTAGTGCAAAGAAAGAGCTTGATGGAGTACGCCATGGATTACAGAACTGGAAGAATTCCGCGCCGGTCATGGTGAAGAAGCCAGGCCAGTGTTTGGCTGTGTCCTCCGAATCAAACATCATTCCTTCTCCTTCCGAACTTTCATGAGTCCCAATTGTGTCTGACCTCGCAGGTTATATTCTCAACGCCTCTTTTTTATTCATTCGGCTGGTTTGCTGCGTCCTCGTGACGTAGGGGAGCACACCTCCATCGTTTTCGCGGATGGCGCCAACGGGACGGGAAAATGCCGGTTACTAGTATACCCGGCCTGTGGCTAGGCTACGACGGCGAGGAGTATGCCGTATTGCTGCGGTATGCGAAGGACCAGGCCGAACAGGCGGAGAAGCACGACGACGAGGAAGAGGAAGCCGGAAACGCCTCTCGTACGCGTGGAGAACGCAAGTTGTCAAGGGCGACGTATGTTGTGCGCTTCCTTTTGTTCTTGCGTCGAATCCAATATGCAGATACCGGACGACTGGCTCCAAACGAACATGACGCAAGGACTTACGGACAGCGCCTGCGGAAACAATTCTTGAAGACATTCGTGGGCGCGACTTGTACTCGGAGATCGAGGCGTGTGCGAGTTGTGTCCGGGCGGTATAATGCTTTCACTAATTCGAGAAGTACTACCGATTCACCTACTTATCATGCTCAGGCTGCAGCCGATTCTGGAGGAAGGCAGCACTATCCCGGCGGACGCGAGGGTACATACGATAAAGACGGGTCTAAGGTATCATCGCTCCATTAATTCTTGATGTTCCCGCCCGTTCTGAATGTCTACCGCAGGCGAAGGAAATCACCGAATACAAGAAGCGCCAGGCGGGCAATGAAGCTATGACGATGACGGCGACGATGAGCTCCGTCCGTTCTCTCCGTGGACCGGAGCGCGATCACTGGCGGTGGACAAATACATTAATATCGCGAACATTGTGTATCATACACGCGGGGTCAAGCGCTGCAAGGTTAGCCGTATATCGGAGCAGCCGCTGACTCGTTCCCAGTGCTACGCCATCGTCAGCGCCAATCCTTCATCGGGAGGACAGTGTCGTTGGTTCTGGGTGCGCCCATTTATTCTGCGCTCATCCTTGCTTATTGATTCAGGCTCGAGCGAGCCCGCCACATCCAAATCATCCTCGACGGCATCCCTCGTGCTTGTGCTGGTTCATCTTCATCTTCATCGTCGGGTCGGCGAGTTTTCAGGTGCGCTTCCGTCCTAGTTTTACCTATTCTTTCCTCGTTCTCATTCAATCCTCCTTCTTTATATTGTACAGACAGCCCTTGACCCAGCCGTCTCCAGCCGACTCCATGTACTGTGCAAGCGGCTGGATTCTCAAAGGATTAAATGATTGGCAGTTAGCGTTGGTCGTGAGTACCCACGGTACCAGCATATCATTCCTCTCCCTCTGCTGATCTCACCGGCCTTTTTCCTCCTAGTACCAACGCGCGATTCACCCCTCCCTACACCGCCGATGTCATGCGGGCATGACGGGGCGGCATCCCTCCCGCTCCTGGCCAAAGACTTAATCTTCGAGCACCCTAGCCGCGCCCGTTCTGCGTAGATGCGAATCCGTATCTCGTCGCAGGTATGACTTAGAACCAGGGCTGCAATTCCAGATCGCAAGTTTCGTGTGTTCCCTGTGCCTTTCCTTTACCTGCGAACTAATTCGACGCTTGCGAGCCAGATATCGGCGCGTGTCTCTCTTTCCTTGTCTTTGTCCTTTTCCTCCTATCCCCTTTCCCCCTCCTTCTTTCCACTCGCCATCCCTACTCTCCTATTTCTTTTATCTAGTGTATATGATACTGAAATCGTCCCCAGCTGTCCTGCGCGTGCGCATCCTTCCATAACGCCCGTCTCTCCCTCCCGCTTCGCCGGTGCTCGACGCTGCGGACTCTGGCATGCGCAGGCGTCTCAAGCACCCAGCTAGTGTTGCGCAGTCGCGACGCCCCTCCGTAATACGGCTATCTCCCATTGTTTCGCTTATACCGTTCTCGTACCGTGACAGCGTACAGGAACCCTTGAACACAATTTTCCGCCTTGGCGACTCGGTTCACCGGTCCTTGAAGAGCGATTGGTGCCAACAAGGTGCCAAGCTTACTGTAAGGTCTTTCTATCAAATCATTACCTGCTGACGAACGAGGACGCGTAGGTGCCGAACCTCCCATCGGGTGCAACCCGACCTCAGCGAGTTGTCAGCAAGATTATGAGCTCTGTTGCGTATAGCCGTCGGCAGTTGCAAAACTTCGCCGAATAAGGAATTGAGAGGGGATCAGTGCTTAGTACACTGCTGACGCAAAAGCGGATGACGGAGAGGGCTTCCTTTAAGTATCGTCTGTTTCGTCTCCCAGCATCCGGACGACCCCACTTTCACGTCCACCAAACATGTCCACCCCTGTACTCGTCTTCGGCGCCACTGGAGCAGTCGGATCCGCCTGCGCCCGCCACGCCCACTCCCTCGGCGCGACCGTGACTCTTGCCGTCCGCGACACCAAGAAGCCCATCCCTGGTCTGTCCCTGGAGCAGGAGAAGGCGGGCGGCTACAAGCGCGTGCAGGCCGACCTCACTCAGCCCGGAACCATCACCGAGGCCGTCGCGCAGTCAGGCGCCAAGCACGCCTTCGTCTATCTCATCTTCTCTCCCCCGGGGGCGCCCGACCCCAATCGCGCGGCGCTCGAGGCGCTCAAGGCTGCGGGCGTGGAGTTCGTCGTGTTCCTGAGCAGCTTCACCGTCGCGCTCTACGAGCCTGCCATCGACTGCGTCCCGGCGCACGAATTCATCCCCCACGCGCACGCGCGGGTCGAGGTGGCGCTGCAGGACATCTTTGGGGAGAGCTACGTTGCCCTGCGGCCGGCTGGATTCGCGAGCAATTCGCTCCGCTGGGCCGGGATGATCAAGGCGGGCGGCGCGGTCAAGGTGGCGTACCCCGAGGTCGTGTTTGACTGGATCGTGCCCGAGGATATCGGGCGCGCAGGCGCGAGTATCCTTGTCGGTGGCCCGAGCAGCACGGGCGGGAAGACCAATGTCTTGTTGTGCGGGCCGGAAGTGATTAGTCAAGGCGACGCAGTGAAGCTCATTGGTAAGGTGGTTGGGAAGGAGGTGACTGTGGAAGCCGTCGCCGACGAGGAAGCAGTGAAGGTTATGGTAGCAGGCGGGGTGCCGGACCCGCTCGCAAGGTATCTGCTCAAGACGCTGGCCAATGGGTTAGAAGGAGCGAGCGTGAGCTCGGAAGCTTTTTTCGGGAGTGACCAGTACAAGGCTGCGGTGGAGAATGTGAAGAAGTACGCTGGGAAAGCGACCACGTTGGTGGAGTGGACGACGGAGAACAAAGGGGCCTTCGAGTAAGCGAGGTTGGATAGGTTACTTACCGCTATTTGCCGAGTGAATTTTGTATTATCTGCAAACGCACCCCTGCAAAAAGCGCGCACGTGTACTTTCCCAGCACATGCACCTTTCGTCGTTGCACCAAGTTCAACTTCGACTGTCAACGACTTCAAGTCGTTATTTGCACCCTGTACCACTATGTGGTGTCTTCATATTCGGGTTCATATGCCAGTGGAAATAGATCAATGCCATTTATTATTATTTTCTCGAGCATGTAACAATAATGACTAATGAGGAACAGGCAGTGGCACAGAAGCTAACATTCAGAGACATAATCAAGTGCGGTACGAGAAGCTAAGCTGAATACTTGGGTACAATGAGTATGATTACGGGCAGAAACGAGAGGTCACAGGTGGTGGATGAAACCCAGGTGGCATCAGCATCATTCCGAACACGGCGCATGGTGGGCCGCGACTCACGGAGACAAGCACAGGAGGGAGGTGGACTCCTTCTTCCAAGGCAATCTGGTCTTCCTGGTGCGAGCAGATGCGTGAGCATGAAGAGCACGAGGTGGCAAGCTTCAATATTGACGCATGGACTCGGAAGAGGGCGTTGCCACCCGTTCTGATGGTGTTTCCAGGCGCCGGCGCAGTGGAGCGAGTTGAAAGCGAGAGCTTGGGCATAGGGAGACGTAACGAGAGGTAGGCATCATGGGCATAGTGGTCGAAGACGAGGAAAGAGTGGCCGAGTGTTTGGTTGAAGTTGTTGCGCAAAGTTTGTCCGCGGCGCCACGTGCCCGCTTTTTGCAGGGGTGCGATTGCCCGAGACGAATTTTGTATACTGTTGCTACTGTAGCAACGGCATCCCCCTCCTGGTGCAGGACAATGGCGATGACCCGGAGCCACAAGTAATTGCCGAGGTGATAGCAGCATTCCTGTGCAACAATTACACCCGCGAGGGGGAATTGCACCTTCATGCGCTGGACAGAATGCTAATCCAAGAGGCGAGCGATATGAAAGTCGCTGACACAGACCCAACACAGACCTCGGTTTGTCGGTGACAGCTGTCAAAGGGGGGGGGGGGGTACAGCCACCGGTCCGAGCCTCCAGCAAGCATAAAAAAGAGTTGAGAATGGTGATGATGTCATTAAAAAGAGTGAATTTCGATCGCTGGCAATTTTGGGAAGTTTTACAGCCCTTTGCGGAGTAGATGTGCGCGCGAAAAAGGCCCTCGGCACCTCCTCCGCTCTTTCCATCCCCATCCCCGCCTTCTCCAAGCCCCTTCCCGCTTAAGAAGGGGCAGGAAGCCGGTGTGTGGCTCGGGAAATGGGTTGGTGATCTGGAGTTTGTAGAGTAGATTTTGAAAAATGAAACTTCGAAATCGGTCTCGAGGGCTGGAGTACGAAAACGACTGCAAGAGAGAGTGGGGCGTGAGAGCGTAAAAAGAGAGCGAGGGTCTGGGGGTGAAAACGAGGCTATTGATGGCTAAGGAGCCCACTGGCGGCTTTCCAGAGTCGGATGGTCAAGATTCTCCACTGAATCTCTGGGCACTTGCCCTGCACTGGCTGCAGCGATGGTAGTACGAGCGAGAATATAGGGTCGTTCACAGTAACCCTTTTTGCGCTCCTTTTTGTGCTCCTTTTTTTCTCCTTTTTGGCATTCCCTTCGTTTTTCACCCGGTTTTTTTTTCCTTTTCAGTTTAGCTATGTAAAAAGGTGTGAAGGGGAAAAACCTCGCGTCTAAGTGCACAAACCATTGAAAACCAGAGAAAAAGGGGAGCAAAAAGGGAAGAAAAAGGGGCTACTGTGAAACCCCACGTTGCGACTCCCTTTTTTGTCTCCTTTTTGGCTTCCTTTTTTCTTCCTTTCGTCCAAATTGGCCCGTAGAATGCTGTTATTTTTGCAGTTGTCCCCTTTTTACACTTCTAAACCCAAAAGGGAAAAAAAAACCACAAGAAAAATGGAGGGAATGCCAAAAAGGAGAAAAAAATGGGCTGCTCCCTTTTTTGTCTCCTTTTTCGCTTCCTTTTTGCTTTCTTGTCTTCAAGTCATGCAGAATGAGCCCAGTTATCATTCCCATACTGGGAGAGATGTCTAAAGAGAACCTCTAGGTCCATACAGTGACTCAGAACAGACCTACTACCAACAGGGACAAGGCAGCTAACAAGGGAGTACAAAAGTGAAAAAGGAGCACAAAAAGGAAGCAAAAAAGGAGAGCAAAAAGGAAGTGAAAAAGGACAACCGTGAACAACCCTATTGATTGTTGGTCCGTATTTACTAGCAAACATATGGTGTAAGTAAAATAGGGGCGAATGTGAAGAGCGCGAAGAAAATATAAATAAAATGACATTTCCACATGCGGCCATCTTCCCCTGCCACACCGCTAGCAAGGCAGCGGCGTTGGCAGCAGGCGCCAAGCTTTTCCGCAAGCGCTGGCTCGACGGGTGGAGAATTTCTACGCACACCTCTCCCTCCTCGGCGATGCGACCCTGGGGAAGAGGGTGGAGAAGCTGTATGACGGCCTTTCCCACCCCCAGTGCAGTGTGCTGACACAGCTGAGGACGTCCCATATCGGCCTCAACTCCTTCCTTTACCACTTTCACCTCGGCCCCTCCCCCGAGTGCGCCCACTGTTGGGTTCCGGAGACGGTGTCACACTTCCTCCTTGCGTGCCCCCAGTACCGCCGGCAGCAACTCGAGCTCGTCCGCAAGCTCTGCACTGCCTGTCTCTCCCTCCGACTCCTCCTCGGAGTGAAATTCGACCCCAAACCCATCCTCGCTTTCGTGCGTGAGCTGCCTTTTACTCTCTTTTCTTTACCTCTCTCTCACTCATCACTGGTTCTTAGTTGAGACACCTTTATATCACTCAACCTCCTCTCATATCACAACCACCTCATCCCATAGCACCACATTGCCCACTTCACCTGCCGTCGCTACACCTACCACACATTATCCTCATACGGCGTGCTGGTTTACATCTATGTACCTACGTATAGTGCCACATGGGCCCAAAGAAGCCTGCGCGCACTCTAAAATGATCATTGAATTAAATTGAATTGAATTGAATTGTGGAACTTAGGGTGTGGCCAGTTTTTTATTTTATTTTTTTATTGGAAGTTTTTGCCAGAACAGCGATTGTGAGTTCAGTTTAGAACCATTTACCCTAAAAGTAGGACCAATCGAGTGGGATTTTCATTTTGGAAGGCACTGCACCTAAGAATCCGCCAGAAGCGTGGGAATTGCCTTTTTCGGCAAATTTCAACGCTTCTAAGAACAGCTGTAGCATTGGATATAATAATTGGATTAATCTAGTTTTTGGATATGTTATGCATATGTGTACTATGGAGGGCAGGGGATCCTAAGATCGCGATTTCACCTCACTAATCCCCGTGATCATCCTGAGCGGGACATTCCCCACCTTCTACAAGATTATGGTCGCCGCTTCGCTCAATGATGCCGTGAAAACCGGCCTTTTCCACGCGGTCACCACCACTGTTTATTGTCGCATTCCTCGGCTCCCGCATCATAACAGTGATGGCATGAAGCACCTGGACAATTGCCTACTATATTTGGCCCCTTACCTGGCCACCTAAGCATTCATGCCTCAATCTCAATCTATCCGCTGGCCCTCCGCATACCCAACCATGTCAGAACGAAGGCATGCACTGCGTTCAGGCTCTTAGTAGCCGAAGCATCGCCTCACCGGAGATAACCGATCGGTCCGGCTAGCTGGGGTACCCAAGCCTCACAGAATATAGCCACATCTCCTAGCCACAGAATGTGGGCCTACCCAGACAGTACCCTGCAGTAGCCAGACAGAACTGCACTGTGGCTATGCCGGATCGACATCGCTCGCCGCGTTTAGCCGGGATCCGGCTACTTCGTCATGGCTACCCGGTTGCTACCCGGGTAGCCTATAGATAGCCAGAGATTCCCATGGATCCCCGCGTCTCACAAATGGCCTGGCTAGTGAGGGCCTGAACGCAGTGATGCTTCCTAGGAAGAATTCAGGGCCCTAAGTCCCCAAATGTCCCAACATTTGAGTTCACAGCGAATTTATTTTGCGCGGCAGTACAACATGGCCAAATAACAAGGCTAGTTGGCCACCCCGCTAAATAATGGCCTGAGATCTTAAATGCCCGCCACTTTCGCTCTAAATCATGTAGGGAGATCGTATTTACGACCTCACACAGTTGTGGTGTATATATGAGGCATACGAAAGGCCAGAAAATCTGGGTCCGACGGATGTGAAACACCAAAATCGGGGTCATGAAATGAATGAGGCGTATATGGTGGTTTGATGTATCAGCGTACCTCTGATGAGAGGGAACACCATGATGTATCCAGGCCTCTAATTTAGAGGCATATTTCATAAATAATGGTGCAGAAAAGAAGCAAAAGGGGGACTCAAACCCACGACCTCTTTATTACCAAGATCTTGGATACAAGCACTCAGAGGGCAGGAGCATACTAACCACTTTGCCAAACTGGAGATATCAGAGTTATTTTCTGTCCCGGCTAGGGTAGGGTATGTTGGTTCTAGAGCCTAGGGACGAAGCGGAGCTCAGTGACCCTCTGCAAACGCACAGAGGTCTCAGTAGAATTCATCGAGTACTTATACAAAGGGCTGTAATCAACACAGAAGGGGATAGGTACAAAACGAGATAGGTAGTGTAAGGCAGACAAGTGAGCACGAGATGAATGAGTCGAGGGGAGTCAAAGGCTGTAGTTAAAGCTGTAGAAAGGTACCTGCTGTCACGGAACTGAGATTCCGTCTCAGCGCTCGTACAGCTTTATCGGCGGTGCGTGGTGTTTCGATTGCCAATCTAACAGGGTAAGGTGCCCTTATCCTACCCAGGACTCACTAAAACCCAGACCTAGGGCAGGCAAGCTGTCCTAGGTCGAAAGGGTATTACATGCTTATTCTGTACTTTGAGGATGTTTCTAACCCTAACTAAACCCTAACCATCTAACCATCAAATGCCCTACACTAACAAAATTCTATATACCTGAATCCTAACCTCTAACCAACCTTAACTCTAACTTATAACCTCTAACCACTAACCAATCTAACCTAACCTGAACCACTAACCTGGCCCCTGAGTCGGGGCCAAAGCAAATAATGATTTTGGCTGCATGGTATGTACCCACCATTTCACAACTCTTGCATCTCTTATCTTGCTCAGTTGGATTGTATGGCGGTCAAAGTGCGCATTTAATATGCCGCAACTTTGTTTTGGACGTTTGATCATTATGCCGCAACTTTTAGGTCTCTCCTGCCTCCCTGGAATATAATGGCAATCGCTGACCATGCTCGTTGACAGCACCATACCATTCCGCTTTTTCTTTTCTTTGCTTTTTTGGTCACTTTATTCAGTCATATGTTTTCGGGGGAACCGACCCGCCGCGTCGAGTTCCAACGATAATTTATTTTTGAAAGGCAGCGAGTGGATTGCAACACGACGACCACGAAGGCCTCCTGCAAATCTGCAGCGGCACAGATTTTTTGCAGCTTTTTGATCAACTTTCTGCAGAAAAGTCAGGACCACTCGCCGATTACTGTAGAGGCAAATCGGGGTTACATTAGAGTGTGGTCCCATGTCGAGTTTTCGGGTCAATCACGCGGCCCATGTCGAATTGTCGAGTTGAAGTTTCACGTCACGTCCCTGTCGAATTGAATGTCATAGTATAGTATTCAAGCAACAACCCGGCATTTACATCAAATTCGTAAAGAAGACTTAGATTTCTCTTTGAAGGGCGAATCATATCTGCCGCGCGATATCCTCTGCCCCTGAGGATGTCTTCGCTTCCGCATTCAGCTCCTTCGCTGCCCCTCGCTCCGTCTCACTTAACATACTCTCTGGATCCTGTTCCACGAATGACGGCGTCCCCCTTGCCGCATCGGAGTCACTATAACTCACCACACGCGACTTGTCTTCCCCCGCCGCCATGGCCGTCGACGAGTGCTTCCCCTGCTCCAGCTCCACGTGCACGAGGGTGCTGGTGTTCATCGAGAACCGCTTCATCCGGTGTGAGCTGGTGTACGTGACGCTGGAGGTAGGGCCGGTAGAATCGATACCGGAGGTGGGGCCGATGGAGTGCGTCGATTTACTGCGGGTTCGGAGTGCATGCATGGCACAGAGAAAGCCCTGGTGAGATAGTGCGCGGTCAGATGTGGGAGCAGAGGATTATTGGGGATGGTGTACCGGATCCGAAGTGGCAAGGAGGGTATATAGAATGGGGCGCAGGCCAAATACGCAAAGGTCTGGGTGAAAGGATTATGACGGGGCATACAAAAGGGGTGATGGATAACGCACCGACGAACGAGAGTCGCCATTCCTGTACGCAGGAAGGATCAGCCGCGCCCCTTTAGGATGAAAAACGAAAGTGTGCATACCAGTTCGGTTGGGACAGGGTTTTTGGTCAACCAGATGTCCAGGATAGAGCCGGAGAAGTTCAGGCAGCACGAGAGGAGGGGATAGAGACCTAATGTTGTAATGAATAGTCATACGTTATAAAGGCTTAATGCAAACCGATTCGAAGAATGGTGGTCCGGTACATCACGATCGGCGGTCTGGACGACAACGTCGAGTGATTTGACAACACCTTTCGTCTGTGCATCTGCGCATCTGTCAGCGAAACAACACCGAGATCGCAAACAAAATACGACTCACTCGATACATGTACCCTAGGATTATGAAAAATGACACAACCTCGCCTGTGGACATGAGCAGGATCCAGATGGACTGCGACCAGAAGAGCCAGTGGAACTGCACATCGGGGCGCGGGTCACTGAACCAGCAGGTACTGTTGTAGTACCCAAACTGCCCGGCAGCGTATGGCGTAATGTTTAGAATGGCAACGAGCGTGACCGAGCCAATGTAGTAGAACTTTTCCATCGAATTGCCGTTGAGGTGGTGTACCAGTACCAGTCTGTGTGTGTGCATTCAACATTGTTGACTCAGTAGAAAGACGTCGTATATACGGACTGTAGGTTGAGTGCGGTACAGAAGAACATGCATGCTGTGAACATCAGGACGCTCTATAGACAGTGTTAGCGGCTGGTTGGCAGAGAGGACCCTCGTTCACGCACCAACCCGAAGAACGCCATGAAACTACACCCCGCACTCGGGCCAGAGAAAGTCGGGATGGAGGTCGCGGCGAAAATGAGGCTAGAAACGATAAGACACGCGAACAGGAACACCCGGGACTTCTCACTTTGCTATCAACGAGCAAACGAGCAGTCGGAAGCTCACGCGGTTAAGATGAAGCCGCGAGATGGGGTTCCAGGCGGCGTACGCGATCGCAAGCAGCAACGATGCTGGGAGCACGACACCCGCAATACCGAATGTCAGGACGACATCCCTAGAAAAGAGGGTGAGATACGGACTTTCATTACGTAATAGATTCGCTACTCCATGTGTGCGTCGAGCGAATTGGGGACATGCAACTTGTGGTTCGACATGGTCACTAGGAAAGAGACTGAGAGGTACAGACCCTAATATATACCATTAGCGAAGAGGAGCGTGTGGGACGTCGCATCGCCGTAGGACACTTGTACGGCAACTACTAATATTGCAGATTGGTACCCCCATGGCGGCCGGATTTGCCGAATTTCAATATATTCGAAAGCAGTGCAGTGGGTCAAAGAAAAAGCACCGATGTTGTAATGCGCATCCGGTGACAGACAAAGGGCAAGAACAATGTATAGTCCTATTTTAGCCGAGGCTTACAATTGTGGGGGGAAGGTCGTCGGCTAGGCCAGGCGAGCCAAACGTTCGGCCCCGAACTCCCTTTGATTATCACTGCAGATTAAACTTCTGACAAGGAATCCGGATGGCAAAGGTCACTTGAACAACAAGCCGGGCCGGCTGGAGGTGTCCGACAATTGGAAACATGGTGGCTACGAAAGGCGTGCGCCGCCAGTTTCAGCCCTACGCCAAGTCGTTATGACTGAACCAGGTTTCAACAACACAGTGTGGGGAATTAATTTAGGGGAAACCGTGCAGCCTCATGGTTCGATGCCGCTCTGGTCACCAGGCTGGTATACGGCATTTACCCTGGCCACCACCCCTCCGGCTGCCAGCCTCTGCCACGATCCATTCGGAATTTTCTGGGGTTGGTGTTACGTTCAGGAACCTCTAATGCGCACTCACGCCGGAGATAGTTAAAAGGATCTCCCCACCAATCAATATACGTGATCACCCTATCCAAACCCTATCTGTCCAACGTGGGTCGGCCAAAAATATTGATCGGCGTCTCCGCCCGCACGCCGGAGAAAGTTGGGATCTCCCACCAATCAACATACGTGATCAATCTATAAGTCCAGATTAGGTCACCTAAAATATTCACAAAAGGGTAGAATGTGTTGGCGCCACGGCGGCATATGGCTGGGATGCAGGCTCCTACCCACCCGCACGTTGCGGGGTTGGGGAAGACGGAGTGGTACGCCAAGTGGAATTCCGTTATAAGCATAGGAGTCATACAAAACGACGAATTCATGATTGCCGACACAACTACTTCCAAACTTCAAGGCACCAACGCCTCCAGGGCTCTCCAAACCAGCTCAGAAACAAGTATGCATCACATGATGTCCACGGCTTGACTAGCGATGTTCTGGCTTTGGCCTCGGGCCAAAAAGCCTCGGCTTTTTGGCTTTGGAACCAAGGCCAGAGTCAAGCCAAAATTTTGGCCTATCTTGGCTTTCGAACCTCTCATTGGGTGCGGGAGAACACAAAAAAAGTCACTCACTTTTCATGGCATAAACACAATGAGTGCTGTTCAGTCATCCAGAGTCCCAATTCGAGTGTTCTGACGGGATTGTCGATAAAACATGAATCGAAGACGTCTCCATGTTGTGATGAGGAAATTACAACATGCAGTTCTGAAGGCCTGCTGTTCGATTTGTGAATCTCAGTATATCTGGTGTGTCCATTTATAATTAAAATTAATTAAAATTTTCTAGGAAAGCCATGGCCCAGGCCAAAACCAGGCCAAGCCGAGCCAGGGCCAGACACCTTTGGCCTGGCTTACGATTTCATCGAGCCAAAGCCACCCGAGGCCGGGCCAAAGCCGGCCAGGCCAAAGCCGGAACATCACTAATCTGGGTCCGCGTGTGCCTGAAATTTTTAGCTTGGAGAAGCTAAAAATCAACGCCAATCAGGATCCGTCTTGTCAAAAATTCCACCGTGGCCCCCGAATCACCTAGTCTATGCAATGGCTGGATGCCTCTGCATCCGGAGCACTCGACGATACCTAGAACTCGAAAAAAACCGAACTTCAACTTCACCTTGATCATACGGCCGATCGGAGCCGATGCCGATACCGCAATCTCGTCATCCGACGAGCGCTAATCCGATTAGCGCTCGAGGCTAATGACGCCTCCGCGCCTTCTTTTTCCTGGTCTACTCAGGCTTACGATATCCGACGATGACGTATGCGCACATTCCTTGTCATCTATCTGTCTATCTCCTCGTACTCAGTTTGTCGCGCCGACCAGACACCACCCCATTAGCCCGGGCGCCGACCTTGAAAAGAATATTCTGAATCGATCGGTGCGTCGACGTCATCTTTCGTTCTTCCTGCCAGTCGAGTGCTGTCGTAGCCGGGGCCGTGCGGAGGCCTTCCCATTTTGTGGAATTGTCAACAGCAGGATTGTTGCGCGATCATTGCTGTGACTAATACCCTTGGCCTCACGCGGTTCACCTCGACACCGCGCCTCCACTGCATTCAGACGGGTCTTCTGCATGCACACAATCTGAGGGTAGCCGTGCTAGCGGCATATTCTCCGACTCTACGCTTCCTTTCCTCCTATCCTCTGTCCGGCCCTGGGAACCACGACGTCAAGCAGGAATATTCACCCGGATCTAATTATTTGGACCTGATTTCGTCGCGTCGGGCAACGGATAGAGACGGAAGAAATAGGTGTTCCGCGGTGGAGTGTGAGTATGGCTCCACATAGATTATGACCTGTAAGGGATCCCTGGCAGAGCTACGTAGCATCATTGGCGAACACGCGCACGGTACAGCCCATGTCCGCTTCGATAGCTGATAAAGAACAATTCCTCTCGACGATAACCGTCAAGGCGCTTGAGCAGGTATCGAGTAATCGGATGGAATGTTGATTTTGGGAATTTGCGTTCAGGAGCTTTAAACGTGTGCGACGATCTTCTGGCCGTAGAGGAGGATTGGAAGGAGCTGAACTTCGCGAATAGTACGGTTCCACGATTCTTGACGATTCTGCAGGACCTCAGCGATGATAATCGGGATGAGAGAGATTTTTCTGCTCATACTGAGGAGGTATGCTGCACAGGGCGGTCATGTGCACCAGGCTTGACAGAGGTTCAGCGTGAGGCCAACAGAAAAACGGCTGATGTATCTGCGCAAGACACACCTACGTTCCATCGTTGACCGTCCCCAGGAAAATCGAGTGTTCCAGAAACAGCTGTATGATAATTACCAGGCCCAGAGCTCGGCAACTTCTAGTGAGGCAGCAAAACATTCCACTAATCCACATTTAACGCTTTCGCGCAGGCTGAACTGCCGATCTCAAGAGGGAGAAATTCACAGCTCGGGACAACTGCCAGTGGGCCGACGAATGTGCGAGAAAATTACCTCCTCCATGCCATCGTCTCAATTCGATGTCCCAGAAACTGAGCAAACGTGCGGCCGCTGCCGTTGCAGAGCACACGAAGCTCACCAGGCTTCGGCTATCCTCTACAACACGGGAAACGGGAGAACAGCCTGTCGAGCATCGTACGCGTTACGGCACCATCCCCGTTCAAACGGAATCCAAACAGAATCTTGTGTCGAGCGCATCGCAGGTGGCTTCTGCCCATTTTCCTTTGCGAGTTAAACGATAGAGGTAGGTTGGACGCTCTGTCGCGGGCGGAGCTCTCTGATAATGATTATGAAGAGGAGGCAAGTTCGCCTACACTTCCTGTTTTATTGTGTGGATGACTGGTCGCCCCCCCTTGCGCAGCAAACTCAGAACTCCCTTCTGAGAACACAAAGTCGCATAGGTGAATAGAAGAATACTCCAAAGAACGTACGTCTCACTGCATCGTAATGGATCGTTCGCTAACGCAGAGATTCTGCCACAAGATCAGATGCCGCCACACCACTCAACCCACAACCCTCAACTGCGACGGCAACAGTGCGAGGACCACTCTCCTGCTTCCCAACGGCACTAGCTGACCTTGGGATGATCTTTCTCGGCAAATCGGAGAGAATTCCGAGCGCGAATCCTCTCTCTCGCTGGATTCTGGTTTTCTTAATGATCGCTCGTCATCGTCTTGGCCGCTTCGTTCTTCGAATTCGAGTCTAAAGCTTTCGGTGTCGTTACATTCTATCGGGTCTCGCAGTGTCCACCTCGCTCGCGGGACCACTTGTCGGCGGTCTCATCCATGATTCAAGCAAACTCTGACAGCCTTCTCTGTAGCCAGATCATTGAATGAGATCAAGAACACTGGGTTGTGGGCGTTTTCGTTGAATTACTCATCATGGGCACACCCTCTAGGCCTGAACCCAGAATTCACTCGCAGCGTACGACATCCCCCTCCGATTTCATAGCGCACACTGCTAGTCTTCCTCGCGTTTCCGCGTTGGAAAGATCTCAATTTATTCCCATTATCCCGGCGCTTGACTGATCCTGCCCTTCTGTCCACGACGTAAATGCATGAGGTTGAAACGACGGTGCACCAGTTACATTGATTCGTGTCGAGGCAGATCTCAGTGTGGATAGGTACAGGTCGTACAGCCTAACTGCGAATGTGGTTTCTGCGTGCTCTCAATTTGCATCGATCTTTTGACTCGCATTCGGTCGGTCTTCTTTTTGTGCCATCGGCCCGGATAAAGGCCCTTTTTATCTTCACTTCATTACAAGGTAGAATTCCACTCCCCTCTCCGCTCTGTACTGAATCCAGTGGTTCCCCGGCCGAAATATAGTGCGAAGCTGACTCGCCGGGAGCTCGGGTCCGGCGTGTTGTGTTTCATTTCCTCACTTCATTTTTGTTGACTTTTCGCATGATCGCGCTTTGCGGCGGTCATACGTTCAAGACGAGCAGCTGCCCCTTTACTCACCGGTGCGTTCAACACCGGAATTTCGCGTAGGTGGAGGTTTGTAGCCCCCGACTTGAACAAGGTAGAAAACTCCTTCACGGCCAATCCGGCCTGCTACTCCACTCCGGAGCTCCCGGCGGCATGTTCAGCACGCTCCCACTGTGTTCAGGGGGGCAACTCGCGCGGCCGTCGGGCCCAACGGCGCAGGGCCATTTTTTCCGATTCGATTACTTTGCGGCAGTTTACTAAATGTGTTTTTTTTCAACCACTTGCCAACACTGAAGTTTGCATGTCCACCTTTCAGGCGGCTCACATGATCATCTCCGTGTTTGACTCCTATGCCCAAAGCCATTGTCGCTGAGGACTCCACAGCACAAAAAAATCATGTTCGTGTCTCGTGTTTGATCCTTCTCGTTACCCTGGTCACGACAACAAGTACGAACTCGGTAGCTAGCCTGTCCCAATGTGCCGTACAATGTAGAAACAATTATTTATGTGGATCGTGAGACAGTAGATTCCGGACAATTTTCTGCGACTGGGAGCACATATGTACAGTAACAGAATGAAGAGCATTGAGACTTCAAGTCAGACGAGGTCGTATGCGGTAGCGAAACTCTGGCAAATGACAATCCCTGTCGCAATACTACCAAGAATCACGCCGTACCTTGTAAAGCGCTCACTGGATGACTTGCGCGTTCGCCGGCGGGGTTTGCTGCCCAAAATCCTGTTGTATGTACGCGTTTTCCATATTTTCGAGCATTTGTAAGCCCACAGTCGACGTCTGGATCGCGGGCGGGGTTGGCTGCCCCGAAATCTGCTGAATAAGTGTATCCTCCAGGTTTTCGAGCATTTGGCCGCCTGGGGAAGTAGGAGCAGCAGGCTGCCCCTCGACCACGTTGGCCGCTCTGTTGAGCCCCCGCGCCACTTTGATCCCCATGGAGACGCCCTGCCTCCACCCCAACTTCGGCGATTTGGATGATGAGGAGGCGGGGGCCGCCGCCGCCGACCGGGATGTAGATGGACTGCGAGGCGAGTGGGTCGCCGCGGCGGCGACGGAATTCATGATACTTGTGGCAAATTGAGACCCTCCCGGGGTTGCGGGCGGCGTCGGCTGGGACGTGACCTGTTGGAGAAGCGCGTTCTCCGCATTGTTGAGCATCTGACCGGCGCTCGTGGTCGGGTTCTGGACCACATTGACCGCGTTGTTGACCATTTGCCCGGCGCTCGTGGTGACCAGGTTGGGGTTCTGGACCACATTAACAACGCTATTGAGCCCCCTCGCCGCCTTGATTCCTATGCTGACGCCCTGCCTCCAGCCCAGCTTGGATTTGGTGGGCGCGGGGGCGGCGGTGGAGATCGAGCGGACTGCGGACGGGTTGAGAGGTGCAATAGTCGCGGGGACAGCCTTCCCAATAGGACCTCCTCCCAAATCCGCGCTGCTATCCGGCATCGTGAAGGGTGCGAGGACGCTTGGCACCGCGGGAATATCTTCCACAGCATGTGTCGGGGTCCCGCCTGGCGATGTCGCAACGGTGTCGGTGGCGACAGGAACTGGATGTCCAACGGAAACACCCCCAGCCGTATCCGTGCTGCCTTCCATCGTCGGCGGAGGCGTGGATCCGCCTGGCGCTGCGTTCACGCCCGGTAATGGCGTGGAGACCGTCCCTCCCGGCGACTTTGCCACGGGAGGGGTGGCAACAGGCTGTAGAGGCTGTATATGCCGCGAAACGAAAATGACGTTCTCGTTCCACGCCTTCGGGAGGTTCCACATTGTAGAACCGTCGCCGAACGCCGCATAAAACTCGTCCGCGACGTGCGGGTTAAGCGAGACGTACTGGGACAAGGATCTACCGTCAGTGGAGACGTTTCGAAGGAATGAGTCGAAACGCACCGTAAGCCCGCCCCGTCGAGTGGCCTCCTGCGTATTCCGAATCATCGCCTCGACGGTGGGGTAATACCCGTGCAAGTCGAATAGCACATTGCCGTCGGTGTACAGCACAACGTAGGCTTTCTGGGAACCCAATGCGACGCAGATCGGACGCCTCATTCGCATGGAATGTTTGATATCGTCCTCCAGCGCCTCCGGCAGGTTTTGCCACGAGCACCCTCTGGGCGAAATCGAGAAAAAGCTGCCGTCGTGTCCGAAGACGGTGCGAGTCGCCTGCCCGCCCCCGAAATTTGTCCCGACGCTTTTGATAAGGCGTGCGAGACGCATGTAATTTCCGGGGACGTAGAAGCGATCCTCGCCGCTGACGGATTTCCAGCACCCAGCGAACATCCCCGGTTCCGACGGCGGGAAGGCCACATCGTACGGGGTCAGAAGCGCATGGGGATCATTTCGATTTTGAAGAAGGCGGGCGAACTCCACGGGAAGATTGTGCTCGCCCCTACACCGACAGACACCTCAGCGAACATCACATATTTATTTCAAGTCCGCGCACCATTTGAAAGCCGGGCCAGCGCTGCAGAAGTATGAGCCCTCGGGGCCAAAAGAGAATTGGCAGTTCATGGGCAGAGAGGTCTTGGGGGTAAGAATTTATCCCTTACGACGTAGGAGTTGGCACTTTAATATACAAAATTAGCGCCAGTGGCACAGGTTGAAGCTCGCTTACGCCACAGGGTCCCAGCATGAGCCCGGTGTCACTACAAATGAAAGCTGTCGAGTCGTTATTGATGCGACAGCCAGGAACATCGATCCTCAGGGCGTGATCGGGCGCGGCACCTTGGCGCGAGAACTTTCTCGGACCATGTTGACACTGATGTGGCAGGATGCGGCGTCGTCAGGGATCCTCCGTCGTCCCCTCGACCGTACCGTATGTGGAATGCGCGCCGCGGTGGCGATGTGCGCGAGTCGGAAGTGTAGACGCACGCTGTCGATGTGCGGTAAAGTACGCATGCGGCCGTGCTGTGACAAAGGGGATTTTAGACGGCAAGATTGCGTACATAGATCTAAGGCAAAAGGGGGGCATGCACGCGGCTCGTGCCCTCGGGAAACCAGGACAGATGCGTCGGCCACCTCCTGGATGGATTAGATAACGGAGAATGAGTGGCAGCGCGAGACAAAAGGCCGCAGAGGAGAACGGGAGAACGAAACGTTTATATTGACACCTAAGATTTGAGCGTGTAAGTGCAGTGACTGTAAGTTGAGGTAACGCAGAGTCCAGACGGAGTACAACGAGCAGCGGCGGGATCTTGCGTACACGATGCTCGAGGTGAAGGCGCGCGCGCGGGCTGCCATCGTCGTCGTTGTGGACATCTCTCTTCACTCGTGATGAGAGGAAGGAGGAGACAGATCGCACAATGTGGATCAAATTTGGATTACGTCAGTTGCCAAGATTCCCTTTTTCGGTCTTGATCGCGACCGCTTCCTCGCCCGACTGCTCAGTCTTGGCTCGGTCAGTGCTTATCCCGGGGGTTATGCTACCTGTCTTAAATTTTTGGAACGCGAAAGGCACTCAAGCCACTGCGGTCCGGACCATGTGCGCGCTGGCTTCGGGTGTTTGTGGATTCTCTTTTCAATCTGGCGAAGAGTGAACGATTATGTCCAGCTGCCACAGTTCTTCGCACTCAGCATCGGCTCTTCGTGGTCTCTTTTGCACTCCGCACGAATTTCCGTACCTAGACTCCCTCGATGCAGGAGTGGGAAGGCTTGCTAGCGTTCGGAACACATCTGCATTTGATGCTTCGCCAGGTAGACCTTCCAACTGAAGAGCAGCACATCCTGTTCGACTCGGGCCACGTAATTTACCCTCGGTAGAGTGATTATTTCTCCATGTTGCATCCCACTCACCAAATTTATTCAGGCATGATTAGCGACTCAAGAGTGCGAGCTCCCTCAGATTTATTCCGGTATCAAGATAAAACTCAAACAGATATTTATCGCGAAGAAAGAAGCCTTGGTGGTCCCATACGTTATAACTCAAAATTTATTTAGATAGACACGAGATGGCGAGGAAGGCGTGGTGGCGTTCAGAACACATCTGCGCGCAATACGTCTCCGTCCAATGTTCCGGAAGCAATTCGACCCGGGGCCAGGCCGTCCATCAATGCTGTAGAGTCATTTTTTTGTCACGTTGCATCCGACTCAGCAAATTCATTCAGGTATGCTCGAGAACCCAAGATTACGACGAAGGCTTGGTAGCATTCAGAGAGCATCTGCAGAAATTTTCGCGAAATCCACGTGAATTGCAGAAAGACCCCGTTCAACTCGGGCCCAAACCATGTCGTCGATCAACCGCACTTTTTGTCCTCTCTCTAAATTCAGCCACTTCCCTCAATTTCATTTTCAGGTATAATCAGCGGTCCAACAGGATTCGGATGCGGAAGTCCCGGGTGCACCTGTGTCACAGCTTTCTTTCTGTTTCCTTAAGCCCCCATCCAACCGAGTCAATTTCATTCAGGCATGATCAGCGACTCAATGGTATGAGGGAGGCTTGGGAGCGTTCGGAACGCATCTGCACAGAATGAAACAGCCTCTTCTTATTTCTGGAAGATATTGCCCGTTCGACTCGGGGCCAGGCCATTTCGCTATCGTGAGGGTTTTTTTCCTCCTCATATGGCATCCGACTCGCGCCATTCGCCACACCGGTTCGCTTTTTCGTCCTCGAATTCCCACCATTCAACAAGCCGAGGTACGAGGTCGATTTTGTTGAAGCGTCTGTCTACGAGAGACTCACCATTCACCCAGATTATTCAGGTACCATGACCAGTTTTCACTTGGAACTTCCGTACCTAGTCCTCCTCCATGCATGACCGGGAAGGGCCGGTAGCGTTCGGAACACATCTGCACATAATGTATGGCCATTTCGCTACCGTCAGGGGTTTTTTCCCCTTCTTATGTTGGATCCGACCCGCAATGACTTGAAACCTTATTCAGGAATTATCATGGAGTCAATAGTAGGACGAAGGCTTAGTAGCGCTCGGGGCGCATCTGCAAAAAGTTACCAGGAGAAACCAAATCGACTGCAGAAGGACTCCGTTCGACTCGGGAGCGAGCCATGCGATCTTGTTGATGACATCTTTTCTTTCTCCCGTCCCATATCCTTGAAGCTCAAATTTTATTCAGATATGTTCGAGGACCCAACAGGATAAAGAAGGCTTGGTAGCACTCGGAGCGCATCTGCAAAAATTAACATCAAACCATAAGTACTGCAGCAGGATCCCGCTCGACTCGGGCCCAAGCCATTAATCTGGTCCTTTTTCCCCGTCCCATACGTTATAACTCGGGAGGTATTTTTCAGTGATATCTATCCGAGGGCCAATGACGACGACAACATTTTGGCGTGGTGGAAGGCAAGTCCTTAATCCCTTTCACTGCTCTACTGATTGAAGTATCAGGTACACGCAATGCATTTCCCAATCTTAGGTGGAACGAGATGGCATTTGGAGATAGTACTATCTAGTACTCTTCCGTCACCGCGCATTTCCCAATCTTATCTCGCATTGCGTACAATTCCCGGTGTGAGCATCACAGTCGAGTGCCTCTTCTCAAGCAGCAAGCACACAATGTCGGATGCCCGGTCCTCTATGGTTGCGGTGACTATATCGGCCACCGTCGTTGTGAAGGAATTACTCAACGCCGGTTTCGGTTTCGGGGAGGGCCTCGACTACCTGGAGGGTATTACGATCCATTAATTATCATTAGATTTGATTATCTTTCGAATACAATACATTATGATACACTTACCATTGCATTCTGGCTCGTGGGCTAATATTAAGTTACAATTACAGTACATTGCGGACTGGTAGCATATTTATTTAATCATAACCTCCCACCCTTATTAATCACCGTTCGATTTGACTGACCCCCCGAAAGACTGGATGTTTAACGCACCTCTATCTGCACTGATACGGTGACTCACAAGGTTTTATTCCGGACGCAAACGACGATGACCGACAATGCCCAATCAACGCAAGAATCGGCGCGGGGTTAAACCAAATTACTCGAGTATTCTTCCGCCCACCCCGCTCTTCTGCGGCTGTGAGATTGTAGAATGGTCCTGAGAACGCGGGCACTAGAATTGTTGCAAGACTGGCATCCGGAGGTTCACTAACCTTCATTATTAGTATAAGGATCGAAACAACATCGGCCACTAATCCGAGTCCTCATCTTCATACTCTCGCCGAGTCCAATACTTCTCCTCCACGCGCACCTTCCGCAGAACGGGCAGCGCCGCCTCAACAGCTTTCCACTTCCTCTGGCCCGCCAAAACCTCTGCGCGCACGTCCCGCGAATCCTCTTTGCCGGCCGACACCCACTCCAACCTCGGGAAAATGCTGGAGAGATACGCCGCGACGTCCAGCGGCGTGCCCACCGGCGACTCTCCAACATGGAGGGACCTGAGGCAACGCTGTGTTGGCCGTTCTTCCGCAGCCGTCTGTGCTTTCCGCCATTTCGGTACGCTGCGCGCATTGATGGGCAGGGACAGCCGCCAGAGATGGGGGCAGAGCCGGGCGAAGGCGAGCAGGGCACGAAGCGTCGTGCGCGGCGAGATGTGCAGGAATGCGCTGCCGGCGATGTCAAGCGACGTGATTCGTGGCCATGCGCGCGCAATCTCGGCCGCAGCTGCGTCGTCGAGGTCAAGGCCAACGGGACCCGCGAGGGTCACGGACGTGAGGGTCGTGAGCGTGAAAAGCGGGAAAAGGTGTGTGCCGGGCACAGCGTAGAGCGCGATTTGCTCCGGATCCGCAGCGGTTTCCGTAGTGTCCCGTGGGTGGTAGCGCGATCGAGAGAGAGTCGAGGGACGCGTGGTTGCAATTCGCAGCAACGCCGTTGTAGATCTCCCGCACGGCGGTTGCGGACGTGTTCTTTGGGAATTGAATCACTAGACTGTGGATGGGTGAAGCGTGTAACCGGGCGAGGACTTCGGTGGCGGCACGGGCATCCGTCACAGTCAAGGTTAGCATGGCGATGTCGCAAGACGAGGACACTTCCGTTTGGGAAGCGAATTCTAGGACGGGGGAGAGAGGTGTTTGGTCGTCCAAGTGAACAAAATCCAGGACTGGACGTCTCGCGAGGTGGTCCAGAGCCACGGCGTCGAGACAGGGAGCCTCGAGGGATTCGAGGCGCGTCAATTGCTTCACAAGGAAGGATACGGTCTCGCAACGCCCGGGGAGTCCATCCGAGGTCAGAATACAGACTTCCTGAAGCAAAGGGCATTGCGCAGCGAGGGCGGGAAGGAGAGACAAATGAGAAGCTGATTGGAAGGTCGATACCGTCAAAGAGGTCAAGCTAGGGCCGATGAACTGGCGAAAGTGAGGTAACAGTGCGGCGTCGGAGGTTTCCCATAAAAGGGATTCGATGTTGGGGAATAAGGGTTCGGGCGGCAAGCACATGCGCAGCATCTCGTAGAAAGCGGCGCTGTCAGGATAGCTGTACGAGAGTTTATATTTGAAATGTCGGACGCGATGCGAGTAGATGAGTGGACGCTCCCAGTCACTCGGAAGTACAGGCCTTTTCAGCCGCTGAAAAAATAAAACATTAAGCAGAACCTTCGCGGAGCGCCTAGCCTTACTCACCACTTCCTCCGCGTCCGCGTCATCCAGCACTTCCCATATATCCCCAGGCATGCAGTTTAGGACGTTCATCACGGTGCATTGCGACTTCCAAAGGAGGTTGAGAGCAGGATCTCGGAAGGCTGTGCATGTCCGCGCAAGGCCAGCAAGAGTTTGCGCCGAGTCGCGATTGAGGCGATTGAGCGATTGCTCTGCCCCATTGAGGGTCTCGTAGAAAATCTGAGATACGATTTCAGGTATGCAGAGGCTGCAGTGCATCGAAGAGGGACGTTGGGAGCAGAAAGAAATATCTCACAATATTTGTCTCATACAACGTGATGGGCACTGCATCCCTTTTTCTTCTACCTCGCCTCTTTCTGAACTAGTGTTCTGAGTCTTTCCGTCCCTCCCATAGCATGTCAACGCTCGGGGGTCTGTTATCCCAACTGCTGCTTTTCATCTTCAACTGTCGCGGATCTCTGGGCTCCCGCTCGACTTTCCAATCCCCAGCACTATTTCCGTTGTTCGCAACATATCTGCTTCTAAGATTCGGTTCTGGCGTAGTCTGGCTTCCCGGAAAAGCAGCATTTCTTGTCCCGAGAATTTATCGTCTCACCTTGGTGTTCCATCGGGACATCATCCGACATTACTGCAAAGGAATCATGAAGAAAGGTGAATAGGATTATTGCTGCAAACTCCAGGACCTGGCCACCAACATTTTCCCAACACATATCTATCTCATCTGAGTTCTGGTTACCGGTGGGGGGAGGTCACATAGACGTCGATGGGTCCTTCCTTCTCGCGCGTATCAGGCGTCTTGTAGTTGAAGGAGACGTTCACGCCGGTAACCTTCACGAACTGGAGCTTCTCTTCCGTCCCCGCGGACGCGATCACCTTCACCCGCATTCTTCGCGAGCTGAATAACCATCCTGCGCCGAATATTCAAGTTTTGTGGTAGTTCGAGACGCCGAATGGGGCACGCACGGCCCGACAGCACCTGGAGCCAGCATAGAGTGCGGGCAGTTGGAGGTTGAGAATGAATGAGATAGGTATCTGCGCTAGCGGTGACAAAATCCAGCTCTTGCGGATTTTTGTAAATAAAAAGGAGCTCGGCCACAATCTTTTCCCTGTACATATTCCATCACTCACCGGAGTCGAGTTTACGGAGGCCACGATTCACGAGCGCAACCATTGCACTGGTCGGAAATGCGTGCATATATATTGATGTCAAGTCGCAGTGGTAAGCAGCTGTTCATTCGTCCAAGGTTGGACTCCAGCATAACACGAAATGGACAGTAGTCAGTTTTTGTGAACATTCGAGACACTCAGATGAGAGTGTATCCTTTCCCAGGAATTTCTGTGGATGCACAGAAAGAATTCGTGGTTACACTTCTCTTTCGGGAAGTCGGGGTAAACGACGCGACGGAGGCGCCATAGATCTGGGCGACTAGCTTAGAAATCCTGCCCTGCCAAAAACCATACAAACCCCCTCATAGGGCACACCCCGCGTCTGTCCCTCCTCCCGAGCCCCCCCCTCCCCGTCATCCCCTCCGCTCCAGCTAGAATAATTACCTGTACTACGTATAGTGCTACATGGGCCCCCAGGGGCCCGCGCACACTCCACTGGAAAATGAATTGAATTGAATTAAAGATCTGGGCGAGCAGAGTCGGGTATACTGGTACACACAAGACGCAACATCCCGGCTTTATAATGCTCGCCCGCTCAGGCGTATGCGGAATCGACCCAAGTGGTCCAGGAGCTCCCCAGGACGCGTGCCACCGTATACGGGTTCGAGGTGAGCTTTGAGAACGACACCCTCGTTCCCGCTGCACCCGCGCCTGCACCGGGGCTGCCGAATTCCGGGAAAAGGACGTCTGCCGTGTTTGGCGTGGCCGTCGACCGTATTTCCCAGTCAGCGACGTTTATATGCGCCTCATAGCGTACGACGTGTAAACGACCCTACTGTACAGATGATCAGGGACAAAAAACACAGAAATGGGCACCGAACTGAGCGAATTCTGTCCACGGGCGCCCGAGGTATACCTGCCCAGCGAGCGAGGAAGTAGCCGTGGAGGCCACAATTAGGTTGGATTCGGTGATGACGACTGAGGAGGCAGGTATAATAGTTTAGAACGGGAATGGAATGTGACGAATGTGACGTGGGGACTTACAGAGACTAAAGTCGTTCCATCCGCAGTGATGGCTCCCGCTCCGACAGAAGCGATGGTGCATTTTTAGAAAAAAGCAAATGCGCGTTGTCCCAGATGAAGTCTACTCTGCCCTGAGTGTAGTAGGGCCCGTAAAATTGGTTGCTGCTCGGCAAGAAGAGTGTCATAACTATTGAACGCACCCGTAGAATCCAACCTGAATATATATATCAGACACAGAAAAAATTGTTGGAAGCGAGATACTCCGTAGTAGACCTGGTTGGTACCATAGGCAGCGAGATCTAGTCCTTGAGAGCCTATTCCCAACTACGGGAAGAATTATTGAGTACTTTGACGCAGACTTGATGGTGAGGACCCACCGTATTTTTCACTTTCACGTTGTACAGCACAAAATCGTCCTTTGAGATCTTGCGAAGTTGCAGTTGGCTCGTCGCTCCCAGCAGCTGCAGCCGATTCCAAGTGGGTGATGGTGACCATGTTCTCGCTGCGGTGCTGGTCGTGCAACCGTAGATCTATCCTTCAGTTAGAAGTTTTTCTTTTTTTTTAAAAAAAAGACTCAAAGTGCCCACCGTCACTTGGCCAGTTCTATAGATGATAACTTGCCCCGAGTATGTGCCTGGCTCGTGTTAGAACCCCACAAAGACTAATAGCAAGAAGTTCATATGAAAATAACCTGTGCCGAGCCCTCGTTTGGAAGGGTGTTCACGGCCGACTGGATGGTGCTGAAGTCTCCGTCTCCAACAATTACGGGCCCTGCGGGGCGCGTGGTGCGGGACATACATTTTCCAGCCGGGGTAGCCTCGGCGGTCAAGATAACCGAGAAGACGTCTGCCGCTCAGAAACGAGCTAAGCGCCGGAACGCCAGATGAGGATGCATGGTCAAGCGCAATGCGCGGCCTTGCGTCGACCTGCGCGGCTCTTATAAGGCTCGGGATCAGCGGCGGGCTGGGGGCTGTTTTTTTGGAAGAATTTGTGTTGGTTGGCATGACGTTCTGCAACCGCTAAGGGGATGGCGAGTAAGATTAGCTTTATGTTGGGAGAATGCATGCGCCCGGAGGCTACGCAGGACAAAAGCCGCTCCTGAGCAGCTTACCGGTAACCACCCTCGGCTCGCCGTACACGCCCAAATATGAACTCCACGATTGATGCTATTTGGATAGCATCGCCGGTCGATAAGCAGCTGCTCCATCCTTTGTGTTCATCCGAAAAGAACCACCAATCCATGGGCCATGGCTAAAGATTTTGCACGAGACGCAAACGAGCCTGAGATTAGACCGGTAACCGATCTCTCGTATGAAGACAATCGTTCATAGAGAGACCGGTCGAACTGAGTTTAAATTTACATGGCGCGCGAGCGATCACGTTTTTACGAGTACTTATGTAATAAGTTCTCGTTCTTTTTCAAAAGTTTACATGAGGGTTTTGCAAGCTGCTCGAATCATCAGTCCTACTTTTCCAGTAGAAGGAAAATAGTGGCTGTGTTGAAGCCCTTTTCAGGGATTCCATTAGTTTTTTTGTGACTATATAGTGGCTGTGCTCACGGCCAATGCCGAGTGTACTTCTAAGGTCCTGAGATCGAACCTGGCGGGTACATTCCTTTTCTATTATTTGAGACTGGGTAGTTGGCCACTTTAGCACTTTTGACTTTGAGGCCCCACACAGAGTGAGGACAATAGGTATATGGGGTCCTAGACAAATCCATGTAGCCTAGGAGTGATATGAGATATTTTGTGCAAATTTACATGACAGTTTCATACTTCACTGAATTTATTTTCTGGGGGTATCCCAAAAGGGAATAAATGGGGTAGCTGGCCACCCCACTACCCAATGGATACAACTGAATTATTCTACGCACTCAAAGTGTACATCTGAGGTATATGAAGACCATAAATATTTCCTTTCAACCCAAGGAGGATGGGTGGAATTGCTGTATAAATTGAATGGTGTGCACTATATGGAACAGAATGTGTTGGTGACTCAAATTAGGGCCCAGAAAGATAAATAGCATGAATTAGTATATACCTTACCATAAAACTTGTACCCCACATACCAAGAATCTCTTGAACAAAATCTATCTCAGGCGAATGAAATTGGGTGGTTTTGGGTAATACCCCACTGTGACCACGAAGGTACTGGGTTAAAAGGTTCAATGCAGCTGTGACAACACAGGTCAAATGATCTTGAATGTAACCGTCAAGTTCTAGGTCAGTAGCAGACACCCGTGGTTCTCTATAGGGGTGGCTAGATTGCGCCACTCGAGGTCAGGCCATGATGCTCTTGGAGGGTCCAGGAGGTGAAAGGTGGCCATTTTCATGTATTGTGTGGCAAGGGGTGATGGGCCAGAACCAAGGTATGAGATCAAGCACCCAAACTTCTGAATTAGTGAGGAATTGGTGGAGAACAAGTGGGAGGATTGCACAAAGCACTGTTCAGAGATAAGAAATCAGGTTCACATGCCGCCATCTCAATCAAGAACTTCGCACAACTGTTGATGGCCACCTCGCTTCACCTCCAAATTGAATATACATTGTCCTCAGAGGTCATACTCTATTCCACAGGTGCCAAATCTCGAGGGTCTCTATCACACGGGCTCATACTATGCAAGTGGCCAGGTAGGCAGTTGGAGATAATATTCATCTTTTCTTCTATCATGCTCATGGCAAGAAGCATTGTAGTTGCTACCTCAAAATGTTCCAACCCTACTCAATCATGTAAAATACTGAAAAAAAAAAATTCTCTGGGTCTTGTCAACCTCCTGCGGTTTGACAATTCACTCATCTGGCCCTGCCTGAGTCCTGCTTTACACTGCAACAGCAGGCTACCAGCATGATTCAATCCCTGCTGCTGTCAAAACTACAGTATATCACCGCTCAATGACACACTTATTTTCTCGAGCTGTGCTGAACCTCTTGGTCTGGAACCTTGTTTCCCTGGTGAATTAGATCTGTAGAACAAGTAATGGATATAATTTGGTTTGATACATCCTTTAGATCTTGAGATGTGAGGGGAACAAAGTGATTGTTTGGCCATTGTTTGGCACTGATTTCAGGTCCACTGGTCAATGACACAACATTTTTTTTCCGTGTGACTAATGTCCCCCTTGAGGAAAATCACAAATTTTCTCATATTATTCCAGAGGCATATTTTCGACTATTGGCTGACTTAATATTTCCCAAAGTGAACATCAAAGAGTACACAGGCTGAATCTTATTTGCTTGTGTTATTGACCAATGAAATACTGTACACTGTTTGTTGTTTAGCAAGTACTGTGTACTGTACTTACGTCCTGATGTTCTCATGCCAGTCACATTTGGAGTTGCAAGTCATTAAGGTGCATAACACGGATGTAGGATAAACAGATTTGCACGTGAAACTCCGTGACTTGAGTGGATATGCATCTATGGAAGACAACAAATAAACTGACCTATCTTGCGAATAGCCTTGGATTAGATTTTGAAGGAGGGAAATTTACTCCTGACCTTCTCTTTGGTCTGGAGGTTGTAGCCCTGGACAAAAATGGGTTCTGGTGAGACATGAATGTGCAGGAAACATACCGCATCAAACATATGGCCTAAATGTTTTCAGTGCATTGGCCGAGTGAGGGTGTACAATTATATCAACCTTGGTTTTGCGTCATCCAAAAAAAGCAGTCTTATGACTTTTGGCATCTTTTTTTTTTGCAGCAGCAGCAGCAGAACTCAGTTGTGCATCCAAATCTAGCAAAGAAGTATAAAAGCTGGCACATCCGGATTGCTAAGGTCAACCAAGTAGCTGCCATGCGGCAGGATATGCCCCGGGTTATAACCATGCTTGATCAATCTGGCCTTGAAGGTTGATATGGTTGTGACCATGAGCTCAGGAGAGATTCATTTGCTCTGTGATTCAATAAAGAGTTCAAATGAATAATTTGCACCGTCATGAGTAAAAGGCAGAGGAAGGAATAGAAGAATAACATTCTATTGCAGCAGCATTGATAATTGTGTTCTCTATGCTGCCTGTTGCAGAAACATGTGATCCAATGTTCAATGACCAGAATGTTTGAAACCAGGCCGATGAGTTTGGATTTTCCATCTTTGTTCAGCTCTCAATCAAAACCCAGATAGGTTGTAGGTGACCTGAGTAGTGTGTAACTTGGACGTCAAGATGTGGACGAGATTGTGGCCTGTTCTTGATACCCTAATAAAAAAAAATAAGTACGAGTTTTGCCGGGCTATGCCACGGCCCACACCCCAAGTCGACACGTGAAAATACGTAAGAGCTACCGAGTTCGGTCCTCGGAGCGGGGATTCTTTTTCGACGCGCTGACAAACACTTCATAACTCAGCTTCTCTCCACTACCAGACGCGTCTTGGACGCGTCCCGGGTACATACTATGGATCCTTCTCATGCCATGTCACCTCACTCTTCAGTCTATCCTGAATTACCTCCATTCAGGCTGATTTACTTCCTACACTATGCAAAGAAGCTCGAGATCATCTACCCTTGGGCGCTTACGATCCTCTTGTCTGTTATTCGAAAACTAGAAGACGAGGATGTGATAAGATATGCTATCATGCTACTACTGCCCGCTAGACTCCCCTCACGAGTGTTTCTCCTTTCCTTGCCTCAAAAGGACTGTGCCAAAGCACTTCGCGCCTGTCTTCTCGTGTATTCCCTGACTCGTGGTAAAATCATTCCACATCAAGGACAGCTTGGCTTCGACCTCGGGACGGGATAGCGCCGTCATCGCACGCACAGGCTACGGAAAGACATCGTGCATAGCAATTCCGTTACTTTTAGAGCCGGACACAATCACCTTGACTGTTTCACCGCTGAAGCGGCTGCAAATGATGCAGGTGATAAAATCTGCTTGAAGCCGAGATTCCAGGGGTTTATACGAGTTCAGGTGCAAGATTTCATGCAAAAATATAACATCCCTACCCTTGCTATCAACGAAGACACGTCAGATTCTCCCGATCTGTGGAAGGTGAGATTCGCATCTACAGTCTCGCAAACATACTAAGCTTCACTACCTAGAAAATTACGAAGGGCGAATTTCCGCATCTGATTGTCCAGCCGGAGCAATTCCGCTTGAATCATGGACATCTTCCCCGCCTCACACGTCTTTTGCACGATAGATCTTTCGTGTCCAAAGTTGCCCGCGTCGCCGTTGATGAGGCTCATAATATCCAAACAGCCGGTTCTGTTATCGATGGGCGGCCAGCATTTCGTCCAGCGTGGGGAGGGTTAGGAGAGGTTCGGACTAAGCCACCCAAATCAACGACATTCCAGGCGTTGTCTGCGACAATGCCCGGATACATCTACCGCACCATTCATCAAAACCTCGCCTTTCGATCTGATTCTCTCGTCATCCGCGCCTCTATTAATCGTGCAAATATCATCTATGCAACTCATGTCCTCGTCGATGGCCGGAAGAATCTGAAGAATTTAGATTGTATCATTCCCCAACCATTCCACCCGCCCATGCGTCTGCCCAGGATTGTTACCTTCCACGGCGAGAAACCAGAAACAAGTAATTTGTCCGAATATTTGAACTCGCGTCTTCCACCCGCTTTCCAGAAACTTCGAATATGTCGTCACTATCACAGTGATATGTCTCCAGAATACCTGGAAGATACCTATGCAAGTTTCGCAGATCCTGACGGTGTAGTGTTGATTCTGAGTGCCACATGTGGTGCGGGGGAGGTAATTATTATCCCTTCAACCACCTCTTTAGCTCAAGCTCATGCGTATGCACAGGGTTTGGACGTGCCCAAAATCGATGGCGTCATAAACTATGGTCTACCGGAGAAGGTGCCGATGCGCTTCCAATGGGAAGGTCGCGCCGGCCGCAGCTCCATCTGTGATGCGTTCGCACTCACGATGCTCGAGCCGTGGGTACTTGAGATCGGTGCAGCACATCTGGGCGATGTAATAGAGGACAAGGATGATCCGGACCGACCCTTACTGCCTGGCGGCCTGTCGAAGAAGAACCCTGTTAAGAAGGAGCGCGTTGGGACGGCAGCAGTACGGCTCGCGACGTGTAAAGGCTGCAAGCGTGCGGCATATGCTAAATTCTTCGAGGACGACTCCGACGAAGGTAACTGAAAACATCCAAATCTGTGGTTAGACTGAAACCGTTCTTAGCGCTCGATTTTACCTGCCTCTGGTGTTGTGATGGTCATCCAGGCAACGGGTTCAACTTATCAAAGCTTTTTCTCGGTCCAATTCATACTGCACCTGCTCCCTCCGCTACAAAACGCAAGCGGACGAACAAGAAGTATCGACCCGTTAAAGATCGGCCCGAACTGGTCCAGCTTCTGACAACTTGGTTGACTGACGTTTATCAGAAATCAGAGCTCCGATTCGTCCGTCCCCCTTGGGAGTCCCGTGATTATATAGGATTGCTGCGGCTTTGGTGCGCAGATCGGAGGCAGAAGGATTTGACGCAGCATATTCGTCGAGGGTACGGTATCCGCACTCAATGCGCCATGCATCCAGAAGCAGACCATCGAGAATCTGCATTAATGCAGATAAAAGGGAATGATAGTCGGGGTGCCGGCCACCAAGACGAGTTTTGTCGATGATAGAGAACAGGTGTGAAAGACTACCATGGTGGTTAATGTGGCCGCGATGGACGTTGAGAATGGCCCATATAAGATTGAGGCACAGATGGAATAACCCGATACCTAACTGGAAGATCTGGGCACGCAGGAATGGGTTAATATCGAAAGCCCGAATTGCCTTGGCACCGCGGTTCAGAGCTTGAGTCGCCTGGTCATTGATGGACAAGACGGCCTTGACCAGTTGGTCGTAGGTAAGACCTAGCTGCTTGATGTAGGTGTCGACGTGCACCGACAAATTTCCCCTGACCGAGGATTCATCTTTGGTGGATAATTTTAGGGGAAAATTCTCGGTTACGTAGTCGTCAGGGAGTCGGCGTTCGGGTGGGGACTGTAGAGCAGGTTCATCCTGTCGGGAATGGAACTTGTTCTGATAGCGGCACAGCACTCGGATGACGTATGAACAGAACTGATGATGAGCAGCGTAGCTTTGTTGAAGCGAGGGGCAGAGATCTGCGTTGAAATCAAGATCTGGGGCTTCCTGAACGCGCATCAGAATGGCAGATAAATCGAGGGCCGCGGGGTTCGGGTTCCTGTAACGATATATGATAGAATATGTCCCGCTTTGTACTTTGGCCGGAGCTGAATCGCACTGCTCGATAAAAATGGAGTGGGAAAGGTTGAAGTTGTCGTAGTTGAACATGCAGCCATCGGGACCGTGTGCAACGTCGCGCGCATCCTGGATGCAATAATTGGCAGTTGAACCGATCAGCTTCTGATTTGTATCGAAGCTCTTTGACAATCCGATGTTGCAAAGAATCTCCATTGCTTCACGAGAGCACCCGTTTGCCCACCACATTAACCCCATGGGAGCAACAAAGTCAGGGGCGTATTGTGATCTTCGTGTCACTATTTGACCGACAATCGTATAGCATACCTATGACTGTATCAGAACACGCCGAAAGATGCACTGTGCAACAAATTACTGTGTCATTGGATTTCTTCTTGTTTTTTTCAAGGGCTTTGTCTGTATTGAGTGCGGAGCGCAGAATGCTTAAAAGATCCGGGGCTTTCTCGTTAGCGGTGTTGGCAACCGTTGTGGTAAGGCTCCATTGTCGTAACCATTCAGGCTTCATCTCCGCAACGTTTTTGTGAGTGCTAAGAGCCTTCACCATTTCATCGGCTTGGGATGAGATCTTCTCACAAACAAGATCTGTGGCGTAGGGGTCAAACCATGCCCTGATGGTACGTCGTCCCCGCTCGTCCTTGTACATCGTGTCAAGTATTCGTTGTGCCGCACTTCTTGGGGCATTGAAGGTGTTCGGGGCTTTGGGAGGGGCGGTGTAAAATGGGGAAACATATGTCGGCTTTTCTAGCGATGCGAGAAGGATATCTGTGACAGATAATTTGGCTTTTCGTAGCATCTGTAAGATGACATCGATTTTTTCTGCGGTGGAACCGGTCGGTAACACCGGGATCTCAGGCTTCGATGGCACTGGAGGGGGTAATGACGAGTATGAGGGGTATTCAAAAAGTGTCTCCGAAGAGGTATCCATAGAAGTCTCCGAGTCGTATGGCAGAGCTGAACCTGCAGCGGAAGCATGAATGGTGGTAGACACGGAGTCAGCGGGGCGTGGGGCACTAGACCATGACATAGTCAACTCGGAAGGAGGAGGAAACGGGGTCGTAGAGGAGGCGTTCGGCGATGTAATACCCGAAAATGGTATGGCGGTGCTGGAGACGGAACGTCGCAACCTGGGTGAATCACTGGTCGAAGTCAGGAAACTGGGGGTCGGAGAGGTTGTGGAAGTGCTATTTCTGGAGGGAATGCTCGAAAAAAATCTGGTATAGTCGGAAGGTGGAAAGGCGGATGGATTGAACGCTGGTGATGCAAATTTGGCCTGGAACGAGGAAACACGATTCTCCAGATCGGAGAGAGTTCTTTCGGAAGTCAGATACGGTCTACTTGCGGAGGATATACCACGCAAGAACGTGTCATAGTCAGCAGGGAGCTCGAGTGGAGGCCGACTAGGTCCTCGATAGGCACTTGTTTTAGATGAGCCTAGTCCGGTTTGGCGTAGATTGAGAGAGGTAGAGTTGGGGGGAGATGTATTTTCTGACATTTGGTCCTACCCAATAGGGAGTTGTCGCGTTGGATCGCGTCCAAGACGCGTCTGGTGGTGGAGAGAAGCTGAGTTATGAAGTGTTTGTCAGCGCGTCGAAATTGAAGAATCCCCGCTCCGAGGACCGAACTCGGTAGCTCTTACGTATTTTCACGTGTCGAAAACGTGATCGCTCGCGCGCCATGTAAATTTAAACTCAGTTCGACCGGTCTCTCTATGAACGATTGTCTTCATACGAGAGATCGGTAACCGGTCTAGTGGATACGCACTCCCCACTCGTGAGCGTCGTCGGCAATCCTTACCATCCTTTCTCTCGTCCCATGCCATCTAAACCCGTCCAGCGCTCAGTTCCGACGTAACCCCAGTCAGTGCGCACAATCTTTCGCGCTGGCTCTTCCTTCTTGCACGTCACTCCGGTGGCGCCAGGCCTCCCGCCGTATACCGTCCAATCACTATCGTTGGTGCCGACGTCTTCGTCCGTTGTCTCGACGAGATCGGCACCGAGACTTTTCCCTGTGACTCTTCGGACCCGCTGCCACCCGGATGCTACGCCCTCTTTGACCCCAACGGCAATACATATCCATACCCAGTCGGCCGCACTATGCCCAGACCAACTTTCGCCACGACGCAACCCACTTGGGACGTCCCTGACGACGATCATCACCACGCTGCTTATCGCATGGCAGTGCGCATTCCGCCCACCTTCACTCATTGTTTCGGCAGAAACCTGTCCCAGAGAAGCTCGCCAACGAGGCCCGCCAACGCGAGCGGTTTGTGCTGTTTCACTGGCCGTCCCTCCGGCTGCATCACCTGGATCATTCCTCCACTTCTTTCCCGTGCTGTTGCCGTCCGTCTGCTTTCCCTCGGTCCCTCTGTTCTCACCTCACCGTTTCACAGCCATCCATCTTTCCGCGTGAGCAGTGCATTTCCGTTGACAATGTCTCCACAATTTCGTCTGACCTACTCGAAACATATCACGACAACCGTATCACCAGCGACCCACAGGTACAAATGTCTTTGTATGCTCCCCCAGGCTCCTTACCGAACCCCATAGGATGGATACCGCATCGTCGTCGTTGAGGAATTTCCACACATTTCTTTGTTGGATCGCCTCGGTTCGTTGCCTTCGTCCGGCCGCTTCTGGCGCGCTAGCCTGTGTTGGGTATTGGCTGTCCGCCTCGCTGGCTGCGATGCCGGCTCTGACGGCGTCAGCGCTTTGGAGGCTAGGGGGCTTCTCGATGAGCTCACCTGGGACCAAAACCGCATGATCCCGCAAGGTCCTAAGTGGTCCACTCCTGCCGGACAGGAGGCCATCCGGACGTTTTTCTGGGCGCGCACTGGCGACACGGCCCTGTGGGAGGAGTGCACGCCGCCTCTGTCACCTTTGCATTCCATTACGAGCTCTTCTGATGAAGTAGATTCAGTCTCCGCAAGCTAGGAGCGAAAGTTTGCTAGAACAAAATTCATCTGGCTTGTATTTTACAGATTCTAGATTTCAATATATCATAAGTTCAAATTTTTAGTAGTCGATGACGATCTGCGAAATGAATTGATCTTTCCTTTTTTTGCTTGGGTGTATCTTGCCGGGATAAATGGGGCAGGAAATCAGAGGCAGATTCTACGATGAGAGAAGAAAGAATTTTGTGCAGTGTCTAAAGTTTGTGAAACCGCTCCCCAGGATCAAATCGCGGCCGCGTTGGGGTGGCGTCGGGTGTAGTTTTCGCATCCGTCATTCAAGACAGTTAACCTTCACATCATAACGAGATGTTACCAAAATCCGTCAGATTGGACATTAGGGCGAATTGGCGCGAAAGAAATGAACGGAGAAGCACGGCCTGTGCATCGATTGAAATCTATCTCTGCCGGGAATTCTGCTCCACCCAACGTTACATGACCTCCACTGAGTCCCACGGTAAAGTTGCAATCTCTGAGAAGCGCCAGCGTGCGTCGTACTGCGCGTTCTGTACAACATGAAGCACGATGGCCTCCGGTGCGTGTTTTTGAAGTTCCCGAATGTACACATCTTTGAAGTACTGTGCTTCCAGCGGGTCGCGCGCGACAGATAGACCTGCGCGATCGAACCAGAGGGGATAACATACGAGAGACCACCACGGGAGCGTCATGATCGATACGATCCTTCCAGCCTGAGGAGACTTTGAACAGAAAATCATGTTCCTAAGTTGAACGGTCGGTCTTGATTGCACATACGGAAGAATGCCGGAAGATACCGCGGATTCAGATCCATGTGGCCCAAAACAAATGCGCCAGCCGCACATTGTCCAAGGGATCGTCCGTATCGGGGATCCGTCCTCAGAATTTCGGCAGTATTTTTTGGGCCAACCGTGAGCACTTTTCGCGGTTGGTCCCGCACATAGAAATATCCCTCGCCAGCAAGGGCAAATTCTCTGCGAACTGTGTTTCGTCTTGCACCGCGGCCCATGCGCCGCCATCTTCCACGGCTCGTGATCGCCTTTAAACGCGTCCGCGCGTGCAGCCGACTCTTGATTCAGCGGCGGAAGAGATCGAGTTGAGATGCAAAGAGTCTGGGAAGCAGCATCGCAGCCTTGCCTTCAATGAATATTTCGAGGAGTATAGTCTTCTCGAAGAGGATTTGAAGCATACTCCGATGGATACAAGAAATTGGCTGGCTGAAATCGAAGTCGATGGCCGGCGCTCCTTGCCTGTGAGCGAAAGGCAAAATAAACTCGACGTACCTTATCGGGTCGCGAGTGAGGAGGGTAAAACGAGACGCAATGAAAGGAATTTTCTGTTTGACAAGAACATCTCGCCTCGCCTTCGAACACAGAAGCACAGAAAAAGATTTCAGACCGCGAACGGTTGCACGTGAAGGACGCCGTATCTCATTACGAGAGTAATTCACAGTTGGAGCTGCTGGGATTTCCCTGGACGTACTGGCGATGATGGAGAGAAGCAGAGAGACGTGGGAATCGCGGGTCGATCAGTGACACAGGGGGCAAGTGCCATGGCCGTGGGTTCATGGCATATGACCGACACTTGCCATGGCATTTGCCACGGTGTTGCACAAGCGATCAAAAATATTCCCTTTGTTCTACTTTTGGTCGTGAGAAGGTTGGGGCCTGTTACAAACGTGCCGCCACTTCGCTCCGGCAAAGCGGGGCATAAGATTTGGTAAACATATGTCATGCCGGGCGCACAACTTAGAGTATAAGTTACTTCAACTGATGGGCCCGGTAGGTAGGTAGGTAGGTAGCATTACACGGCACGGTCCGAATCACGAACGCTGGTTTCCAGGGATTATCCCGGTGTACAAAGCAAGTAAAAATACACCATCGCCCCTGGACCACTCCCTGCCAATCCGAGCCCCAGTGAGCAGATCCCACAGGTTCCCCCGTGCCCCGCCTTAGACCGGAATATGAGTTACTACGCCCGAAACAACCGATCAGAAGCTGGCAGCCTGGAGGCAACTCCGATCAAAGGCATGATATGCCGAGGGTTTGAAACTCCGCCAGTATCTGCCGAGCCGCCTTCCTCGCCTTTTGTTTTTCCACGGTATTCAGTCGGTTACACCATCATTTGTGCCCCTTCATACGTGGTGCATTTTCGCGCTGTAGGCGTGTACAATTTTTTTTACACCACCAGTCTGCATTAATACTTTGTACCACATTGCACCGTGTGCTCTTTAACTCATCCTTATCCATTTCGACTCTGTCACACCATTCTGCCTCCATTCTTCTGCCTTGTTTCCTCACTCGGCCTCCATTTTCTCCCGTCCCGCTTCCTACTCTCCTTGCTCATGCTGCGATGGATATTAGCCTCCATGAACTCTTGGTTGCACAGAACAGCTACATTATAGAACATTGCCCAGATGTTCGAGACAGCTGAACAGGCTCGGGCATCTTCCTCAGGCATTGTTCGGTCACTGCATGGGCACTGGGTCATTTCCTCGGGCATGGAGTCACTGCACCCAAACTTGGGCTTGAGGCCATTGCTAGCGCATGGCAATACGAGTCCTATTTATTTTTAACGATTTTATACTTGCAAGAGGGAAGTCTGGGACACATCTTCTCCCAGTGTGATACCATCATGGTACCAGATAAGCCCACGATAATCTACGAAAAGAGAACAAAAATGAATACACAAGGCAAGACCATCCCAGAATTAGAGATTGTCATGCAAGGAAACAGTGCCATGCCAACTCACACAGCGGCATATATCACTGCTACTGCCCTGTTTCCGAGGCACAAATTCAAGTTTAGCAAATTGGCTACCGATGCCAAGGGAAATTCCGGTATGCACCGTCTTCCCGTAGCGATGCCATCATGGTACTATCACTGTACCTTATCAATAAAGTGGGTAGGGCAGATAGGTGGCATGGCCCGCTACCATTGTCCTCGTGGGTGGAGCGAAAGTTTACGAGGCAGTCCCGCAGTCTGTTCACACGATAAACAAACAACCCATATGTGACCGGACTTTGCATGCCCATTCATATCTTTCCCGCAAAAAAACATATCATTCATTAGTCTTGAACTCAGAGTTCCCTTTTCAATTTCAGGATCCAGCAAATTGCCCACCTGGCCTTCTTCTCGTAGAGGGCCCTATTCAACTATAAGAACTGAGGCGAAAATAGTCCTTAATTTAAAGACCGTTTTTTTATTCATTCCTACCGGTCACCTCACGCTGTCAACCAGGAGGTTGTTCTCTATCCTCAACACTCTGCCTCTGAAGCGTTCCCTGCGGAATCAGCTATTAAATTGTCAGAGCAACATAACTTGATGGTATATGATTCCCCATTCATCATTCAAGCAGTCACCAATAAATCTGTTCGTCCATCCATAACTATCTTTCTGACCAGAGGTCAGGATGTCTTCGGATTTCCCCTGGCAGTGACATGGAGGAACTTCTCGTGGGGGTTTGAAGAACTGTTCCAAGTTAAAATGTTTGATAAACCCAATACGGGTGTCTTCACGGCAATCACTCGCTTCTCGCGCCGTTTGACAAGCCAAAGTATTTCTGCAGAGGGCATCACTGCTTACGCAGGAAGGAATCATGAAAATGTGATTTACTGCAGGACTCGAAAATAAGGTGCCTAAAACCCTTACCTAAAGGTAGCAGGAATCCATGAGAGTCTATGAAACAACCGGTAAAATGCCCATGTCCTCCATACATTATACCTTTGAACACCATCCTAGCATCTTAGCCCAGTACGTTACAGCCGATTCGGAAAGTAATGAGAATAACTTTTTTTTTTTGCGCGCGTTCTCAATTTGGAAATACCAAACGAGGGTGGTTGCCGGTTCGATTCCTGGCGGTCGCATTGTTATTTTGGTTGCACTTTTTAGGTTCTAACTGGACACTGAAGATACAGAACATTATTTTGAGTGCCTTCTCATATTTCGGACCCCTCGCGCCATGTATGCACAGGATATGAGCAATGCTTTGGGTAAAGAATTGTGTTGGCAGTGGGCCAAATGTGGAAAAGCCATTCAGTCTGCTTTACCGGCCGGGTGTGTGCAGAATACTTACCTGCCAAAGATGATTGCATGGGTATTGAATGCCCATTCCTCTCCATCACTGAAAGCAGCAGGAACTGAGATATACGGCCTAGAGACTTGCTCCAGAAGATATTATAGTGAATGTCGCACTTGCATTCCCCACTCACACATGTATTTCAAAACAATCTACCAAAGGTAATCTTAGAGGATCCTAGTGACGGTGCAGACCGGGTACAGAGTTATTCAATGAGATATCACCAAACAATGTGTTTAGAATATCATAAGAGGGCCTGTGCACTCGCCACGGTCTCTCAGATCAATATAAACCATATTTTACATGATTTAGTCCATCCAGCATGACAGGTGCGCCGACACAGGCCACCAGGATCTAATTTATTGCTGTGAAAATAATAACGAACCGGCGGCCACCCTCGTTTGGTATTTCCAAATTGAGAACGTGTGCAAAAAAAAAAGTTATTCCTGGTACCGTCTTAGAAACCAGGTCTCAAACACGAATGGTCATAGTGACACGATCATGTTGGAATTCGGTCTGAGCCCCCGCAAAATAAATATTTAAATAATTAAAAGAATTAATGTACCTGATTCAGTGTGTCACCGTAAATTGTGGGAGCAAGGCAAACAAGGTGGATGAATAATTTTAATTGAGGGGACATATTAATCTTGATAATGTTCAGGACAGATTTTTGTGATTGAATCCTTGGAGATTCAGAAGATCGTGGCCCTAGACATGAATAGGGCACCCACAAAACATGAACAGATTCCGAAACTAGAATTTCCGGGGTAATTTAAGTATTTTACTGAGAGTATACATCCAGCCACAAGTTCAATAACCTTGAATAGACCTGTTGGGTTGCAATTGGGGGGGGATTCATACGCGTAGCATGCATCTAATGAGACAACCAGTGGATGATAGTTTCGGTTCAGGTGGTATGGAGGGTGAGACATCACAGATCTAGTGCCGGACAAAGGTACCAGGGGGTGCCCGGAGGGCCTTGGTATTCTCATTACCTTCCGAATCGGCTGTAATCCAGATCTTGGGTTCCAGCAACAGCTGATGGTGATCGAGACACGGTGTGGTTGACGTTGAGGATGTCCAGGAGTTGGAAGGTGAGGTCGGGATAGGTGCAATAGGTACCGTTCCAAGCGATGAAATTCATCTTGAAAGCTGAATAAAAAATGAAGATAGCGGCCGCAGCGCTAACACCTTTGACCACTACCAGGTTGATTGCGTGAGAACCTTTGGTTGACCAGTGACCGCAAAGGACTCCGATGGTTGATGGATAATACATTAAGGTTGTTCAGCGTGAAAGCCGCATCAGTAAAGGCAAGAGGTGGAGTTGAACCCAATACAATTCCATCTGTAATGCAGAGAGCATCGAGCATGCCAGGTGGATCGACTCCCGATATGAGCAGAAACTCATAAACCCGTAGTCTTGTGGTTACCACGGGGTCTAAACACCGGAGTTTGAATTTTCGCTTGAGCAGTAGGTCAAAGCCGGTGTTTCATTGCATAAATTGAATACAAGGAATAAGGCTTACATCCATTCCTGTACATTCTGTCTCTTCAGAATTTTGAAAAGTAAGTGTGAATACTGCTTTTGAGAAACCTCCGATAATCCCATGATCTGTCGGCCGACGCACATAAAGTATTCCACACGGGCTCCATGGCATCTCAAAAAAATCTTGTACGAGGGCACAATTGATCAATATGTTGGGCATACCTCCTGAGGAGTTAATCTAGTCAGAAAAGAGAGGTATGCTGGTGGCGGGCATTTTTACTTAGAAAAAGTTTACGTACTAAGATTCTACAGACCCCACGGTAACTAACAGGTTTCAACAAGTTGAGTTACGAAGTGATTCTTGTTGAAGCGTCTGTCTACGAGAGACTAATAAACCCTGTATTTTACATGCTGGGGGTCTAATCCACGGTCTGTATCAACCCCAAAGCATCAATGTAAGCAAGAAAGCAAGGTACACAGGTATTGTCAGTTCAAGGACTCGTGGACGGGCATTGAGAGCGTCTAGTTCAGAAATGCGGGTAGACAACAATAACAGAAAACAGTGATCATCAACATCAACCACAACGAGATAGGTAAAGAACATCCATCAAGAAAAATTCAGGTGGGTACAGAGCTCTGCGTAGGACAATATAGCCCTCGTAGCACTGTCGTTACCCCCTAAAATATAGTGCACTGTAGCTGCCTGTCAAAAATATGGATCACTATGATGATCGCCGTAGCCACGTGTTTCCCCTACGGAGTGTCAGGGGTAAACTTTGCACAGCAAATTTTCTGCCTCTCTCCGACCTCAGATCTTCGCCAATACATCCTGTTAAACACTTTAGAGGGGTTTAGAGACGGACTTGGTAGACGTGGGAAATTCGAGCAAAATTCATGTTGATGGTTGCCGATCAGGGCATTAGACAAAATCGTGAATCTGCTCCGTCACTTGGAAATTTGACGGTGGTTTCTCCAGGAGGTAAACTTCGATTCTAATAATTGGAACTTAAAGCGCGGAAGGAGGAACACAGAATTTGGGAGTCTACAATGTTCCGACATAACCCGGCATGATAGGTGCAACATATCAATCAGCCAGATCAATGATGTTCTACAAAAGGCCCAGTAGGGGTGCTCAATTCTTAGGTCGGTCGGTCGGGTCGTTGGAATCAATAAAATAAAATAGAAATGTTTCAAACTCCGCTCGGCTTGGATTACCTAGCACTTCGACACTCGAGACTCTTACACTTATGTACCATCCCTGCTGCAACCTTTCTCATAGACTCAGCAATCTTCAGCCAGTTGAGGCTTTCGAGATCCAGGATCTCTGTTTCATCCCCTTCAAAGCCATCCAAATCGTCAACATCCTCTTCTAGAGCAACAGATGCAGCGAGTAGATACTCAGCAATGAACAGGACGTCTGACTCACTGAGTATCCTTGAATTTTGGTAGGTTTAGGCATGGGTCGAAGTGCTCCGGATGGATTCAGGGATACTTAAGGACGAGCTCGAGCGGAGTTCGAAATTTGGTATTTTATTTTATTTATTTGCAACGACCCGACCGACCGACCTAAGAATTGAGCACCCCTAGTGCGACAGAGACTATCTGAACTATGCCAAGTACGTATATTTCGGCTTGCCTTATCGAGGTCTATGAACCACAACATAAGTATTTCACTAGGGAACAAATTCTCGGAAGGTTTTTCCTGATTTCGGAACAGAGCACACAGGGTATCTGATACGATCATACGTTACAACGCGGCAAACAGCAGCCGAGCCCAAGACATCGAATTTTGAATTTCACAAGGCTAGAACAGTGGCATCAACAATCTATCACCTGATGGGATCAACACGGTAGGCCTGGGCATTACGGATCAATGATGAAAAATATTTGTCGGTTCCGGTCAAGATCTCGAAAAGAGCATGTCAGTCCCAACACGTTGTTGAAGCAAGACAGAGTTAAGTAAATCAAAAGACATTCAAGTCACCTGTATAAAATTGCCCGGGAGGATGCTACAGCTTGGCACGGACCAACTCAGGTGAAGACAGTGGTTTTTTTGGGAAAAGGGACAACTTGGCGAGATGAGCTTGAGATGAGCCAAGAATTGAGCACCATAGGTCATACACAGCACCCTACAATCTTTGATCTTACCTTGATTCTCAGGGTGGGAACGCGCGAGTTCGGCGGGGATGCCCGGGATTTGATGGCAATGATGTTGAATTGATGGAGGTGTCAGAAAGGCGCTTGGAGACGATGCCGCCGGGCTTTGAGGGCCTTCATAGCAGCGAGAGTGGCGGCATGATTAGAAATACATCAGTGGTAAACAGATTTAGATGTAAATTTCTTCAAACCCCTGTTAACACTAACAAGGTGCTGCGGAGGTTGCACGACCACGGACTGTATCACGCAAAAAAAAAAAGTGATGCCAAGGGCGGCCCGGATTGGAGTAGCCGAGCAGGTGGTTTAAGAACTGCGCTGCGGCGCGACGTCAGTGAGGGTACATAAGAGAGGTCAAAATGTGGTCAAAATGATGCCAACATTTAGATTGGAGACGGGTGGTGATGAACAAGCGCCAGGGGACGAGAGCGAGACATAAAGCTAAATCAGCTAATCAGCCTTACGATCCTATCCAGAAAGGAAAAAAGCAGAGTCAGCATAAACGCCCAGTAATCAATATTGACATTTTTGGCATTTAAGATCACGCAACACCCTTTTAAGGAAAGTTTTACGGCCGTATAAGGAAACGTTTCCAACATGAATCAAGTACGTCATGGAAACAAAATCCGTTTTTCTGGCTGGAAAAGCGATGACTAAAAACGATCCTAAAAATAAATTTTTAGGACTCGTAATCCACTCGAGTCAGTAGTTATATTTAGAGCAGGTCTACGGATATAAAGGCAGCTCTTCCTCATGTAAAAAGAACATCTTACCATTGCAATACATCATCACCTTAAAGTGCCAGCCTTCCCTGAGGATTTTACCGGTGAGCTACAGTTGTTGCCTTGCCTAGCAGGTAATTTCTTCGCAATGCACTCCTAAGAACTAAGAGATATTCCATTGTTCACATCTAGTAAAGTTTCACACTTACAATTCGGCTATTTGGTGTGATCCGCAGGGAACTTTAGTTGCTTTATAGGGATTCTTTGAACACATTCTATTTGTTTGCTGCTAGACAGCTCATTCTTCAGCTTTGGCAGCACATGAAGCCAAGATCTATTACATATGTGCACCCAGTTTTCTCTCCCCACCTCTCTAATGTTGCTCATCCCTCCTCCCTCCCTTCTACACGCTCCCTCCTGTGTGTTTTTCTCGCTTTTAACACCCTATGTTATCACATTATATTCATTTGGCAAGGGCAATCAGAGTGTGTTGTGCTGGCATTAGTGTCCACAAATTGGGTGAAGAAATGGGTGTTTTCAGGATGTCCAAGAGCTTAATCCATTAAGTATATCAAAGGTGAACTGCCCCAGAGAGGCATAAAATTTGACAGCTGAACAAGAAAATTGAATCCGGGTTCGGCTCATACAGAAGTCATTTGCACCTGTATATTGTACTTATTACATTTTCTTTTGAACAATCGGGGCAAAATTGAGAGGGGTGAAAATATTATCATTGTCACAATCTGTATCTACACAAAAGGAAATGCACCAAATCGAGGGTGGCAAGGCTGCAGCGTGGCCGCAGAAAACTCCGAAAGGTCAAAGCTGCCAGTGGTAGCTCAATGACAGCTCGAGTCGCTGTCGGATGACCGCTGCAACTGGACTTGCAGATGACAGTTGAATGTCGCCGTGCGAGGAAGGCGGTTCGGCAGATACTGACAGACCGACCCTCGGCATATCATGCCTTTGATCGGAGTTGCGTCCGGGCCGCCAGCTTCTGATCGGTTATTTCGGGCACACAACTTTTAGTAACTTATATTCCCGGCCCATAAGTTGGAATAACTTATACTCTAAGTTGTGCGCCCGGAATGATATGTTTGCCAAATCTTATGCCCCGCTTTGCCGGAGCGAAACGGTGGCACGTTTGTAAAATGCCCCAACCTTCTCACGACCAAAAATAGAACAAAGGGAAGGTTTTGATCGCTTGTGCAACGCCATGGCAAGTGTCGGTCATATGCCATGAACCCACAGCCATGGCACTTGCCCCCTGTGTGATGGCAAACTTCTCGACTCTCATAATCATGCAAGGACTTAGGAAACTTCAACACACGACCCTGAATTGGGTCCAGGATTTGATGCTGCTCTGTGCCACTTTTCCGTGCGTGACCGAATCTCTTTCAATCGCCCAACGTATCTGACGTGTCCCTGCGTACAGACAATGAGTCTCCGCTCTCGAAGTGTAATGCTATGTGGCATACGCGCCACCTGTTCGAATAAACGTAGGAAGCGGCTCGGGCGCACACATCATCACCAAAAGCGCGGCAACCTTGAAAGCCCCCTAGAAGACCCTTGGGAGGCGCCCCAGGGTTTACAAAGTCGTCCCAGACCTGTGCACGGCTTCCACGGGGGTTACAGGGAGATTATGAAACTCATTAGGACTTCCAAGGGTGTCCAGGCCTCGAGCGGCTTGTAGGGCCTCGAGGCGCTCTCAAGGGTGCCCCAGGGCTCCATTCCCATCCCATGTATCTTAGATCGCACCCAAATAATCAGAAGCAATTTTATTCAAGTCCACAGAATATACAGGTCGAAGTACAGTATAACAACGGTCACTGAATTAAGAGACGTCAATGGAGGTCTGCAAGGAAACAGACGGAACGTACGCATGCGAGGTCTTCTATTGAGCAAAAGCACTGTTCGAAAGGAAACGAGTCAGTGGGGGGGAAGAGATCTGGGGACTGATGGAGCTCACTTTGATACAACAAGCGGCGATACGACATCTGTGTATAAAAGAAAGAAAATGAGAGAGGATCATGTATGCGACGGCGAAGCTCACCTTCTACAGCAGCGGTAATACACATCTAAATGCGACAGTCAACGAAATAGAAAACAGCCGGACAGAAGCACTCACTTGATCTTTACAAGCAGAAAATTTCTGTGCAGGAACGAGTCAGCCCAGCCAAATGAGACTGAGATGGGCATACCGTTCCAGGCGTTGCGATTGCGAGTCATCATCTGAAGTGGATAGAGATGAGCGTGGATCACGATTCAAACAAGCTTGTCCCAATTTTCAGTATCGTCCTCAGAGATCTGGAGAAAGAGATGCTTGACGATGTCGAGCATATCTTCTGTGTTGCGGAACATGGCATTGAACGCGGCAACGCACGCATCCTGTCGCGCACGCCCCCTGTGACTGTAAAGTCAGAGCTGAAGAGACAAAAAAAGAAGTGTAGACGCACGATCCTGGGATGTGAATGGTGTTGGATGCATCCAATGCAACAGGGGTACCCCAGTGGCGCTCGCAGCCGTACTGGAGCGCGTAGCCGATGTCCACATACGGGTTCACTGCACGCATCGGAAGTACTTGCCAAGGTCTTCCAGTTTCTCAGGCGTTGTTTTGGTTGCACTAAAGAGGATGAGATGAGTCCAGCAGGTAGAAAATGAACGTGACCTACTTGGGAGATCGTCGGCATTTCTTCTTCACGGCCATCGCAGGGAAACTTCCTGTGAGCTCGTCCAGTTTTCGCTTGGTGGACTCGGGGATTGGGATGGGACTGCGGTGGTAGAGACAGTGGTAACAGAGGCAGATGAAGAGGCAGAGGAGGATGTAGCAGATGAGGAATTCACGGACATTAGGACTCTAGTGGTGGTGGTAAGAAGAGAGAATGCGCGCTGGGAAGAGCCCCGCTTTAAAGCCCGTGTCACACATCACGTGCACAAATCACACCGCGTTGCTTTGCTCAAAATATCGAGAAAGTCCACCACACAATTCAGCGAAGGGCCCCAAAAAAATGAGAAAAATACAGGAATGCACATGACTGTCCAAAGCTCATCATAGCCAGCAGAATCAATGATTTGGCATCTCACATTCGTCTCTCCCACTGATAGACTCCGAGCCTCTCTGAGGTCATTTTGTCCATTCACGACTAGTTCTTCCTCTTCGTTGGCCTCCTCCGCCTCCTCTTCCTCATCTTCCAACCCAGACTCTAAGCTTTAGTCACCATCAACCTCTTCCCCATCCTCTGGTGCGTCGGGCTCATCAACATCTTTCGAACATTTTCTCTTTTATATTTTCAGTCCTGTGTTGCCGAAGTTGTCCTGGCAGAAGGGACAGACAGCCATGAGAGCCAAAAGAGTAAATATAAAAGTAAAGCAGAGTGTAGCTTTAGATTTCATGTCGAGGAACGGCCAAGTCACGTCGAGGACGGCGCGAGCAGTTTCTGTGTCGCGACTCGCGGGGGTGCGAAAGACGGCGGATATGGGGCGGATGCCGGCAAAATGCTAAAGGATTTGATGGCCCTCGAGAGCCCCTTGGAAGTGCCTCCAAGACTTGGAGCAATCGAGCAAGGAAGCGCGGGCCCTTGAAGATGCCTGGCGTGGCGAGTCCGAGGCCTTGAGACGCCTTGATCGGGCTTGTCAAAGTCACGAGGCCTTTCAAGGTTCGGACACTTTTGGTGATGATGTTTGAGGTGAGGTTCCCTCTCATTGATTGCGTCCACCACTAAAGGAGTTCAGCCTCACGCCACCGATTCACGGACAATGCACTGGCATCTGGGACGTGCTCGAATTCACTGATGGAAGCGGGTGGGGATGGGATGCAGACACTGAGCGCTGGCAAGTGATTACGGCCTGGTGAGTTTCTTCTACCTGGCCTTTTTTCGCGCCCACGCCACGCTCCTCCCGCCTCCCTTAGCTGCACCGACTCCGCCATCTGACAGTCCCCATTCTTCAGCCCACGCACACCGGACATTTGGGACTGTACATATTGAGCCTTAGTGTACGATGGACAACGGCACAGAGACCGCGAGAGCTGTGAGTCTTTCCCCGCTTTTTTCTTCATCGGGGTGCTGGGAGTCTGCGTTCCGCGTGTACCTGTCCATTCGGCCCTCTGCCCCATGCCAACATCCTCACGCCTCCGAGTCATCTCCATTGCGACCCCGCTGACATACTTTCGTCCCAGGGATAGGGTGTCTGCCAGCGGGCGAGGACGCCGATGGTGTATGGCCCTCGAGTGAGTGTATATCACCCACTATCGGCTCCCGCTGACCACCCTCCTCTTTCCTTAGGCCCCACCCTCTAGTATTAGACCTTGTCCCTCGTCCGATTCGATACCTTGCGGGAGTAATGCTATCCGCATCATCGTCCGCCGTGGGCATACACCATTCAGATCATGCCGTAGCTCATCCGCCTTGACACCGCGTGGAATTGTGACTTGCGTCCCTGCCTTGCCCGTGGTCGGGTCGGATGGCATGCCAATGCACACGTCCAGGGCAAGGATTATCAGCGCGCCTCCCGCCGCCGTGGCTTGCGCCCGCGTTCTCGTCTCTGCCTCGACACCTCGGCGGAATCATTTCCACACCGAGAACTCTAGCCTCGGGATACCGCGCGCAGCGGTACCTCCAGCTTAAACTCCCTCGGAAGTTGCACGTCCTCGCCTCCGATGGCGTGGATCTGGATGGCCCCGGTGCTGGATGTCGCGTGATCATTGGGCTTGGTGGACGCTGAGCGGCGCATCCAGGCAGGTTATGATCGACGATGGTGCGGGTTGCGACATCAGGGAAAACCTCCCCAGGAATTTTATGCAACTCTTTCATAAACTTTTTTGTTGCACAAAAATTTTGAACAATTTTCTGCAACTTTGGTAACAATTGTAAAACCTCCCCGGCAATGTATGCAATTCTGGCATACACTTTTCTCTCGCACAAAAACTTCAAGCAATTTTCAGCAACTTGGTCACAGTCGTCCACACAGCGTAAGTAAAAGTGAACAACATCTCTGATCTTTCAAAGCATCTTTGGGCATCTTTGTCTTTTCACTCTTCTTCTGATTAGGTCTCAAAACACTCAGATGATCTTAAAAAGCATTGCGATGGGTGAGGTTTGAAATTTCGTACCCATTTCCAAATTCCTTTGGTTAAGAAGAACTTGAGAAGGCCGAAAAACTGACAAGTCATTCAAACTCCGCCATCACATGAGTCGATATGGCATGATTTTGATCGACGTGATGGTAACACTGGGGGCAAAAGCCAACTCATGTGGACTCCAGATGAGTTTCACTCATGTGGTCCAGAGGTAATGATCTACCAAACAAAAGATGTGTGACATTTTGACAATGGTTCTTTACCAGACAAAGGAGGGACAAAGGATAGACAAAGGAGGGACAAAGGGCAAGTCCGGATTCCTGGGTGCTGGGAATCCGGACCTGCCCTTTGTCCCTCCTTTGTCTGGTAAAGAACCATTGTCAAAATGTCACACATCTTTTGTTTGGTAGATCATTACCTTCGGACCACATGAGTTGAAACTCATCTGGATTCCACATGAGTTGGCTTTTGCCCCCAGTGTAACCAACTGCCACGTCGTAGGTCCCAGCATGTCGCTTGCTCTTTCTCTTTCCCCCCATCTCGTCGCCCCCTCTGCTCACAAAGCCATCTCAACAAGCCCCACACCCACCATTGCCTCGTACAGTCACGTCTTCAATGCTGCAAGACCTTTCGGCTTCCATCAAAAGGCTGCTCGTTCCGCTTCGGCTCCCAGCGGTGTCTCTTCTTGCTATGCCATCCTTGTCCTGCTATTTGGAGCTACCACCCACTCTCTCCCCTCGACTTAGGCTCTGCAAGATACCTGTTGACTCAATACGTCCGAACTCTGCTACAAGCTCAAGCGCGGACATCCCAAGGATTACCTCAAGCAGGACAGTCATGGAATCAATTTATATTCGCAAGCTGCAAGCTACCGCTGAAAGGGTTGCTCAGGTTCAACGGTCTAAATATGCAACTGCCAAAATCCCCCCTATCGAACGACTGAGTTACACCTAACTCACAAAGTGACGACTAAACCGACAATAGACAGACTCCAACACCAACACACTCCCTTAATGACCTTGATGCACTGACGAGATTCGGGTCTTTTTGGACACAAGTATAGGTCCAAGGAAACCACGAGTAAACATATTTGTCACGAAAGTATTCAATTCCCGTTTCCCCGAGGGTGGCTAAGTCTCAACTAGTTTCTTGAAGTGGTGTTCAAGACACAACCTGAATTTATCGGTTGGTTCCCAACGTGGATTTAAGTTTCCCAACTATGCAGATATAACGGCTCTAGACCGGTTTGTTTTGGTGGACTATTAATCCGGTGGGCTGTTTAGACCCAGTTGTTTGGCTCACACCTTATTCCACTGACTTGGCTCGCGCCCCGTAACTATGGCTCAGGCCTCAAAACACACACAATGGCTCACACCTCGAACTTGGTATGGCTCATGCCCCGTAACTGACACTTATAAATCCCACTGATGCTATTCCAAAACCGAACTTAAATTCTGAGACTAATTGACAGCCAAGAATTCAAGCCTAAACTTCAACTCCGTACACAAGGGCTATATTGCTCCTCACTTTCTGGGGTCTGGTTCAGTACCGTCCTCCCTGGTTCTGCCCTCCTTATATACTGTACAAAAACTATTACATGTGCGTGATTACTAGGCCTCGGGTATTCTACTTAATTAATTAGCCTGCAATCGGTATCAGCTGCGCGCGTCCTGGCACCCTTATTCGCTACTTGAGCTCTCCTATATGTTCGTCCAATGACTCCCGTCGATCAGGGGATTATATGTGTAATTAGTCCCCTGAATAGGGTAATTGACCCATATCTCCCTCTGTGGTAGATGCCTCAACTTCTAGTATCGTTGACTGGATTGTATGGTTTAATACCCTCCCAATGATACCCCAGATGCCCTTAATCGGTATCCAGAAACACGCAGTACAAGCTTAGTCCGGTCTGCGGCTTATCAGGTGATCGCGCTGTCGCGGATCCAGTGTATAGGAGTAATAATTGTAGGTCCAGGCCTAGATCAGGTGACCCATCGCGTCGTGTTGGGTAATCCAAAGTCGTGTAAACAACTAGGTGTTTCCCTCCTGAATAAGGTTCCCAGCGTGCCAATAAATGCCAGAGGTGGATAATATGATTCTCCCTTTGATAGTGAGCATTGCTTTGCCTTCCCACGTATAGAGGGTGTTTCAGGACTTTGATGTATGGGCTTTGAGCCTTAATCCGGATTCAACCCCCAAATGTCCCAAAGGTGGAGTTTCCAGGAATAAGCTGTTATTGCCAGTTTAAGATGATAATGCAATATGGCTCTGAGTTGCACGTTTGGAGCTCACGCCAACCTCTGGATGAGCGCTGAATGTCATGCATTCGTAAAATTTGAGGTTTCGCAAATTTCGCGGCTTATCACCGCAAAGCTCGTGGCCTCGTTAGTCGTCAAGGTGGTGCAAGCCAGCGACTGCCAAGACAATTCCGAATTTTGATGCATCAAGATGTGTCCCTTTCGACACTGTCTTCTCGGATTCTGCCATCCCCCCCGGACGACTACTGTCTCAATGAGCCGCAACCGCCCCCTCTAGATTCTTGGCTATATGAGCAAATCATTTGCTGCATACGCCACCTCGACCTGGTGATTTGTTTCGGCGGTAATTGTATTCTCACTCGCTCTCTCTAACCACATTTAATCTATCATTGTACATACACTGTTTTCTTTATCATAATATGACTGCCTGTGATGCTCTATATGCTGTTCTGACTGAGAAAGTTCGAGAAAGAGCCTAGATAATGGATACAACTCGACAAAACCTAGCAGAAACTTTGTACAACTTTTGTATAACTTTTGCCTAAATGTTGCAACATTTTATTTGGAGAAGATGTTTTCAGATATTTGTTCCCATTGAAACAACCGAAGGTATTTTATGCCATTCTATCATAAACTTTCATAAAATATCTGGGGAGGGTGGATGTGTCGGACGCTGGCGAAGGGGACAGAGCGAGGACGGGGGCAGGGATAGGCGGTGTGCGCTGTCGAGTTGGTCCCGTGGTCACCGGGTGCGGTGGTGTCCGTCGACGCGTGCCCTCGCTCTCGTTTCTGCTCGATGCTGTCCACGGCTCTCACTTGACTTACGGCCCCTCTTCCCCATGGGCGATGAGCGATTGGCGGGGAATCATTCCCGCAACAACGACACGGGCGATGGGCGGGGAGGAACACTGCGCGATACAGACGAGGATACAGACAGCGTGTCGGGTCAATGGGCACGGCGCTCTTGTCGTCTTCACGTCAGCGGTGGTGTACTCCCTCGGAGGAGTCGCACGCGGGACGAGGGAAGGGCGGGAGAGGGGCGGCGAGGCGGGGCCAGTGAGCGGCGGGGGTGGGGAGGGGAGGGACGGGGGAGATGTGCCGCACAGTCAGCGTGGTGTACGACGGATACCACGTCCGTGACGTGGGTCGCGAGGGCAGTCGCCCTGCCAAAGCGACCTCGGACGGCGGGGATCATCGACCCGTGCTCGCTTCCCATTCCCACTAGTGGCAAGTCCTGCTTCCCTTGCCACGCGCTCTGGCCCATCCCTCCCCTCGACGCGATTCAGGTTGCGCTACCGACTGGCTCAACTCCGGGATGAATCTGCGTCCCTCGAATCTCCGTTTCCCGTACATCCTCTCTCTGTCTGCCTCACCCTACATCCCCACCGGAATTGCCATCCCTATCGTCTGGGGGATGTGTCAACGACGCCAGACCCAGAGTCAGACTCATCGGCTAAAGCGAAAGAGTTACGCCAGAGTCGATCCAGTCTGGCGCTGGTGATCCTGGCAATCGATGAACGGCAACTGTCGGCATGATGGCACGAGAAGGATCTTATTTAGATACTTTACAAGGAAATGTAGCTAGAGTAGCATTTGCAAAGTAAAAATGTACTAGGCATTTCGGAGTGTGCGCCAAGAGTACCGACCATTTGATGCCCCTCCCCTCCCTCGCTGCGCTCGGGGGGTCCCCCAAACCGGGGCATCTCAGGTCGGCACGCTAAAGACTCGTTGGCGCTTTCTCTATGAAATTAAACCTCTCCCCCAAGAAGGCCGGGCGGGCACAAGCAATCCGGGGAATCAATAAAGAGGATGATCCGAGTCTGATCCGCACTAACCGAGTCTGGCGCATGTGCTCGGCTAGGCACGACTCTGGCGCAACTCAAGGGCAACTCATGGACGAGTCTGAGTCCGGGTTTGGCGCAGTTGGAGGATCCCCTATCATCTGCGATCTTTTGCTTCACTCGCTGCACTTACTTTGTGTGAATCCCTTTTTACGTACCATACGCACTGTGCTGCTTTGTGGATACCATGCTTGCTGTACCGTATACGACCGACTTTCTCTCGGGTGCATACTGTTTTTCTCCCTGGAATCCTCCTTCCGTGTATTTAACCCCTCTGCACCTGTTGTCGCACCCGGAAGACATCAAATCAGCCATCGCGCGCCCGCCCTGTGGTGCCGGACTCGTGCGTCGTCGGGTCGGGGTATACCACACACCCAGACTCGTTACCAGTCTGCCCCGGCAACTCTAAGTGGCGAGCACTTTGCCGTAGGCAGCCTGGTTAGCAGGTGCTGACGATCGGCATCGGTTACTTCCGTCCGGTGATTAACTTTCCCAATTAAACTAAGGTAGGTAGACTCGCGACCAGTTTTAGTCATCAACTTTTTTGATCACGAGACAAGCTGAGGGATCAAAAAAGGTTCCTAAAACGACTAGGATATTTTGTCATCGTTTTGGCAAGACCTGCCAAATGTGTCTCCGCACTTGCAAAGATGTCCACCTCAACCTCTAAAAGAAGTGTCAAAAGTCCCCAAATGAAAATGGAGTATCTTTCAATTTTAAGTTGTTTGAGCCCAACATGTTTTTTTATGTTGGCGGAAGGTGTTTGACATCGTCTGTGCACGGACCAGTTGACAACGTTGAGCACTCATATATGACCTCAAAAAAAAAGTACCCCTCATTGTGTTTAGATTTCAAAGATACGCAACTTTGCCTATACGAATTTTGACACTTTTTCTGGAGGTCGGAAGGTCCTCAAATGCCAAGTCCAAACACTGCTTTGGCGGGCCCACTGAAAAGGGGTACAAAATGTCCCAGCCACATCGCCTACTGTGATAAGCCCAGCCACGTGATGGCAAACACGGTTGGTCACGAGCCTATAAGGTAGGTGCCATTCGCATCCATCGAGTCACATGATCGGTGGCAGTGCAACTCCGTCCCGCCCTAACTATATATATATATATATATATATATATATATTTGGAGTGTTTGGGATAATGAATTTCAGTCTGCAGAAGCATTCCAAAAACATCCGCTGGGTCTACCGGAAAATTCCAGTTAATGCTGGGGAAGTTGTCCAGGGAGGAAATGCCATTACGCACATTTACCATAGTGTGGGACTCCAGCCTTTTTTAAAGAAAATTTATCCTATCCTATTTTTTGAATCTCAATGACTGTATACCCACCCGCTGTGTAAGTCCAGTCATCTGGCAGTGAGTCTTCATTCATCAGTAGACCACTCCATGTTCGTAAAACGAGATCTTTATCCAGTGCAAGATTATCAAATTTCAGCTTATTGGCCAGGGCTCAATCTCGTCCTAGTGCAGAATTTATAGATTTCAACCTTCTATCATGAATCTCAACCTCTGAGATGATTCGGTCTAGATTCTTCAAAACTTTGTCGTTCCGGATATTCCAGATTGTGTGCCACACTGTGGATACGAGAATGACAAATAATCTTCCCATCTGAGGGATAGTTTTGCCATTTGTGCCTTTGAACTTAACAAGATTACAGCCCAAAATGAGCCCCCAGCTGAGGGAAGGCCACATGCAATATTTCAGACACCAGAGTTTCTGGGTTAGTTTCCAAATCAATTTTGCGCCTGAGGCATCACATTCCATTGCTATATGCTCCAGATTTTCAGGAATACCACAAATTTGACAGATTGCTATTGCCTCAAGATTATCAATATGTGTCCAGAAGTCACCGACTCGGAAAATATTGTGAATTGACTTCCAGAATAATTCACGGTGAAGTCGTCTTAAATTTGTTGAGCATATAGATTTCCAAATCATTTCATCTGTCGGTGTGTACTCAGAAATTTCATGCACCGAGCAGCGAATACGGTCCAAATTGATGAATGTTGATTTTCTGAGTGGCTTAGGGTAGTTGCCCTTGATGATTTTTGTAAAAATTTGCTGCAGACTTTGTGAGATTAAAATGCCAGGGCAATTACAGCTATTTGCGGAACTTAGGGCGCGGACATTTTTTATTTCCTTTTTGAGCGTTTTTTGATCGTTCTACATATATTGCATGATCCGAGCTCAATTTTCATCCGTTTGCTTTGGGAATAGGCTCAATCGATTCGTCTTGGAGAACGCAAGGGGACGGCCCCCTTATATTTTTTATTGGAGCCTCCGAACGGCGACTATGTCACAATATGATAATTTTGGTTGATTGTTTTACCTATATCACATGTTCCGGGCTCAATTTTCATCCGTTTGCCCTGGAAATGGGCTCAATCGATTTGTCTTGGAAAACACAAGGGGATAGCCTCCTTATATTCTTTTATTTGAGCCTCCAAACGACAGTTATGTCACAATACGATGATTTTGATTGATTGTTTTACATATATCACGTGTTCCGGGCTCAATTCTCACCCATGTCCTTTGAAAATGGGCTCAATTGATTCTTCTCACAAGAATCCAGGCGATGGCCTCTTTGTATTTTTTATTTGAGCCTCTGAATGACGGCTACATTGCAATACAATCATTTTGTGATCTCTCTACATTTATCGGTTCTAACATTCATTGTACGGTCCCACAGGCTGCAATATTTTGATACGATGGAATTATATGATGTCCAGATAGGCTGTAGGTACCACCTATTTCATACCTTACACCATTATGCTGTGGGATTATGGCCGAAATTTTTTGATCCCACTATTGGAGCCCTAGCATCCATCCACTGTGTTTTTTTCAGGCGAATCTATTGTGCCTATTTCCGAGGCAAACAGGTGAAAATTGGCCCCAGAACACGCGATATATGTAAAACGATCAATCAAAATCATTGTATTGTGACATAACCATCGTTTGGAGGCTCAAATCAGGAATCTGAGGAGGCTATCCCCTTCGGTTTTCCAAGACGAATAGATTGAGCCTATTTCCAGAGAAAACGGGTAAGAATTGAGCCCGGAACACGTGATATATGTAAAACAGTCAACCAAAATGATCATCTTGTGACATTGCCGCCGTTCGGAGCCTCCAATCAAAAAATATAGGGAGGCTATCACCTTGAGTTTTCTAAGACGAATCGATTGAGCCTATTTCCAGGGCAAACCGATGAAAATTGAGCTCGGAACATGTGATATATGTAAAACAATCAAAAAACGCTCAAAAAGGAAAAAAAAAAAAAAAAAAACGCGCCCTAAGTTCCGCAAATAGCTGTAAACATGACATCAGTTTGGGTGTCAACCTCAAGTGATGAGCAGATGTCAAGTCTTGGATCTACTTTGAAGACCTCTTTTATCTGTTTGAACTGTGTTCACCCAACTCGTTCATTCAGTGCTGCAAACACAGCTTTGAAAAGGATGAAGCACAGGTCTAGCATATTGTTTTCATATCTTGTTTTTTCCTTAATAAGTACCTTGGGTAGAAAATCAGAGGAGGAACATATTAATAACGGTGCATTCTTGGTTAATTGTTGCACAAGAGCAAGTACGGCACCAAGTATTCCAGATTTGAAGTCAATTTTTAGGGTTGGATTATCGAATGTGATGCACACAGTATCATCCTCATCCGGTTCATGTGAAAGAATTCTAAATCTCGCAAAGATTTGAGGGTCATACTGACCAGCACGCAGGATTTGTATATGCAAAACAGTTGTTATCAGGTCTGGGGTTGGCTGCAAGTTGCCTTGTCGACTTGCAGCTATCTCATTCATTGAATCATCGCCTGCAAAAATCCGGAAACCATTTTCTAAGCTGCGCAATCTGAAGTCCGGATCATAAGTCATAGGTTTGTGAGTTTGAATTTCCTGCCTATTGGCATCTATCTCCTCTGGTGTTAATTCCAGATCATCACAAAGGTCAGCTATTGGAACTAGAGGGTTCCACTTTGGCATAATACCGTCCAATAATATTTGAGCAGTCTCAATGCATTTCCCTGGGTTTTCACAATCTAGTTCACTTCGATCTCTATTACAAGGTGGGCAGCCACAATTTTTTCGGCCAATGCCACTGGGATTGATAGTATGTGGCCGTCTGTGCACTGTGGTTCTTCTCGTTGCAATTATGAGGGCATCTTGAACAGTCCTAACTTCATGGTGATTTCTGAGACAAGTTGAAGCATCCCAAAGGCATGCATTTTTGTAGGCAGGAAAGCGAACAGAAGGATGTTTCCATATTGGCATAGCAAGCTGAACTTCACGGTCAATGGAAAGTCCCATGAATTTCAGGTTAAAGTCTTGAGCAGCAGTTATCATTCGCTTGAGGTCATAAGGTATTATGTTTGACCTCGGGATGGGGAAATGGATATTATTCAAGAAAATGTTAATGATTTGACCAGGCCTGATATTCAGGTAGCTAGTCTCCAAATACTTTTTGAGTATGAAGTCCACAAAATAACACCATAGTGGTTGATCTTCTCCTTGCATGAGATAGCACTGGAGATTCCAAAGATCAATATATGTAAAATCCCTTTCCCCCCTCTATCAACTGGGAGGATCATGGTCTTGAGCGATACCCTGGCTCTTTTTCCATCCCACAAAAAGGACTGTATCATTTTTCCCAGGGTTTCCTCAATTTCCTTGGGCATTCCTTGCAGTCTGGTCAGATACTGTGTCCGACCACCTCTAGTGTGTTCTTTCCCATCGCATGAGGTCCACATTGATTTTCTCTAAGACAGATGGCCATGGGTAGTATATGGAATTCCATTCCCTATCCATGCACCTAGCATACGGCAGCTCTCCCCATCAGGAATAATCCTAATAGATTTGCAGATTGTGCCAATTGGGCACTGGCTATTTATTCTTCTTTCTTCAATGACTTTCTGACGATAGGACTGTCTTCCGAAGGGGAGGAGCACTGTTTTGTGTTCATTGAACTTTGCTGTTGATGCAGCGCACCAGAGACGCAGAATGTCCCATAGAGTTTCCATAGAGTCAGTGGATTTAAGGTACACCGTTGTATCATCAGTAAAGAGTGATACAACCAGATTTTTGTTTGTTCCAGGTATACTTATTCCTTTGATATCAGATTTTCGAAGTAGGGATGCAAGAGGCTTGATGGCCAAATTGAATAATAAACAGGAGAGAGGATCCCCCTGTCTGACTCCCCTTGCAACAATATATGGTTGGCTGTCCTGCCCTGACTAGTCGGGAGCGTCGGGGTGCAGACACAAAGTAAAACCGTAGAAATGTACTATTTGAGTCAGGGAACAATCCTATGGTTTCAGATTTTCAATATCTCCTCTCTCAAAAAAGTTTAAACTCATTTTTTGTAATCTGCTGGATTTCATGAGGCATGATCAATGGCACCGACTCGGTTTTTTTGGGCTAAAAATTCGCGCCACCCAAAAAGGAAGTTTGATCCGGGATCAGAATCACGTGCACTCAAGTGTCTCAAGGCAACCGCAAGGCAGCCACAAGACAGCCACTGACCTTTCTGCCTTTCTCTGCCATAGACTTGAACCACATAACTCCATGCCTAAGACTAAAGGAAAGCCCAGAACCAAAAACCTCGGCCATTTTGCTATCAAGGTGTGTCAGTCATTGAATTCAAGTTTCCTTTCTTCATTTCCACCCGTGTATTACAGCGAAGACATAATTGAAGTCAGAAGAGTGATGAAGAACAGTCTACCAAGCGTTCGAGAGGCACTTCTCCACACACTGGATCATGGCCCCATCTCGGACCGTAGTGATGATGAGAGCAGCCCTGAAACAATTGGCCCGGCTCATGACTCTGATTCTGAAGAAGAATATGAGCCAGGAATTGAAATCCATGAAGAAAATGATATACCTCATCCCAAGAACTCCACAGACTTGGCCAACTGGCTCAAGCTCAGTGATGCCTACCTAGCTGCTTTGCCTACCAATGCACCTCCTGTGTGGTGTGGCCCTTATCATAACCGCAAAGTAGGGCAGGAACTATCCACTTGAAGAGAACAGGAGCTTAGAAAGGCAGCAAAGGAGATCTCAGATCGAGAAAACCGAGGGGATATGCAACATGGCAGGAAAATAACTCACATCAATGATTTCTTTTCCCCCCCGTCCTCCTGCTCCAAGTTCACCTGTTCCTGAGCCAGAAATTAGCTCTGTAGCCATTGAACACACTGGGGTATCCGTGGATGGGGCCCTTGATCCACAAGCCAATTTTTCAGACAACAGAATTTATGTACACATTGATGAATCTCCTTCCACTGTTAACACCCCATCCTCTGAAAGTGAATCCAGCCCAGCTGTTTCAAATCATGCTTCAAGCTCTAGGGTCACAATAGAGGATGTAGCAGATGAAGATGATGAGTATTTGACTGTCCAGCCCATCCAGCTCAGCCCTGAAGCAATGGCAGAGGATGGTCTCGATGATTTGCCTTGGGATCCATCTAAGGATGTTTCTCCTCGTCCCACCGACTCACCCATGCTGAATGACCAGCCCCCAACTCCTCTGAATGAGCAGACAGCTCCTCTGAATGAGCAACCAGCAACATCATCCTTGCCACTTGGTGCAGCAGCATACTTTCACCATAGCCAGGGATTTATAATGCCACACCATCCTCGGCAGTGGAAGACACCTTGTGAAGTCCCCTCCAACACATCTGTTGATGTTGCTATCCAAAATCTTCAGGAAATTTTACACCCAGTACGGGATAAGGGACAAGGTCATAAGAAAGCGAACCTGGACATTGTTACCACTGCACGTCTGGAGTGCATAACTCGCTTCCTTCGTTTGTACAAGGCATCTAGATACTCCGGCCGGACATTGCATTCAGAGACTGTTGCAACAGCCAGTGGCAAGACCGAATCTAAAACCTGGCTGGGGTGTAAAATTCGTGAATGGGCTGTCAATTTCTGTGCAGACAAGAAGAATATGCCAACACATATGTATGGTCGCTTCAATTCCTCAATCCTGTCTGATGAGGACATTGCCGGGGACATCCATTTACATTTACAATCTCTGGGAAAGCGGATTTCTGCCAAGGACATTGTCCGCTATGTGGCCACTCCGGAATTCCAGGCTTGTCTGAGTGTCAAGCACAAGATTAGCCTTTGGACTGCACAGCGTTGGATGAAAAAAATGGGTTATCGTTGGAAAAAGGAGCCAAAGGGGATGTACTCAGATGGGCATGAAAGAGTAGTTGTTGTGCATTATAGTCAAAAAAAATTTCTTTCTGATGGCGAGCATTTGAGGCTAAGACACGACACTATAATAGGTCCCAAACCGATATTGAGGTTGAGGTTGATGCATTTTTTGTGGCATGGATGTCTGAAGATCAATGAATTGTTGTCATATGGTGGCACGATGAATCAACTTTTAATGCCAATGATCGCCGAGAGTTGCGCTGGGTTCACGAGAAGGAGGAGGCAACAATCAAAGCCAAGGGAGAGGGGGCCAGTCAGATGGTTGGTGATTTTGTTCCAGATGTTTATGGATGGCTGCGATCCAAAAAACCAGACACAAATGGGTATGAATATTTTGTCACCCATCACAGCATGATCTAATCCTTTTCCTTTGCCATTCCAGTCAATACGAACGGGCTCGTAATCTATTGAAGGCAGGTAAAACACGTGAAGGCTATCAAATGACCCAGGACATCATTGACCAAGCAACTCGGGCTATGGACATCCTTGATGAAGATTATTCCATTGAAAAGCATGTCTTTGCTTATGACAATGCCACAATCCACACCACTCGTGCGCCTGATGCTCTCAGTGCCAACAGCATGACTTTGAAGGCTTCAAACAATTTTAATAAAGTCAAGGGACCAAACAATATTTCCCACTGTGTTTGTATGCGAGATGGTACTTTCAATGATGGAACACCACAGTGCCTGTATCTTCCCGATGGCAGCTTCAAAGGAATGAAAACCCTTATTTCTGAGCGCCGTGCAAAGGGCCATGATCTCCCAGACCCTGATGCCCCTGCTCCAGGCTCTGATTCTCAGAGAAAAATCAAGGCCCAATGCGGGACCAGCTTTAAATGCCGCCACACAACATCTACCAATTGTTGCCTCAAAAAGATCCTGTATATGGAGCTAGACTTCCAAAAATTAATGCTTGAGGAACACTGTGAGAACCATGGATATGAAGTCATTTTCTTTCCCAAATACCACCCGGAGCTTAATTTTATTGAGCAATGTTAGGGATATGCTAAGAGAATTTATTGTATGTTCCCAGCATCCTCAAAGGAAGAGGATTTGGAGCGGAATATGCTTCAGGCCCTTGACTCAGTTCCCCTTGCCTCTATGCGCCGCTTTGCAGTCCGTTCTTCGAGGTTTGCTGATGCCTATTTTCACGGGTTGGATGGAGCTGATGCAGCATGGGCCAACAAAACATACCGGGGCCATAGAACACTTCCTCCTTGGTATATGGAGGACTTGAAGGCTTGGAAAGTACAGAGATAGCTTAGTTTTTTTTTTCCCCCTCAAATGTATTGTATATAGACGATTGGAGGCCAAAAAGTACTTTTGCTTTTCCATCGCTGAGATTTCGTGCTTTCCCACGTTACTGTAACGCATAATGTCACGCACACGTGACTCGACGGATGCGAATGGCACCTACCTTACATCACATGATAAAGAAAGAAATAATACAATCGGCTCATTCTGGTACATACGGATAAACGGACTCAGTTATTTAAAGATCCATGTATCATGAGGCGTGGATGAACGGTTAAATACGAGCTCTATCCCGAGAGCCAGACATCTATCTTTCTGTTTTGGGGTGTTGCCATCATATCTTGATGGACTTATTATCTTTAGATGTGCCAAGCATGGTTTGTCTGGATAAATTGTGGTAAAGATTGCCCAGGCAAACCAGCTTAGACCAATGGCCATTTAGTAGACTGATTGTCCTGTATCTCTGCCTGATGACGCCTTCGTCACTCAACATGTCCCGCGGTCAAAGCGTTGATACGGAGAATTCCGGTATCTAATCTCTGTCGGCTATCTCCGGATGTTCGGCCCGAATGCCTCACTTGGCCTGCAAACACGATCCTCAACGTTTCCCTGACGCATCCTTTGACGTGTTCATGGTCTGAATGGATAATGTGCTTTATGTCCTTGTTTATGACGCGCAATACTCGTCCCAATTCGATTGAACGGTTAGACTTGTACTGTTGAGAAAGTCCACCGTAGCCTACTAAGCCGTTGACCCTCATGGTATCGGTGACTTAATAGGTGCTTACAATGTACCTTGCTTCGACGTGTCTTCAGCCAACAGCCCACACCTCACTATGGCTCTTAATGGGCAAGACATCTGATAAACACTTGTTATACTTTGGTAAGTATAACAAGAACACTGAAATTGAGAAATTTCATGTGTTGGCAATTTGCATGCTTATCAACGTGTTGGTGCATTGGCCATCAATTATTTTTCCATTTTAAAGACCAGTGCCTGATCTGAACCTGTGACCTTGGACCTTGGGGTGGATCTATAGGACCTGAAACCACTGTAAAAGTCATAGTGTCTCTCAGTGTTGGGAGGAGTAAGGAGGGATTCAGTTTCCAGAGAGGAGAAGGGTGTAAGCCTGCCAGCTTATGACAAACTCCCAATATCCTTATTGGTGTGTGATTGATTAGAATCATATAATCAATGATCTACCTTTTGGTGTTGCAGTCTAGATGTGCCGTGGACCTGCTTACAGCAGGGTAATTTACAATAAAAGCCAAATCTCTCCAATGTGTGTGTTGCTCAATGGAGAGCCCCTCTGATTCTTATTTGCAACCTCAACAACTTCTGGAGATAATGTGGCTTCAATTCTCCCCATGGGCAATGAGGATTGCAGTTCATTCATTTTTGTTCACATGTTAGACTGCCCTTATGTGTTTATATAAGCAGAATGCTGATAGATCAGGGCCTTCACAATCAGATATCATCCTAACAGGCCTACTTATTATCTATCCATCCTGGAAAGAATTCAAAGCTTCCCAATTTTTTTTTCACAAATAAATAAACTTAAAACACTAGACAGGATGACCACTACATAAACACTTCATAGGACATAGACAATTCAAACTGCAGTCGAAACTACTGCTTTTCTTTCCTGTGGTCCAACATATTGACTTTTCTTATTCTGGTTATCAGTGCGACCTGCCTCGATAACTGTGCTGGTTGGTGCATGTAGCTTGGAGAGTTGCCCCAAATTATCCATGTGCTTGGCCGATTGATTTTGAACAGAATCAAGTTGTTTATCAATATTGGCAACTTGCTTCATCTGAGATGATCGCTCGAACAATGGTCTTGCTGCCTGCCAAATATGGCGGTCTAAGTGCACTTTTAATAATCCGACACATTTATTGTGAAATTTGAACTTTCCGACACTTTTTTTTCGAAAATTTCCCCGTTTCCGACACTTTTATAGGAATTTGTACTCATAAAAGTAAGTGTCGGAAAAGGTCAGTTTCCGCGACACTTTTATTGACCGGTTCAGACTTGCGACACTTTTATTGGGGTCAAATTTTTTTATCCTCGGATATAGGTCCTAGGTAATATGTGAGATAGTTCTGACTTGAGAAAGCTACGTAGAGTCCATGGAAGCGCAGATACAGCCTTGTAAAGAGCAATCAGTACCAGACTCGGTTGGCCTGTCAAGCACCGGATCAATGACAGCCTTTCCGCCCTCCTTAGCTTAATTGGTTCACATTTTTTGGGTGCTATTTTTTGAGTTTTGGGACAGTAGCATGGATAGATAGTGTCATTGACTTTGTTCCCCACCTCCTCACCTGTACTGGTGCCAAGTTTGAGTATGGAAGCATCAGGTGTGAGGAGCGTGGGAAGGCTGTCATGGTCTTGATCCGGTGCTTGATTGGCAGTCTGGTGCTGATTGCTCTCTGCAAGGCCGTACCTGCGCTTCCATGGACTCTGCGTAGCTTTCTCAAGTCAGAACTATCTCACATATTACCTAGGACCTATATCCGAGGATAAAAAAATTTGACCCCAATAAAAGTGTCGCAAGTCTGAACCGGTCAATAAAAGTGTCGCGGAAACTGACCTTTTCCGACACTTACTTTTATGAGTACAAATTCCTATAAAAGTGTCGGAAACGGGGAAATTTTCGAAAAAAAGTGTCGGAAAGTTCAAATTTCACAATAAATGTGTCGGATTATTAAAAGTGCACTTAGACCGCCATAGCCAAAGCTCTGTGGCCCTGTGAATATCACCATACTGCTTTGAAATGTCCCCAAGTTGCAGCATACATTCTCCTCTGCTTTGATGAACATCCATGAAGGTGAATCCATCCAAAGCCACTGTAAAAAGGCTGATGGCTGTGTCATCATCACCCTGAGTCAGGAACACATCCCCGAGGAATTGAAAGGCTTTGTGAATTTCAAGCTTTAGCTTTGATTTGAGGGCATGTGTGAGGAACCCAGTTGTCCATGATGGTGACCAGTTCAGTGCTGTCCAACAGGTTGCATCTCCAAGTCTCTGGAGGCAGAAGGTAACAATCTCAGTGTCTTTCCCCCACCATGATTTGAGGAATTGTTCAAAATGTGGTTGTGCCTCCATCACGTCTCCTTCTCTCAGATTGAGGTGCATCATGATGAGATCACAGAAGGCTACTCCACTTGAATATTGCATGGCCTGGAATATTGCTTTTGCATTCTTGATATTTCCAAGAACATTATCTCCTGGTGCATTGCTTCTCACCTCAATCTCTGCAGTATTGAGCAGAGAGTGGGCATGGTGGAGTGGGTGTTTGTCAACAGAGACTTGGTTCAGAATCTGAGCATGGACGATGTGTGCCTCTTTATACTCTGTTGTCACCATGTGAACCTCAGCCAGGCCAAACATGATGTGTATATGCATGTCACCATCGGACAAACCACAAAGTATGATACAATTGGTTGCCCTGTGTAGTTGAAGGATGGAATGCTTGTAATTTCCTATAGCAGTGCTACATACAGCATCCAATCGCAGTGCAGCAGCTTCTGCCCATAAATCTCCTGAAATTCTGGCTAGTCGACAGGATTCAAATGCATATTGTTGGCCAGCAGAATAAGCACCGAGTTGGTATTGGACCCAGCCCAATTCTGTTGAGCTCCTTGACTGTTTGGCTGTGTCCCCTGTAGAAATAGCCAAGGAAAGTGCAGCCTGATAGTGCTCCAAGGCGACAGGAACATCATTATGGCCACGATAATATCTTCCTGCATTATGATGAAAATTCCCTGTGGTCGGAGGATTCATCCTGGGACGGATGAAGGAACAAAGAACTAACCTTCAACTCGTTATCATCAAAATATGGAAAACATTGTAATGCTTGGCATTTCAGAGCCTCTGGGCTGGAAATAGGCTTGTGCCAAACATTGAAAAGCTGAGTAATCAGACAAACTTCCAGTCTAGGGTTCTCCACCTGGTGTAGAAGACTGGGAAGCCTATCCATCAATAGAGTTCGTCGACCAATGCTGAGTACACCAAATCTATCAAAAGTAATTGTGCAATCAATAGTATCTGCCAAGTCAATATTACTCTGTAAGGCATGGTTAAGTAGATTGTGGATGTTGGCAAAGTTGGGTACTAATTGATCAGCTAACCCGTGACCAGCGATAGTTGTACCATATTTCTCGTAATTTGCCAGCATGGACCTGAAATGTTTCAGGAGTGGTTGAATGAGGAGATCTGGGGGATGGTGAAATGTTTGCATGTATTCCCGAATAGGTACCAAGGCCTTGAGATGTTTTTTGTCATCAATATACGCCAATGAGGTCCGAAGCAGAGCAGACTTGCAACTGAGGATATCATCAATGGGAACTTTGCTTTGCAAAAGCACTGTGTCAGATACCCCATCAGGCAGCATGGAAAGCAGGCTCAAGAGGTCCCTTGCATGAGGCAGGACTGTGATCCTTGGGCTTGCCAGGGATAGTGAAATTGATATGTCCAAATTTTGTTGGATGCAGAAGCTCAGATGGGTCGCAGATGGGAGCCGAAAAGGCAGGTCTCAGATGGGTCTCAGATGGGGAGGCAAAAAGCCCAGATCCATTGTGCTCTAGCTACATTTATAGGTAAGAGAACAATAAACAAGGTAGAACAATAAGAGTGTGATCAGTATCAGTAAAGACAATAGAACAATAAAGGGAAGGAAACAATAAGGGAAGATCTGTATCACAACAATAAGATCAGTATCAAGGAGAAAGAATCACATGAACGTCCGAGCCAAACACCAGACTTCAACAAATTTGACCTTTTGTTGTAGCCATCCGACAGGAGGGTTGTTTTTTCTGTCTCCCACTGGGCGAGTATGGCGGGACAACCCTCACAATCCACTAACTGTGCTATGAGATCAATTGCCAATGGCATACTGTCAGTAAGGACCAGGATTTTGTCAACATCCTTCATGTCATGATGGTCCTCTGCAATATCTATGAAGGTTTGGCAAGCAGCATTGTAGGGTAATGGTTGCAAAGGCAGTAGAAATGGCCGAGTCCATTGCACTTTTCCTGGCCGTTCTGCTCCTCGCATTGTGATCTTGGATGAAATCAGTTAAAGCCATTAGAGATGACAGTGGGACATACAATCAATGCCAGGTGTGGAACTTCTGTCAGATTGGACAAAAATGTTTCAATATCACCACGGTTATGTGCTGCCTCCCAAATTGTCTCCAAATTATCCAAGACCAGGAGACCAGATGGACCATTGGCAAAATATTGAACCACCGAGTGCATAGTATCTATTTGTGTTTTGAGCCCCACATGAGATGCAATGAACGCCGCAAGATCAGCTGTAGTCGAGGTAGAGTCACAAGCAACGAAGAAACGATGGTGCTGATACTGTGCTGTGATGTTAGGATGATGCAGAACTGCTCTGGCCAGACATGTTCTCCCCATGCCGCCTCCACCGAGAATGGCAATCCTCGGTGGTCCCTGGGAGAATGAATTGATTATATCTGAAATTTCTGAATCCCTCCCGTGGAAAATCCTTGGTTCTGGAGGAAGCATGGAAAGTGAAGTTGAACTGGAAAACATATGTCATAAGCCTACTGACACTTTAGGTGCAATGACATACCTGTTTTGTAGGCTGCAAAGGCCTCCATTGACCTACGTTAAAACCCATTCAGTGCTTCCCCAATATATAGTGGTAACGAACTGAGGATGTCCGATCTGAAATGCTTCCATCGGTCAGAGATTCAATCAACTGCATTACTTCTTGATGTTTCTCCTCTGCATATTTCTGGAAGTCCTTGATGCCAGAGATGTGACCAGTGGCTGCAACCTGTGCCTTTGAGCGATTTTCTACCAACGCCTGTGGAAACCCAACTCGCTGGGAATACTTCAAGCACCTTGTCTAATCCAATATTGCGTTCCTTCAACAGTTCGCTCATTCTCATTTCACCTTGACGGAAAAACTGCCTGATCCTGCTTTTGTCTTGCTGCGACTCAATAAAGCTATAGACTTTGTGAAGTGTTCTGATACACACAGTTAATTCAACTTCCCGACAGATGAATGGCCATACTCGGTGAATTGACCAATGTGGCCTAACATGTCTGCACTGGTTGAATAATTCAAGTTTCAAGTGAAAAAATTGATGAAAAATGTTGTTGAATTTTCAGCCATTTTTTACTGAAAAAGGTAGTAAAAAATTCAAAACATTTTCACCACTTTTTCTCAACAAAGTGAAAAAATTGAAATCAAGGCTAAAAGTGGTGAAAATCTTTTGAAATTTTCACTTCTATTTGAGTGAAAAATGGCTGAGAATTGAACATCATTTTTCATCACTTTTTTGACTCGAAAATTTGAATTGTTCAGCCGGTGCTGGGGACAATTCCCCGCCAGTTTCCAATTTCGTATGAAGAGTGATAATTCCGTAGAGTAACTCGTGGGTTTGTTCCATCAGGCGAGCACAGTCATTCTTGTTCTGTCTAACTTCCTGTTTTGTAAGGAAATCAGGGCCTAGCTGATGAGTGGTTAACTAGACATTATTTGGACCTGGAAAGAGCCCAGAAGAGCCCGAGTTGTGTTCGAAATTGCACTGAGGAACGGGGTGTTCAGGCTATCAGATAGGATTTCCAAGGTGTCCACGGTGATATTAAAACATCCAATAATGGTCTTGGATCGAACTTCACTGTTTGTAGGGTGGAGGGGCATTTTTGGGATGATGTGACACGTATAGGACGTCGGGTTTTTTGTGCCTATCCTCCGTGGGAGCTTCAATCTTCATTGCCCATCGATTTAGGTGGAGACTTCTCCGTGAAATAAATGATCGACAGATGAGTCCGAGCCAGGTACAAGGTATGTGGCAGGGGCAGATGAAGGATGATTGATAGGAACACGACTACATCTTGCTTTGATGGATATGGCAGATATCCCGGACTAGACTGACCAGAAGCTAGGACGTCGGGTTCTTTTATGCCTATCCTCCGTGGGAGCTCCAATCCTCATTGGCCATCCAGTTAGGTGAGGAGGCTTCTTCGTGACACTAACGATTGACAGATGAGTCCGACCCAGGTACGAGGTATGTGGCATGGGCAGATGAATGATGATGGATGATTGATAGGAACACAACAACATCTTGCTTTGCAGATATCACACATCAGATTGATGCCCAGCGCACTTGTCTCCAATTCTAAATCGAAGAGATCCTGCGGTTGAGAGGCAGGCCAGTGGAAGTCGTCAGAGCAGGGTGACCATTCGGCCGGCTCGCAATAGATGTGAATTCGCTGCATTTTAGGTATGCTCTCAAGCGTCTCAAGCAAACCTTAACTGTGCTGAGAATGGACTGTGGATTGGCAGGAAGAATCTGAAAGTCATGAATAGGCTGTGTACTTATCATCGCCGGAAGCCCCGCTTCACATCAGTGCCTCTGGCCTTGCTGACCATGGTGAGAGACTGTTTAGTTAGAGCCGCACTTGGGTAGCACGGAAGGGTCTGTATGCATCAACGAAGAACTGCGTGGAGCGTTGATAAGCATGCAAAATGGCCAAGCCTGAAATTTACCAATTTCTGTGTTCTTGTTCCACTTACTAAAGTGGAACCAGGGTTTATCAATATCTTGCCCATAGAGAGCCATAGAGAGGTCCGATCTGTTGGCTAAAGGCATTCCCGTACCAGGAGTCATACTATATGACGATTTAACCGTGGCTCTACAGAAGGGCTGGACATGGGTAAAATCCACATCATAATATGATGCCATCTCTTGGATTAGAAGCAAATCAGAACATAGGTCTCGGAACAAAGTATCTATTTAACCGTTTTATTATCCGTTCGTGTTCGTTACGTGCTCGTTGCTAATTATTGAAAGGATAACAAAGTCTAAGGACTAATCCACCCACCCCACGAGATAAAAGCACCTCTTGGCTTCCTCTGGACCTCATCTGAGACCCTAGATCGACTAATTGAATCATATCAGTATTTACGCGTAAATAGCTATTACTTATATTTAGCACAACCAGAGACCTAATACTTGGTCCAATCCCCGTACTCGCACCGTTTATTGTTTGGATTTGTGTTATTAGTGCTCTAAGCACTGATTTACATATTCCTACATTTTACGCTTGTTCAGATAGTCAGCGTTTCAGCGTGACTCTTCTCCTTGTCATCTTTTCATCTTCTGAGAGCCGTACTAATGCGAAGGGTCTGTACACATCAGCGAAGACAGGAACAAGTACACTAAGTGAACAAAAAGAATGTCCGATGGGTGTTTAGGGTCATTTCTGGCCCAAATCACTCCGAATAAAATGCAGGCACAAATGTGGATGAATTACATGACGATCCGAATTGTTGAAACCATACCTTCCTTGGTCCCCCGTTTCACAATAGATTATTTTGTGATTTTCTGAAAGATCGACTCTGCGGGGTAATTGTGTGTGCAAAAATGGTCCATATAGTCAATAAGTACTCGTAAAATAGACTCTATTCACATTTTCATTCACCTCAATTGATAAGGTTTTGAGCTCGCAATGACCGAGGCAAGTTGGCCATTTTGGACGGATTTTGCCGAAATTTGATCAAAAGTGCTCAAATTGGCAAGTTTGCAGAGGCTCTAGCACTCGAACGCCTGCATATTTTTGCATGATTCAACTTGTGGAATTGATGTTCAGATCCTGACCTCCAATTTGGGTTATACAGAATGTTCTGAGAAAAATCACTGCTCAAGTTGTGAAATTGCACTTTTCGTGTTTAGGCGATTTTGATGCAGCATCAGGGGATTTTGATGTCATCAAATTGCTCAAAATGTCGCCCTTGACTGTCTGAAGGATCCTGCTTTTGCTTTTGTCCCCAAATATGTTGTTTTTATCGAGAACGGGCGGGAGACCCGATCGGACATTCTTTTTGTCCACTTAGTGTACGTGTCTATTCTAGGGGACGCGGAAACCCAGTTATGTCATGCGTGAGCACACGGAACTGCCTCCGTGCTCACTTCTGTATCTGTCCGAACGGTCCCTTCCTGTCAAGGTTGACTTAGCCTAACTCCGTAAGTCAAATCCATCCCGTTCAGGATCGACAGGAACATGTAACATTTTGCTCGCATTCCAAAGTCTCTGAAACTCGGCATTCGGAATTCCCGGGCAAAGGCAATGCACTGCAGTTCCATTTGGTCAAACAGCTGGGTTTGCCGATAGCGTGGCACGTCGTGGGGAGTGTGACCCGGGTATACCACAAAACGGGGGTCCAATGAAAGTGGGATCTCTGACGGATGGTTGTGTTGAGATCTGGAACGGCGCCGACTGCAGAGCTTTCTGCGGGGATAAGGAATATCTGCGCTGTATCCGAGTATCTATGCAGATGTTGTTTTGCACCCAAATCTCTGTTCCATAGTCGTGCATCCATCCATGGGCATCCCTTGCTCGGAACATTGCTGGAAATCATATCACGGCGAAATCAATGCTATACAATGCATGTGACAATCTGGTGAGCATACCAGGTGCCCTACTAGAGTGGGAAATGTCTTGGGACTGCAAGAATATGCCCAAGTCACTGCCAACAAATTGACTTGCGCACCGGAAATCCCCGCACAAGTCAATACAAGTCGATCCGCGCTGGTGCAGGTCAATTTGGCAAGTCAAAAAGTGAACCCTCTTTCCAAAGGTTTCTACACCCACGCCTTCCCATACTTACTTTCGTAACCACGCCCCCGCTCGCTTGATGGCATCAGACAAAATGGCTTGTGCACACCATTTTTATTCGCAGCGCTGAGAATGGGCATGAAAAAAATAGTTCATTCAGTGTATATAACACTGTGTGTGCAAATTAATGATTTCCAAAGGTTTTTACACCCATACCTTCCCGTAATTAACTGCAAGCCATGCCCACGCCGGTTTGATGGCATCAGACAAACTGGTTTGTGCAAGCCATTTTGCTCGCAGCAACTTGGGGCCAAAATGAAATGAAATGAACTATTATTTGGAGTTACAGCTAATTGCAGTACCGAAGGCGCGAATTACCGTTTTGGGCAGATTTCGATCCTCGCGACCGATTTGCCCATAACTCTCTGAGTTTTGCACGGATCGAGCTGAAATCTAGCTAGATAATTCCTACTAATTCATACGCAATTAGTGATAGAGAGGGAATTTTAAAATCTTCATATTTTGTATCTCCTGGCACTTGAGGCTTGTGCCGGCGTAAATTGGCGCTAGTTGGTTCAGTTCTTGTCGGAACGAGCTGATTTTATAATACCAGGTACTTTGACATGTAAGAAGCAATGTGATAGAGTCAAAAGCCGATATTTCCCACCTGTCTTGACCCTACCCCGTTCAACAGTGTTCTGTACTGCCAAGACAGAGTTACTGTAATTACTTTATTTTCGAAGCGGAGAAAGTGATTCAGAGTGTCATATGGCACCCTTCATTACTTATCCTTCGTCCAGTCCCAAAAAATGCGTGTTATACGAGGTAAATGGGTCGCGTCGCGTCTATTTACAGTCGCCATCATGTCATGACTTCCCGTGATTTCATCAGTCCCGACTCGTCACTCGACGTGTGTCTTTCTTACCACGACGACAGCACCACAGCGACTCAACCAGGCGTATATGGGGTTTTGGTATATCACGCACCGCTGCGTTAGCGACGCGCAGGTATGTATCATCGTCGGTGCTGTTCGATCTGTGCTGATATATCAGTGTTTTTCTTACCGATCCCCTCGCTTACCGCTTTCCGCGCGCGCCCGGCGCCCTTCCCATCAAACCCCTCCGCCTTCCCGTCAATTCGCGTACCGTCGGCCATTGGCGCGTTGGCGCATCGTTGTTTGCGCCTGTTAACATTACATGGCTTCGGTTCCCGCCTTCTGGGTGTTTGCACTTGTTAGCATTGATTCCCTTCGTCAGGCTCTGCCTACCCACCAGCTCCCTTCTGCTCCCTGGCTCCCTTATCGAGACTTTGCGGCAACATCTCAAAGACCCCTCTGTGCTTCTCTTTGTCCCAGTTTCGGGACGTCTCGGCCCGCCTCGACCCCTATCTAGATCTAGGTGTATCTAGCCGCTGAATTTTCGCCCGCCACCCCTGCTTGCTTGGCGGCGGCCGTGCCTGCTCCTGCTGCCCGCCACGCCCCCTCCTGCTGCCTGCCACCGCTACCAGCTGGCCCGGCGTGGCCCGCTCCTGCTACCCGCTGCCACCCCGCCACTGCTGCTTCGCTGGCTTGGCGGCGCACGCTGCTGCTACCTGCCGCGCCTCCCCTCCTGCTGCCCGCCATTGCTACATATTGGCCCGGCCCTGCGTGCTTCTGCCACCCGCCGCTGCCCTGCCGCCCCTGCCCTGCCGTCGCCGCTCTGCTGGCTTGGCGGCACTCCAGCAGCACACACCTCCCGTTGTGTTCCTGCCGCTGCCCCTCTGCTCCTGCCGACAACCTCCCTCCTGTCTCCCGCTGCCGCTGCTTGCTGGCGGGCGCGTTGTTGCTCGCACCTGGCGGACATGCTCCTGCTGCATATGCGCACCGGCGCCCGGCTCCCGCTGCTTGCGGTCCAGCCGTGCCCGGCCCTGCCGCACGCACCTGCCGCCGCCGTTGCTTGCTGGCAGGTGCGCTCCTGTCTACGCCTGGCCGGCACGCTCCTGCCGCACTATTCTTGCGTGCACTTTTGCACCGCTCACCCTGACACCCCCATTATCTGTATCCGTCCCAGCTGCCATCTATTCGCTTACACTAAAACAAGCAGTACATGAATAGATATCTATCTGGCCCTTTTTCGGGCGTATATATATATATATACCCCCGCATTCAGGTCTATTTCTACCATTGTGTATCTCAGCCTACATATTATTGAGGCCCATTGACTCCGCAGATGTGAATTATACCGTGCGACACGATGAAAACAGCGGCTTCTCTTGTGATAGGGCAATTTTCATGTGGGTCTTTGCAAAATTCGACCTACTTGTAAGTCCTCACCCGCGACCTTCCAACCCCTGGAATTATGCATTTTCGGAGTCGGTTAGTCGTCGCGAGTTTGTCTATAGCCCTCCAATATGAAAAATAGCGACTCATTCGACTCACCAGCACCAATCTCGGTGTTACCAAGCCAAAATGTATCAGAGTGAAAAGACTTGAACACGACTCTTCACAGTGTTGTAACAGTCTTGAACCATGGAATACATGCAAGGGTACGTCAATTAACATTCTGGAGCATCGTTGGATCGAAGGGAATTAATGTGATGCAGCAATTTTGTATGGGTCCTTGCAAAATTGGACCTACTTCGAAGTCCTCAACCGGGGCCCTCCTGCCCCTGGAATTATGTATTTTCGGACTCGGTTAGTTCCCCCGAGTTTTTCTATGGCCCCCCAATACGAAAAATAGCGACTTGTTCGACTCACCAACACCAATCTCGGTGTTACCAAGCCAAAGTGTATCACAATAAAAATAGTTGAATGCGACTCTTCAAAGTGCTGTAGGACTCCTAAAACACGAAAAACATGCAAAGGTACATCAATGAATACTCTGGAGAATTTCTGGACAGAGGGGATTAATTTGAAGTTGAAAACTCGAAACGAGTCGAACGGTGGTCTGGTATTATATAGAGCCTATACTTGTCAATGTGCACCTTTTTTGCACTTCTCCAAAATAAGCCTTGGAGCACATGAACCTGGATATTTTTGAGGATGGGTAAGATCCCTGAGTCGGTTTATTGTCTCTGAACCCTAAATTAAACCATGCTTACTTGTTATCCAGACTGTTTCTTCGGTTACCAAGGGGTAATTTCCGAATATTAAGTGAAATCCGGTCTAATGAGCTTCCTCAGTATGCAAACCAATATATTTTTGAACACGGCTAACTTCCTTCAACTCATTCATCGTGTCAGAACAATTGTAAACATATTTCCTCCTGTCATCGCAGCCATTTCCTGCGTTACCAAGAAATCTCCGAATTTTGGATGTTGATATTTCACTAAATTTTACATGCCATTCAGTCTGGGTTAGCTATGCAACATGTTATATGATCTCAGAATCAACTACGGACCCCCAGAGTCCTGTACCAATGTACACTTTCTGTTACCAAGACGGGGTCGGCTCCCGGTCCGGCTCCGCATGCTGGAGTCACACGCGTGACACTCCGTCTTTCCGCCTTCCCACCAGACGACTACACTCAAACCACCCCGGACACTCCTGCTTTTTGAGATTCCGAATGGGATAGTCTTTGGAAACACTCACTCCGTTTTCTATCGGGTTTGATCCACGGGAACCGGGAGTATCCGATGTCTTTTCAGGCTACCATTCTGACGCTGCAACATGAATTCACGTCGGTCCCTGGGCCCAATATTGGTTTTCCCAGCTCATATATGCATTTCCATATCCCCTCATCTTGAACAAACCGAAACTTCGCACGGAGTTGCTTCCTGGATCCGCATGAATACTGCATGACAGCAGCGTCAAGACCCGACGTTTGGGATGCGAGTTTCGACACAGCTCTACAGGTGCGTCGTAATAAGACCCCGCCACGCTCGTCTGTTGACCTTTCTTCAAGCCCGTTGTTTTCCCCCCCACGGAGTGCGCACGTCGCTGCTCATCCCACGCGCTCACGCAAGCAATGTCGCACGGTGGCACACGCACGCCGTGGACGAGGTGTACGCACTCGCAGCGCGAAGTGGAGCAGCTGCTCGAGTGCACGGTAGCGCAGGCACAGGAGGGGATGCAGCTGAGGCACTGTGTTGTGGGAGAGTATGCGGCGCTCGTGTGGTGCCTCGGGGGTGCGAGCTGCCGGTGTCTGCGTCGGCGAAGAGTGATGCACGATGCTCGTTGAAACGGTCGTGCAGGGCAAGGCGCAGGTCGCGGCCGTCGCGGATACATTTGCGGACGAAAACCCAGTGCTCGACGCGTGCATTGCGGGTCTGCTGGGCGAGCTAGACGTCTCCAACGGGCAGCTTGCGGTCGCGCGGACGCTTACTGCCGAGCTTGAGGACATGCACGCAAAGTTCGCCGCGAAACAGACGCGGGTGGACGTCCGGAGCGCTGCGGGGATGGTCCAGCGGTATATGTGCGTTTTTCTTTTTCTCTCTCTTGTGTCCCAGAGGACTGACCCGCGCGCAGGACAACAACCACGACATTGTGGTACCCCTCGCTCGCCGCGCTGTGCGCGGCACGCCTCTACAACGGCCACGCTCGAGACCAATGTCGTGGGGCCGCCGCAGTGGCTGCGGAGGGGGGGAGGAGCGGTTGTGGGCGGCGCGCTCATGAGCGAGACGGTGGGATGAAGAGGTGAGGTGCGGGAGCGGGTGCAGCTGGTGGGAAGGGAGATGGGAGGAGGGCTTGATGGGCGCGGGGACGGCGCGAGCCCCTCGAGCCCGCGGTGCAGGTTAAGTGCGGGGGGCAGGGCGGTTTGAGGACGTTCGAGGACGAGGTGTGGGCAGGGATGATTCTTCGGGGAGCAGGGCGTGGCGAGGGGGCCCGTGTGCGTCGTCGTGTGCTCCGGCATGCTCGCGAGTAGCATCTGCGTCCCAATCGTGCACCGCCCCCGCGGCCCCTCCGCCCGGGAATAGGTGGGGCTGGCGCAACCGGCGGCGGGGCTCCATAGCAGGATACCACGAATAAAGAATCGTTTCCTGTGCAGTCCCACTCTCCTGTTTCCCTTAGTAATCTTGGAAACTGTATGCCACTCATCTGGTCTACAGTTCTTATTATTTTCATGATTTTTAATACTTATTTTGTTATCGTCGTGGGCGACGACGTCGCGCAGCGATCAAAGGTCTTTGATCGCTGTCGTCCAAAACCGGATAGAGAACTCACGGCGACGGCACTCAAGAGCTCTGCCACATGGTTGCCAAGCCCTACTGAAATGGGCAACTGGTAAACCGGCGGGGTGATATATCATTTCAGATCGCTAATTAGCGGCGTTAATACAAGGTGGTAGGTCGCTAATTAGCGGTGGGTGATACATCACTCCCCCATACTTAGGTGACTCAACAATGTCTCAAACCACCACAGATTCACTTCAAGTCCTGAATTCACTCTCTTGAACTGCTCTCTGTGGCTGATTCAAGTTCTGATTCTGTAGGTTGGAATTGCCAGTGGCATTACGGAAGAATTTGGGCCTGCTGACGCCCAGACAAAAATTGTTTGGCACGACACCATATCCCCGCCTCCAAAAGTTCCCAAAATCAGGGTTGTTCCGTCTGTTTTTGTACGTGGTTCCCGGTATGTAAATCTGCTGCTCTTCCTTTGAATATTCTGATGCGGCAATCCAGTCTCTCCCTGTTCTCAGACTCCGTAGCAATGGAGAGAGAGACACAGAGCTGCGGCCAATCCTGAATCCACCCCACTACGGCGAGATCATCCGGGCAACAGTGGGCTAATTAGCGAGACTGTTCTTGAACACTGAATAAACCATCAATATCTTTGTAGTACAATAGATAGATATGTTCCTGAAGATATATATTCACTTAACCACGGCAAAATCCTCATCCCAGAACCTGTATTCCATTATAATTTATTTCGCCCCTACCTCGATGCCTGATGCATTTTGTCACAGGTGACCATCATCACGCAACGCGCGTCGCAAGTTACATCTTACCATGGCCAGAAAACAGCGTGCAGTGCCTCTCAGACAACACTACTCTCGGGATTTGAAGCAGCGTGTCATCCATATGGCTCAGAAGCTCCACCTGAGCTCCACTGAGATTGCAATTATGCTGGATATGCCTCTACGCGTGGTACAGCGTGTACGCCAAGTTTGGAACGAAATTGGAGAGGTTTGCAGGCAACGAACACGCTCAGGGAGAGCTCCGTTGATGTCCAGGCGGGCTGTTGATGTATGTGATCCCACAGCTGCTAATTCCCATCTAAAAACCTTAGATGATGCTCGGGCTGCTCGACCATTCACCGGATCTATACCTCGACGAAATACAAGAGCAAATTGCATCTGTTCACGGGATTGAGATCTCCTTGAGCACCATCACCCGCACTCTCAAACGCCTTGGGATGACCTCAAAGAAGGCAAGTCATGCGCATACAATCGAGGCCCCCCTTTTACTGTTCCCAGCTTTCCCGAGCCGCCGCGGAACGATGCGAAGATTCTCGTAGGGATTTTGCTCTGGAAGTTGGCAAGTATCCTGCAGAGTATCTTGTGACAGCAGATGAGGCCGCAGTCAACATCTTGACCACTTACCGCAACAACGGGTGGTCGTACAGAGGTCTCCGGGCTCCTAAAAAGTGCAATTTTGTACGTGGAATACGGTAAGAATCACAAGTTTCTTAGCTCTTGCTTCAATCTGAATTATTCATTGTTGCAGTTACTCACTTCTTCCTGCAATATCCATTGACGGCCTCATTTACACGCACGTGAAAGTTGGCGGCTACAATGGTGAACAGTTTGTTGAGTGGCTGGAGGGTTTGCTCCAAGTCATGAATCCCTATCCGGCCCCACACAGTGTTCTGATCCTCGACAACTGCCGAATTCACCATGTCGACGAGGTTCAGGAGATGTGTGATGCCAAGTTCGTTACTTACCCTTACTGCTGTCCGATGACTTACCCATGAATATAGAGGTATCAAGCTTCTCTACCTTCCTCCGTACTCTCCGGACTTCAATCCGATTGAAGAGTGTTTCTCTTGGATCAAGCACTATATCCGACGCAATGGACAGGAATTTCGGCGGATCGCTGAGGGCGATGACAAGGCTGCACCGTATGTGTACTTGTACGACGCTTTGAATCGGGTCACAGCTGAGGCCTCGCGCGGCTGGTTCCGTCACTCTGGGTATTTGTAGGCAAACACTACATTCAATTAGTTTGCGCATTTGCGACTTTACTTCCAAGATATAGATATACATGTTGAGCCACCATTATTTCAGAGCCGAGCGCGACGTGCTACTTTATCCAACCGCTTCACCTCCTTCTTCACTTGCGCCAGTAGATACTCTGCATCGCCCCGAAGGATGTTCCCAAATTTATCTGTCGCGAACTCGTCCACCGTAAGAGTTGTGATTTCATCAATGCCATAGTAGGCGAGAGCGCGAAGGTTCTGCCCAGCCTCCCGAAGCGATTGCCGTTGGGGAACCTTAGCGATAAGGGTCTCGATGAAGTCGACGATCAATGGGTATGTGCCCGCATCATCAGGTGGATCACTTGACATGACAGGGTGATGCGTAGGAGCGGGAGGACCAGCGGGCAAGGGCATATATCCGGGCATCGGGAAGCCTGGCATACCATAACCTACCGGGGGCATCGGAGGGAAGTACGGATACTGAGGATGAACCGGAAGCGGAGGTGGCACATTGGTAGTTCCATGAAACATACTGAAGAGGGCGCCGGCATCGGGCGGGGTTGTTTTTGTCACTCCCTTCGTTCCGCAGGCCTGAATCAAATGATAAGTGATAGTAAACCGGGCATAAATGGATCCTTACCCAGCTAACGGCCCATGCACGGCGCTGCGGAAACGACAAGCTAACATGGTTACCGGCCCGGTCAATCTTGCACATCACCGACGGCCCACAGCGGACACATTTACGGTATTCTGCGTCGAGCTCGGATAATGCTTTCTTCTCGCCAGCCTCTACATCTTCGTCATCGTCATCCTCGCCCACCGACTCGTTGTGGTCAAGGTCCATGACGGTTAACTTACCCTTGCCTTTACCTGTCTTGGTCGCCGGTGCCTTCTTTTTGTTCTTCGCACGCAAAGAAACCATATACTGGGTGGTTTGAGTTTGTGGAAAAGTAGATAAACGGTATGCGTACATTTTCAGGAAGCACGGAAATGTTGATGCTGATATCTTTCTTGGTCTTCATCTTCGCGAGTACGTCAGTCATCAAACCCTCCCAGTCGTCTTCAGTACGAAGATTGATTGCGCTCGCAGTCTTATTCACCGTGGAGAACTTATATGCAAGTGTTGGTTTGCGCTCGACGCCAACACAACCAATGGTTTCGTACATAAGCTCGATGGCATCGTCAAAGGAAGTGGAAGATTTGACCGACACACGCTGGTTGACCTCCGTGGCGGCCTCGGGGATCATGAACACGATTTCTGTGAATCAATCAGGACATTCCCCATGCTTCTAATGCCTAGATGCGAAGACGTACTTGGCACCGCGGTAACAGGTGCCACAATCTCAATATCCTCTTCATCAGATTCAACATTTTCTGGGAGGTAGGATTAGTCTATAGGCATTCGGACCACGGAATAAACACGCACTTTTCGATTTTCTGGGTTTCGGTGCTGGTTTGCTTTTAGGCTTCGTCTTTGGACCCGGTTTCTTCCTAGCAGGCTTGGGTTCACTCTCTGGCTCGCTAGAGTCGACTTCCGAGCTTGGCTTGACAGTCTGGACCTTTGGTTTCGGTCCCGGTTTCTTTTTGGCAGGTGCAGCGAGATCGGCATCAGAGATGTCTGAAGTCTTCCGCTTGGTCGACCGCGTGGTCCGGACAGGGACAGTAACAGAGTCGGGGAACTCCCTGTCGTCCGAAGGAGGCTCCATGGGCGTTGGAGAGGAAGGGAATTCAAGTGCAGGTGTGTCGGAGAGCAGAGACGAAAGTGAAGTGAACTCTGAAGAAGTTTGAGGCTGAGTGCTGCCGGTATCTAGTCCCTTCTTGCGCTGGCGAGCTGCCTGCAGAGATTTCTTGGTGGGCATCCACCTGGCTTGAGTGGCACCGACGACGCGCGGTGACGAGTCTGGACTGATGAAATCACGGGAAGTCATGCATGATGGTGACTGTAAATAGACGCAACGCGACCCAATTACCACGTATAACACGCGTTTTTTGGGGACTGGACGAAGGATAAGTATTGAAGGATGCCATATGACACTCTGAATCACTTTCTCCGCTTCGAAAATAAGGTGATTACAGCAACTCTGTCTTGGCAGTACAGAACACTGTTGAACGGGGTAGGGTCAAGACAGGTGGGAAATATCGGTACTTTTGACTCTATCACATTGCTTCTTACATGTCAAAGTACCTGGTATTATAAAACCAGCTCGTTCCGACAAGAACTGAACCAACTAGCACCAATTTACGCCGGCACAAGCCTCAAGTGCCAGGAGATACAAAATATGAAGATTTTAAAATTCCCTCTCTATCACTAATTGCGTATGAATTAGTAGGAATTATCTAGCTAGATTTCAGCTCGATCCGTGCAAAACTCAGAGAGTTATGGGCAAATCGGTCGCGAGGATCGAAATCTGCCCAAAACGGTAATTTTCTGTTCGCGCCTTCGGTACTGCAATTAGCTGTAATTCACCCCAAAATCGGACAGGAAAGGTGGGTGGCATACTGTTGTTGGCCGCCATATTACGACCGAAAAATGAGTGGATCAAGAGCAAGGCAGTAGTGGGCCCGTAAAGGTGATTTATAGGGATAGAGAGACCAATGGGTGATATTTAATAGCGGAAAGGCCTTTAGAACGCGCACAGAGGTGAAGATACGGTCAAGAACACTCAGAAACATTTTATTTAGGCCCTGTTCGGGATCCCAAGTTAGCTCTCCATTATCTAAATGTGCTACAGAATATCCCGTAATTCAGCGTAAATGGAGCGTCAAAAGTGTTCGGCAACCATTCCATCTGCATAGTTACTACCTAAAATAGAAGTTCTCCGTGTCACGCATCAGCGACGCGTCATTTTCATTCTCTTTCTACTTTCTACCTCTGCTCTCTTTTAAAAAATGGCTCGTACCAACAAGGAGAACCAAATTCCACCGGTGTTGGTCGTTGTAGACCCGGGAGCCAAGCCGAAGAAGCCGGAAAAAGTGCGGGCAATCTGGAATACGACCACTCGAGAGATACTCATCGACACTCTGGGAGCACAAAAAGCGGAAGGTAACCAGACGGATAATGCATCCTGGAAATCGGACACATGGACAGCCTGTGCAGAGGCTCTAACGGGTACGGAGAAGGGACCAAACGGCTCTGGTGGACCTCCCAAGACCTCGAGGATGTGTGGTACTCGTTGGGTCGCGGTAAGTCATTCTTTTAATGGTTGCAGCTCATGTTTGACCATGGAAGTAGGAGAAGCAGGAGTATCTTCAGGTCAAGGGCCTCCGCAACTTGTCTGGGGCTGGGTGGGATGCCGAGAACAATCTGGTGGTCATGGAGGATGCCGTCTGGGAAGCCATTCTCAAGGTGCGTTATAACAGATCTACTTTACCACTTTCTCCTCACACCAGTGGTTTAGAGCAACCCTAAGCTCAAGAAATGGTGCACCAAGTCATTCCCACTGTACGATGAGCTTGCGGACCTTGTCGATGGTGGGGTTGCCAACGGAGACAACTCCTTCGTCCCCGGCCAACAGGGCCCTCTCAGACCTGACGACAGCCACGAGGACGATGACCAGGAGTTCCCGCTTGACCCGCAGCTCCGTGGCGAGGGCGGGGCCTTTCGTGGCTCGTCCCCAGAGGTCCCAATCCCAGACTGGGAGCCGTCTGAGAAAGGAGACTCGGACAATGAGAAGCCTGAGGAGATTGAGGTGAGTTCTCATTGTTCCATGCGGTATCTCAATGGTCTAACGTCCCATAGCCTCCCAAGACTGTCCGGAAGCGTACCCGGGCAATGTCAGATTCTCCAGAAGACTCTGGCAGCGGGAAGCGCCGCCGCAGCGATGGCCACGGACGCAAGCCCAGTGCAGGCCATGGTTTGCCGTCTCTGAATCTCTCAAGGAAGTGGCCTTAGCGCTTGGCCGTGACCCTGGCGGCCCGTCTTCACCGCAATGGAAGACCAAAGCAATCACAGTAATCAAGAAGCTCACCATCGCTGATGATGACAAGATCCGTGCTCTCCAGCTTATCCGCCATGACACCAGGTTTGCGGATGTCTTGCTTGCCCTCAATGAAGATGATCCATTCCGCGAGGCATTTGTGTTGGCGGAGATCCGGGCCGGCTGCCACCGACTAAATTACTCGTTGAATTTACCCTCTATTATATGCTCTAACACAGTTTAATCCTGCCATATAATACCCACAATATCTCTGTCGCATATTTTACCATACCAGTCCTGTCGTTCGCTTGATAACACTTCACATTCACTTTAATCACTCATTTCCTCGTCTTCATCCTCCTCTACGTACTTCTCCCACATCTCCATCGCTATATTGTCCCTGAATGCAGTGGCTCTCTGTTTCTCGGCCTGTGATACGTATCGGCCAAGTTCTTCTTCCGGAAATTCTCGCCTGTCATCGCCGTCGATCTCGTGAAGTGTGAATGATGTGTTGCGCGGGCCACCCTGTCCTGGGCCATCATCGGCATAGTCGTCTGGATCGTGAATGCGAATAACATTGTGCAATGCGGCCAATGCACAAGGTATTTTTGCTTGAGTCTCGACGGAGTATTCTGGGGCAACATTCATGAGCCTGAAACACCATTTTGTAACCCCGAAAATGTGTTCAATGATGTTGCGAAGCCGAGCATGATGAAGGTTGAAGAGCTCCTTGTAATTAGCTGGTCTGTATATAATGTCAGATCTAAAGGAAGGTTGCAGACTGGTGAACTTGCCGCAAATTACCAGACTTTCACCACTCATTCAAATGATATCAGACTCCGCGATATGGAACCAAAAGAGCATCACAAACAGGAAAGCATGCATCCCCCAGATAATAATACCCAGGAGGTATCGCAAATCCTTTGCGACGTGCATCTGCAAACACCCGTCCATCTGTGGCACTCCCCTCCCAACCAGTGAGAAGATAACAAAACAGCATATTGAAACGACACGCAGCAAAGGTATTTTGCGAAATGCGGCCCTTCCGACTGCGATAGCGAGCCATATCCGCCATTGAGACAAATCCATCGAGCAGTGTGCCATCGACAGTGCCAAGGCAGTTCTGGAAGAAGGGGTAGTAATGTGGATTATCCCTGATCTCCGGGGGTATTGTCATCAAATCCGGAAGCTTGACATATTGTCGATAAAATTCTGTATCCACAAGCATATTCAAGACCCAGTGAAAACATCTGCAGTCCTTGTTGAGCTGGGAATGCATATATCAATTAAGAGGTACTTCGAAATGGTTTCCCCACTACGTTGGAATCGTTCCTGATGCTCACGATTCCCCATTTCAGTTACGGCGATGCGGAGAAAGATGGCCAGTTGCTCTTCACAAGAGACATGTTTTGTTTGGGAGAATTTGGAGTTCACATGGAGGGCACGAATGAGCTTCAGGAAAACATATTTGGACATCCCCATTGCTCTTCGAAATCGTCGAGGATGGCCTTTCAGCCGAGCACAAATCAGTGGGGATCAGACATGTTGAAATAAAAATAAAACACCATCCAGCAATTCATCCACCCATTTCTGTCCGGTAAGTACAGAGGTATGCATTGCATTTTTGTCCTGGGATGATGAGAGGACAATGGCCACCGCTGCTGCCGAGGCTGCAAAACCAGCAGCACACCGAATCCGCTCCCGATGCTGAATATGCATTGACTTGCTCTTCTTTTTCTTTGTCTCAAGGCGGAGATAGACCATTATTTATGAGGGGAGATGGAGGGATCAGATAGAAATGTGTTGATGATACGGGGAGTATGCCGGTATCTCTCAAAACGCGTGGTTATCGCGTGTTTCTAATTAATCTACACGAGGTGGCACAAGGTGTCATAATGTGACTGGACGCGGTAGATGGAGTCCCCCTACAGGATACTGTTTTGGGACAAGATGTACAGCCATCTACGTAACTCGGGATCCCGAGCAGAGCCTTACTGTTTAGCACGTGAGCGTAAATACACGTGATCCGCATTTGGGAGGGGGTGGATTGCCCGAGTTTGTACGCCGACTTGGTTGGTAACGGTCAAGATCCTGGTTCGACCGATGTCAACTACCGAGAACCACAACCCAGAATAGATGCCCAAGGGCGGGTTTCACCTCTGGGGGGGTATACAAAGCTTTTATGTGAAGGAATCCGTTCAAACTTCAGTTGGAGGTACTGAAACACTTGTGTGGTTCAAAAGTTGAAGACTGTTTTGTGAATATTTTGGCGTGAAGGACATTTCTTCCAATATTTTCAATACAGGCGGACACTTGGAAGCATTTCCTATCAGTGAATCTTCACAAGCCCGCTGGCTTACATGTGGGCAGTCTCTCACCATGGTCAGTAGAAAGACTGATATAAGTCGGGGCTTCTCCAGACATTTTACCTCCCAATGACCAACCTATTGGTGCTGAGCTAGTGGCTTCTGACGCTGATAAGGTGGCAAACAATTTATGTGAGCACAGTTCACTGGCGGACGCGTCCATCGCATGCCAACTCCCTTTTCCTCTGAATTACAGCACTTGTAGCGGGCCCTAAATTATAAAAACATCTTCTTCTGCATACAGCGGAACGCGAGACGCGTCGGCGATACGTCCCCTTTTGGCTGAGTCGGAAAAGGTCTGAGTTGGCCCTCTAATGGGATCCCCCTCGGCGCCCCGCTCGCTTGAGATTGGGCATTGAATTTCCGTCCTCACTTTCAGAGCGACGGATGCATGGTCCGTCGCGTTGGAATTCTCTCGAATGGCGCCAAACTGCATACAGTGGGCTATAAGTGGCATCGATCAAAGACCGAGACAAGTACTGTCAATGTGATCCACCGGAAGCAGTTCGCAGCGATGTAACATCTCGCGATCAATTATATTTGAGCCCCGGAGATTGCATACATTTCGGGCCGTTTCAGTTGCCCGTGGCCACGGTGCCGCACAATCGCCCCCGGTGCAGACACGCAGGGCGAAGCCGGGGAAGGATATCGATGTTGCCAATCACAGCGTCCGCAGGAAAACGCGATGGTGGGGGAGTGCCGGGCAGCCGTCCTGAACTGGTGTGAAGACAGAGATGACCAGAAAATCGTCTTGCGTGGACCCGGGCAGAGCCCGAAAGAAGAAGAAAAACAAACAAACCCGCGCGATGAAACCCAACATGCAAATTGATACAGGATGTCCCGACCCGGAATCAAGCGATGCGACAGAGAATTGGGTCAGCATTACAGTGATTTTGTTGAAAACCAATGACAAGGACGTTCTGCACTCCGGCACTCCGGAACGAGAAATGATCAATGACTTGAAGAGGTGTGGAGTTGATGTCCGACTCCAGGAAGAAGAGGAAGATGTACATACCTTACGATTTTCACCTCAGTGGCGACCTGTTCTTCCCCTCAGTTCCCTCCCACTTCTATTTGCAACTCGAGAGGAAGCGCTCGGCGGCAGAAGGAAACAAAATGGGCATATGCACGTTCTAGAAAAGATACTTCCTTCTTGAGGCTGGATGAGTGTGATTGCGAGTACCGCTGAGCCGCGGCCAAGCACGTCGGCAACAAGTCCCATGAGTATCTAAATCGGAACTAACTTCATTATATTAGCATCGCTGCTGTGAGTTGGTGCGAAAGTCCGAAGCAGGAGGAGGGATTGATTTCAGATTGGCGGAGAATCATCGAGGGGAATCGTCCAAAGTGGTGAGGGATAGATGCTCTGTTCATCCCTTGCCGCGATGATTTCTCCTGCAACAACCCCCAGTCTTCTGCTCTGTTGTCTGGGAACCAAAGGGCTTCAACCGTTGTATTTGCGCTCTGAAGGAAGATGTCGTTCGGGGGTATCCGGCTGGGAGCATCAATGCTCGCGTCGGCGAGGAAAGTAGGCAGGGTCAATTCCGAGTCCGCGGGCAAATGCCTGCGGGATCGAGGTGGTGGCCCGTGCCGTGTGCCGTCAAGTTGACAGCCGACGCCGCTTGAGTGTTTTTGCATCGAGGACAGGGCCGGAGCGGGTTTGTACGAGCGAGCAGAAAATATATCTGGTGCAGCGGAAGCAGTCCTGGATAAAGGGTCGAAAAATTGCCCATCGTATCATTTCGATTTCGCATGCAGGAACGACAATCGGTACACGAGACCGGGAAGATCGGAGGCCGCTATGGACAGGGGATGGAGAAGTATTCGCGACGCCGAGACGGGGATCCAGCGTGGATTGGGCGGGGACCGAAATCGAATTAAGCCGAGAACCGAGAATCGAAATGGCTGAGTGCATGCACGTGGGCGGCGAGGGTGGGGCGGACTCCAGAAACGAGATTTCTGACTTGGCGCAATTGAATTTTACGAAGAGGATACAGTGCTCAGGAGGTATAGAGACCATATATTGGGGACGCAAGAGTGAATTTTCTTGGAAATTGCCGACCAGTGCGTGAATTTAAAACAAGTGGAAAGCCACCCAATTTGGGTGACAGACTGAGCCGGAGGTGCCACAGATGTATTGCCTTCAGATTAGTGTCATGAAATGAAATGGACCGTTGATTTGGGAGTAATCCGCGTCGCGCGAATGGAAAACGGTGGATGGCGGCAAGAGGAGAGGAAGCGTGGGAGTCACACGCCGAATCAGGGTGATGCTCTGATGGCAACTTTCTCTCCCATTCCACCGCTTCGTTATTTCCGCTCGTGCTCACAGCGTGCAAGTTCGCTCTATTGACACGGAGTCACTGCAGTTATGTTCGTCTGAAGTCCGCGCACCATCCGGCTGGAATCCCCCGCAATCGTCGGCCCAAATCCAAACTAACCACGCTTTTTCATGCTGGACGCTGTCGAGGAACTTACCATGTCAAAATACGAGGTCCGTCTACCTCCGGGGGCGTGTTTTTCTCGGTATTTGACTCTTCTTCTACATCCATTGCCATGCAAACTTGCCTCTCGGCGGGTCCTTGTCACAGCCTCAGCAACTCCATCTATTCATGCAGCCCCGATTGAGCCCCTACGTGTTCCATGCCGCGTGCAACGCGGACGATCCCGGCGTCCCCGCGCTGCCGTTCCGGCCCCAGATCTCAGCGTATGGCGATCGCGCGAGTGCGACATGGGCCGGTTGCGCGGGAGTATTGTTAGTCCGACGGGGAGTGTACACTCGGCACATTCAACGATACCGCGACGATCGCGCAGAGTATGGATGAATACTACGAACCAGGTATTTCCCATTTGTTGTTTCGCGACACTTAACTGATGTATGCCGAAGCCCGGCACCTACCCACACCATACATGGACGGCCATTCCGGCTCCTACATCGGAACCACGACGCCCACGCCCACCCGCGCCTTCCCCTCCATGTACGAACCCAGCGCGGACGGTGGATACACCGCTACGACCATCGGATCTCTCAGACTTAACAGGGTGGGAAGCAGCCGTCGCGCGGATTGCAGAGCGGGATTACGAGCCCCAGGAAGAATGCGTGGCCGGTGGGTTTTCTTTTCTTTTTCTTTTTCTTTGGCCGTTTTCACATTTCACAATACCTTCTTCGATTCCTCTTTATCGCCCTCCCCTGTTCCTTTCTACCTTTCGTCATATGTATATCACCATTCGTCTGCTTACCACCCATCGCCCCCATTGTTCCTTTGCTCTTTACTCTTTCCTCCTCCCTCACGATCCTATACTAAGTTTTCTTTCTAGCTGACCCTCAAGCCGGACGACATCATCTACTACATGACGCGTGACGGCGCAGCGGGAGCGCGAACCGGCGGCGCGGGGAATGGCGGCCTTGAGCCGTGCGTATGCTTTCTTCCCTCATCCCCCCTTTCGTTACACATTCACGTGTCCTCGTCTCGCCCCTCCATCTCGCATGGGGGCGTTACATGGCGGGCGATGGAATATGCCGCCGACGGGGAGTGCATAGGACGTGGCAGGTGGAGGAAGCTCGAGGCGTGGGGGATGGTACCGGCGGTGATCGTGCACGCGTTGGGTGTGGCTGCGGTCGGGGGTGGAGATGTACGAAGACGATTCCGAGCGCCATGGGGAAGCTGGAGGCGCACGGGGACGGGGAGGCGCGGAGGCGCGGGGAATGGCGGATGACACGACCATTTGGGCGGGAGATAGCACGCGATGATGCGGGCATGCGAGCGTGGATGAGGCGCGGGGTAGCGCAGACGAGGTAGTCCTCCACGAGGGGGAGTCGCGTGTGGGACTCTGAGAGTTGGGGTGCGGGAGTTGGAGCGATGGCACGTTGGTGTAGGGAGGCGCACGAGTGGAGCGAGGGTGTCGGTGCTACCAATGAGCGGTGGAGACTCGTTCTTCGCCCTCGTCGTTTTGTTCGCCTGAGCGCAACGGGTGGCGCGGAGCGTCCTGCGGCGCTGCATGGGCGTTGGGCTGGCATCCACTGCCGCCGGTCTTTGACTTACAGGGAGAGAGTCGAGAGTGCATTTGTCCAGCAGGGAATGGACGCCGAGCATACAGCTCGTAGTGTCGCTAACGATGGTGCAGCAGTCCGCAGCCCCAGGGCGAGCCCGTCCTCAGCGATGCCAGTGCCTCTCAGCGTCATCGTACAGCGCTTTTGGATGTTCTTCTCTTCCTTCTCTCATCATCTCCCTCCACCCTGTCCTTCGCGATCTGACATCCGGAAGCAGACCACCGCACGCATGAGCAGCGGCATCGTCCACGGGCAGCCGTTCATCGCGGACGCGGGGCCTCGGCGAGAGGAGCGGTGGATTTCGGGTGTCTTCAAGCGCGTCGGCCGCGAGAGCAGGCGCCCTATCGTCCATGTCTTCGACGCGCGCGCCGCACTGCGACGTTCCCAGCGCGACTTCCCCCCGACTGGATGCCCTGTAGTCCCCGGGTAGGTTATTCGTCTGACTGGTGCAGATGTCCATCCCTCGGACTGACACCCAGCTCCCTGCTCCGCTGTGACTCGACTCCTGCCTATCCAAAAATTCACAGTACGCCGCAATTTTCTCACTGAGGCCGAATCACGAGGTAGGTAGGTAGGTAGTATTACACGGGGAATGACCACTTTGGTGGTCGGCGAAACCTCGGCCAATGGGAGTGAGACTCGGCATAGGCAGTGCAACGACTGGTGTACCGAACTCGGTGTCAGGCAGTAAAGCGGTACCGACAACTACTTTGCGGACACGGCCGAGCTTTGCGAGCTTCGCGGCCCCGGACGCGAGCAGCATGACGACGGTGGCGACCAGCCTCACAACCTCCTCGGTGGTGCCTGAGAATAATGCAGTCTTGGTAGGCAATGCACCGAAGTCTAATGGCGCGTTTACATCAGCCCCCTTCATGTCGGTGATCAGCCCGGTGTTTCTGCTGGCCACGATTTCCCTCTTTTGAATTTAAGAGTTGTGGAAGACGATACCATGATTTGATTATGAGGGAGGATGTACTGTACTATTACGACCAAAGGTTCACGGGATGTCTCCCGTCATTGACACCTCAATTGTTCACTGAACTTAATTTCTCGGCAATCAGGGGAAATTGCCATATAGGGACGCCCGGCAGCTGCCGGACTAGATTTTTTGGATGCTTTTAGGCCTATTTGGGCCGCAAAATCGCAATGTCACCGTCACCTAGGCCTAAGGCCAAAATTGATCAGTTCACGACCCTCCGTCACCCGTCACCTGAACCTTGGGTCGTAATAGTACAGTAGCATGGAACAAGTCTGTATGGTATCTGTGATTAATACACGATGGACATGGAGTGTGTTTGGAAGAATAGCGGAGCTGGGGTTGAGAACGAAGTTGGACAGGACTCATAGAAATGTGTCCGACATGGCTGGAGCCAAGCTGGAGCTCTCCGCAGAAAAGTAGATGTTTGCACTGGTCACGTTGGTGGGTTTCAGTCATCCAATCTTTCAAACGGAAAGACATCAACCACAGAACTGAAGAGTAACGTACATTAATACATATCTCGCCGAAAGAACGAGATGATATTGGAGGCAATAATCGCAGGTAACAACGAGAGATGGGGGTTTGCAAATTTGGATGACGGAGGAAGAAGACAATCGGATCAACCAACATTTGATAGGATCACCCCTCCCAATGGCGTCGGAGTTTGAAACCGGACTTGCCCTTGCGTGATCCATTTCGCTCGCTGTCTCTCCTCTCACCTCTCTGTCAGTCTCTGTCCGTGCGGTGCCCCTCGTAATCAATTATTCAGCGACCTGGTCCCGGTATGATCCTCTAAATGCTCTGTCCAGCTCTCTGCCCACAACTTCGACGTCCCGTTGGCTGGACAACAGGCGGCTTCTGAGTTTCAGTACCGGTACCGAAGCAGTGTGCATACTTCCCTTCGGTTTGATCAAAGACTGGGCATGAGGTTCGACCAACGGACAACTGGACTTCAAGAAGGGCGAGATAGACTAGTATAATGGCAACTGAAATACGACTCACCGCCGTTGGTTTCCTCGGATGCCCAATAGTGGACTACGAATTTATAAAGCAACCTCTCTCCAAACTGGGGGACAACTCGGTTGCAGCAACGAAGGTTCGACAGTACTAGTTACCGCATGTGGATTTGCAGCATGGCCCGCAGCGCCTAAGGAAACCGGGTCGATATCGGTTGTGTGGATCTGCGCAATTGCTATGACAGCGCAGCATCATTGGTGTTGATCTCACTCGTCGTCAGATTGGGGAGGGGTACGGCGTCGGAACCGATGCGGAGTTGTCTGGCTTGATATCGGTCGTGGGTGCACGCGTCGATGGACGGTCCGATATCAAGCAAAGACTGGTATAAAATGGCGAGGGACGGCACTGTTATCCTCATTCTCATTCACTCCAGCACTTGACGTGTCTGCCTTTCTTTCTGCCTTTCTTTCTATCCTCGCTCCTATTCTTTTTCCTCTTTCACACACCCATCCATCTCTTTCCTCATAATGGCCCGCGTCCTCCTCGCACTTGTGTCTGTTGCCTTTGTAGCGCAAACTCTGGCCGGTGCGTACAGGAAGTCTGACACAACACTTCAACTGATCATATCTCCAGCTCCCCACCACCGGCGCGCCGTATCAAGCATCGCCTGCAGCGAGTTAAACAGCGCAGCCGACACCGGAATATTTGCTGCCCTCAACACCTTTGCTTCCATTAAATCCAGGTGTGTTTTCCAGGCCTATACTGAAAAGTAATGTAGCCTAAATCATCTTCAATCCAGCTCCGATCCCAACTTGCTTGCTGCTGAAGGCTCCCTAACCACAGCGGACAACGCGAACCGCCAGGTCAGCACCAGCCTCCAACGCCTCGACGCTGCCCCTTCGCCCGCGGACGCTTTCGCTCAGGTCGTATCGGGGCTTCAGGCCTCTCTTGCGTCCCTCGCCAAAGTCCAACCCGATGACTCCATCAATGCCGCGGTCGCCTCAGCAAACACTTCCATGAGCGCAGCGTTGGATGCAGCTCAGAAGCAGGCGGCCGACCCGAAGTGCCAGCCCGTTGTGTTCGTGGCGCCCCCGCCTATTTCGGGCGCCCCGCTCTACTCGATGGTGTCGGGCCCCGTGCCGCCGCCGACGACTGGCAGACCAGGCAGCGGGACGACTGGCGCACCGAATTTCGTGTCAGGCAGTACGGCGGTGCCGACGACGACTCTGCGGACACGGCCGAGCTTTGCGAGTTTCGTGGCCCCGGAGGCAACCGCCCTTCCTGTTGCGGCGCCTGCCAGCGATGCGGTGGTTGGAAGCACCAAGTCTAACGGCGCAATGGCAGTGACTCCCTCCGTGTCGATGGCTGGCGCGATCGCTCTGGGGGCCATTATTTCTTTCCTCTGATCTCCGAGTTGTGAATGCTCTTGAGTTGTGGAAGGGATGTATGAGTATGATTATGAGCGAGGATGTAGCATAGAGAGAATATGTATATGTATTGTATTGGTGATCTAATGCGGAATGGCCGTGGGGTGTGTTTGAATCAACAGTGGCGTGAAAGTGAGCACCGGGCGAGTGGTTTACTTGCAGGCTCACAGTTGTTCTTCGCGGAAGGACCCTGGCATTCGAACTCATCCACGCAAGCTCTTTGTTTTTGGTGCAGGGCTCAACATCTTACAGTGCTTTGCATGTATTCGTGAAACTGGTGGTCGGCAACGCACCGCTAATTTCAAACTCCGACACAAGCACACTCGATGGTAGGCCGGTTGTCCTCCCTCTACAGGCACTTTGGCGCAAACTTTTTGCGGCGTGAAACGATGCCATAGCATGACTAGTCAAAATGATTGTCGCGGATTTTTCAGTTCTGGTCCGGATGCACCTCAACTGCTGAACTCGGACTGTAAATCCCCTCAAATCTCTGGCAGCTGAGAGGATATAAGAAATCGGCAACGACTGTTCCGTTTTAAAATGTATAGAGAGTATATCTTCCCCAAAATCCTATACCAGCACTCCCCCATAGAGACAGGAGATTCTGGGAGGACGGGCGGAGTGCAGTCATCCTAAGTCTTATATCCAACAACTTTCAAGCTTCAAATTCAGCTCCATATGAGACTTTATGAATGTATATCACATTTTAGGGCCGAAAATCAGCTCTCTGATTGTATAGAACGGCGTTCTGAGCAAAGAAAGGTGGAAATAGGGGGCAATTTCCAAATGTGGCAACACCGTTTTCACATCATTGAATCCCGGCAGGGTTGCCGACCACCACTGAAACTGAGCTGGTGGTCGGCAATGCACGGCTAATGTCAAACTCCGACTTTGGCTCAAGTGATGGCCAGTGAAATTTGCGGACAATCCATAGACATTGAGGGCTATCTTCTGCAGAAGAAAACTGATGGCATGGGTATACCTTGAGATTCTCCCAGGCACTTTTCTAATACGTACACAGGTTGTACAGAAACAGACATTTCTGCCAACAAAATGGCCAACTATGAGAGAACAAAGAAGAAATTTGGAATTCCACCCCAGAGACAGTGTTCAGCAGGTCAGAATACATTGGATTGCACATTTAAATGGGCCCTCAAAGATAATGACGGCCCACAAAAGTTTGGTGAGCGGTGGTTTGGGCCACTTCAATATCTCATGAAGAATACAGTTGAGAGGCCAGGAGAAACCTCTGAGAGCTTCGAACAATATTCAGGACACGCTGGGGACAAGCAGCAATATACAGGGGCCGGATATTGCCAGTATATAGGTAGTATATTTCAAATATCCTCAGTATATACTGAGAATATCCAGGGGCTGGATGGATATCTTCAGGATATTTGATATATGCTTACTAAATGCTCAAAATATCTGGGCCCCGGATATGCTCAGGATATTGTGACAATATACTTGCAATATCCTGGGTCCCAATATGGTAGCCATCAGACCTCCGTATATTGTGATCATATTGCAGCCAAACAGCCCATAAATAGCTTTCATTCTTCATATAGTAATAATCATCTCAGAGAAATGATAACCTCTGATACAGGATTATCAATAGACACCATGTAAATTAAACTTAAAATTGCTTGCAAGGTGGGAAGTTTTTAAGGCATCACATGATCCTGGATGTGATGTGCTTCTGTTCTTGTTGTGGCCGTCCACATCTGTTGACACCCATGCATCTTCCCTTTCCTTCCCCTATCAAGCATAACCCTAGCGGAGGTGATGATGTGGGGAAGGAAAACCTGACCAGATGGCCATCCTGTGGATGGGACCGTGATCATAATGGAATTACACTCTGCATTTTTGCATAGGCCATTGGACAAAATAATGAAGTGTGTGCCGGTTCAGACTACACATGACAGCAGAATCACAGAATAGTAACAATATGATATGATATTGTGAGCTGGGCAGGTAGGACATAAAGCTGAATTTTGAGTCTGAAGAAGGGTCTGTAAGTCTACAAATCCTGACTTTTCACTTTCTTTTTTGCCCAAAATCTTTTGTGAAATGTAAAACATTTTTCACCAATTTGTTCACCAAAAAAATTTGAAATGCTCAACCGGTGTCATATACAAATAATCTCCAACTTATGTGCATTCATTATAACAACAATACTCCTTGTCTCTTACCGTCATGTCATTTTTACTTTATTTCTTCAACCACCTACTTTGACAGCAGGTAGTTGAAGGCAGCAGGCTATGCTTTGATTTCTGTTTTCTATCTACCTGCTTTGGTAGCAGGTAGTTGGAGGCAGCCTGCTTTAGCAGTGGGCTGTGCTTTCATTTCTATTCTCTCTTTACCTGCTTTGGCCGCAAGTGGTTAGAGGCAGCCGGCCTTAGCAGCAGGCTTTGCTTTCATTTCTATTCTCTATTCACCTGCTTTGGCAGAGGCAGCCGGCTTTAGCGGCGGACTGTGCTTTTATTTCTCTTCTCCATTGACCTGGAAGTGTTCAGAGGCAGCTAGCTGTGATGACACCAATGTTGTTGTATCTGGAAGGGAGGAGAAGTGAAATTTTATACAAATTTACTGGCCTGGAACTACACTAGATAGTGTGAAGGTGAGCTCACCAGTTGCCTAATACCTCATGTCTGCAGCAGATTGTGAGTTTGTCTTGACCAAAAAGTTATGTTCTTGTTCTGGTCACAAGGTGTTCCAAATTGCAAACTTCTGTATAGTTTCTAAGCGGTATTTGTTCTGATAGCAAATTCAAGTTGATTGTGAGTTGATCATCTTGCTGGCCGAAAAGAATTCAGATAACTGTGCTTAGTACAGGTTCCTGCTATAGAAATTCCCATGCACACTATACTAGGCTTGCCATTGCATGGGAGGATCATAAACAAAATAAGAGCTACAATTACAGCCGTTTGCATAATTGATGACAGGAGCCAAGAGAAAAAAGAAAGAAAAGTTTTGATGCCCGAATTTGTTTTGCTCATTCCTCCTTTGTTTCTTGTCTGATTAGGCTGAAAATAGGAGGGCTTGAGAGGGTTCCTTGAGGCTTTTGCAACCATACCATACTCACCACCCAATTCACAGATTCAAGCTTGATGATTTTTCCCTTGTGATCAATGGGTTTGATGGATGTCCAATTTTATAACCCACATATCTCCTTCACTTCTCAATGGAATTACATGGAACTGGGGGCAGATTAAAACCCCAATTGACCTGAATCTTCTATGTCTTTTGGATACTCATTTTCCAGTGTAATGTGAGATTATGTTGGGGGGAGGGTTATAAACAGACTCAGGTAAATTCACCATTGCTTATGATCAGTCAGTCACCTTTATTTGTATACTGGCAAAATATCTGGTGGTGAATTGGGGCTTTCAAATGCGCCCACCCACATGTAATTTCGTTGAGAAATGAGGGAGATAGGTGTATTGATATGATTACAAGGGAAAAATCATCTAGCTTGATTCTGTGAACTGGGTGGCGAGTGTGGTATAGTTGTGAAGGCCTTAGAAAACCCTCTCAATCCCTCCTATTCTCAGCCCAATTGGACAAGAAATGAAGGAGAACTGAGCAAAACAAGTTCCAGCATCAAAACTCTTTTTTTTTTTTTTTCTCAACTACTGTCCTCAATTATGCAAACGGCTGTACAACCAGTCAAACCGTAGTAGCTGTTGAGCACACAGTGTAATGTTTTAGTGTCCAGGTTTTCCTTCCCCACATCCTCACCTCCGCTAGGGTTATGCTTGATAGGGGAAGGAAAGGGAAGATGCATGGGTGTCAACAGATGTGGACGGCCACAACAAGAACAGAAGCACATCACATCCAGGATCATGTGATGCCTTAAAAACTTCCCACCTTGCAAGCAATTTTAAGTTTAATTTACATGGTGTCTATTGATAATCCTGTATCAGAGGTTATCATTTCTCTGAGATGATTATTACTATATGAAGAATGAAAGCTATTTATGGGCTGTTTGGCTGCAATATGATCACAATATACGGAGGTCTGATGGCTACCATATTGGGACCCAGGATATTGCAAGTATATTGTCACAATATCCTGAGCATATCCGGGGCCCAGATATTTTGAGCATTTAGTAAGCATATATCAAATATCCTGAAGATATCCAGCCCCTGGATATTCTCAGTATATACTGAGGACATTTGAAATATACTACCTATATACTGGCAATATCCGGCCCCTGTATATTGCTGCTTGTCCCCAGCGACAGGTTCCAAACAATTACTGCCTCAATTACGCTCGGACAATGGTGTTGAAAGTGAAAAACCGTCGCATATAGGGAGTAGTTACCAAATGTGGTAATACCAAATCTTCGATCACTGATTTCCGGCAGGATTGCCGACCACCAGACTCAAACTGTTACTCCGAAAAAAGATCTCAATGATCACGTGAGAACCCTTGGGAAGTCTGATCCGTAGTCCGGACAAAATTTGAAAATATCCAGCGGGATATCTGTGCCAAAGTCCAGACAAATGGGCACCCTAGGTCTGAGTTGAAGTTCGAACAATGGGCTTCGGGATCGCCAAGGTCTGATCCCGGGAGTCCGTTTGGGAATCTGAAATAACAAGATACCGAGATCGTGGCCGAGCTCGGCCATTATTTTTGATGGCTGCTCGGCTGAGGACAATTTGAGACAAACAATGGCCATCGTCAGCCTCAGCAAGCCTCTGTCCCTCGTAGACGCATCCCCAGGGACCACGAGCCCGAGGTACAATACAAATACAATGAATGTACAAATCTAGTTATGATAGTTATGATATAGGCACGATTATAGGAAAAAGACTAGTAGAAAGAATAGGTATGACTATAGCCTATAGGTATAAGAAGGCAAGCACCATTACTCCCTATTACTCCACAACCAACGAACCCTTCTCAAGCACAGCCACATTCTGGCAGAACAGCGACCATAACCCCGGTGGGGTCTTGATTGTGTGAAGCACTCGGGGCGGGGAATGCAGAGTGTCCTCACATTGTTGATGTCCTTGAACCCGTCGGCCATGTCAACAACGTACATGCCGTACAGCCAACATCGGTCACATTCTTGCATGTGTGGAGGGGGAGGAACCAACAGAGAGGAGCGTGGGGACGAGGGGGCAGCAGAGGGTGTGGAGGAGCGAGCGGCGGAGAGGAGCGAGAGTGCAGAGGGCGGCGGGGAGTCAATCGTCAAGTGTTCATCGGCAGAATCCCCCCCTGTAAAGGATGTAGTGATGCTGAGGCGAGGACGCTGATGCGGGCGCTTGGGCACAGAGGGGTGGGATGCAGGTGTTTGTGTAGCGGCTGCTGCCACCCGTGTACAGGCAAGTTTGCTTGGGCACCATGGACAGTGGCGGCGCTGAAGAAGGTGGTGCGACTGCGGTGGGAGTGTGCATGACGGTGGGCCGTGCAATGGAGTCTGGGAAGAGGTAGAAAAATGGAGAGTTATGATTTCCACACTGGGCGAGATGGATGTTTAGTGACAATGAAGGGTAAGTAAAGGTATACCACGCACTCATACAAATTCTGAGCCTGGTAATTTCCTGCCCTGGGCGATTTGCGAGATGAGGTTGCTGCCACATATGTCGCAGTTGACGGCAGGTCATCGTGGAAAGGGCAGCGAGGGGTCGCAGTGGGGGGACACAGAGGGTATCGGGGTTGGTGGAGGGAGCAGAGAGGAGATGCAATGGTTTGTGTGGCGTGAGCAATGATTGATGGTGCAGGTGCCGGATCGTGGCCGAGCTCGGCCACGATCCCATTATTTTGTTATTTCAGAATCCCGGACCGTTTGATGGCAGCTGATGGTGACCACTCAATTTGGGCGATGGTGGCTCTCGAGAGCTCTGGAGACCCCAATCTCAGTAAGACATGGACAATGGTAAGATAGGGTGCATGGACGATACACATACATCACGTGACTTTGGCCCCACTAAATTGTACACTTTTCGGCCGACTCTGAGAGCCTAATGGCGGCCGCAGTTGAGCCTAAATAAAACATCCGGCCGCAAGGAAATGTTCCCAGGGATCTTGCACATATTTCCTGGGGCCAGATTTTTTGATTTCGGTGAAAACGCTAACTCTCAGGTATGTGTGAATGCGAAATGCGAAATGCTAATGCAGCAGAGCCATGAACTCTAAACCACACACAACACACAACATTATCAACAACTAACCCCTTAATAGAGAGAGTCAGAGTGCAAGTTCGGGGGTGTAAGTCAAGTATTAGACTTGATAGCAGCTGGTTTCTCGGTTGATCACTTAGTTAACTAAGGGTCGCTCGCGCTTTTGCAAGGTTTGACTGGTCAAGTCAAGTTGTATTGGACAAGTAACGTCTAGGACGTCAAGGAGACAGTATAGGGTAGGTTTTAAGACCGTTAAGTCTGTGCTTTTGTGTCTTTTGACAGTTTCAGTGTTCTGTTCAGTGTTCTGGGTCTGTTTGCCGTGTTCTGACTATTGCCGTGTTGTATCAATTGCTGTGTTCTGATTCTGATCCAATTTATTCAAAGCAATCTATCGTTCGTACACAGTCTAACCTCCACGGCTATCAGAGCAACGGTTCCAGTGGCTGACACAACGTGTACAGCGCCCCTAGATGTGCTAGCTTGCCCTCTTCTTCTGCTGCCCTTTTATACTACTGCCTTATGGTTTACATCACAATGATTACTGTACAATGTCCGTTGGTTCGCGGCACCCGAATCCTAATCCCTGGCTCCTGATTGGTCGTGTCTTGTTGAGACATATGGAAGACATGTGGTGTTTGACACAACACATGTGATTGCTGATTAAGTGGATAGAAAGTGTCTTCTTCGTCTGTAGCCTCTTGTCCCGGGCCTGATTAGTCTTGAAACTTCTGCACAACTCTTCTACCTTCCCAATGATACCCCATAGTCCCAGGTTTGGTTTGATGATTCATCCACAATATCGCAATCTGTCTTTCTCTCTCTGGTTTATCCTCGTGGCTAAACGGCTGGATCATGCCCTACTGTTCAAGTCATCCCCAGACTCGGTCTGGACCCAATGTGTGATCAAACACGTCCTCAGTTTTGGGTAAAACAGGTCTAAATAGTCTTGTCGTGAATAATTGGGTTCTTCCCACTGTTGCCTGCCAGCAATTGGTATATTGACCTCGCAACCTCTTTGGTATGCTGTTTGTGTCCTAGCAAGCAGCCTTAGGCCTTGTATGTCCTAGTTTCTCTGCCACCATCGTCAAGTTTCCTTAGTTAACTAAGATATCTGGTGGCCCCATTTGTGAAGGTACCGGTAGAAGTCCTCGTTAACCTCGTAGCTTGTGCTAATACAAGGCAGAGGGGCTACCCTTTTATACAAGGAAAAATGAACACTTTTACAGCTGGAACTTTGTGGGAAAAATGAACCATTTGTCACTGCCTTCTACCTGGACAAAGAGAGATCCTTTTACCCTGGGAAAAAATGGACGGAATTTGTCTTGAGGAAACAGGATTCCCGTTCTGGGCGAAAACATTGCAGGAAAAAATGTTCAATTTTACCGCACAACAAAAACTTCCTTTTTCCCGGTGAAAAAGCACAGGAAAAAGCCTCTGTTTTACTCAATTTTTACAGCAGGAAAAATTCCCCAGTTTTACCATAGGAACCAGGCATACATTTTACCAACCCCTTTTTCCAGTGGAAAAATTTATTGATCCCCGCAGTGCTTATGTAGGTGTAGTTACATGTATTTTTTAGAATTGAACTTTCTCTTACCACAATTGAGCCTGAATACCATTTCTGATTGTTCTTTCACCTCGGACACGATTGAATGATGCCAATCTCTTCAATGACACTGATTGAGCATTTCCAGTTTTTCGGTGAAAATATTGGTGAAAAATGTTTTACATTTCACAAAAAAAAATTGGGCAAAAAAGTAACTTAGGTGAAAAATTCAACATCTTTTCAGTACATTTTTCAGTGAGAATGCAAGTGGAAAATGCGAAACAATATTTATAATTTCTGTTGAAAAAGTATCACCAATAATTCATATGCATTTCCAGGTGAAAATGGAGGTGGAAAGCTTAAAACTTTTTTCACCACAATTTTCAGTGGGAAAAAGACAATAAATGCGTTAAAATCTTTGGTGAAAAATGATCTAAAATTGAAGAAGTAGAATTCAAGTTTTCCAGATATGGATTGGCTGTGGAAAGAAATATTTTAATGTACCCCCAATTGTCAAGGCAGCGCAACACCAAATCCTAAAAAAGTGAATGTTCATATTACACAGCTGCCAAAGGATGATTGCAAGGAAAATTGAATTTATTAGATTTTTTTGCGATTTTTTACGAGTCTTGGGGTGAATTTATGGAAAATTTGCAGTCTGAGCCGTAGTCCAGACAAAACATGTTCTACTCATTCCAGAAAGTGATGAAAATAGAAGGAAAGAAGATAAAGGTTAATCCATTCCTCCCTACAGGCTCAGCCCCGACAAATGGGAGATTCGGTGCAGAGGCCTTTACCAGTTCTCCAATCAAACCAGCAGTGTGTTACCGAACTGATTCGTGAACATGAATGAACTTTGTTGGGCGGGAGGTTTGGTTGTTAAGACACTAAGTCACCGAGGCTGTCCTATTCGAAATAAAATTCCAGAGAACACCAGTGGTTGACTTTCCATAAGCATAAAAAAATTCTACTGGCCATATTTGAGTCGTTTCGCCGAGTTGCTGAGACAGTGTCAGGACTCCATCATCCTTGAATCTCATTTTCGCTCGACTGACCCCTCCGATAGAACTTAATTTATTATAATCTGAAGAGGGGGTCCCTACCCCTCTTCAGATTATAATTCTTGTTGAATAAACAGATTCGCTCTTCACGTCACCGCATTGGGAATGCCGCGAATGATACCGCCATCAAAGTATCAGCGGCAAGGCTCAGCAGCTCTTGGTGGGGATTGAATTTCCTCATGCTGCCTATATAGCGCCACTTGGAGCAAAAGACTGGACAGTGTGGACGCTGCAAGGATTTTTTTTGTCCTCCATGTCATCCTCGTGCACTTCTTCAAGCGGTTGCTGAAACAAAAACCTGCCAACATCCGGGTCATGGGCATGTGGATGGAAGCAAACGACGTGTTAGGCAAAGAACAAGAAATATTCAATATATTTTAATATTGAGCTTATGGGAGCTGCAGAGGACTAAATTTTGGATGATGCCGGCATCGGTGGCACCGCTGAAAAGGCCAAATAGAATATTTTATGCTTATGGAAAGTCAACCAGTATAAAGGAAAAATCCACCATAAACTAGGGCCCAACCGTGGATATTCTGCGTAAATGTGCCATCAGTCAATGTAGATGCGCACCGCACATTACTGAACCATTTGTTTTTATTTCAATCCTTGAATCTGAATGAAGCTTTGTTTCACGGGACATCTGGACGGTGTTGCTGCAAGAATGAATGAATGACTCGATGTATTGTAATCATATTTAATTGTAATTGTACCATTACAATATATCATAATCCTCGCTTAGCAGTGTTGCTCCATGGACATTTAGCTGCATCCAGGAGGTCCAGGATGGTGTTTTAAACTGGAATATTCACTGAAAGAGGCCTGCTGAACACCATTTGAACACTGTTTTTGAGCCCAGACTGAACTCACGTGACAGAGCGCGTCCAAAATTTTCGGATAAACAGCACCAAACTTTGGTTGAAATTCTTTCAAATTAATGTATTATGAAATTGCAAGTGAGAGCAACTTATGTAGTGGGGGCACAGGCAACTCATCGTCATTCGGAGCCTCTAATTGGGCATATCTGGCCTCATTCTGGCCCAGTCAAGTGTAACACAAGATCATTAAGAGTTCAAAAGAATACACAACATATTTATTGTAATTTCAATTACATTGCATTATAACAGAAATCTTAGCCAGCCCTAAACAGGAAGGCACGCACACTGTCTTCTTCATCATTCCAAATAGAAACGATAGAAAGAAGCACCAAAGAAAAACAAAATTGTTCTAGTCCTACTCCCATTTAGTGGCCCAGCCCCGAGTTGAATGGGAGAATTGGCAAATTGGTGATCAAATGCAGATGTCATTCCCTGTCATTTCGATCCTTGAGTGAAAATGGAGTCTATTGCAGAGGAAATTTGGATGCTGGTGGTGCAAAAAATGAATGAATCACTCAAATCGCGAGCATGACTGTTTGCTTTACTTACTATCCATCCTGCAAATAATTCCAAACTCACACATTATTTTTCACAAATAAATAAAAAAGCACTAGACAGGATGACCACTACATAAATACTTCACAGGACATAGAGAATTCAAACTGCAATCGAAAATACTTCCTTTCTTCCCTGTGTTCCAACATCTTGACTTTTGTTATTCTGATCATCAGTGTGACCTGCCTCAATTATTGTGCCAATTCGTGCATTTAGCTTAACAAGATGCCCCAAATTATCCAGGTGTTTCGACGAGTCACACTGAACAGAATCAAGTTGTTCATCAATTTTGGCAACCTGCTTCATCTGAGATGATCGCTCAAACAAAGGTCCTGCTGCCTGCCAAAGCTGCGTGGCCCTGTGGATATCACCATGCTGCTTTGAAATGTTCCCGAGTTGCAGCATGCATTCTGCTCTGCTTTGATGGACATCCATGAAGGTGAATCCATCCAAAGCCACTGTAAAAAGGCTGATGGCTGTGTTCTCGTCACCCTGAGCCAGGAACACATCCCCGAGGAATTGAATGGCTTTGTGAATTTCAAGCTTGAGCTTTGATTTGAGGGCATGCGCAAGGAACACAGTTGTCCATGATGGTGACCAGTTCAGTGCTGTCCAACAGGTTGCATCTCCAAGTCTCTGGAGGCAGAAGGTAACAATCTCAGTGTCTTTCCCCCACCATGATTTGAGGAATTGTTCAAAATGTGGTTGTGCCTTCATCACATATCCTTGTCTCAGATTGAAGCCTATCATGGTCAGATCAAAGCAGGCCACTTCACTTGAATATCCCATGGAGTGGAAAATTGCTTTTGCATTCCTAGTATTTCTGAGAACATCATCTCCCGGTGCTTCACTTCTCACCTCAATTTCTGCAATATTGAGCAGAGTCAAGGCATGCAAGTACGGGTGTTCCTCAACAGAGACTTGGTTAAGAATCTGAGCATAGGTGATATGTGCCTCATTATACTCTGTTTTTGCCATGTGAAGCTCAGCCAGGTGGCACCTGATGTGATGATGCAGAGCACCATCGGACCAGCCACAAAGTTTGATGCAATTAGTCGTCCTTTGTAGCTGGAGGATGGCATGCTTGTAATCTCCAAGAGAGATACCATCCAATCACAGTGCATGAGCTTCTGCCCATAAATCTCCTGAAATTCGGGCTAGCCGACAGGACTCAAATGCATATTGTTGGCCAGCAGAAGAATCACTGAGTTGGGATTTGACCCAGCCCAAATTTGCCATTGTGTGACACTGCTTGGCCGTGTCACCTGTAGAAATAGCCAAGGAAAGTGCAGCCTGATAGTGCTCCATGGCAACCGCAACATTATTATGGCCATGATAAAATTTTCCTGCATTATGATGAAAATTCCCTGGCAGAGGATTCAGTATCTTGGGACAAAGGAACAAAGGAACCAACCTTTCAACTCAGGGTCATCAAAATAAGGAAAACATTCTAATGCTTGGCATTTCAGAGCCTCTGGGCTGGATATAGGCTTGTTCATCCAAGTATTGAAAACCTGGGTGATCAAACAAACTTCCAGTCTAGGGTTATCCACCTGTCGTAGAAGACTGGGAATCCTATCCATCAAAACAGTTGGTTGACCACTGCTGAGTATGCTGAATCTATCAAAATCAATTGTGCACTCAATAGTATCTGCCAAGCCAATATTACTCTGTAAGCCATGGTTAAGCAGATTGTGGATGTTGGCAAAGTTGGGTGCTAGTTGATCAGCTAACCCATGACCAGTGATAGTTGTACCATAATTCTCGTAATTTGCCAGCATGGACCTGAAATGTTTCAGGAGTGGTTGAATGAGGAGATCTGGGGGATGGTGAAATGTTTGCATGTATTCCCGAATAGGTACCAAGGCTTTGAGATGTTTCTTGTCATCAATATATGCCAATGAGGTCCGAAGCAGAGCAGACTTGCAACTGAAGATATCATCAACGGGAACTTTACTTTGCAAAAGCATCGCATCAGATAGTCCATCAGGTAGCATCGAAAGGAGGCTCAAGAGGTCCTTTGCATGAGGAAGGGCCGTGATCCTTTGGCTCACCAGGGATAGTGAGATTGATATGTCCAAATTTGACCTTCTGTCATGGCCATCTGACAGGAGGGCTGTTTTTTCTGTCTCCCACCGGGTAAGTATTGTGGGGCAACCCTCAGAATCTACCAGATGGGCCAGGAGATCAATGGCAAGTGGTAGGTTGTCGGCAAGGCGGAGGATTTTGTTGACATCCTTTGTATCGGCAATGTCAGTGAATAATACTGAATATCCGGTGAGCTGCATTGTAGGCTAATCGTTGCAAAGGCATCAAAAATGGCCGAGACCACTGTACTTTGGCTGGCCATTCTGTTCCTCGCATCGTGATCTAGGATGAACTGAGTCGAGAGCATGAGAGATAACAGAAGACATACAATCAATGCCAGGTGCGGAATTTCTGTCAGATGGGCTAAAAATTCTTCAATGTCTCTACAATGCTGCGCTGAATCCCAGATTGTCTCCAAATTATCCAAGATTAGGAGACTAGATGGATGTCTGGAAAAGTGTTGGACCACAGATCGCACAGGATCTTTGCCCGATTTCAGGCCTATATGGGATCCAATGAGGGCTGCAAGCTCCATAGTGGTTGAAGTGGAGTCACAAGCAACAAAGAAGCAATGCTGCTGATACTGTGCTGTGATCACAGGATGATGCAAAGCAGTTCTCGATAGGCTTGTCTTCCCCATTCCACCTGCACCCAGAATCGCTATCCTTGGTGTTTCCCGGGCACAAGTCTCAACTATATCGGAGACTTCTGAATCCCGCCCGTGGAATATCTTGGGCTCTGACGGCAACAAAGAAATCGAGTTGGAACTAACTTTCCTTAAATGGTTGATCTTGTCTTAAATTTTCGAACGTACCTATTTTGTCTGCTCCATTGAAACATGTTCAACTGTGCGGGATCATTAGAGAATCGTCGTAAGTGGTATCTAGATCACGCACCGAGGACGCCCCGTCGGAAGTGGTTCCATCAGACAGAGATTCAATTAAATTAAGAACCTCTTGATGTTTTTCCTCTGCATGTTTCTGTAATTCCCGCAGGTCAGTGAACTGACCAGCGGCCCCGACCTGGATGATTTGTTTATCCAGTTAATCCGGAGAAGTACCAAAAAGCACCTTGAATGCCTGCAAGGCCTGCTGCAATCCAGCATTGCACCCTTTCAACAGCGTGCTCATCTCGCCTTGACGGAAAAACTGTTTGATCTTCCTTTTTTCTTCCTGGGAATCAATGAAGTTGTAGACTTTGTGGAGGGTTCTGGGCAGGTATAATTAATTCTGTAACTTGTCAGGAAGTAAATGATCATACTTAAACTTCCCGAGATGATCCAACATGCTCGGTGACAATTCCCCACCGGTTTCTGAATTCCTATGAACGGCGATAATTCCGTAGAGCACCTGGTGAATATGTTCCATGAGGAATACACAATTGTCCTTGTTCTGTCGGACTTTCTGTACGATTTTATCAGCTGCATGTTGCAGCAAGGTCAACTGGAAATATTTCACCTGAACAGAGCCCAGCAGAGCGTGAGTTGTGTTCAAAATTGCTTCAAGGAATGGTGTGTTCAAGCTCGTGAAGAGGATGTTCAAGGTATCTAGGGTAATGTTCAAATATGCAATGATGCTTTCCAGGCGGATTTGACGACTGTTGGGATGAGGTGGCATCTTAATGGACAAAAATGAACTTGTCTCCGTCCTTTTATCTTAGCCATGTTCGGGGTTAGGAGATCTTTCCTCTTGATAAAATTAGGCCTGTCTATACCCTATCAGGGATTGAATACTTCTCAGTACGGCCCTGCCGCGTGCTTCCTGTCCACCCATTTCGTCCAGTACCGTTGGTCCTCCGCTGAATTATCTCCTTTTACCTCTCTCCCGGACCCCATTTTGTTTCATGGAAATGTTGTTGATGACAAGACCTTGGATTTCTCCTTCAAACTCCTCCTCGTCTTAACCCCTCCTCCACGACTTTTCCCCATTTAGCTTTGATTAACTCGGGAGCATTACCGACAGATACCATCGACGTAGCGTCGCAGAGCCTAGTCAAAGAGGTGTTCTTCCCACTGTCTTTCTTGTCCCTACGATCTTCGGATAGAACAGCCTTATTGTTGCAGATTCCTTGGTCGGGGACGGATCCTGGGGCACATAAACTGAACATGACTTGATTATCTGCTACGCCCGATTTTTTCTCTCTATGCAATCCGGTGGAGAGACCAACAGAAGGTGTGTCCACCCATTTCATCCAATACCGTTCTTTCCCGGACCCGATTTGGTTCCATTGAAGTGTTGTTGATGACCGGAACAGTGCTCCCTTGTATTTGTCCTTCAAACTCCTCCTCCACGACTTTTCCCCATCTAGCGTTTATTAGCTCGGGAGTATTACCGACAGATACCATCGATGTATCATCGCAGAGCTAGTCAAAGAGGTGTTCTTCCCACTGTCTTTCTTGTCCCTATGATTGTTGGATAGAACAACGTTATCAATGTCATTGTTGCAGATTCCTTGGTCGGGGACGAATCCTGGGGCACGTAATGTACATGCCTTGATTATGTGCTAGGCCCGATTTTTTCTCTCGATACGATCTTTTGAGGCCTGGCGGACCGTCGAGAAGGGACAACATCTCCAGGATGTATCATATAGCAAAGTCGAGCGAGGTATTTGATGCAGACAACTCCAGCGAGCATTTATGTCGGAGAAATTGAGGGGCGGCCAGGGTGTTCGTTCAACGTTTGAGTGTTGATGGATAAGAATTGAAGTCGGCGGATCACCTTCACCAGTTCCCAGTTCCTTTCTAGACTTGTCACCAGTCTGACCTAAAGACGGCAATACTAAGTGGCGAGCACTTTGCCATAGGCAGACTGGTACTTCTCGGCTCGATCACTTGGGCTGGGCCTGAGTTTGAAAATTTTCCTTCTTGCCTGTACCGGACTCAAATCTTAGTATTTAATCTTCGTCCAAGTGTAAGATCTAGACAAATCATCCACAGATACATTTTTGTCTCTTTAGAATTTCTAATTGTTGCCCTGAGGAACGAGATACCTATGCCTGGTTTAATTGAGAAAGTTAATCACCGGACCGAAGGAACCGATGCCGATCATCGGCACCCGCCAAATATTTCAAACTCAGGCCCAGGCCAATTGTTTGATCCGAGAAGTACCAGTCTGCCTAGGGCAAAGTGCTCGCCACTTAGTATTGCCGTCTTTAGGGCAGACTGGTGACGAGTCTAGAAAGGAACTGGGAACTGGTGAAGGTGATCTGCCGACTTCAATTCTTATCCATCGACGCTCAAACGTTGAACGAACACCCTGGCCGCCCCTCAATTTCCCCGACATAAATGCTTGCTGGAGTTGGCCAATTGTTTGATCCGAGATGTACCAAAGTGCTTGCCCCTTAGAATTGCCGGGGCAGACTGCTAACGACTCTAGTTCCTTCCCAGAACGGGTCAAGCGTTGCGCAGCAGATGTTTACTGGATTACGAGGGTGTGAGTTTTTTTTTGTGCGAGCGCGGATGCATTTTGGGGTCTGCGCAGGCCTTGGAGGTATTTCCGCCTATAGAGGTTGGCCTACGGGGACATGGGAAGACCGAAATGAGAGGCGTGGGACCCACACGCCGAAATAGGGTGATGCGCTGATGGCAGCTTTCTCTCCGTTCCGCTTCGTTCTTTGCGGTCGACTCGCGCTCACACTTTGTACGTTCGGCCAATTGACACGGAGTCCCTCCATCCATGTTTGTCCCAGCCATCCGCGCACCAACTCGCCAAAATCCTCCGCAATTGTTGCCCCAAATCCAAACCAAGCACAATGTTACTGCTGGGCGTGTGATGATCTTGGAACTCACTATGTCCAAATATGTGGTCGGTGTACGTCCTGGGGGTATCATTCTCAATATTTGACTGTTCTACTAGATCCATTGACATCCACACTTGTTGATGTCCGAGCCTCATCAACTGCGTCTACTCAGTCCGATCAGGCGGGTGCACAGTATTCTGTATCCGGATAGTGGGACGCACAGTATGGCGGAATCTTACGGATATAAAGGAACTTTGTACGTCCCTTTTATTTTTGCGTTGGCTCACGATTGAGGTGATGTAGCTCCACGTACACCACGCAACGGCTTCTACTTCTTGCCTACAACGCCCACGCCCACGTTGTGGCCAGCGCTGGTAGGGCGTGTAATGCGACTATGTTTGGGTGCTTCAGCCCTAATGGGAACAGCAGGAGTGAGCCGTCGAGCGGACTGGAGAGTGGTGAGTCTTTTGCTTCATTTCGGCGCATTTGTTCGTTGTCCTCGCGTCCCGCGCTTCTCTCTTCGTCTTTGTCCCTCTCATCCTGTTCATTCGTCGTTCTTCCTGGCGCCCGTCCCACCCTCTGCCTCATGACCCGGGTCCTCCCCGCCATTATCGCCGCATACATTGATAAGCCGCGAAATTTGCGAAACCTCAAATTTTACGAATGCATGACATTCAGTGCTCATCCAGAGGTTGGCGTGAGCTCCAAACATGCAACCCAGAGCCATATTGCATTATCATCTTAAACTGGCAATAACAGCTTATTCCTGGAAACTTCACCTTTGGGGCACTTGGGGGTTGAATCCGGATTAAGGCTCAAAGCCCATACATCAAAGTCCTGAAACACCCTCTATACGTGGGAAGGCAACACAATGCTCACTATCAAAGGGAGAATCATATTATCCACCTCTGGCATTTATTGGCACGCTGGGAACCTTATTCGGGAGGGAAACACCTAGTTGTTTACACAACTTTGGCTTACCCGACGCGACGTGATGGGTCACCTGATCCAGGCCTGGACCTACAATTATTACTCCTATACACTGGATCCGCGACAGCGTGATCACCTGATAAGCCGCAGACCGGATTAAGCCTGTACTGTGTGTTTCTGGATACCAATTAAGGGCATCTGGGGTATCATTGGGAGGGTATTAAACCATACAATCCAGTCAACGATACTAGAAGTTGAGGCATCTACCACAGAGGAAGATATGGGTCAATTACCCTATTCAGGGGACTAATTACACATATAATCCCCTGATCGACGGGAGTCATTGGACGAACATATAGGAGAGCTCAAGTAGCAAATAGGAACACCAGAATGCGCTCCGCAGATACCGATTTCAGGCTAATTAATTAAGTAGAATACCCAAAGCCTAGTAATCACGCACATGTAATAGTTTCTGTACAGTATATAAGGAGGGTAGAACTAGGGAGGACGGCACTGAACCAGACCCCAGAAAGTGAGGAGCAATACAGCCCTTGTGTACGGAGTTGAAGTTTAGGCTTGAATCCTTGGCTGTCAATTAGTCTCAGAATTTAAGTTCGGTTTTGGAATAGCATCAGTGGGAATTATAAGTGTCAGTTACGGAGCGTGAGCCATACCAAGTTCGAGGTGTGAGCCATTGTGTGTGTTTTGAGGCGTGAGCCATAGTTACGGGGCGCGAGCCAAGTCAGTGGAATAAGGTGTGAGCCAAACAACTGGGTCTAAACAGCCCACCAGATTAATAGTCCACCAAAACAAACCGGTCTAGAGCCATTATATCTGCATAGTTGGGAAACTTACAGCCGTTTGCATAATTGATGACAGTCGGCGCTAAAAAAAAACAAGAACAAACTTTCTGGACATACCGCCTGTCGAGGCCGTTTGGCTTCCTCTGAATGGTTTTGGGAGATTTTTGAAGGTACAGAACATGTTTTTATATGTTCAGGCATATATTCGTGAGCTTGAACGCCTCCGAACGGATCACGGGAAAATCCGTTCATTTGACAGGCACCAAATACAGCCCAAACTCGACACGTCTCTTCCTCACTGCTCGCTGGACGCCTGCTCTCGATATGAACACTTGAACCTCACGGGTGTACAAACCCTCCGAACGTGCCATTGCTTACAAGGATTATCCCCATTCCGATTCCGATGATTCCGAATCCAATAAGAACGCTGGCTCGACATCGCGTAAACTCAAGAGGAAGTCTTCATCTGTCCAACTCGTGTCCTCCCCTATCACACGCTCTAGATCTGAAACATCTTCATCTGCCCGCCGCCGTAGGACAAACACCCCGAATGAGAAAGATGAGACTGAAGAAAATTTTGTGCCGGAGAAGGATGATGTCGATGAGGACGAGGACGAGGATGAATTAGCCCTTACACCACCACCGAAGCGTAGGAAATCACAGGTAGAATCAGGTATGTTTGTTCTCTTTCCAGCCGTTGTCTGTTACTGATTTGTGAAATTACAGACGACGAAGAAGTTCCCGAGGTCGATGTGACATATAATATCTCCATCTTCAAGGGCGCTGAGCTCAGTAAACCCATCAAGAAGCGACAATCGGCCTGCAATGGCTTCATAAAGATTGCGAATACCAGCAGCTTTCATGCCTTTCAAAAACAACTCTTTCTCAAAGTCTCGAAACTTCTCAGAACCGATGTTCGTATGGACGATGATGGAGTAAACATCACATTCACAGTTCCGCGTCATGTCCCTGCGCCACTACAGCTTGATGATTTAACCAATTACGAGCACGTGGTTGCTAGTGGCCTGAAGTGTAAAGCGAGTCCATCGGTAACAATTGCGGTAGAAATCAAGGCAAGCCTTTTTTGTTACCTTCTTTCCTGTCATGTCAACTCGATGTTAGGGCGAGAACTCGCAGTCGTCCGAGGAGGAGGATACATCCAAGAAGAACAAAAGTGAAGGCAAGAAGGTCAAATCCAAGGTCCGCATGTGTGCAATCGATCGTTGCTATGTTATTGATGGAGGTACAGATCCCAACTGAAAATGATATCTCCCCGATCAATGCCAGCGTCAATCAGAAGATCCTCGAGCTACGAACCCGATATGCGTGTCATGCTAATGATGGCAGCGATTACTGCTGGGTTTCAGGAGAGGCCAAAGAGCATGTCGCACTTGGGAATCCGCATTTTCAGATGTGGGGTGCAGGTTGGGTGCGGCATTATTCAGCGGTGATTTGGATGTATACTAACAAGAATTATCTTAATTAGGAACAAGGCGTCTGTGACCTAGAAACTCCGCCAAATCACAAAATTTTCCAGACCAAGAAAAATGCTGGGGATCTCGCTCCGCTGACGACTCTTCAGCGGCGTATTGCCACAGCGAACCAACCCACCTCCACCGCCCCCATCATCAACAATCATTTCAGCATTCCTGATGCTTTTGTTGACATGTTACGTCCCCCTACTGTGCACGCTCCACCCGTCCCGCCAGGCCCCTTAACATTGCCAGTTATATCATCAAATACTGCTGAGGATATGCTTCTCCCTGCAGGTACCAGAGTCGGACAGCAGATGCTGATTCCAGAATTTTGCACGCTCTATGATCTGGACGACTCTATTTCCAGCAAACTTGCCACAAATGGATACAAGAAGGCATCCGCGTTCAATTTCATCAAGCTTGCTGACCTCACGGCCATGGAGTTTCGTTCCGGAGAAATCGCAGAGTTGCGCGATGCCATAGGCCAGTGGGTGGTGCCGATATGAATCTTTGGGATCATTGATCGTCTTCTGATTGCTGATACGTAGCCTTGTTCTTTTTCTTGACGATATTCTTGTACAATAGCGGTCTTCACTGCCACTGCTCTCATTACTGCAATGTAATTCTCTTGATACAAATACTATTGACCTCCGAATAGCGTACATGTAACGAGTAAAGCTAGAAGTATCCTGCGTGTCTAAAATATCCCTCTGCATCGGATGGGGTTATTATCTCCATTGCAATCTTCATGTCGAATATGAGGCCACCACCCGTAGAAGCTGAAAAGAGATCTGCATGTCGTCGGATGAAAGCCTTGATTTTCGAGAAGGCCTCTTCAATTGGATTGAAATCCGGTGAGTACGGGGGTAAAAACTCGATCCGCACACCTGCATCGCCCTGTTAGCACAATGAAACATCATCCATGTTGGGAAATTTACACACCGAAGCGCTGGGCAAGAAGGAGGATCTCCTCGCCGTGATGTATCCGGGCATTGTCCATGACCAGGACTGACAATGGGCCCGGGAATGGGGACGTGAGCGGCATCTATAAAATAGAATACGGAAATGTAGACAAAGAAACCAGAACCAAAAAGCTTACAACTTCATGCTCAATGAAGTCGAGGTAATCAACTCGCTTCATTGAACCTTCAACAACCCGATTTGCGACCATTCCGTCGCCCTGTTGCCGTCAAACGTGTACCGCGCACCAGCTTCTCCTTCTTCTTCGCACGTCTGCCTTTCTTCACCCGTCCATACCCACGGCTCAAGGTGCGATCGTTCTTCGAGGTTTCATCCAAGAAGCCGAAGTATTCCGCCGGATACTGCACCATCTTACGTACATGATCCATCCGTACCATCTCGTTGCGCTCTCAGGCAATCTTTTTCAGCTTCTTTCGGGACATGCCTAGGCGCTGAAGCTCTCGAAAAATGGTGGTGAAGTGAACAGAGATGAACCGGTTTGTTTTCAGGAGGTGGAGAAGCTTGTCAAGGAACCAGTCTGGCCGTAATCTGACGAGATTCAAGATGTAGTCAAGATCCTCGCGATGAAGCAGCCGGCGGCGACCCGATGTAGTCGATTTAGGCTTTGCAACATATCCGGTTTCCCTCCAAAGCTTTCGTGTGCGCCAGAATGTGGATTCGGAAAAGCCGACAATGTCGAGTATATCCGACAGCGGTAGAATGTCTCGGTCAAAAAGATTGAGGGCGGCTAGTTTGACATCGGCGCTAATAGTGCGGCCTGGCATTGAGTCAATGCTGGTAGCAGTGTCGGCTAAGTAGCGAGCAGTGAGGAAGAGACGCGTCGAGTTTGGGCTGTATTTGGTGCCTGTCAAATGAACGGATTTTCCCGTGATCCGTTCGGAGGCGTTCAAGCTCACGAATATATGCCTGAACATATAAAAACATGTTCTGTACCTTCAAAAATCTCCCAAAACCATTCAGAGGAAGCCAAACGGCCTCGACAGGCGGTATGTCCAGAAAGTTTGTTCTTGTTTTTTTTTAGCGCCGACTGTCATCAATTATGCAAACGGCTGTAAATCCACGTTGGGAACCAACTGATAAATTCAGGTTGTGTCTTGAACGCCACTTCAAGAAACTAGTTGAGACTTAGCCACCCTTGGGGGAACGGGAATTGAATACTTTCGTGACAAATATGTTTACTCGTGGTTTCCTTGGACCTATACTTGTGTCCAAAAAGACCCAAATCTTGTCAGTGCATCAAGGTCATTAAGGGAGTGTGTTGGTGTTGGAGTCTGTCTATTGTCAGTTTAGTCGTGCTTAATCTCACTTTGTGAGTTAGGTGTAACTCAGTTGTTTGATAGGGGGGATTTTGGCAGTTGCATATTTAGACCTTTGAACCTGAGCAACCCTTTCAACGTCATGCATGCACGCACAACATTCCTTTCTGTCTTCTTGCCTCACTCCCTGCCGCCAGTCCCCTCACCGTCGTCCGCTCCCTCTCCCTGTCCTCCCTCACCCCTCCTCAACCCCTCCTTTCTTACTTCCTCTTTGTTGCCTTCACCTCCCGCTCTGTCGTACCAAACGCTGACATATTGATTCAGTGATGCGCCCCGGTGCGACCGTGGGCCCGCCCACCCTCGACCCAAACTCGCCGCAGAACAGATACCACTATCTGTTCGCGCCAGGAGATGGTGTTTGTGTATCCGGGACGCCGGCGCTATGAGGGTCAAAGTGCACTTTTAATATTCCGCTACACTTTTTCGAGATTTTCATTTTTCCGCTCCTTTTTTCATGAAAATGTCAACTTCCCGCTCCTTTTTTGAGCCAAGATCTGGGAAACAATGGAGTGGGAAAAATAGGATTTTCCGCTCTCTCTTTTTTCGGTGACTTTCAACTTCCGCTACATTTTTTGACAGGTTTGTGATTCCCCGCTCCTTTTTTGGAACGAGTGAATCCCGCTCCTTTTTTGAGTTGAAAAAAAATTTCCACTACATTTATGACTGAGCAGAATGTCAAGAAGAAGTGTCTGGGACAGCTACAAGGATGTTATGCAAGGCAACTACACGCAAACTCGGACTTCCGAGTGTACACGCGATTACGCGCCTAAATTCCCTAATCAGGAAATCTAATCTCTCGCACGTCGGAGACTTTGCTCCTCCAAGGTCCGATCCAACGGCGATGAGGTGGTTGAGGCCTTGATGGATCTGCAGGCCTTGCCCCTGGCACTATTCTGTGGTGCCAATCTTGAGTATGCGTGCCTGATTTACTCACGTGATCGCGTCCTGCCGCGATCACGGACTTCTGTGATTCATTTGAGTTATTCAAGGGACTCGACTGTGATTCTCGGGGCTTTCCAGCTACACATTAGAAAGCCTAACATTTAATTATAAATGTAGCTGAATTTTTTTTTTCAACTCAAAAAAGGAGCGGGATTCACTCGTTCCAAAAAAGGAGCGGGAAATCACAACTGTCAAAAAATGTAGCGGAAGTTGAAAGTCACCGAAAAAGAGAGCGGAAAATCCTATTTTTCCCGCTCCACTGTTTCACAGATCTTGGCTCAAAAAAGGAGCGGGAAGTTGGCATCTTCATGAAAAAAGGAGCGGAAAAATGAAAATCTCCAAAAAGTGTAGCGGAATATTAAAAGTGCACTTTGACCCTCATACGGCGCCGGGTGCATGGTGAGTTCTTTCGACTGTTTTGATTTTGGATTGATAAGGTGAAGGCGGGGATGTGGTGTGCAGGGGTGGATGTGGGGGGTGCCGGCGCCCTGAGGCGATGGCACATGGCGCATGGGGACGGCGCCCCGGATGATCATGAGCGTGAGGGTGTGTCCGTGGACATGTTGCCGCGACGCAGTGGGCGACCGTCCGATGAAGGGTGCGCCGATGGTACTTGGAGACAAGCTGCGGCTGGGAGGGGCCAATGGGAGGCTAATGGGGGAAGGCACGACGTGGCAGGCGCGAGCGCAATTGGAAAATGGAGGCGCACGGCGATGATGCGCAGCTCGGAGCGTCCGCTGTCACTGACGATAGTGTCCGCGCTGTGGGTGAGTCCGTCGTCGGCTTTGCGCTGGCTCTCAGCATCATTGTACAGTGATTTTGGATGTTCTTCTCTTCCTTCTCGCATCTTCTCCCTCCAATCTGTCATTCGCGATACTGACACTCTTCCTTTCCACGCCCCGGCTTCGTAGGCATCCTGCCCTCCCTGTCGGCTCCGTACACATTCAATCATCCGACATCCGGAAGCAGACCCCCTCAGATGATCAGTGATCCTCGCTGTGGGCCGCAGGCTCGTAGCTTTCTTCCATCTTCCTTCAGTTCTCAATGCGCATCATCCTCGTTCCGCAGGAACTTGCCATCGCTCTACTCAAGTATTCCACATCAATTCTACGGATTTATCCCAGTGTGCAGATGGTCCTTGGACTTGTCGTGTACGGCACAGGTACTGCTGGGCAGTGGCTCGTACAGCACCCCTCGTCATACGGCCGTACCCCGGATAAGGTAGGGGGAACAGCCTTAGGGCCCGCTATCCCAATCCGACTGACAACAGACAAGGACATATAGAGATGGAAGTGGAACGCAAAGAGAAGGCGTGTGGACCGGTGCCTCTGTCCCAGCTGACCACAGCGAGAGATTGGATCAATTCTACCTCTTTGTTCCTCGTCATCATTTCATTTTGCCAGACCCGTATTTTTCTGATTGAACTGAAATGACCCTGAAGTTCTCCCATTCAACAGCTCTGCGGAAACTAAAAACATCAACTGGTTTAACTAGTTATTCGTTTCAGTGCACACAAAAACCCAAGTTCGGTCCGAATTTCAGTCAAGCCGAATCGTAAGCTGAAGGAATTAATTTCCCTTGTCCGAAGCTTGTTTCTTGGCTGGCTATTCGAATTTCGGTGGTACTAGAATCTATTCTGGCTCGTCCTTTTTGTAATCTGACCGGTGGTATCTAATTGGAGTAACAATATGAGTCCAACTGAAGTCTAAAAGTCGCCTTCAGTTTCAGAGAATCAGACCGACTGCATTTTATTGTTTAATTTATAATTTGATACTTGGAGAACCTCGGGTGCTCGCAAATTTTGTAATCTCTGGTGTGCGCCAACTTGCCAAGTGTGCGCGTCGACAACGATTCGACTGCCGGCGCTGTCATGGCCGGACGGGCCGAGCGGTCTCCGGCGTGAGAAGAGGGTCACATGCACCTATTATTAGTCGATCGTGATTTTTTCCAGCGCCCTCATGCATCCGTCGCTGCTCCGGCGAACATTTCCAAGACTACGCCCCGGGTTACGGGTATGGTAATCATTTAACCCTGAATCGATCAGCACCTAACATGGGTCTCCAAAGCCACTCGCGTCTGCGGCCATCAACGGATCCATAAACGACCTCGACAAACTACTATGCCACGTCGCCGAGAGTCTCCCAAACGACCAATGTCTATTTCTGCTCCCTGTGTTCTTTCTCCACCTTGATTTGTCCACAATACCCAACTTGGAGACCCTGGAAACTCTCTCAGTCAACAGAACTCATCTTCCTTGCATCCACGCAGCGGCCATGGCCCTGGACGCGCTTGCCGGCCTCGTCGTATTGCGCGTGGTCCCTGCCGAAGCGGTTCCAGATCTCTGGTCACGCGCAAGTGCACGGATCTTTTTTCTTCACACGTACTGGGATTCCTTCCGGGCTTTCTTGCGTCTGACGAGATCCATGCATGCGCAAACCATACCCGCATCATCTCTATCTTTGTAGATTATCCTGGAACTGCGGAAGTCATCTATAGGACGCTAGGAGTACGCCGTCTGGTTACAAGGGCCTTGGTGGTACTTCTGCATGATGACGACAGCCCAGCGCGGCAAATATGCCCGTTGCTTTGGCATTTGTTACACAACGGCCTGGAAGAAGAGGAGAATTTTCAGGAGATTGTAGATGCTCTCGATAACGTCGCCGATATCGATCTGGCATCCTTGATCCTGAAGGAGATGTCTCAGGTTCTATCAGCCCCGAAGTCGCACAACACTGTTGCCTCCGTCGGGTCCATCATGGGATTCCTCAGCAGCACGGAAAATCGGCAGGGCTTCCAGTCCTCTCTTCTTGATCGAGGCATTGTAGCGGCGACAATACGAGCTCTCCTCGCGCTGGTCGGAATTTACACCTCTGCGACCTCCGCGACTATCGAAGCCTGCTTTGTTTGCTTGTTTAACTACATGAAGCGACCGCCGAGGTATCGATGGCTTGCGGAGGCCCTTCACGCCGGTCTACTGCGAGTTATCATCATCTTTGCCACAACGTCCGCTGTCGCACCTATACAAAGGCACTGGTGTGCACCGGTCTTCCCACCAGTCTTGTTTCGTACGCTGTCGCCACACAGATGAAGGCGGCGATTTACGACGTTCGGCTTCTATCGCAGAGCCCGACATTCTTGCAGTCCACATTGGCGGAAGATTGGAACAAGCTTCAGACCGTGGTTGAAGCGCGCGCAAGGGCATTGGATGACTGGGACAAGGGCGGAAGGAAATCATTCCGGGCGTGTGATAACATGAAGGTCTGCATAAGAATCTTCCCGAAATGCGCCTACCAATTATTTGCCAGTGCGGACAAATCCTCGCCAAATATGAATTTAAATGTTGCGCTGGCTGCCAGAGCGCTTTCTATTGCTCCGCGGACTGTCAGATCGTAGATTGGAAGGACTCACATAGAGCTTTTTGCTTACAGGTTGGGTCTGTTCACCACCGTGAGACTATCCCACCTCCCTGTTCAGTCCTTATCTCACATGGCAGGATCAGGGTACAACGCAGACCACTGGCGCCCGAGGGAGAGAGCGTTCATGCGTGCTACATTGCACATGGACTACCGACGGGTGCGACCCGCAGTCGCAGTCCACAGTATTCTATTCATGGCGGAACACCCGGGTCGGCCTTTCTGTGTCTTCTTCGACTACAGCCAGTGGTGGGACCCAGAAATCCGAGTCATTGGCGCAGATCAGCTCCCCGCACTGCCCGGATACGAGGCAGAGCTCCCGATCGCCTCTCGCGTGCTCGTGGGCAAATGGAGATCCACATCGTCTCCGTGAACCAAAGAGGTGTTCCCCGCGCGCTCGTGTTCCCTATGCGCTTGAGTTCCCCAAAGTTCAGTGACAGTTTGCGGCGCATCGCGAGCGAGATTCCGGCCGCCGAAGGCATCACACGAGCTGAAGACGTTCCACCGCAGATGTTTGATAAAATACTCGCCCTGTTCGACGAAACTGACCTCGACGATACACATTTCGATATTCATTGATCACTCTGTTTTTCCCTGCGGCAATGGACGGAATTCTGGGTGGACTCCCAGGACCTTGATGTCACTTTAGCCGTCGTTTAGTACACAGTAGTGCAGTAATAAATAACCTGGAGTTCTTCTCAAGAGGCCATACCTCTTGCCCTCTTACTCAACGACCAGATCCACTACTAGTCTAAGTGCCCGGGTTGTTCTCTGTCCCCCCGGGTTCTTCACGTTGCTCAGGTTGACCTAATCGGCCTCCAGCAGCTTCTGTTTCCCCACGGGTGTGTTGACAGTTCCCGCGAATACAAGATTACCGACATCCGATGGCCCGCTCTTGATTTCTCCCACTTTTTTTTGTTGAGTCCGTGCATTCAAGGCACTTTCATGAGTACATATACATTCTGTGGAAATTACAGGCATTTACATCCATGCGTCTTCATGCAGACGCCTTCTCGTTAATGACAACCTCGTCACTCTCCGCCTCCGCACCCCACTTCTCAAAATCGAACGTGTACGGGTATCTAGCCGTGAGATATTTTCCAACGAGCGCACTTATGGCGCACGCAAAACAAAACGCCGAAGTTGTCGCCAGGCCCATCACGTATCTTGGGGCATCGTCTGCGGGCCACAAATAGGCGCCGTAAATCGACGACAAATTGGCGACTGCGAATATAGATGTGTGAGCGGGGCGACGTCTGGCGAATCGACGACATACTCATGTTCACGAAGGCCTGCGCCACGGCCCGTTTTTCATTCGGATACGTGATTACGTTCGGCGCCCAGGCGAGCACGATCGGGAGGGCGGTCCATGTCCCGCCGAGCCCGAAGCTGTGGGTTGTTAGCGGCGCGGGTGCGAAACCAACCGGGTTCCGCACCAGAGGAAAACATATTGTGCCGTGTGATTCTTGATGCCGATGGACAGGGCATACATCAGCCCTGCGAGGCATGCAGGTGCAGCGACGTGCAACGGGCGCTCTTTGAACCGATCGGACGAGTAGGCGACAAGCAACTTTCCGTCCAGTCAGTCCAGCCAGACTCAGCGGAGCGATGGTTCGAAGTCACCTCGAGCACTAACGTGACCGCATAGACCTAGGAGCCCCGCTGAGCAGCGGGTCTTTCACTTTGCGCTGAAGTCACTTACAGGCACGGTCATGAACTGGGCCTTGTTTCCCGTCCAGCCGAGATTCGCAGTGAGGGTCGGGACAAAGTAAGTGATCGTGCCTGCAAAGAATTAATTAATAACAGACAGCGAGATGGCGAGCCTTGCGTACCAGCGCCCACAACCATCATGTACATGAACGTGAAGAGGTATGTCCGCCAGTCCGCCAGCGCCGACAGCGTAGCCCGCCAAGGACTCATTTTCTGCTGCACCGTTCCAACGTGGTCGGCCTTGATCCTGGCCGCCGCAAGCGCCTTTTCTTCGTGCGAAAGCCATTTCGTATTAACGGGCCAGTCGGGAAGGATGAACATGGCGATTATGCTGAAGAACATCGTCAAGGAGCCCTCGACTGTGATTAGGCTGTAAGCGCATGCTGCTAGGAGTGTATTGGGGCTCACTGATGAAGAGCCATCGCCATCCCCTGATTCCCATTTTGCCTTCAAGCCCGGTGATAACGCCACCAGCAAGCAGCCCGCCTAAATGGTTAGTGAGACGGGGTACGGCTATATACTCAAAGGCACGCACCGAAAGCTCCGCTTAGAATGGCCGCGGAATAAAAGTATGCCATCCGTTTTGCCAGTTCCGCTTTCCGATACCAACTGGACAGCAAGAAAAGCTGCGTTCCACGATTAGGACTAAGACTAATGAAATCCAACCTTAACATACTACGCCACAAAAGAAGCCCGACCTGTGCAGGAATCAGCAATGGAGCTAGGTGGTTATAATCGATTATCACTCTACAAATCCAAGGAGGAAACGAATGCCGACCAAGTCCTCTTTGGTTTTAACCTGGGACATCATGGTCGCGATAAGGCCCCAGACAAGGGTGATCCCGGGAAGGTAGAGAGACGGCCGGACACGCGCTGAAAGAGTTCTCAGTTAATTCGAGGCCAAAGGAGCACGACATGCCAAGGATCAGATTCGACGGGATTTCACCGAGGAGGTACGCCGGGAAAAATACGAGACTAGAGTGCGGTCAGAGAGCCAGCTGCAGTCAAGTATGGCCACGGACAGCGCAATAGAATAGTCCGACGACGAGAGCTTGAGATCGGCCGCCATACCACCGACTTTGGCGTTGCCCACCTGGGAAATGTAAGACGAGACGGGAACGCAAGCGCGCGCGGACGGCGTACATTCTGCCGATCCAGGTAGTTCAACAGGTAGAGAACAGACACGCAGGTGAACATATGCAGGTCGATCTTGCGGACCAGTGCTCGTTCTTCCGGGCTTCCAGGCACATAGACCCGTCTTTCTCCCTCGACGTAATACAAAACGTCATCTTTGCCAGCTTCCACGGCGGCTCCGTGTTCGATGTGCGTGACTGTCGCGCCGAACTTGTCCGCGTCCGCGGGTGTCGTCGCGCTGTGAGTTGGGTGGGACATGGTGGCTCCGGGGGACCGCCGCGTCATGTGTTTGTGTTCTTCGATTTTTAAAGACTCAGAGTCATCAAGTGACCACACCGCGGTCCGCAGGTCGCCCGCATGTCATGGGATCCGCCTTATGTGGACGCGGATCTGCTGCAATCTGACCCGCCGAGCATGCAAGTGGATACCGACGACACCTTGTGAGACATTGAACAGCGGAATTGCTTCCGAGTCGGATCTAGCGAGAAGTCGATGAAATCGGGCCGCAGTACTGGCCAGGGTTGGAGAGTGGCACCGATAAGAGCAAGAGAGACCTGGTGAATTGAAAGGCAAAGCGGCCCACCGAGACAAGACAGGCTCACACATCCATTTCGTCTGTGTAGAGAAGAGATTGACTGCGGTGCGAGTAGCCATCGAATTATGAGACCAGAAGCACCACAAGCCATCCGTACTGCAGCACCAGAAAGGACAGTCGAGAATTTTGGTTCGAAGCGCGAGACAAAGGAGGAAGAATTGCAGCGCCGGGCTGGTTTGTTCTCGGAGCTGGATGCCGAGAATCCTGGCAGCGACTCGGTGTCGACTCAGTTTCAGAAACTGCAGCCTGTCTTTTGAGCGGATCCCGGAACGTGGGTCAGGTCGAAGGTCATTCGCGGAAAGAGAAGGCAAATAAATATGCGCCTTAATTGCTTCAAGTTGCATGGCTGAAGGTGTACGGAAATACTTGGGAGATACCAAGGAAATACGGTGGATGGAGTAGAAAGAGAGCCGCGATTGATCCGATCACGAGATTTCGGTCCGGTCAGGTGAAGTACATAACCCTAACCCTTGTTTTTTTCTTCTTCCCTTCCCGCACGACGGCCACACTCATCGCCTTCTCCTCTCATCCAACAACTTGCGGTGTCTCGCGAACAGAATTGGCACCCACTACGAGACCCGGGCCTCAGCTGCACAAGACGACTTCTACGTCAAATTGGCATCTACGACTTGTTCCGCGCGCTAGCGGCTCGAATCTCTCTTCATCATATCCATCAACTGTCTGTTCTATGTCTACATCGATCATAAAGCCGGAATCCAAGGATGTTCTACCAGCATCGACCGATGCATCTGATTCTTTTCCATCTGTCGCAGAGACAATCGACCGCATGAAAAACGCGATTGTGTCCGCCGCCGAGGCACAAATGGATGTTGTCCGTGCGGAGAACGCGTCGCTGAGACAATCTGCGGAGCGGGACCGTGCGTTGATAGACACGCTTCGAAAAAGCGCGCAGGATGCGTTGGCTGCTCAAGAGCTGGCCCAGACCGATGCACAGGCGAAGCTGAGCGCGATGGTTGCGATGGCGGACGCGCACACACGGCAGCGAAGTGAATGGGAGGCGAGTACGCGTGCCCTGCAAGAGAAGACGCAGAAGGAGAGCAAGGCGCTGATCACTGAGCGCAAGGCCGTCGCGAAAGAGCGCGAAACTGTTGCGAAAGAGCGCGAAGCTGTTGCGAAAGAACGCGAACTGCTAACCATCCAGCATCTGGAGGTTAAGAAGCAGAAACAGGCTCTCCTCCAGCAGCGCATGGACATTGCCCAGCAGCTTCAGGGCATGGTGCGATCCGTGCAGCCCGATCCGTTCCCGACGACCGCTGCGGAGATCTCGCGGCGCGACACTCGTCCTATCAGTGAGCATTTCTTCGAAGACAGAGGCAGTATCGCCTCACAGTTCCCGTAGCCAGAGCTGTAGCGCGCAGCTTGACCGAGCGGGACACCGGTAGGTTCTTTCCCTGCTGCAAATAAACTGACTAACATTCCGCAGGCACCTCGGACAAATCTGTTCCACGCAAACGCGCTCGAACCGAGGGTGGGACCGGTATGACCACCCCCACGCTCAACGCATCCATTCCGCGCACTGCGAACCACATTCCTGGCGAGCCGACCCCGACTTCGTCCGTGCCAGCGCGCGCCTCCAATGACAGCCCCGTGGGCGTGATATTTTTACCGGCGCGGTGTCACCCGCACCGCCTTTCGGAAGTCGAGCAGCCCATCGAACGCCTATCTCGTATAGACGAATCGGACACCTTTCAATGCTCCTCATTAGGCGGCTGGCAGAAATTTTCGAAAGTCGGGCAGCCCATCGAACGCCTATCTCGTATAGACGAATCGGACACCTTTCAATGCTCCTCATTAGGCGGCTGGCAGAAATTTTCGGTAGTCGGGAAGCCCATCAAACGCCTATCTGGATAGACGAATCGGACACCTTTCAATGCTCCTCATTAGGCGCCTGGCAGAAATTTGGCTGCTGATTACTTGTACACCGATCTTATTCCGAAATGTATCTCCGCATTATCTGGGCGGCAGTCACAAATGGCTATCTTGTTTCTAGCTCTGTTCCTTTCTACTAGGGAGACAACAGTATTATATATGAACCTGAAAGTTTCCGATTGCTCTGTCCAGGTCTGCGACGATTTGACACCAGAACAGTACCATAGTGAGGTCGTCGCCGCCACCGTATGTCGGAAAAACCCGCCGAGCCTGATAATCAATGATAAGGCCTGATAAGGCCATTAAGGCCGAGGCTTCCTTATCACACGAGCCGCGCCATCCTTATTATGTCATTATAAGGTCGTGAGATTATAAGGCTAAAAATATTTTTCCGACATAGGTCATGTATCCTGTGCAGGCCAGCGGCCGTCGAACATATCTACACAGATTTTCAACGAGGGTTGGTACAAAATCTGCTCTTCCTTATATACCGCACACGTCTTTATGCATATGATCGCGGCATGACCTCGGTCTGGATGAAGTCCTCCATGAACCTGAAGCAAGCGCAGAATCATCATGATACGAACTTGAGGAGCCAGCGCTCCGTCTTCAAGGCTCGTGGTGGTGTGAGGTACGCCCGCGCTACGACTGTGGACCGAATAGAAGACTGACACCCCCCACGGGCCACGAGCAGCACGCGCGCATCCTCATCCCATCTTCGCCCCCCGCGGCGCGCGTGCCCCAATCCCCACTGTACCAGCTCCGTCCCACTCCCTCCTGGTGCGCGCCACGTAGACGCAGCAGGGTCCCTCCGCTTCCGCGCCCGAAAGGAGAACGGGGATCACCGCCGTTCCCGACGCCCGCACCCGCACAATGCCCATCCTCGCATCGCCGCGACGCGCGCACGTCCACGCCTTCCCGCGACAAGTCGCTCCCCCTCCCCGTCCTCGCTCTCCCGACGCGCGCGCATACCGTCCCCGACACCCCGACGCCGGGGCACCCACCCACCCGACCAACGCTCTCGCTCGGTGCCGTACCGCTGGCAGTCCCCGTGCGCACAACTTGCTACCACCCATGCACCTCCGCGTCGTCGGGCAGAACGCCCCCATCTGCGCCACCCCCGCGCTCACAGTCCTCGACTGAGCGGCGCGATCCCTGTGCGCGTTTACCTTCGTCCGCGCGCACACCCCCGCACCCCGCCCATGGCATCCTGTCGCGCCCCATGCTCCCGCTCTGCGCACCTGGACCGCGCATGATGCACCGTGTGCGCACCCGCGCGATCGCTGTGGGACGGGGAGGGCAGGGCCGGGCGGCAGCTCCGCCTAGTGGGCCGGCGGTGTGGAATGCGCACGAGGTGCAAGCCGAGGCCGGGGCGCGGGTGCACCGTACGCGCAAATGACACGCGCGGCGGGTGTGCGCAAGCGGTACGCCCACACCCACCCACACCCGATCGAAGACTGGCCCCGACAGTCGTGACGGGCTACCCTGTCTCGCTGATGCTCGTGCGCCTGTCCCCGCCGCGCTTCGCCGACCCCTCTACGCGCGCGCTCTTGAGAGGATGGTGGAAGAGCAGAACCGTCGTTGACATTGCGCGAGGAGACACCCGAGACGGGGGCGGTGCGTGGGTGCCACCGAAGGACGTGCCGTCCGCGGCGGTGGTGGTGCCGTTCGCGGGTGCCGGAACACGATTCCGGCGGGACAGGAACGGCGTGGGGACGACCGTCGCGGCCTGAGCTGCCGCTGCTGCTCAGCGTCGACGGCGAATGCGGGCTACATGACAGTCAGATTCATGCCGAGCTGGAAAGTCCAAGTCCACGCTCCCAGCGACGTGTGAGGAACAGGTGTGGTTCACGTTTGAATCCAAGAACCAGCGAGGTATCCAGAGTCGGGGAAACACAGTTCCGAGAACGATGCTGCAAGTGGGTCGGGACATTGGGAGGTTTGTCTCCGTGTCTTCAAGGTCACTAATCGTGCGTAGTTTGGGTCTGGGCCATGACGGTGATTGCGGCCAGAATCCAGATGGTATGCCGGTGGTTGAAACGAACACGAGTTCATGAATCGCACAGTCAATCGAGCGAACCCGCGAACTGTGGGTGCACGTTGAGCAGAAAGAACCAATGTGGAACGGAGAGAAAGCCGCCATCAGAGCATCACCCTAATTGGGCGTCTAGCTCCGACGCTTCCTTTGCTCACCTACCGTTTCTTTCCCTCGCCAGAAATTCAGCGCATAGAACTCAAAATAAACCACCCATTTCGTTTCGCGACACGAACTTTTAAGTCAATACATCCGCGGCCCCTCCGGCTCAGTCACTCGCACAAATTGGCACCCTTTCAGGCTTTCCGCTTCTTTCATATTCACGCACTGGTCGTCAAGCTCCCCAACACATAGCCTCTGAGGATTGGGGTATGTTTGAATATTTGAATCCTTGAAATTTGAATTTTTTATACAAGTCGGAAGCCGCGTTCCACCCACGCGGGCCACCCTCATCCACATAATCCTCTCTCGCTGCCCACCGACCCACTTCATCTCGGGGTAATTGCATCTCCATCAGCGCCAGATTCAGTCCGTGTCCGGCCTCATAGTCGCGAATACTCCGTACCAGCCTCTGGTCTTCGCGTTCCTGGTGGTCCTTTGTCAATTATTTATGCCGAATCACTGAGAACACGATCGGATGAAAGGACGCGGTCCATGTTATCACCCAGAACTTGTATCATTATGAAAACATTTTATGCGCTGAATACGTTGCTCGAGAACCCATACGTATCTCCTCCGTGCTCGCCCTCAGCGAACGACACGGCACGAGCGCGGATGCCAACTTCCGAATCCCAAATCCCACTCGATACTGCCCTCTTCTCCGACCCGCGCTACATACATTGCACTCGCGCTTGCCCTTTTATTCTCCGACGTGTCCTGACCAAACATCCTCTGATTCTGTACATAACACATCAGCGAGGGTCGCTTGTTTCTCAATGAAACACTTACGTTCGAGATTCTCGCATACCTGTTTAATTTCATTTACCATCGAACTAAACCGTTGCCGGCCTTCATCCTGCAGCACGTCGCAAATCCACCAACGAAGCGGGGCCGTATCCGCCAGAAGTGTAGGATCCTGGGGAATGGGATCTGGCACAATTTGATGGCCTTTTGCCGTACTGTAGAAGGCGAGCTTTGTCCCGAAAGCGCTGACAGCGTGGAGGGTCGGGAGCACGCAATCCTCGGACAGATCTCGGATGCGCCGTCTGATATGAACGTCCACCTCTTCGCGAGCGGAAGGAGTCGCAGGCTTCCTGGAGGTTTGATCTCCACGATAAGGACGGGGACGCTGTTGTAGAGGATCTCGTACTCGACGACGAAATCGGCAGTTCCACCGGATGTTGAGAGGAGGTAAGACTGAGGCGCAACCATGAAATCGGAAGCGGGGGGAAAAAGGCAAGAAAGGAGTTTGTTCCATGGTCCATAGAAGTCGTTTTCTCGAGGATTAAGCGGAACTGCACGGAAGCGACGGAGAACAGAATCTGGCCAGTCAGCCATGATGAGGGGTAGTACTACATCGAGGGAGTTCAGACATCACATCAGGGAACACTGAAATGCTTGGTAGCTGTCAGTTCAGGTTCGTAGCGCCGATAGAGCCAGTAGCACCCGGTCAGATCTCTGCACACCTAAAAGAGCAAACTCTCAGATCTGTTAAATGCGAGGTATAAAGGCGAGCTTTTCACGGTGATTTCATATGGTTAGAAAGTTGCTCTTTCAAGTGGACAGAAAGTGTTGTAGAATGAATTAATTTAATCACGGATTTCAATCAGTCAGAAAGTTTAACAATCCACAGTGCTTTCAGACATGTTGAAAGAACTTCCTTCCTTGAAGAGTTAATGGATTTCTTTCAACCTGTCTGAAACTGACATTGGAAATCAATCTTTACCTCTTTATGGAGTTTAGTTCTTTCAACCTGTCTGAAAACGGTGTGAAAATTTGATCTTTCACTGTTTGGGTAATAAACTTCTTTGAACCTGTCTGAAACTGACATGGGAAGGTGATCTTTAACTCTTTGGGGAATGAAATTCTTTCAACATATCTGAAAACACGGTGGAAAGTTGAACTTTTCAACTGATTGAAACCCATAATTAAATTAATTCATTCTACTACACTTTCCGTCGCAATGAAAGAACAACTTTCTGACCATCTGAAATCACCATGGAAAGTTCATCTTCATACCTTCCATTTAACAGGCCAGAGAGTTTCCTCTTTTAGGTGTGCTGTAGTACCTGGTAGCGCCGGGTAGTGTTTCAGCTGATGATCAGTAGCGCGCCGGGTAGCTGATGCCTGTCGGATCAGTAGCAACTGATAGCGGACCAACCCGAAAAAAATGATTTTTGAATGTTTTGTGCTTCCTGCATCATGTATGAATGTATCATGTATCAAAGGTGGTAAAGGTCGGATGGGAAGAAAGGGAATGCAAAAGTTTACGAGGAAGAATTCGAAAAATGTCCAAGTCCGATGGCACGTGCACGATTGCGTGATTGTTTGGGGCAAACATGTCGTTGGTTGATCGTTTCTTCCTTTCCCCCACCGGCGCCGCATCGTTCCCGCCATTATCCCTTCATTTGGCCACCACCGTCTTCCCTCATCCATCTCTAACCTTCCCATAGGGCCCTCCATGCAATCTTAGTGTCCCTAGCCCGTTCTCAGCCGTCTAGTCTTGTCATAATCCTGTCGTCGCAAATCGGCTTCGTGGGGACCCCATCTAGACCCCAGCAACTCTCTCCTTCAAGCCTATCAATCTCATCTTTCATACAATACACTCTCGTCAATTCATCCACTATGCTTCAAGATGCTGCAATCATTTACATCAAGACTGTTCTCAGCTTTTACTTCTTTTCTACTTCCCCTTCGATTCTGATACATCTTTTGTAGTTTTCTGATTTGTACTGGTGAGTCATTTTGCGGTGGGATTTGCTCGACGTAGTCACTGTCTATATTTCATAACCCGAATGCATATTTTTTCTCTTATTTCCCCGTGTATTGGCTCCGCAATTGATAACTACAAGCAATTATGTGAGATACCACCAGCTACCTGAACGCTACCTGCAACTACTGAGGTCTCGTGCCATTTCTACCAAGCTTTGGCGGGCAGCTACCAGGTGCTACTTACATGGAGACTTGTCCATCCAGCTACCACGGCTACCGGCGCTACTGAGCGCTACCTAGCCATGAGGTTTTTCCCTGATGCATGCATCATGTACGTATAGATGCCACACATACCAATAGGAGAGTGGAAGGAGGGATGAAAAAGGTCAGAGAGTCGTTGCAGAGTCATGGAAATAGCCAAGGGCAAATATGACCAGATATGACCAAATATGCTGCCGAGCGGACCGGAAAGCATTTTCGCCCTTGGATTTCCTTAAAGGGGAATTCCCCTTTGGGGACCGGAACATTCGGCAGTGTTTCTATTTCAGAGCCCGCTGAACAATGGGTCACAGTCGTGTCGCGGCGTGGCGTTGGGGGATGAGGTCAAGGTGACATGAAGTCAGACAATTTCTTCTCATTCACAGTGATACAATACAAGCTTTACAGTATACATGTATGTCACACCTGCAATCGACCCCCTCCCAAATGCAGACCACGTGAAAAACATGTGGCTGGCCCGGCGCGTCGCATCGCAAGTCAGTGAAAATAGACATTTGAGGAGGGGACGGCCTGGAAATTATGGCAATTCAATGGTAAACTCAATTCATATAAAATTCTCAGTCCCCGAGATCGTGTAACAAGTATGTGACGTGGAACTACAGTATTATTGCCTGTGGGCACCATGCCACTAGCACTACACGTTGAAAGGGTTGCTCAGGTTCAACGGTCTAAATATGCAACTGCCAAAATCCCCCCTATCAAACGACTGAGTTACACCTAACTCACAAAGTGAGATTAAGCACGACTGAACTGACAATAGACAGACTCCAACACCAACACGCTCCCTTAATGACCGTGATGCACTGACGAGATTCGGGTCTTTTTGGACACAAGTATAGGTCCAAGGAAACCACGAGTAAATGTATTTGTCACAAAAGTATTCAATTCCCGTTCCCGCAAGGATGGCTAAGTCTCAACTAGCTTTCTCGAAGTGGTGTTCAAGACACAACCTGAATTTATTGGTTGGTTCCCAACGTGGATTTAAGTGTCCCAACTATGCAAAGATAACGGCTGTGAACCAGCTTGGTTTTGTGGACTATTAATCCGGTGGGCTGTTTAGACCCGGTTGTTTGGCTCACGCCTTATTCTGACAATGATTGGCTCGCGCCTCAAAACTTGCTGGCTTGCGTGCCGTAACTATGGCTCGCGCCCCGTAACTATGGCTCGCGCCCCGTAACTATGGCTCACGCCCCGTAACAATGGCTCACGCCTCAAACTTGCTGGCTCGCACCCTGTAACTATGGCTCATGCCTCAGACTATGGCTCACGCCCCGTAACTATGGCTCACGCCTCAAACAAAGTCTTATTCCGAAACCGCACTTAAATTCCAAGGCTTATTTGACAGCCAAAGATTCAAGCCCAAACGTCGACTCCGTGCGCAAGGCTCCTCACTTTCTGGGGTCTAGTTCAGTCCTTTTGTTATTCCAAAACCAAACTTGAATTCTGAGGCCCGTTGACAGCCAAAGAGTCAAGCCCAAACGTCGACCCGTGCGCAAGGGCTTTATTGCTCCTCACTCTCTGGGTCTAGTTCCATGCTGTCCTCCCTGGTTCTGCCCTCCTTATATACTGTACAGAAACTGTTACATATGCGTGATTACTAGGCCTCGGGTATTCTACTTAATTAATTAGCCTGTGATTGGTATCAGCTGTGCATGTCCTGGCATTCTTATTCGCTACTTGAGCTCTCCTATATGTTTGTCTAATGACTCCCCTTGACTCCTTGTCGATCAGGGGATTATATGTGCAATTAGTCCCCTGAATAGGATAATTGGCCCATATCTTCCTCTGTAGTATGTTCCTCAACTTCTAGTATCGCTAGTTGGATAGTATAGGTTATTCCCTTTCCAACGATACCCCAAATGTCCTTAATCAACATCCAGGAACACACAGTACATGCCTAATCCTGGTTGACAGTTTACCTGGTGATCGACAACCCTTCGTCAATCAGGGGATTATATGTTCCACTATTCCCCTAAACAGGGTAATTGGCTCATATCTTCCTCTGTTGTATGTGCCCCGACTTCTAGTATCGCTAGTTGGATAGTATAGGTTATTCCCTTTCCAACGATACCCCAGATGTCCTTAATCGACATCCAAGAACACATAGTACGTGCTTAATCCTGGTCTGCGGCTTATCAGGTGATCGCGTCCTCATGGACCTGGTGTTTGAAATAGCAATATTGAGTCTAGGCCTTGATCCTGTGACTGGTCGCGTCGCGTTGGATAAACCAAACACAGGGGGCAAACATGATGGCACTTGTCATACTGGCATCGGACAGGCATGTGTTGGGCATGTGTCAGGCATGTGGCAGGTAAGTTCTCACCTGCCTGCCATGTGGTGGGAATGTTTCACATCGAAATTACTGTATAGCTATTGGCTTCCTTGCCTATTGTCAGTAGTATGGCACAGTGGTTATTGTTGTTTAATAACCTGTTTTCTGACTCTTTTGTCCATTTCGGTTGCGCCTGTGTTCAATCCCTGCATTGCACTTCTTTTTTCGCTTTTCCCAGCAGAGCTCTTCACATCAGATTGATGCAGTCTAGCACATCTGAAGACCGTTCTATGGTATCATTCTTGATGTTTTGCACGAAGATAAAAATTTAGGTACTATTCTGCACATTGGGTCTGATTTTCGCATTTTTCTCTTTCCTCCTTTCCTCTTTGCCCCCGGAGTTTTCCAGGATTGTTTTCTATATATCCTGTGTATAAGTGTATGAAATAACTAAAGGATTTGGAGAGTGAAAGATATTGAGAAAGGGTTGCCGGACCATCAAAGTCAGTTAATCCCCATGAATGTTCTGGCCTTGCACCTCATCCCTAACTTCTGGGAAAAATTGAAGGGCCTTTTGTATCCTATTGAAGGCCTTCTGCTTCATCAGAATTTCTTGCCATGATGGGGTTCTGATGTTCTGGAGGGGATTCAATCTCCACTCGCTAAATGCATTGGTATCTATTTTGACTTTTGACACCATCAATGTGTTGTTGATATCCTCCTCGACATGTTACATGCGAGCGTGTCCATCATAGGATGTCAAAGATTAGAAGATCCAGAGGGTGTGTGAGCAGCATCTCCAACAGAAGCTGGCTAGAAACCCAACATCAAGCAGGCTGCCCGCATTAAGGGCCTGTCTTACTCTACTCTCTATGCTCGCCTCAATAATATTCACAAATCCCCTTGGGTGGTTTGAGAGGCCCACTAGTACCTCAGCCCCTCTGTGGAGCATGTCCTTGTCAAATAGATTGAGCACCTCATTGCGACCGGTAAACCCCTGTGCAAAAAGTCGATCTGTGCAGGCACCCAACACCAATTTGGGACTTTCCACCCCCCAATGCTTGCCATTCCAACCCAACGGCCACCCTACCCTTCAAAAAGTTCAAATTTTACTCTTCCCTCCATTCAATCACAGTAAGGCTTCCAGAACTCTCCACTTTACCAGCATCCCTTTGCTGCTCCTCAAATTACTTATGACATGGCAGTCCTCGTAATCTTTCTCAATTGTCCATAGTAGTGGCTCAATGACTCTTTTGCGTTGTAAACACAGTAAATAGGCCACTCTTGAATATTATATGTTTGGTTTCTCGATGTTTGTACAAACTGAGCAGCAGATTTTTTAAACATGAACATCATCAGGGAAACCCTCCTTTGGTAATTGCCCCAAATTACTGGAAACTTGACCGAAATTTGACCAAATTACCTCGGATTACCTCCATTTATTCCATTACCAATTTTACACAAGTCCCTAAAAATTCGGGCGAATTACCACCAGATTACCCACCATTTCCGAATCATTTTTGGGGTCAAATCTCAATAAACAGTGACAGTAATTTGAACAAAAATCATATTTGATGTCTACTAAGATACATGAAGTGTACTACGTATCACTAAAAACGAAACTAATCCCCCCGGTCCGACACGGTCAAATAAGGTATGAATTAGGAGGCTAGAGTAAAAATGTATCAGCACAGCGGAAATGAAGATCAATGGGAAGCAAATACCTGGCAGAGATGCATGAGCCTGCACGCGGAAACAGGCTCTAAGCAGCGAATTGGTAGGGGGTGTGAGTTCAAGCTTGAGGGCAGTCGGCAAAGAAAAGGGTAGGAGAGTGAGCACAGCGTTGATAAGCTGTGAAACCAAGTACACATGAATTTTGCGATTTTGCACGATTCAGCGTGTCAACACGCACTGAGGGACCATCAGGGCACTCTGACTGAGTGGTTCAGTCTATTAGCACAAGCTACGAGGTTAACGAGGACTTCTACCGGTACCTTCACAAATGGGGCCACCAGATATCTTAGTTAACTAAGGAAACTTGACGATGGTGGCAGAGAAACTAGGACATACAAGGCCTAAGGCTGCTTGCTAGGACACAAACAGCATACCAAAGAGGTTGCGAGGTCAATATACCGAGTGCTGGCAGGCAACAGTGGGAAGAACCCAATTATTCGCGACAAGACTATTTAGACCTGTTTTACCCAAAACTGAGGACGTGTTTGATCACGCATTGGGTCCAGACCGAGTCTGGGGATGACTTGAACAGTAGGACATGATCCAGCCGTCTAGCCGCGAGGATAAACCAGAGAGAGAGAGACAGATTGCGATATTGTGGATGAACCACCAAACCAAACCAGGGACTATGGGGTATCATTGGGAAGGTAGAAGAGTTGTGCAGAAGCTTCAAGACTATTCAGGCCCGGGACTAGAGGCTACAGACGAAGAAGACACTTTCTATCCACTTATCAGCAAACACATGTGTCGTGTCAAACACCACATGTCTACCATATGTCTCAACAAGACACGACCAATCAGGAGCCAGGGATTAGGACTTGGGTGCCGCGAACCAACGGACATTGTACAGTAATCATTGTGATGTAAACCATAGGGCAGTAGTATAAAAAGGCAGCAGAAGGAGAGGGCAAGCAGCGCATCTAGGGGCGCTGTACACGTTGTGTCAGCCACTGGAACCGTTGCTCTGATAGCCGTGGAGGTTAGACTGTGTAAGAACGATAGATTGCTTTGAATAAATTGGATCAGAATCAGAACACAGCAATTGATACAACACGGCAATAGTCAGAACACGGCAAACAGACCCAGAACATTGAACAGAACACTGAAACAGTTGAAAGACACAAAAAGCGCAGACTTAACGGTCTTAAAACCTACCCTATACTGTCTCCTTGACGTCCTAGACGTTACTTGTCCAATACAGCTTGACTTGACCAGTCAAACCTTGCAAAAGCGCGAGCGACCCTTAGTTAACTAAGTGATCGACCGAGAAACCAGCTGCTATCAAGTCTAATACTTGACTTACACCCCCGAACTTGCACTCTGACTCTCTCCATTGAGGGGTTAGTTGTTGATAGTGTTGTGTGTTGTGTGTGGTTTAGAGTTCATAGCTCTGCTGCATTAGCATTTCGCATTTCGCATTCACACATACCTGAGAGTTAGCGTTTTCAGCGTATATGAGCATCACGATACTCAGCAGACACACAGCAATTGGCGTCATCACCGGGTTTATCGGGTACAGGAACGTGACCAGCCCCACGAAGAAGGAAGCCTACAACAATGTAATGTAGTTAGCAAAATAAACTAAACACGCAGATAGCTGGGGCACCTGTGAGTACTCGGTGGCAAATGCACAAAGAGCAGTGGCCGAAGGAGGTTGTGAGCAGTTGAGACGTGACTGAGGAACAAGCGGTCAGCTCGAGTAAACTGACTCCTTGATAAGCTTACCTGTTATGTAACGTGCCTGCGAGCTAACACTGTTACCAACTGAGCCAAAAGGCTACTATGACAGGTTAATCCTGTCATAGGCTGCAGACTATATATACATGATTACACACATTTTGCATGCATGTAACAGTACCTAACAGCCTTGGCACGGTGTCGAGCAGATCAGCTACCTGTTGCCTAGGGATCTGCGAGAAAGAACAGGTCAGTGGGAACGGGGCACCTGGGTAGAAAGTAGGCACATGGACATCGTACGGCATATGAAGGGCTTCAGAACACCGGTGACCGACATCCTGCGCAAAGATCATATGCCCTACAACAAGGTGTTAGCTCATCACAGGTAAAGATGAGGGAGGATTATACCCGATATGCGGGAGAACGATGAGGTGACTTCAAGAGGGAGGTCAAGTGTCCCGCACGGGCATCGCTGTTATATATGTCGATCAGACCTTACAACACCCAAATTGAAGCCGAAGCAACATACCATAGCATTGCTGGTCATACCAGACTGAGCCACGAGGGCACCAGAGTGGAGGATTGAGAGAGAGAAGGGAGCGGAGCGGAGGGAGATGGGGGGAAAGGAAGAGAGATGTTTGTTGGTGTTGCCATGAGATCAAAACAAACGACTTCCACGGACACGTCCATATCGCGTAGCAGCCGATCTGAATCAGCAGCTTTAGGGCCGGGGTAATGTTGCCATGATCATTTCATGGTGTTCTGAGCCGCCGAAAAAATATGTTCCCTGAGGCCCCATTTGTTTTGTGCTGTCATGGCCATGGTTCTGGTCAATGTATGAATCATTCCTTTCCCAAAATTTGCCCATTCCAGAGGGTACAAAAATGTGTGATCAGGTAATAGAGGCAATTATGGTAATTGACCAAATTACCCCGAATTTTGGGGAAATTACCAAAGTAGTATTTCCCTGATGATGGGGGCTAGCGCTGCCTCTAGGGTTAAACTTGCACTGAGGAACAGGATGAATACATATCGAACTGTATCAGGTTAATTTCTCTAGACCTCTCAGTCCCCAATGCCAGAGATAAAATAAAAAGGGCAAATAATCGGACTTGCCCAAATTCTGACCCTGAATTGGTGAGTTCACACTTCAGTGTCTATGCAAGGTTATGAATTGTCAGTTCAAGTATTTTAATCGGAAGATAATTCAATAGTATATATATATGCCCATGCTCTGCTGTCCCTTGGCAATAAACTTTGCTGCCTTTGAGTGCAGCCAATGAAGAACTTGAGGCTTTGCGCACGACATGGAGTTCATGCTGTCCCTCACAAGGGTCTTGTCTCGTACAGATAAGCTCTTCCACTGCCTGGTCCTGCACTGCTTGAACTTGTAGGCATTGTACATGAAGCTCCTCATGACATTCTGGTTGTTCAGAGATCTCGCAGTCTGCTTTGGATGTAAGGCTCTTTATCATGTATTAGATTCCAGCCACTTACCATATACCACTGGTTGTCACTAATATCCTAGCTGCTTGATAAAGTCCTGAGATATAATGTCATCAGTGGCTGCTGCTTCACCGGCCATGCACCCTCAATAATCCCGCTCCACAAGGATGAGGGCATCAATGGCCTCCTGTGACGTGGCTTGAGAATCTAACTTTCCACTGTTAACAACACAAATATTGATACAAATTTATAGGAAGACTTTGCAGGCCCAAGGCAAGGGGTTTTTTGCAGGATCTTTAAGGGGGAGGGGCAAGAACTGTTCCTTGTGGTAAATCGGGGACTCATACCCCCGCTTCATGTGTTTCAGGCAGCACTACTCAGCAGCTGCCTTGCCATTCGTGACTGCAGCCTCCTCGCATCCAGAACATGAGAACCTCATCATGGCAAGAAATTCTGAGGAAGTAGAAGGCCTTCAATAGGATACAAAAGGCCCTTCAATTTTCCCCAGAAGTTAAGGATGAGGCGCGAGGCCAGAACATTCATGGGGATTAACTGACTTTGATGGTCCGGCAACCCTTTCTCAATATCTTTCACTCTCCAAATCCTTTAGTTATTTCATACACTTATACACAGGATATATAGAAAACAATCCTGGAAAACTCCGGGGGCAAAGAGGAAAGGAGGAAAGAGAAAAATGCGAAAATCAGACCCAATGTGCAGAATAGTACCTAAATTTTTATCTTCGTGCAAAACATCAAGAATGATACCATAGAACGGTCTTCAGATGTGCTAGACTGCATCAATCTGATGTGAAGAGCTCTGCTGGGAAAAGCGAAAAAAGAAGTGCAATGCAGGGATTGAACACAGGCGCAACCGAAATGGACAAAAGAGTCAGAAAACAGGTTATTAAACAACAATAACCACTGTGCCATACTACTGACAATAGGCAAGGAAGCCAATAGCTATACAGTAATTTCGATGTGAAACATTCCCACCACATGGCAGGCAGGTGAGAACTTACCTGCCACATGCCTGACACATGCCCAACACATGCCTGTCCGATGCCAGTATGACAAGTGCCATCATGTTTGCCCCCTGTATAAGTTGTGTAATTCCAGAGCGAGTGGCATGGTGGAAGGCACAAAATCCAGTGCCAACCTTGAAGCTTAACTGTTGTCAGGTAGCCTCGAGATGGGTCTGGAGCAGTCTGAGGTCTCCAGGATATCAAGAGTATGGAATTCAACATGTAAGGCGTTCTGTAGGGCTGAAGATGTTGTGGCAAAGACGAGAGTGATGTATTTACTCGTCAAACAAAGCCGCATGTGGTCTGCATTTGGGAGGGGGTTGATTGCCTGAAAGCATGTATGTTGCATACTAGCTACAGATGCAAACAAATAATGGTGGTGGCACGGGCAACAAACACCTGCAGAAATATGAAAGGGACCCACTAGTAGTCGAAAAGATGCAAAGATCACATCAGATTGCACTGTAATACTGTTGGGTGCACGTCATGCATGTCCAAGTGCCGGTGTCCAAAGGACAATGAGCACAACACCAAAGGATCAACCAACCGCTGGTGGCATACTTTGGGTTGGTGTTGGACTCTGGGAGTGTCTGGCTGGCAGGGTTGGGTGGGTGTGTTTGGTGCAGGAGAAGGTGGGTGGGGTGGGACGGACATGGTGGCATGGTGGTGGTAGGAGAAAGGCACATCAGGCAAAAGCCACATGGCTAGGTAGCGCTCAGTAGTGCCGGTAGCCGTGGTAGCTGGGTAGACAAGTCCCCCATGTAAGTAGCACCTGGTAGCTGCCTGCCAAAGCTTGGTAGTGCTTGGTAGCACTTGGTAGAAATGATACCAGACCTCAATAGCTGCAGGTAGTATTCAGGTAGCTGGTGGTATCTCACAATAGTTGCTTGTAGTTATCAATTGCTGAGCCAATACACGGGGAAATAGGAGAAAAAACATGCATTCGGGTTATGAAATACAGACAGTGACTATGTCAAACGAATCCCACACCAAAATGACTCGCCAGTATAAATCAGAAAACTACAGAAGGTGTATCAGAGACGAAGGGGAAGCAGAAAGGAGTGACTTACACCTGGGGAAAGACAATCGCGCCACTTTCACCCATTTATCCTACTATTTCATGTATCCACATACAACCCAGATATTCCACCCACTTACCATGTTACTATAACTGGGTGAAGGCTGACCAACTTCCCACTCAATTTGCAGTGCAGACAAATTTAATGTTGCCATACCATATGTTTCCTTTGTCTCTCAAACAGCTGACCACAACTCTGGCCCGATGGTTGACATTCATTGAATAATTCAAGTTTTTTAGTGTAAAAATTGATGAAAAACTTTGTACATTTTTCAGCCATTCTTTATGGCACATATACTGTATAATAATTAAAAAATCACACACCCTGCTGAAAAATGAAAGAAACGACACAACTTCATTGCAGAGCTGGAAAAATGTGTGGAGGTGCAGAGTACAACATTCACAAAAAGCACAGGTTCAAGTAGCATGTTGAAAAAAAAAACACCACCCAGAGTGGCCTTCAGTGCAATTCCAGTATTCACTCTCAAACCAAGCAGTCAAGTCAGTTGCTGCCTAGGCCCAAGGTGACATTGGTCAGCCAATGACTTGGCTCGTTTCGGTATTTTGGTGTCATGGGGATGATTTCCAAAGGTTCATCAATTCATTATTCTGCTCATTCATGGCAGGGATCTACATGCCACTCTTCATAAACTTCATTGGTCTGCTTTTAGGAGCAGCAGTAAAACTGGTGATGACCACACTTTCAGGGTTCATCTCATATCTGTTGGTCATCTATGCACTCTCCCTGCTCTCGAATGTACCATCAGTTTGCCACCGAAGTAGTTCAGGGAAGTGTACTATTGCCCAGTAGATAAATTAGATCAGAACCAATCCAAGATAGTCATCCCCACTGAGATGTACTGAGACTGCACAGTATTTTCAATGATTGGCACAGCTTGCTGTTAGTAATCCTAGGCTGTATTATCAGATTCAAACGAGTCCAAGTCGTGTTTTTTCCACTACATAATTTAAAGTTGCATATCGAAGTTGCGTCACATCCAACAGGCAGAAGTTGTGTCGAAATTTGCAAACTTGTACCAAAGCTGTGTATTTTTCGTCCTGTTTTCTATCGCCCATACAGAAGTTGCACTGAAATTTACCAACTCAGACTGAAGGTGCATATTTTTGCATCCTGTTCAGAGATAATTTATTATACACTATATGGCCCATAATTTTTCACCGAAACAACAAGTGAAAATTTTAAAACTTTTTCACCACTTTTTTTTTTTTTTTTTTTTTTTCAGTTTTGTTACCTGGTTCGGTATGTGTGCACTTTTAATAATCCTGCATAAATACACGTGTTTCCTGGTAATTTTCAGTGTTTTGGGCAACAACAAAATATTACTGGATCTGCCTGGGAGAAGATATGGGCCATATAGGGTATAATAATTATTTGAAAACAGGACAAAAAAATACACGACTTTGGTACAAGTTTGCAAATTTCGACACAACTTCTACCTGTTGGATGCGACACAACTTCAATATGCAACTTTAGATTACGTAGCGGAAAAAACACGACTTGGACTTGTTTGAATCTGATAATACATCCTAGGATTACTAACAGCAAGCTGTGCCAATCATTGAAAATACTGTGCAGTCTCAGTACATCTCAGTGGGAATGATTATCTTGGATTGGTTCTGATCTAAGTCATCTACCGGGCAATAGTACACTTCCCTGAACTACTTCGGCAGCAAACTGATGGTACATTCGAGAGCAGGGAGAGGGAATAGATGGCCAACAGATATGAGGATGAACCCTGCAAGTGCGGCCATCACCAGTTTTGCTGCTGCTCCTAAAAGCAGATCAATGAAGTTTATGAAGAGTGGCATGTAGATCTCACCCGTCATTGTCACGAATGGGCAGAATAATGAATTGATGAACCTTTGGAAATCATCCCCATGATACCAAAATACTGAGAAATGTTAAATGAGCCAAGCCATTGGCTGACCAATGTCAACTTGGACCTAGGCAGCAACTGACTTGACTGCTTGGTTTGAGGGTGAATACTGGAATTGCACTGAAGGCCACTCTGGGTGGTATGTTTTTTTCAACATGCTACTTGAACCTGTACTTTTTGTGAATGTTGTACTCTGTACCTCCGCACATTTTTCCAGCCCTACAATGAGGTTGTGTCGTTTCTTTCATTTTTCAGCAGGGTGTGTGATTTTTTAATTATTATACAGTATATGTGCCATAAGAAGACTCTCAACCCTGGATATTTTTGAGCTTCAGTCAAAACAACAAAAGTTTTCGGGTCAAATAATGTTTTCGGGGTTATTTCAATGTTTCGGGGACCATGGAATAAGAGATCACATGACCAGTCACGTCACTCCAGATCACAAAGCAAGACCAAACAAAAGTGCTTTTGGCCCTTGTCTTGTGCCCCAGAGGACTGCTATCAGACATTGGGTGCAGGACTTCAATCCTATATCCATGAAGCTGTTATTGGGATAATCCTAGCCCCATTTTGTCTCCTCATCAGCCCAATGCAGTGAAATTTGGTGAAATTACACCATTATCTGGTCAGATGAGGCCAAGCCTATCCCAGTGAGAGCCCAGAACAAGGCCAGTACTATCTCATCAGTGAAATTCAACAATTAGGCAGCCATGAACTCCTCCAAAACTCTGGGGAATGGCAGCAGAATTGAAACTGACTCCCTTTCCTAAACGGGAATGACCTCCGAGCCATAACAAAACCAAAGTACCCGTGAAAAAGTTGCAGGGGGCTGAGGTAAAGGCCAGGACCATGTTCAGAAAAGAAAATGTATTTTCACCATGTAAAATATCCAGGAGATGCACACATTTGTGCAGGATTATTGAAAATAACCAGGAAACACATGTATTTATGCAGGATTATTAAAAGTGCACACAGACCGCCATACTCCCAGGCGGATCCAGTAATATTTTGTTGTTGCCCAAAACACTGAAAATTACCAGGAAACACGTGTATTTATGCAGGATTATTAAAAGTGCACACGGACCGCCATACAAGTTTGAATCATAATGCATTCAGTGTTGGCAGTAAGTACAGCATACTACATATATGCTTGGGGGTATATTTGTGTGGTCCACAACATGAACAACGAGTTTACGGAAGACAAACAAGGTAGGAGTACAAAGGGTGGCTATCCTCCACAGAACATGTTGGGCCACAAGCTGGAAACCCCGGATTAAGCGCCAAGATGTATGAATGGGACCCAATCAACAAATGATTTCTTGCCTCCTGACTGCTGGCGAAGCCTCTGGACAGCAAAATGCAGGGCCTCTGCTGCTTTCATCGGATCTGGTGTGGAGCCTTTGAGTAGATGGTCATAAACATCACTAGCCACCTGTGGGGCATCATTGTCCATAATGGACCACATTGTGCCGATAACACCACGGTAGCCCGCCAATAACATGCCAGCGGCAAGATGGACCGACTCATCTTCGAGGTTCCTGGCCCCAGTTGCAGTTTGGCATGCAGAGAGGAATGCTAGATCAGCATTTGGTAAGGAGAGCTGGATAATGTTGGACAGTGTCAATTGTGAACTTCCTGCAAGGAAGAATGCACTATCAGTTGGACTTGAAATATTCTGTGTTCCATGACAAGCAAAGTGGACCCAGCGAGATTTTTTCATGTTATGTTGAACACTGTCCACTGTTGCCATATCCTGTGCCAGGTGGATAACGGGAAATTTTCCCGCTGCCAGGGTTTCAATACACCGGATTTCTTCTTGTGTTCCAGGAATGTAACTCTGTCCGACTGCAGATGGTTGATCAACAGCAAGAATCTGGAATTCTTCCTGTGACTGGTGTCCACGGAAGCCTTCAATTAGCACACTCAATGATGGTGTGTAGGAAGAAACCAGGAGGTCAGACACCTTTGACCCGAGGGGTTCATTTTCCCCATAGAGTCCTGCCGCGTGGATGGGAAGAAATGCGAGTGGTCCAGTGGCACACCACCAAATACGTGCTAGATCCTGGCCTGATGGCCCCTATAAAAATGATATAAGTTCATGAACTATGTCTGGTGTCAGAACTCACTTACCAAGACAGCGAGGACAGGCGTAACAACTCGCTTCCAAAGCTCCGAGAGGATGTTTACAAACACCTCATCTGGAGCCTGATATCCCTCACGGTAAACAACAATCCCCCGTACACTTCGCCCCTCATCGAACAGAACCGATCTAAGAGATTCAACCCAGCCACGGGCATCACGGAGAGTGAGACCAGTCAGTGTGCCAAGGGTGACCACATCTGCAAGGCCTGGCCTAAGAATTAGGGCATCACAACGGTATCGACTGGCGTTGATGAGGACGACAGGGCCCCTGGCTGCGGCAGGTGAGAGCTCGGAAATGGCCTTTGGCAGCAAGAATCTCTCAAAACCTTGACAAGCCCGGATTTGCTTCAAAATTGTTTCCCGTTCGTGAGCAAGAGTATGAGATTCCTGAGCAATGCTTTGAAGGGACTTCTGTGCTGTACCCTCGGCAACTGCTCTTGAAGCACTGCCCCGGGTTTCCAACTGGGTGGACACAAGGACTAGTTTGTCCGCAAGGATGGGATACTTCTTCCTGAGATCATCTACTGGTGTGCGGAGGCTGAGTAGCTGACCCCAGATGATTGAACGACCTTGATCAAGCCATTCAACTGCTTTCGTGCATTGGCCAGCCTCTATTGCCGCTGCCGCAGCATCCCTGACAACCTCGCCGGCATCTGAAATCTGGTGATGACGATCTTTTATCGACAGACCAAGCCATGCCAGTTCTGGTAGTAGATTGATGGCTGTGGTGTATGCATCGAGACGGGATGGATGGTTGAGTAAGTTGGCACACTCTGCCCACTTTGCAGCGGCCTGAAATCGTATGTGGGCAGGACCCGTCAGAGAAGATGCAGCACAGGTGTATTGAAGGAGCATCTGTTGCAAATCCTTGGGATCGTGTAGTTGTTCAAAACGATAGCCCAGGGTATTTGCGAGATTTTCCAGGTATACTGGCTTGTCCGGATGGCCGTCCGGAGTGAGCCCCACAGCACTTTTGAAGATGGACATGGCCTGGCTGAGGTCAGCAAGGTCTCCCCCCTGCTTAAAGCGATAAATAAAGGAAGTTCCAAGACTGTTCAGTCGCTCTGGCTTCTCCGTGTGACCATCCGGGGTGAGTTCGACACCACTTTTGAGCACCAACATTGCCCGGTCGAGATCATCAAGGGTGCCGCAGTGGTTGAACCGACGGAGCCAGCAATTGCCGAGACTGTTCAATCTCGAAGGTTTGTCAGGGTGGCCATCCTGAGTGCGGTCAACAGCCCGTTCACACTTCTCGATGGCCCGATCGAGATCGGTGGGGTCGCCGAGGCGTTCAAAACGCTTATACAGAGTACTTCCGAGATTGTTCAAAATGGAGGGCTCGTCTGGGTCATCCACCGCAACGCTCGCGGCCGCAGCCTCGAAAATCGAGGTGGACTGGGTGAGATCGCCGACGTCACCGAGATGCTGATAGCGGAGAAGTAGGACACTGGCGAAGTTGCTCAACCGCTGGACCTTGTCTCTATCGCCCTTCAGAGTGCACTTGGCAGCTCTTTCAAGCATCAGAACAGCTCGGTTAAGGTCGGCAATATTCCCGAGCCGCGCGAAATGACGCAGAAGGGAATTCCCAAGATTGTTCAATATTGAAGGCTTTCCTGGGTGGCCATCTGGAGCGAGTCGAACCGCAGCTTCGAACATCGTCACCGAGTGGCTGAGGTCGACCAGCTCTCCGCGGGACTCAAAGCGGCTGAGCAAGATATTCCCAAGATTATTGAGCTTCAATGGCTTGTCCGGGTGGTTTTCTGCTGTGTTGCTGGTGGCTGCCTCCAATATCGCCACCGCGAGGTCGAGGTCGGCGCGATCCCCAAACCGCTCGAACCGGCGAAGCAGGGAATTTCCAAAATTAAACACTCGTGGTTGCTTATCCGGGGCCCCATCGGGAGTGAGCTGGACAGCCTTATCGAATGCCGCCACCGATCCGTCGAGGTCAGAGACCTCAGTCAGTCGTTGAAAGCGACTGAGGAGGGAACGCCCCAGATCATGCAAGATCGAGGACTTGCCGGGGTGTTCCTTCGGGGTGCACTTGAGGGCAGACTCCAACATCGCCACGGACCGGTGGATGTCAGCGAGATTACCCATCCGTTCAAAACGGAAAAGCAGAGCAGCTCCGACATTTGCGCGCCTGTCTGCTTTCGCCGGGTGGTCATCCGGAGTTTCGTTGAGGACAATGTCCAAAATTGACACAGCCCGGTCGACGTCGGCAACATCCCCGAGGTGCTCAAAGCGATTATGCAGGGAAGATGCGAGATTATTCAACCACTCAAACTTGTGGGGATGATGCTCCGGGGTGCGATCGACGGCATCCTGGAATAGTGCCACGGACCGCTCGAGGTCAGTGAGGCCGTCAGCTTGGTGGACTCGGAACCGAGTGCTTAGAGAAACTCCGAGACAATTCAATGTCAAAGGCTTGTCTGGGCCTTCTGGGATACCTTGGACAGCGGAGTCCAATGTTGATATTGACTTGTCCAGGTCAGCCATCTTCCCGAGCCGTATGAAACGGCAATGCAGGGAGTATCCGAGAGTACGGAGTCGGTACGGCTTCTCCATGTCACCATCTTCAGTGAGCATAAGAGCTTCTTCGCACTTCAGCACAGACTCCTCAATATCGTTGAGGTCCCCGAGGCGCTCGAAACGGCTGCACAGCGCATTTCCGAGATTGTCCAACCGCAGGGGTTTGGTCCGGGCACCGTCTGGAGTGAGCCCCACAGCAGCTCCGAAGGCCGACACGGACCGGTCGAGATCACCAACATCGCCCAGCCGCTCATAGCGCTGATGCAGGGCTTTAGCGAGGTCGTGGTGATATTCGGGAGCTTCTGGATCATCCCGTACTGCATCATTGTATACACAGGTTGCCTGGGTGAGGTCGTCGATGGCGCCGGACAGCCCATACCATCCCAAACAAATTTCCCCAAAGCGGCTGAGCCAGTATGCTCGCTTCTTGGGCTCGACAAAGCGCAGAAGAAGTCGCTCGTGCATAACCCAAAGCTCCCGGGAATTTAGGGAAATTTGGCTCTTCCCGGAAGTAGTGTCGTGCATTTGTTGCAATCGGTGTCCCATTAGAACAGGTCCGACGTAGGTAACTGTTAAAAATTCAGCAGATTGCATTACATGATATGCTGGAGACGCACTTGAAGAATTGGGGCCTGACACTGTGGGAGACGTTGGGGTAACTGAGAAAGTGGCGCTGAGGTCCAGGGAAGGGCCATCAGGGTTAATTTTCGTGAGCGGGCGGCGGAAGTCTACATTTTAACTATCAGCGATGAGGTCCACAGTCGGTGGACACGGAACGTACGCTGATTCGATTCCACGCCAGCAATGACTTCAACCCATTTGATTTCCACATTGCCGAGAATGCGAGTGCCTCTCGTCTTGCTCTGGCGCAAGATTGCCACGGAGAAAATCAGAGCATTCTGAGGGCTGGAAATGGGACCGACGTATGGATAAATTCTCCTTCGGAGCGGGAGCCGCACTCACATCTGGTATCCGAACTCAAGATTCCAACCATTGATGTCGCTCGACTCGGTCGGGACTGTTTCTCGGACGACATTGTCGTCGATAACGAGCTGAGCAAACATCTTCATGTCGTTTGGAAGATCATCATGAGGGTTAATCGACGAGTCAACATGAATATCTACGTGGTGAGGATATGATCAAGTCATCTGGGTCCATGTGAATGGAGTGCTTACCGTCTAGCTGGATGCTGGATGGGACGGCATGAGCAAGTCTCTTGTGAGAAATTCGACGGACTTACGGCGATCCAGAGGACTGTGAAGCGAGGTGCAAGCTGACCAGCTCCTGAAGCCAAGGAAGCATTTTTGTTGCAGATGAGCCAGTCAGCCCATAATTTATACCAGACGGCGTCCACGCGGCTTCTTCGAGGACCCCACTACGTGCGATGCTGTGGAGGCTGGGAACGTAACAGCATCGACCCTGACATGCGCCGAAAATGCGGGTCTTTCTATTTCCGTCTAGCGGCTAGATCGCAGGGGGATTCCAGTGGGAAAGACGGCAGAGGCGGCAAGAAGTAAAGCGACTGATTCAGACAGACACCGAGTACCAAACGAAGTAATGTACGGGATCTAATGGTGACTACAAAGGCCCCATTGATGCTGTCTGTATCCATCATTCTCGACGTCAAGGTGTTATATCGGCGACCTGGGAAGAAGAGGGTCCCGGCGCTTGGTGCAATTCCCAGACTAAAGAAGCTGCGATTCGTTGATAGCAGTGGTCAAGACGTATAACGGAGGCCCGTCGGAGCCGCAGACTTCGAGTCGCGGGAGGTCCACAGGCCAACCAAAGCAGACGATTGGGCTCTGACGAAAACTGCCTTGTTATAGTTCCTGAATCCTGCCTGGATCACCTCGCTCCGCAGACGCGGTCGTGCTTCGTTCCAAGTGAGTAACGACGCAGTAGCAGATTTGAAGGTCGCGGTTCGAAGGATACCGGCCAAGACAGCAGGCTGGTTCAACGTGCACTTGACCGCTTTCTTGGCAGGTTTTCAATTTCAGCCCGTTGGGATTCAACGGTAGTGGCGTCCTTGTAAACTGAAGAGATATCCACAGGGTGAACATGCATGATATCTTGCGAATGAGCCGCATTCACCGAGTCAGTCTGGGGAAGTTGGTGAAAGAGATTGGAATTTAAAAGAGAAAAGACCGGAGATTCGGGCCGATCATGTGGCGTAACCCTAACCCTTTCTCCGCTCTGCTGATTACCTCCCGCCGTCCTGGCAAACTCCTCTCATCCCGCGCTTCTCCGGGGAACTGAGGTCTACATTGTGCAGAGTCGTGCCCATCCGAGCCACCCGCATATCTTAGACCTCGTCCGTGTGCTCATCCGAATCTGCGTCCCGGGGGCTCGCCATCGCGCCCAACACCGCCGCGCCATGCGGGACTCCCCGTGCTAGCCTGGCGGGGTCTTTGTTTATGCTGGGTAGCCGCGCGGGCCAGGGGAATGGGTGCGTGTTTGGCCCGCCGATGCATCCGCGTCGCGCATGCTCCCTTCTTCCCCCGCGCAGCGCGGTGCGGCCTTGAAGGTGCGGCACGGTATGGGCGGGGCGGGGCGGGGTAGGATCCAGTGGGAAGGAGAAGAGGAGGCACAGTCGAGCCAGAGGTGGACAGGATAAGCGACGGGAATCGAGTCCGCGGATGATAACGGAGACAATGGGGGATTGAGGATCGGGCGCGCATCGCCCCTTGGCGCGCCGATGAAGCGCGTGCCGGGGCTCCCCATCGTGCGGGACATGGCGCAGCCGTTCGGCGCCGTGAACGCGAACCCAGGGCTGGGGCCGGGCAAATCGCCTGTTGCGTCAGATGCGGTGCAAAGGGGATCCTGAGTCGAGTCCAGCTGGAGCTGAATCTCGGAGGGACGGGGCCAAGTTAAGTCAGGCCGAATCCGGAATACAGCCGGATCCCGTGGGTCGAGTAGACAGACAGATGGGAGGTAATAATTGAAATGGCGTGCCGCGTCGGAGGGTGAGAAATGCCCAGAAAATATCGAGTCGATGGAGCCGCGCCACCCGCACCCGCACTCGAATGACGACACGGGCGCGGGTCGTGCGCCTCGGCGTGAACGGAGATGCGGGTGCGGGACGTTCGGGGTGTCGGTGCGCGCCCTCTCCTGTGCTTCGCGCGACAGTGAGTCGACGTGGTGCGCCCCGCAGAGACACTGTGGGGTGTGGTGTTTCCGCGCTTGCTGGGCCCGGAGTCCATGTGGCAAGCGGTGGATGCAGAACTCGAAAAGACAGTTGCCCACGCAGTCCGATGGCCGCGCGTTTCCCTGGAGGAGCCTCAGGAAGTCGACGGGCTGCGGTGGCAGTGGCGGGATCTCCGTGGGGGGTGCTCACATCGCGGAGCGGAGACGGTGCTGCCTGGGAAGGAGGAGATTAGCGGGAGTCGGCAGGGAAGAGCGGGGACGAGGGGACAAAAAGGGACCGGGAATATGAGGTGCATGAGCCAGCGCGGTGACCAGCATGCAATATGAGCGCCAGGGCGGGAGCCGGCGCCAAGCGCGCAGTGTAAGATAAAAGGGCGAGGGAATCTCATCCCCTCCTGCACGGCTCAGCACACGGAGGCCAAGACCCTCGCCTCCGGAGCCCCAGACCCACAAACTCCCATGGCACATCCGCTCCGTCGGCTTCAAGACACGCCAGAGGACTGCGTCCGCGTTACGCCCGACTCTGAGGACAAGCCCGGATTTGCGCGGAACGCCCCACCCACAGACCGAATCCAGCCCCAAGTGCGCCATTCGGCACTCCACTGCCGCGCAGGACGAGACTAATGCCCACCTCCACGCGAATCGCCCCCGAGACGCGACCTCTATCCTCATCCGTGACAGGTGCAAAGAGAACGGCGGGAGTCGTTTCATGCTGCCATGTGCTCGTCCGAAATCAAAAGACACCGCTGCAAAGCGCCCCGATGCAGCACAAGCACGCGCATTGCCGCAGGGGTGCGTGCTCGCCCTGCAGTCCTCGATCCCCGCCCCATTCTCCGCAAGCGGCCCGGCGTATTCCCTCTTATCCACCCAGCCGCCGGGGTCACAGAGGACGAGGGAAGTCAGCCTTCATCCGCAGCGACAGCACCACAGGGACCAGTACTCAAGACTCGTTTGTCCCACCTCTGGTGCGCACCCGGTCGCACTTTTCCATCCCCACTCCCACGACTACACCCACTTTACACGGCTGCAAACGACCGCGTCTGATTCGGTGCCCGACGACCGCGCATCGTCACCGGGATGAAGATAAAAAAAGGCGACTCACCACCATGCTCCCCGGGTGCGTGAATATCGTTTCATGTCAGAGCGGTACTCCCACTGCCGGTGTCCCGGGACCAGCCGGGTAAGAGAGCCAGTGACGATGCCGGTGTGGATCACTGGAAGGAATGAGACCAGCGCAAAATAATGGATTAACGAATGAGCGGCAGTGGAAGAGGGCGGGGAGGGAGTTGAAGGAGGGAGGGGAGAGGACGGAGGGCTGGTACTGAGACGGCGAGGACGACGCGGGAAGAGCAGTGGAAAGGTTAGATGGAATACGCACAGCGAGATACTTCGTCATTACCGCCACTGCGGGCGAATGCAGCCTACATGACAGGTTAGATTCATGCCTGGATGAGCAAACACACTGAAGTAACGTACCTGACACGCATCACCTTATTCACCATTCCCATTCCAGCCGCATCCATGTCTGCTGAAGATCGTGTCCGTCCATGGCGGAAGGCCGAACCGCGCGCTGTGCCCATTTCCCCGCGCGAATTGCCGTGTACGCGCTCGCCCTATCACCACACGCCGAAATACGCGATGAGGGCAAGGTGGGATGGGCAGCAGATCGCTCTGCTCCGTGTTGTACGTTTTGGCGGTGTGGAACGCGCGCGAGGTGCGCGAAGCGATCAATTTAATGAGCGGGATACTACGGTGAGCTGCGAGTTTGACCATCGATGGATCTAGAGAAACCTGAAAATTTCAATACCGGAAATGATACGCCCCAAGAGGAAGACGGACAACGTATTTCTATGTAATGGGTTTCCGAGATCCTCTAGTATCGAAATCGAGCTTAGTTTGGATTTGGGACGACGATTGCGGGGGGATTCCGGCCGTATGATGAGCGGATAGCTGAGAAGGACATGGATGCAACCACTATGTGTCAAATAGCTGAACGGGCGAGCTGTGAGAGCGAGGATTGAGCACAGAACGGAGAGAAAGCTGCCATCAATTATTCGGCCCGATTCGGTGTGCAGCTCCCACGCTTGCCATCACGCACTGTTTCACGCAAAGAATTCAACGCGGAGAACGCCGAATCAACCGGCCATTCAATTTATTGACTCCTAATTGTCGAATGAAATACCTCTGTTTCACTCTTTGCCCCAATTTGGCTGCCTTTCCCCTTCTTCGAAATTTACGCAATTGCCAGGAAAATTCACTCCCGCCTCCCAAATATATGGTTTCCATCGCTGCATTTGTCTGCATCAAGTACCTCGCTCGAATTGGCCGTACTTCCTGGAGAGCATACTTGACTTGTTCCTTCTGCTGGGCATATACGATCGCATCTGTTGCCCCATTTGCTTGTCACCAGCGTTTTGGTAAAGGACGGCCGGCAATACAACAACCCGCTGGCGGATATTAATGGGACCTCATGTCGTTCGCTTGAAAGGAAGCTATGCGTCCGATCCAGACCCTGCGTTCTACTTTCACAACTTTCGGAACTCCCGCCATGTTCGCTTGTTAATCCTACATGGGTTTAATACCGGCTAGTAGGAGCTCTTCATTGGACGCGCCCATCGGCTAGCCCGGACTCATCGGTCGAGCATCAGTTTCAAAATCTAGTTGCAGGCAGTGAAAAGCGACGGAGGGTGAACATAAAAAGACATGACCCCGCTTCCCATCATTGCCAAAGATGCCCCTCCATTCCACAAACAGTGAAGCTCGTTTGAAGAACATTGTTGATTGCTTGCATATCGTCGTGGACACGTTGGAAATCCTCTCCAACGGCCTCAACACCCCATCCCAATTTCGAACACAACTCGGGCTTTTCTGGGCTCTGTCCAGGTGAAAAATGATTCTCAATTAGACCAGCGAGGCACTGACCGAGTACGACAGATGGTGAGACAGAACAAGAGTGATTGTGCACGCCTGATGGAAAAAATCCATGAGCTGCTCTACGAGATAATCACGGTTCACATAAATTCGGAAACCAGGGGGGAACTGTCCCCAGACATGGTGGAACATACCGGACAATTCACTGAGTATGGTCATGTAGCTATCGGGAGGCCAAGCTAATCATGAGTATTTGAATATAGAACACTTCACAAGGTCTATAGTTTTATTGAGGCCCAGCAAGACAAAAGCAGGATCAGGCAGTTTTTCCGTTAAGGTGAAATGAGCACAATGTTGAAGGAATGCAATACTGGATTAGACAAGGCACTTGAGGTATTCACAGTGAGTTTGTGTTTCCATAAGTGTTGGTCGAAATCGCTGACAAGAGACGCAGGTCGCAGCCACTAGTCAGATCTACGGAATAAAGGACTTCCAGAAATCTGCAGAGGCGAAACATCAAGAAGTACTACAGTTGATTGAATATCTGTCTGATGGAGCCAGTTCAGATGGGACATCCTCGGTTCGTTACCACTGTAGATTGGGGAAGCACCTAACAGGTTTGAACACAGTTTGATGGTGGCCTTGCCAGATTACAAAACAGGTATGCCATTGCACCTAGAATGACCAAGTAGGCTTATGAAGTATATCCTCCAGTTCCACTCCCATTTCCATGCTGCCATCAGAACCAAACATTTTCCATGGGCGAGATTCAGAAGTCTCAGATATAATCAATGCATTTGCGAAGGGAACACCGAAGATAGCCATTCTCGGTGCAGGCGGTATGGGGAAAACATGTCTGGCCAGAGCAGTTCTGCATCATCCTACCATCACAACACAGTACCAGCAGCATCGTGTCTTTGTTGCCTGTGACTCAGTGTCCACCGCTGGCGATGTTGTGGCCCTCATCAGATCCTATGTGGGACTCAAACCTGGTAAAGATCTTACACGACCTATTATCCAATATTTTTCCAGTGGCCCAGCAAGTCTCCTAATATTAGATAACCTGGAGACAATTTGGGAGGGAGCACAAAACCGCAGAGCCATTGAAGAGTTTTCGTCTGATCTAACAGAAATTCAACACTTGGCATTGATTGTCCACTGTTATCTCTCATGGCCTCAGCTGATTTTATCCCAGATCACAATGCGAGGTGCAGAGCGGCCAGCCAAAGTACACTGGACTCGGCCATTTTTGCCACCTTTGCAGCCTCTATCCCACAATGCAGCTCACCAAACCTTCATAGATATTGCGGAGGACCATCATGACCCTAAGGATATTGACAAGATCCTGTTCATTACTGACAATATGCCATTGCCAATTGATCTCATAGCACATTTGGTGGATGGTGAGGGTTGCCCCACAATCCTCGCTCGCTGGAAGATTGAGAAAACCGCACTCCTCTCTGATGGCCATGACCAAAGGTCCAATTTGGAGATATCAATCTCATTATCACTTGCGAGCCCAAGGATTGTGGCCCTCCCTGATGCAAGAAGTTTATTGGGTCTTCTGTCAATGCTCCCTGATGGACTCTCTGAGATTGTGCTCTCCCAAAGCAAAATTCCCATTCCAAACATCCTCAGCTGCAAAGCAGTCCTTCTTCAGACCTCATTGGCATATACATCAGGAAACACTGAAATGCTTGGTAGCTGTCAGTTCAAGTTCATATCGCCAATAGAATCAGTAGCACCCAGTCAGATCTCTGTAGTACCTGGTAGCGCCAGGTAGCGTTTCAGCTGATGATCAGTAGCGTCGGGTAGCTCGGATCAGTAGCAACCGATAGCGGACCAACCCGAAAAAAATGATTTTTGAATGTTTTGTGCTTCTTGCTTCATGCACGAATGTATCAATGTATATTGAGGTGATAAAGCTCGGACGGGAAGAAAGGGAATGCAATACTTGAGGAGGAAGAATTCAAAAAATGTCGAAGTCCGATGGCACGTGTGCGATTGCGTGATCGATTGCGTGATTGTTTGGGGCAAACACGCGTCGTTGGTTGATAGATTCTTTCTTCCTTTCCCTCACCACCGCCGTATCGTCCCCGCCATTATCCTTTCATTTGGCCACCACAGTCTTCCCTCATCCATCTCTAAGCTTCCCATAGGGCCCTCCATGCAATCTCAGTGTCCCTAGCCCGTGTTTTCGGCCGTCTAGTCTTGTCATAATCCTGTCGTCGCAAATCGGCTTCGTGCGGACCCCATCTGGACCCCAGCAAGTCTCTCCTTCAAGCCTATCAATCTTATCTTTCGTACAATACACTCTCGTCAATTCATCAAGATACTTCAAGATGCCGCAATCATTTACATCAAGACTATTCTCGGCCTGTCCCATCCGGATTCCATGTCTCTACGTCCCACTCATATTTCCTTCGGGCTTCACAATCCTACATCCTCTGACATGGCCGCGAGCCTGCCCTCAGTGAGTCCCATTTGATGATAATACATCTGCCTTACTAAATCTGGTATTCTATTGCTTCCAGCTCCGCTCACTCTTTGCTATGATGTAAATTACTTCTTTTCTGCTTCCCCTTCGTCTCTGATACACCTTCCGTAGTTTCCTGATTTGTACTGGCAGGTCATTTTGGGGTGGGATTTGTTCGACGTAGTCACTGTCTGTATTTCATAACCCGAATGCATATTTTTTTTTCGTATTTCCCCGTGTAATGGCTCAGCAATTGATAACTACAAGCAACTATACAAAATACCACCAGCTACCTGAACACTACCTGTAGCTACTGAGGTCTTGTGCCATTTCTACCAAGCGCTACCAAGCTTTGGCGGGCAGCTACCAGGTGCTACTTACATGGGGACTTGTCTACCCGGCTACCACAACTATCAGCGCTACTGAGCGCTACCTAGCCATGTGGTTTTTCCCTGATGTATTGATGACAAGAAACATCTCAAAGCCTTGGTGCCTATTCGGGAATACATGCACACATTTCACCGTCCTGAAGATCCCCTCATTCAATCCCTCCTGAAGCATTTCGGGTCTCTCCTGGCAAAGTATAATGCATATGGTGGGACTGTGTCTGGGAATGGACTAGCTGCCCAATTAGCATCCAACATTGCCAACCTCCAAAATCTGTTTAGCCATGGCTTACAGAATAATATTGACCTGGCAGATACTATTGATGGCACATTTGCTTTTGATAGATTTGCTTACATCAACAATAGGGGACCAACTCCCTTGATGGATAAAATTCTCAGTCTTCTCCCACAGGTTGATGACGCCAGACTGGAAGTTGGATTTATCAGCAATACTTTTAATTGTTCAATGGACGGCCCTATTTCTGATCCAGAGGCCTTTTTACAGCGAGCATTGGATTTTTTCCCTTGCTTTGATGATTTTGACACGAAATGTAAGTCCTTTGATGTCTTGCCCTCAAAAGGATAACTGAATTCCATGCATAGGGGGCCTGCTTGATAGTGTGGCACATTATTATTACAACCATAGTAATGTTGCTCTGGCCCTGCAACACCATCAGGCTGCCCTGTCTTTGTCCATTTCTGTTGGGAATATGGCCAAGCAGTCAACAACCTTGAACTATTTGGGCTGGATCAAGTACCGGCTTGGTGATTATTTTGCTGGCCAAGAATATGCATTTGAATCCTGTTGGCTAGCCCGGATTTCAGGAAATTTATGGGGAGAAGCTGACGCACTTCGCCTAGATGCTCAGTGCAGTAGTACTGCTCTCGGAAATTACCAACATGCTGTCCTGCAGCTACAACAAGCATCTAGTTGTATAAACCGTTCTGGTTTGTCCCGGGGTGACCTCCATCATCGCACCATGTAGTCCCTGGCTGAGGTTCACATGGCGAAATCAGAATATAGGGAGGCACAGATTATATTTGTCACTAAGCAGGTGTCTCTTGATGAAGACCCATCCACTCATGCCTTTGCCATACTCAATATTGCAGAGATTCAGAGGAGAAGTGGGGAACCAGAAGAAAATATACATAAAAATATTGCTACTGCGAAACCAATATTCCAGACCCTGGGTTATGCGAGAGGAGTGGCCTTTTGTGACGTCACCATTGCAGCTCTGAATCTGAGACAAGGGAATCTGATAGATGCAAAGCTATATTTTCATTATCTTCTCCAATCCGGTGGGAGAAAGAGGCTGAGATTGTCACTTTGTGTCTCCAGAGACTTGGAGATTTAACATGTTGGACAGGATTGAATTGGTTACCTTCATGGACGACTGTGTTCCTTGCACATGCCCTCAAGTCGAAGCAAAAGCTTGAAATTCACAATGCCATTCAATTTCTTGGAGATCTGTTTCTGGCTGAAGGTGATGAGGCCACAACAATCAATCTGTTCGTGGTGGCTTTGGATGGATTCACTTTCATGGAAGTTCATCGAAGCAGAGGGGAATGCATGCTACGACTTGGGGACATTTCAAGGCAACATGGTGACATCTACACGGCCATTGAGCTTTGGCAGGCAGCAAGACCATTGTTTGAGCGATCATCTCAGATGAAACAGGTTGCCAAAATTGATCAACGGCTGTATTCCCTGGATAATTTGGGTCATCCACCAACCAGCACAATTATGGAGGCACGTCACACTGACGACCAGATGAATGAAAGAGCTAAAGCAGTTGGAACACAGGAAGGAAAAGAAGTGGTTTCACTTGTGCTGTGAATTTTCCATGTCATATGAAGTACTTATGTAGTGGCCATCCTGTCTAGTGCTTTCAATTTATTTATTTGCGGCACATAATGTCATAGTACCAGTGTTTAGGATGTATAGCTCAGGATGGCTCTCAGGAGTCAGGTCCACAACTTCCTGTTCATAGTGCAATGTCACCTGAAGATCCCCCAGATTGCCTGACTTCCGATATTGCTGCATATGTGCCATTGCTAGCCTTTGCAGATGCTCAGTCCTGCTGGGATGGCCATCAGGGGGTGAGATCCACAGCTTCCTGATTGTACTGCAATGCACCCTCGAGATCCTTCGGCTCAAGATCTTTCAGATCACCCAGTTTCCTATATCGATCCAAATAGTCAATAGCCAGCTTCCGTAAATCCCTTGCCTTTTCATAATGTCCGTTGGGGATGACCTTCAGAATTTCCTGGTCATAGTGCAGTGCAGCCTCGAGATGTGCGAGGTCACCCAGCCTCTGATACTGTGCTGTACAGGAATATGACAGACCCCACAAACGCTCGGCCTTGTCAGGATGGCCATCAGGGGTCAGAACTACGGCCTTCTGGTCATGCTGCAATGCTGCAATAGATCTTTCGTGTCATCCAACCTGTGATATCTTTCCATGTAGGACATTGCAAGGTATCGCAGATGGCTGCTTCATCTGGATGGCCTTGGGGTTAGATCTGCAATGCTGCTTCAAGATCTGTCAGGTTATCCAGCCTCTGATAACAATGTGTGCAAGGTTTCGCAGACGTCTAGCCGTGTCGAGATGGCCTTCAGAGGTGAATATCACAGCTTGCTGGTCATGCTGCAATGCAGTCTCAAGATCTTCGGGGTCACCAGGCCTCTGATATCGCTCCATATAGGAGTTTGCAAGCCTCTGAAGATTCTGAGCTTCATTGGGATGGCCTTCTGGAGTGTGATCAACGGCTTTTTGCCTGCGCTGCAATTCGGCCTCAAGACCTCTTGGCCCGCCCCTCCTCCGATGTTGATTTGCGTAGGAAACGGCAGGACTGGAGAGATGAGCGGCTCCATATGTTGCTCCGAAATCCTGCTGGCCACTGGAGTAGGAATCTGCGAAACGTCGCGAAATCCCAGACATCTGCGGGCTGCAAGCGGGCTGTGATGGTGGATCCCCATTGCTCGAGTTTCCGTCCTTCATCTTGGAGTTTCCAAGAGTCCTATCAATAAATCACCAAAATCCCTGTCTCACAGTGCCCTAAAGAAGGAGTTGATTCTTCGGAACACTTTACAGTCTAGAGTTCACGCTGTTTCCCAGGTGATTGCCGGTTGGATCCTGTGGTACCGTTCGTTGTGCCAATATCTGTCGAATTGATTATCCACATACAATAGAGCGTCCGGTTCAGGGAGGGGATGAAACGGTCAAGAGCAGAGGGAATCAAATCACGCTTAGCCACGAGCCTGGTCAACCTTACTGTACTATTTCAACCAAGTCTTCACACCATGTTACGCGTCACCGCAAGTCTTCATTTGGGAGGTCTTCATTTCTGACAAATACGATCAATAATTGCCATAAATGGAAGTCCGGCATGTTCCGGACCGATTTTTTGACGGTTTTTAGGCCTATTTAGGCTCGAAAAGTCTCTGTTACACGTTACGGCAACCAAAAGTCTTCAGTTCAGTAGCCTGTGTTATGTGTTACGTGAAGACTTGGTCGAAATAGTACAGTATGTGGGCTCCTCCAAGGGGCGACCACTAAAATGATTTCCATTTTTAGGTGGTACTATGTTCTTCTATTTGTGTTTTGATGCACATGAGCGGCAGGTCGGGGGTCGCAGCCATCACCAAATCCGTAAATAAGTTACCGGCAAATATATTCGGTTGCGAGTCCCATATTCGCCGAAATCCTCACCATTCTTGTGGACTGGCAGATAATCGAAAGTCTCCACGTGTCATGCTCGTGGTATCCACCATTATTGTGAATCTCGGGAGTCTTACCAGCACGTATAAGGCATTATCGGCCCTTCCGACGCAGCCATCTATGCTGCCGAGGTTTCCATCGGTATACCATGATTGTTGTCGTTGTCGATGTGAACTGACAATTTTATTGGGGGGAAAAGCATATATTCAGGCAGGCACCGGTAATTCTACATACGCTCACTACCCTACTACGGTTCAGTGGGAACAATAGTCAACCCCATCTCGCGCGCCGCCCGTATAGCGTGCAAGCGCCTCACAGAAGAGTCGGCCGCGGAACCATTTTCATAAAGGGACCAAGTGGGCTGGTGCCGGAACGTGTTCCTACAGCAGGGTGAGCATAAATGCAGTACAGCGGTGTGCGATTCACGTACGTGTTCCAAAAGTCGAGCAAGCGGTCAACCTCGAGTTTGGCCACTGGGCCGGGCGGGGATTCGAAGTAGTCGACGACATTGTTGTAGAACTCGTTATAATCAAATGAGCCGTCGTATTGGTCCCATTGACGGGAGTCGGAAAGCGCCACACGGTACTGTTGGAGTGAATTAGATAATGCAGATTTATGTGAGGGTTACGCTGAAAACGCTAACTCTCAGGTATGTGTGAATGCGAAATGCGAAATGCTAATGCAGCAGAGCTATGAACTCTAAACCACACACAACACACAACACTATCAACAACTAACCCCTCAATAGAGAGAGTCAGAGTGCAAGTTCGGGGGTGTAAGTCAAGTATTAGACTTGATAGCAGCTGGTTTCTCGGTCGATCACTTAGTTAACTAAGGGTCGCTCGCGCTTTTGCAAGGTTTGACTGGTCAAGTCAAGCTGTATTGGACAAGTAACGTCTAGGACGTCAAGGAGACAGTATAGGGTAGGTTTTAAGACCGTTAAGTCTGCGCTTTTTGTGTCTTTCGACTGTTTCAGTGTTCTGTTCAATGTTCTGGGTCTGTTTGCCGTGTTCTGACTATTGCCGTGTTCTGATTCTGAGTCTGGTATATAAATCGTTCGATGCAATCTAACCTCCACGGCTATCAGAGCGACGTTCCAGTGGCTGACACAACGTGTACAGCGCCCCTAGATGTGCTAGCTTGCCCTCTTCTTCTACTGCCCTTTTATACTACTGCCCTATGGTTTACATCACGATGATTACTGTACAATGTCCGTTGGTTTGCGGCACCTGAATCCCAATCCCTGGCTCCTGATTGGTCGTGTCTTGTGGAGACATATGGTGGACATGTGGTGTTTGACACGACACATGTGATTGCTGATTAAGTGGATAGAAAGTGTCTTCTTCGTCTGTAGCCTCTTGTCCTGGGCCTGTTTAGTCTTGAAGCTCATGCACCTCTCTTCTACCTTCCCAATGATACCCCCTAGCCCCTGGGTTGGTTTGGTGGTTCAACCACAATATCACAATCTCTCTCTCTGTCTCTGGTTTATCCTCGCGGCTAAACGGCTGGATCATGTCCTATTGTTCAAGTCATCCCCAGACTCGGTCTGGACCCAATGCGTGATCAAACGCGTCCTCAGTTTTGGGTAAAACAGGTCTAAATAGTCTTGTCGCGAATAATTGGGTTCTTCCCACTGTTGCCTGCCAGCACTCGGTATATTGACCTCGCAACCTCTTTGGTATGCTGTTTGTGTCCTAGCAAGCAGCCTTAGGCCTTGTATGTCCTAGTTTCTCTGCCACCATCGTCAAGTTTCCTTAGTTAACTAAGATATCTGGTGGCCCCATTTGTGAAGGTACCGGTAGAAGTCCTCGTTAACCTCGTAGCTTGTGCTAATAGACTGAACCACTCAGTCAGAGTGCCCTGATGGTCCCTCAGTGCGTGTTGACACGCTGAATCGTGCAAAATCGCAAAATTCATGTGTACTTGGTTTCACGGCTTATCATCTCCCCCATTCTTTAATATTGACCGTCCCCGGTCACCAGACTGCTGGCAAAGCATTTTCTAATGGTCCCCCGTTCTTCTGACATAACTTGACCACCACTACATTTTTCATGAAATGGCCAAGTTCGACATTTTAACACGCACGTGCAAATCACGTGACCGTGTTTTTCCCATATGCGGACATCTTTTTGATCAACATGGTTCTCAAAGCTTGTTTGGTCAACTCCTCTCGCAGTTCCACTCAGTCATGCCCTTTAGCACCATTAGATTCCTCTCATTCTGGCAATCTTCCTGACACCCCATATGTCTAGGTTTATTTCACAGGACCTGGTAAACCCTTCGATTAACGGTTTTACTGCCTGTTTTCTATTCTGAGAAAGTTTTCCCAGGGTTCAATTGAGCTAGGCCTCAAGGTGCGCTTCCTTGCAGAGTTTATTCTGCATCTCAGAATAACTGCGCAGCCTTCGGCTAGGTGAGCCACTCGTTTTTCTTGTCCTGACTCCACCACCGCCCTTGGCTAACCAACACCGCCGGTCTTTTATTCCTCAAGAACACTTTCTCTGGCTTGACTTCAGCGTCAGCCCGGCCGTCCTGACTTTCACGTCGGACGGTCTCTTTCGCTTATGTCTTCCACCGTCGCCACTTTGGCTGACCGCGATGCCAATGGACGAATCATCGACCCTTGGCATTTCTTTTGGCAACCTGGCTGGGTCACCGCACACCAGTTCATGGTGAACCCCGAGTCCCTCAAGATCAGCGAGCAGGAGGTCCTGGATGCCATGGAGCTCGCGTTGCCCACATTGGTATGTCTCAATTCTTCTAGGTTGCGCGTTAGTTAACTAAGACACCTCCTCTCTTTTTGCCTAGCATGATCATCGCCGCGAGTTTCCTGCCGCCTACCCTGCTGATATCAAGAAATATTTGTATCCCTTGCGTCGAGTTTTCAGTCTTCTCCCAGCGTCGCGTGTTCGGCAGGAACTATCGCCGTTCCTTCCTAGCGAGGTTAAGTCTTGGTCGGTAAGTGCATCCCATGCACCCCTCTCCTTTGTTTCTGCTGACGCGTCTCGTTTCCAGCGCCAGCTCTATCGCCTTCCTTTAAATTGGTCTTTGCCCCCCGTCAGCGCGTTCGTCAAGAACACTGCCCCAAGTTCCGCGGTGGACGCCGGACCCCGCGGACGCACCTCCACGCGCCCGTCCAAAGGCAAAGGGCGCGAGATTTTGCCCCCTCCACAAGTCGAAGCAGGCCCTTCAAGCCCCGCGCGTCTACGACGCATCTCTTCAAAACCACCTCCAGAATCTGAGGACGAGGAGCTGGAGTCTGCGCCACTACCCCCAAAGGCGCGGCGCATCCGCTCTCGTACCCCAGGCCCTGCTTCTCGTCCCATATCGCTGTCTGGTATCGACGCCGCATCGGAGGGTGCTCCCACTGAGCCCCTTATCCCAGACGTTAGCGGTCTGCGGTTGTCCCGTTCACCGTCACCTAGTCGGCCTGGAATTCCTTCTTCTGGCGACGTCGAGATGGCCGACGTCCCCGCGTCTTCTCCTCCACCGTCTCGCATCCCTAAACCCCAAAAGGTGATTTTCGCCGGCGTCGTTGTACCACCGCGCCCTCGCAACAAGAATGTCCCTCCCAGGATTCAGCCAGTACGTCGCCTTTCTGAACTTCAGAAGGGTAAACGTAAACGGGTCGAGGTAGAGTCCGAGGCAAGTCCCCGTTCATTAGTTAACTAAGCGCTCTATCTGATTTATGTTGGCTAGGAGTCAAACGACGAACCCGACTACGTCCCTCCTGCTTCGGATGGTGAGGACAAACTCGAGGACGACCGTGAGGCCCCGCCTGTCCCAGAGGTCGTTCACCCCAAGCTCCACCGCGTTCAGACGGCGCATCTAGACCAGCGCAAGCACCCACACGGTCGCAAGCGCGCGCTTCCAGGCAAACCGTGGCACCCCGTCACCGATCCTCAATACTGGGATGGTCAGCCCCAGGAGCCCGCGCCAACTCGCGTCACTCTTCCGACTAACCGGATGCAACTCCCATCCGTCGTCCGCATCCACCCCCGGAAAGTCACCAAAGTCCTGACGCGGATCTTAAATAATGTACGTCCTCTTTCTAGTATTTTCTTTCGGTCTTTATGTGATTTCCTGACGTCTTTCCAGCCTGGCCACGCCTGTCTGACCTGCATTTTATTCGACCGCCTTTGCGAGTTCCGCGGTTACGGCGCGTATTGTACCGCCTGTGAACTTCAGAACAAGAATCCTTGTTCTTACAAGTTTACCGACCAGCAACTCGAACATTTCAGACTCTTGGCAGCACCGTGGTTCCATATTGGATATGGTCGTGCGTTATCAACGCCATCCTCCTCCGTTCTTTTTCTGACCTGAATTCGCAGATATTTGGCGTCTCGTTGAAGAAATGCACATTGCATTCGTTCGTGCACAGCGCGCCCAAGTCGAGGCCGTTGTCGCCACTCAAGATTTCCGCGACAAATGGCTTGAGTTTAATCAATGCGCCAACACCACTATCAAGACTATCGGTGTTGACAACTTCCAAGACCGTTTTACCCACGAAAACTCGACCGACGACCTCATCCAGGCCATTCAGCGGCAGGCCGATATTTTCAACATTATCCTCGCCCGACACCGGTTCCTCCACTCGCGAGACCATGTCCGGTCCTTCGAGGTCCATCCATCGCCTAAAACCCCTGGTGATCAAAACATGGTCGGGACCGAGGCCGCGCCTCTACCACCTTCTGCACCTCACCCTAAGGGTCTCGCCGAGTTTTCGCGTGTCAATGTCGAGTCCACCATGCTCCCAAAGGGTCAACAGGCCAAGGATATTGTCACTGGTGCGCCCTTTCTCTGATTATTCTTTAGTTAACTAACAGTTCCCTTCAGAATACGTCGCTCGGTCTGGCATCTGGCAGAACGCCGATGCTGTTTATGCGACTCTTGACCAACCGGAGTCCGATTTTGACGGTGGATCGGTCGTGCCGGAGGATGATCACAGGGAAGGGCCTTCAAGCCGGGGTGGTGCGCGATTATAGAGATTGGAGGCAGGGCGGATGTGTAAGTCGATGAAAACATCAGCAAAGCGGTGAAGGGCACCCTTTTCTAGTTTTTCCTACTCGTTACATCCCCTTCGCCCTCCTTCTCTTTGGACGCTCAAATTTTCCGCTCGATTTTCATTTACAACGGACCTGATGTACTACAACAGATCGTTCTATCCTGTAGTAGATAGAACGGCCTGCAATAGTCAAATACTTTTTCTTGGCACTAGTTGGCTTTTCTGAAAAACCTTAGAGCTTTGACTGATCGTGGGAAATTGGACTTCAAGGAATTTTCGAGTCCCTCAGTCTGTGCCCGAGATCGCCGAGACCGAGATCACCGATCTTATCTTATCAAGATAAGATATCTCGTCTATCAATCTGAAGCCCAATTTGGGTTCTTACTGACCAAGTTGCCACTTTCGTCTTCGGTCTGAAATTAATAGAATCCCACTGACTTCACTAGGGATAGAATAGATGTTACTTCCATTACTATCAACCGTGTTTTATCTTCTCGGATCATTACTCCTAATGATCCCCTTAAATTTCACATTTAATGCACGTGATGATTTCCGAGTCTCTTGACTCCCAAACCATCATGCCCATCACTAGTCGTCGTCAGGAATTCACTCTGTACCTTCTAGAAGACTTGAAGGTACTGTATTCCTTTTCTTCGCTCTAATTCCTTAGTTAACTAAGGATTTCGCAGCCTAACACTCCTTGTCTGTATTGCTTGTCGTGAACGCGGGCACGACTGCACATTCGTTTCTTGGTCGACCATGTGCCTGGAATGCAAGCTCTCTCATCGCGGGGAATGTACTTTTACCAGCTACGAAGAGTGGCTCAAGTTCGTTGCCGCTGAGGACGAAAGGGTTCGCCTGGAACACGGCGAGTCATTCTTTCTATATCATCATGTCCTCAAGACTGACTTGTCTTGTCTTAGAGGCTTCCCCTAACTACTCGTTGCTGGTCGGGCTTGACCGGTTCGCTCATTTATACCAGCACGTCGAGACGTACTTCAAGGCCACTAAACTGCTCGACGACTATCTCGACGAATGCGCTTTTCGTAATCTGGTCAGCGAGCTCCCCATTAATACAGCTCGTCAGCTTGCTGTTGCCTGTCGGTCAGCCGGGTTGTTTGGCTATTTTTCGGAGCTTTTCAAGGAGCGGGCGGAGCTTGGCAGCTCATTCCTTCTCTCTGCTTCATCTACTATCCCTCGTCAGAAGGTTATTGTACTGAACGCCGCTCCAGTCAGCTCTTCATCGGGTACATCCGATTCATCCTCAGCCACAGACACTACCACGTCCATGAACGCGTAATTTACTCGCTGATAGCTTAGATTCGCTTTGAGTAGTCTTAGTTAACTAACTTTGGGTAGCTAGTTAACTCGAAATTTAAACGATCCTTCGTTTATCCTGTGTTGGGCTTGACTAGCAAGTGCTACCATAAGCTCCCCTTGAGGTCCGAGATCGTTGCTCATCAATCCTCTCGAGACTCATCGGACCTTGTTAACCCATTGGTCAATCCTTTGTGATGGATCCTGCTACCAGCGTGGGCCCATCACATACGCATGCTTCGATCGTTTTGGATGGTTGTGAAACCGTCCTTATATAGGATCTGAGCTGGTTCGACCAATCTGAACTGGTTCCCTTGGTTAACTAAGAACTGTTAGGTTCTTCGGCGTCCAATCGTGCCCTTCTCTTTGGTCTTGTGGGTCGCACGATCCCTCGCACTTCCACATGTTCGTTGCATGTCGTTCGATAATTTATTTCTTAAATTTTCGTGCTTATCTCCCCCATTCAAAATAACAACTGTCCCCAGTTGTCCTGGCGGTTAAAAGCTGGAATGTTTCGCATTGAACGCCCACTTTCCTCTTTCTCTACCACCCGTCCCGAACTACTCCGCGTCGCGCATCTTTATCCCGTCGAGTTTATGGCTTCACTCGTTGAGAACCCGGAGGGCCTCCCCGGGATGTCTGCGGACTATCTGACCAAGTTCAAGGGTGCTAACTCTCTCGCTATGGCTATCAACGCCCCTGGCCAGAGAGATTTCGTTCTCCAACAGATGCTGGCTCAGGCTGTTATCATGGTACGTTCACGCGACTTTCTTTAACCAGTCTAACCGTTCCTCCTAGGCCGACGTCGAGGCGTTCATCCCTCACCTCTCCCGTCCTAACAATATCTTCATGCAAGCCCTGCACGCTTTTATTGGCAAGTGGGGCAACGTATGGGGCCGCGAGAAGGGTGAGTGGCCCACGCCAGTCAAGACCCTTCAGACTATCATCGCCACTGTTGCTATCAACAAGAAGGCCGCTAACGCTATGCGTACCAACCAGCAACAATTTGATCGGACAGAGAAGCAGCTTGCCCTTGACGCTGCTGCCGCCCTTCAAGTGTCGTTGGCCAGTACTGGCAAGAAAAACCCTGCTAAAGTTCGTCTTTCCTTAGTTAACTAAGGTTTCCCTTAGTTAACCAAGGTTTCCGTCGCTGATTTGCATCCTAGCGCCAGAAACTCAGCGTCAAGGCCACTTCCTCGGCCCGTGTGGAGGAGTCCGACTCCTCCGGTGACGAATCCCAAGGTGAAGACGACCCAATGGACGGAGGCCCCGCTGACCAGGTAAGTAGCCCCATCAGTGGATCCACTTCTTCCTGCTCGGGAGTTCTGCACGTACATTGTTGACCGCAATTTCAAGGGTGAGAAGCTCACTATCATAGTCAGTGACAGCGAGGATGACGCCCCTGCACCAGCTCTTCAGGTGAAAAAGGCACAGGTACTCATCTTCACTTCATTTATCCCTCTTATTGATTTCTTTCTAGGCCGCCGCGGATACTGCAGCGCCTGCTTCTAAGTCGCCCTCTACCGAGGCCTGGAAGGTACCTTCCTTAGTCCCCCGCAAGCGCCGGCTCGTTGCTGACCACTCTGGTTCTCAGGGTAGGCTGTCATCCCCCATCATACTCGACCAGAAGGCTTATTTGGTCGCAGGACGTGCTCCTGTCCCAGCCCCTATTGTGTACTCCGGTTCCACATCCTTCCACCGTGCTGGTCGTTACCAGGCTCATGGTTCTGAGGCTTGTTCGATCGCCGAGCTTGCTAGCGCCGCAGGCCTTGCACTCGACAATTCTTCTGAGCGCATTATGAACGACGCGCTGCAGAGCATCGAGCGCCTTTCTCGTGACCAGCTGCAAGTCGTTTCATACCATCTGGGCGTCCAACTCCGCCTCTATGAGGTCAATAAAATCGAACATGACAATATCCTCAAGGAGCTCTCATCGCGTCAGCTCCCTGTCATCGAGGACCCTCATGTTTGAACCCCGAGTAAGCTAGTTCTTCCCCATTCTTCTCGATCTGACTCTCCCTGAGGCTCCCATAGCTCAGACTGGGCTTGGTTGCCCCGAACAGGCATTGGATTGCCTTGCGCGAGTCTTTCTAGTCGTTACATCTCAATCGTGTACACTGTATGACTCGTATTCTCGTTCGTTATAACACGCTCTTTGCGTCGAAACCATCCTGGACCTCAGGTTTCTTAGTTAACTAAGAGTTTTCTTAGTTAACTGAGATCGCCTTGATCTTCTCAGGTTCTCTGGGCCGTATCCGGGCTCAGGCTTTAAGTTTTCGTCAGGGATGAACTCTTCTTCATACTCATCTGACAGTTCAGCTAGATCAGCGTCCTCCCAGTCCGGGTTCAATCGTATTCTGTGGAATTGCATGTCCTTTCCTTGGTACTCATCTACCCCTTCATCCGCAGCTGCTAGCTCTTCCAATTCAGCGTTTGTTAGCTCAATAAGTTCCAAGATATTCTGTGGTAACTCAATTCGCTTCCTGGCTTCATAAGGAATAGCTCTGAACTGTGCAATTTTGCCAGGTAACATAGCACCATTCATCTCGCAACACAGATATGATCCACCCTTGGTTCGTCTAATTACAACCATTGGGCCATTGTATCTGATTGCCATCTTCGTATTTAGTGACTTCTCAACCGAAGTATTTCGGACCAATATCAGATCTCCTGGTTTAAAGTCAAAGTCCTGAATGGTATGTTCATGGACCGCCTGGTAACGTTTTACCGCCGCTAACTTCTCTGCACTGACTCGATTTCTCATTTCCTCAACGTCCCCTTCACAGGTAGCTTGGTTCAGCACTTGTTGAACATAACCACCGCGAGTATCAATCTCAGTTTTGAATTCTTCAAAATCCAATGGTTGTCTGCCTTCAGTATCCCAGTCAGGATGGTCTTCAGGCGGTTGATTCTCATCATAACCGTCTTCAATATTCTCGGTCTCTTCATCACCATCCTGAGGGTCTTTCCTTGAAAGTCCATCAGGCGGGAACGCTTTCCCAGCGACGTGCTTCAAAGTGAAATGATACATCAAGATGTGTTCGATCCAACGATTAATCGTGGCATTGGGCCCCATTCCAGGGTTGGAAAGCATACCCTTAATGTATAGGGCATCAGTTTCAACTACCAGTTTCCTGGCACCAAGTAACCAATATTTCATGCTGATCCAAGGCCCGTAACAGCCCATACAACTCTCGTTTAGGTTGCGAGAACCTAGATTCTCTGTCATTCAATGGAATGGCCAGGAATTTAGCGAAAGTACTTCTTGGTAGGATCCATAGGGTCTCTTTGATAGACTTGTAACCCCACTGACTTCCAAGATGTATCAACCGCCAATACAATATCTGAATCCCAGTCATAATTAAGTGGCTTTCAAGGCTCTGCTGAGTTTCAACTCCGCTTTTATGGCGTCCATAGCCCTCCTTTGCTTTACATCCCATACGAATTCAATGTCATTCCTTAAGAGTTTTGTTATGGGTCTTGATATAAGGCCGTAGTCTTTTATAAACATTCTCATCTGCCCAACAACCCCAAGGAATTGTCTGACTTCAGAAACTGTCTTAAGATCTCCCCATCTCAGAATAACTCCCACACGATCTTCAGAAGGACGTCTTCCCTCATAGGAACATATGTGACCCACAACTGGAAACGCGTCTAGACATAACTAAAGCTTTCTTACCAGAGAAGGTTCCACCGCAATATTTGATTCGCTGAACCACTCTGTTCACATTCTGGAAGTGTTCCCATACGAAACGTCTAATCCCAGCATTCTCAGGAATAGTCTCATATTTCCCCTTTTTGTTCTGATAACGCGTCCCAGGACCTCGTATTGGAACATCATCAATATAAGGAATCGTGACGTGTGGTATTTCATCCCTCAGGATGTAAGTCACATCGTCATGGAAGATTGGGACTGAGTTAGTCCAACCTTGCGGTAGTTTAACTAAGCGCAGAGCCCCAAATGGAGTCTGGAAAGTCGTATAGTCTCGACTATTTTCAGCTATGTCTCTATGATCATACCCCGAATACAGATCTAAGACTGCACCACAAGCTCTTCCTGCGAAATGATTCGCCAATTCCTCAGTTGCGGGTGGTACTCCTGAGTGAGCAATCGTTACCGCATTTAAGGGTTCTAACGAGTGTACAAGCCGAATACTCTTCCCATCCTTCTTTATTACACCAAAGAACTTGGTACGATAAGAAGCATTCGAAGGTTCATAGACCCCAGCATTTATCTTGTCCCTAATGATATCACAAACCATTCCTAACTGTCCACGCGGTATGGGAATTGATCTCTCAACCCATACCTTATGTTCAATTACTGGAAACTCAACAGGGGGGAAGAAGTCATGTCTGAGGCTTCCCCTCTCCGAGTCGTCCCAAGCAAATGCTTCATTCTGTTCCATCATGAAATTATGCATAAGCTTCTTCTCTTCAGGCCAGAGGAAGTCTCCTTCATGGATAGCATCAATCACTTCCTTCCTTTCTTGTGAGTACCTTCCAGTAGTCACGAAATCGGTTGGATTAGTAGGAAGGTCTGGAAGATCTTGTAGAGGATCCCCTTGAATATCCCTCTTGATTCTGAACCTTTCAGGTACTTCAGTGAATACCGGTCGAATTTTGAGAGCCACTGGCTTGTATTTCTTGCCAGCAAACGCCTGTCTGACCGGTAATCTATCAGATTTCCTCTTGGCTCTCTTAGTTAACTGAGCGTCAAGCCGAGTTCTCCGTTCGTTTTTGGCCTCTTCCCTCCTCAGACGAGCTGATTCTCTTTTCTGATAAGGTTTACTCCACCTGACAAGGTGTTTAGCTTTCACCTTCTCTCCTAGTGGGAAGAAGTTTACTGAGACCGACCCTTCACATCTGGGGCAATCTCCATCAGGATCTTCACAATGAACCTTTTCCTTTCTTCTATCGGACTTCTTTTTCATCACCAATGGATGTGTCGATAATGCATTAGCCCACCAACTACTGAAAAAGCCATTGCAATAACTCCAACTTTTTACTGGCAGTAATATAACCGTGTAATGCAATACCCTGGCGAAACTCATTTTCTGACTTTAAGGCAAGAAAATGGCAGCATCGGGGTTTGAACCAAAACAACAGATTACATAAGCAAACCAAACTAAGGAAGCACCTTACCCTGCTAGGCTATGAGGGAGATAGCAATGAGCAAAATGATGGGGACATATCATGTGGGCCCCAAACAGAATAAGCATGTTCCCCCTCTCTGGCCCTGCCTTAAGGGCCTGGTTAGGGTTGGCAGGTTAGTGTTAGAGGTTAGAGGTTAGAGGTTAGGGTTGGTTAGAGGTTAGGCCACAGGTACATTCAGTTTTGTGGTTGAGGATATTTGTCAGCATTTGATGGTTAGGTTGGTTAGGGTTGGTTAGGGTTAGGTTAGGGTTAGAAACACCCCCAAAATACATAATAAGCATAAACAAACAATTTCGAAGACCTAGGGCAGCTTGCCTGCCCTAGGTCTGGGTATTAGCAAACCCTGGGTAGGGTAAGGGTACCTTACCCTAGCCAGGGTAACAAAATTGTATAATATAGCCATTTAGCACAACGGTTAGTGCACGGGAATTAACTGTCCTTGGTAATCTGGTGGTCCTGGGTTCGATCCCTGGAGCTGCACTTTTGTCATTTTCTTGCATTAATGTCAAACCCAGTTTTGCCAGGGTATTGCATTACACGGTTATATTACTGGCAGTAAAACCCTGCAGATAATGCAATGGCTTTTTCAGTAATTGCTGCAGCTATTACATTAATGGTACGTATATTACACTTTTCATGAAGTCGGGCTCTGGCTCTTGATCATCTCCCTCTTCCCAAGTGAATACCTGGTAAGTCTTATGATCTTGATTGATACTCTGGCTGGCTTCCATGAAATCGTTAAATAACACAGTAGCCTTTTTGTCATTCTTGAGATCATCATTCTCTGTTGAAGCTGCTATGTAACTAGCTCTCACTTCATCAGCAGAGAATGTTTTCCCATTTCTAGGCTGCTGATAGCCTTGGATTTCTAACTCGTTCCTATCATTGAAACCAAACTGTAACGCCAGTTCTCCTCCTTGAGCGTCTGTGATCAATTCCTCGAAGACCGGCGAAAATCCGCATCGGATTCCTCATCTGAGGAGTCAGTTCCCTCATCATCAGATATTTCTGATTCATCTTGGACTTCTTCCACAGTGGCTCTCCTGAAATCCGCTTGCCTCGTTGGTCTCCCTTGGTTAGGTACAGGAACCACCGCTGGTAGAACCTTCTTGGCCGTAGTAAACGTACCACGAGGGTGTGTTGGGATCGTAACGCGAGTCAGCGTGTTTGGATCAGTCAAGGTCACAGTTTGTCCTCCATCAGATGAGTTCTTTACCTGACTTTCGGTCAGGATGTCGAAGGGTCTTCCCAGAAGAACCTTATAAGCTGGATTTTCAATCACATGAACCTGAAGGTAGACTGTAATGCCCCCAAATACAAAGGGTACATTCCTGGCCAAGCCAGCAGACTTCTTCATAGACGAGTTTGCGCTCTGCATAAAGATCTGGACATCCGGGTCCCATATCAGATTCAACTCCTCCGCTATTTTCAGAGCCATTGAGACGATTTGTGAACCACTGTCTATCACCGCTTCAACCTGATATTTCCCATCTATTGTAGGGAAGATACACCTGAGTGAAGCCGATTCACTGGCTACAAATACTTGTCGAGGGACCTTGTCAGGTCCCAACGAGGCAAGGTATTGCAAGTAAGGGTCTGGGACGACCATGTACCCTGCTTTTATATGAGGGTCCCAATCACGGTCTTCCTCTGTTGAAATGTATAGAGAAGTGACTGTGGGTAGGTCTGCAATGTTTATAGCATCATATTCCAGACTGACTTCCACACCACTGTCCTCCATGTAAGGAAACTCAGATTCCTGCATCAAGGAATTCATAGCCTTGTGTTTCAGAACCTTCCTCCTCTTTGTGGTGGCATTCCGTAATTCAACAGCCAATGAGGGCGAGGCTTGGATTAATTTTCCTAGCTCCACCGTAATAGGCGTGTTTAATACGTCTCCTGACCGATGGTAGACGAGTATTTAATCTCATCTACCAGCGACCGAATGCTATAGGCCCTTTCTCGATTGGTGACTGGTATATTGTGAGTTGATCTTCTTAGATAACTAACGTCCTTGTCAACCATTCTCAAGTTTTCCTGGTCTTCCACGGGTATTTTGCCTCTATGATGGGTTTTAACCACCGGGACTGCCTTGTGTACTAGCTCAGGAGCTGCCTCGCGCACTATTCTCGATCTACTCGGTGTCTCCACCAACTCTTCAGGTCTAGTCTGGTCTCTCACCGACTCTTCTGTTTCAATGTCTCCAACCAACGTTCCCGTTGGTCCCTTGGTCACTGCCCTTCCACTAGGCTCAACTTCCTCTTCCCTGACTCTCCCAAGACTGGTGGCGGGTATATTGTCAGTCGGTCTTGTTAGATAACTAACGTCCTTGCCACCTAATCCTGAGTCCTGCTGGCTTTCCACGGGTATATTGCCTCTAACATGGTTTTCAACCACTGGGACGGCCTTGTGTACTTGCTCCGCGGGCGAATCCTCCACTGGCTCTCTAAATGATACAATCTTCTTAGGTCTCTTGGTCATCACAACCTCAACCCCAGGAGGGCGCTTTGGTACTCTCTCTCTCCAATTCCTACTCTTTTCAGCTTCACTCCCATCCTCCGGCGGCTCAGCTAGTCGAAGAGGGGCTTTTATCCGTTCTTCTGCCGCCTTCATCGGACCGCTCAGTTTGGGGACCCAGTCTGATTCGCACTTGGACCAGCATTACTGCTGGACCGTGTCTGCACAAACTGACTCTGCTGGGTAGGCATTCCTCCCAAGTTCAATCCTTTCAAGCCATCAACTAATTGAGCAACTTGAACGAACTGTTCCACATTCAATCCTCCAAACATTGCACTGTTAGACGTAACAGGCGGTGCTGGTGGAACCAGTGGGAACTCAGCTCCCTGTGGGTTGTACATCTGTACGTTCCCATAGGTAGGACCTTGGGAAACAGGTGGTCTGTACTGTCCCTGAGGCTGCACTGGCTGATACTGCGCCTGTTGATAACTAGCCATGGGATGACTATATGGTGCCACCACTGTCTGGTTATTATCTGAGATGATTCTCTGTACTTGTAAGGTACGGATCTCATCACTTCTGCTGTCATAGACAGCATTAAGATTGTCCATCATTTCATTGTAGAACTGAGTAACAATCGAAGGAGGCGGGTTATACTGAAGCATAAGGACTTGGGGTGCTCCAGGAACTGCCTTGTTCCCATAATAATCATCAACACGCTGTTTCTGACTCTTGTTGCTGGGATACCTTGGAAAGGCATTCCCATCTCCAAGCCTCATCTTTGCATTTTCAATGATGATCTTCCCCATGTCTATATGTTCACGTTTAAATGGACAATCTGCCACTCTATGCCCTACTACCCAACAATAGAAACAGCCACCAGAATTCCTATTAGGATCACTGTCTGGCTGTACCGTTGCTGTGCCAGCGGTTACAATATGAGGGGGAGTTTCCCTCCTAAAGCTTGTATTGTTCTGCTGGGAAAACATGGCTTGCATGCTTTTAAATCCCTGGTCTAACCCTTGGGTCAACTCAGCCTTGATACGTTTCTCAGATAATTCTTGAGAGTCACGCATCCTGGCCATTCCTCCAGCAAACATGTCATTCAATTCAGATTTCATCTCTGTCTTGAAACGACTCAACTCCATTGTGCTTGTTCCAGCGCTTCCAGCCCCCATTAAGGGTCCAGCAGCCGCTAAATTAGCAGAAAGAGTATTGGGTCTAACATTTATTTTACAGAGGCGTTCAACCAATGGAAATAGCTCTTCCAACTCAATGGTCTCTTCAGGTCTGTCAATCAGAGCTGCTTGAGCCTGTGTAGCAGCCGTTGTAGCTGGAAACCTGAGACGTGTATACATCTCTTGAGTAATAGTACTCTGGATCTCCGCCGCAAAACCTGGTTCAAACACAGTCAAGTATTTTTCAACCAGACTCGAATTCGTGACCTGAGAGGGAGGCTTTTTAAGCTTCTCGGCCTCATTCCTGAAGGATACTCCAAAGCGCTTAATAGTGCCTCGGTCCTCCTTTCCTAAGTCCTTGTAGCTATTGCAGATCTCATTCAGCCTGGCAATAGAGCCTTGCTTCATGGTCTTGATTTCTGGGAAAAGCGACTCAATCTCTGCGATCCAGGGATCAAGTACTTTCCCTTTATACGTGTCTAGAGTAGCCCACTCTTCCTGGATAGTCAGAGGCAGGTACTTTTCGAACGTGGCTATCTTTTCTGGTTCAGTCGCTGATAGCTAGCTCCTTCTATGATCATTCTAATATGTCTGACATATTTCAGGAGGCTTTCTGCCGTTTTTCCATCGAAACTCGGCGCCCCTTTCGGGTTCCAAGGCTCTGGGATACGGAAAGTCGACATCTTCCTTAGATAACTAAGGTTTGGTAACTGGTTCTGGGTGTTTACAACGGTTGTTACTCGTTGCACAACAGGTGGGGTCTGACTTGGTGTAGTCAAAGGGGAAACTGGCTCTTCAACGGTGTTTGGGGAAATAGGTTCGAGTCTAGATCCACTCGCAGCGTTTTCAGATAGTAACTCCTGATATGCGCCTTGTCTTTGCCTGGTAGCAGATGCAGCTTTTTCTCTGGCTTTATCAGCCGGAGAAGGACGTTTTTCGTGTAGAAGAGGAGGAATAGTTCCTGCTCTTTGTGACGCGCGAGTTTGTCTAGGAGGAGGTTTAACCCAACTGGAGCTGGTTTGTGACCCTGATCCTGAATGAACTTCTTCAGAAGTTCTTTTGTCTTTGCCTTTCCTCGCCGTTATGACGAAGGAGAGACTTGCTTTGAGTTGTAATAACTCGGGTTTTTGTGCAGGGTGTTATGAATAACAATGCAGGGACAACTTTCTTGCTAGCTTGGTTGGTCCAAAGAAACTTTGGGATCCGACGTTCGATTCGAGCAATTTAAGCTATCTACCCCTCGCGGTGGGCTCCAGATGAAAACGCTAACTCTCAGGTATGTGTGAATGCGAAATGCGAAATGCTAATGCAGCAGAGCTATGAACTCTAAACCACACACAACACACAACACTATCAACAACTAACCCCTCAATAGAGAGAGTCAGAGTGCAAGTTCGGGGGTGTAAGTCAAGTATTAGACTTGATAGCAGCTGGTTTCTCGGTCGATCGCTTAGTTAACTAAGGGTCGCTCGCGCTTTTGCAAGGTTTGACTGGTCAAGTCAAGCTGTATTGGACAAGTAACGTCTAGGACGTCAAGGAGACAGTATAGGGTAGGTTTTAAGACCGTTAAGTCTGCGCTTTTTGTGTCTTTCGACTGTTTCAGTGTTCTGTTCAATGTTCTGGGTCTGTTTGCCGTGTTCTGACTATTGCCGTGTTCTATCAATTGCCGTGTTCTGATTCTGAGTCTGGTATACGATTCGTTCAAAGCAATCTAACCTCCACGGCTATCAGAGCGACGGTTCCAGTGGCTGACACAACGTGTACAGCGCCCCTAGATGTGCTAGCTCGCCCTCTTCTTCTGCTGCCCTTTTATACTACTGCCCTATGGTTTACATCACGATGATTACTGTACAATGTCCGTTGGTTCGCGGCACCTGAATCCTAATCCCTGGCTCCTGATTGGTCGTGTCTTGTGGAGACATATGGTGGACATGTGGTGTTTGACACGACACATGTGATTGCTGATTAAGTGGATAGAAAGTGTCTTCTTCGTCTGTAGCCTCTTGTCCCGGGCCTGATTAGTCTTGAAGCTCATGCACATCTCTTCTACCTTCCTAATGATACCCCATAATCCTTGGTTTGGTTTGGTGGTTCATCCACAATATCGCAATCTGTCTTTCTCTCTCTGGTTTATCCTCACGGCTAAATGGCTGGACCATGTCCTACTGTTCAAGTCATCCCCAGACTCGGTCTGGACCCAATGCGTGATCAAACGCGTCCCCAATTTTGGGTAAAACAGGTCTAAATAGTCTCATCGTGAATAATTGGGTTCTTCCCACTGTTGCCTGCCAGCAATTGGTATCTCGACCTCACGACCTCCTTGGTATGCTGTTTGTGTCCTAGCAAGCAGCCTTAGGCCTTGTATGTCCTAGTTTCTCTGCCACCATCGTCAAGTTTCCTTAGTTAACTAAGATATCTGGTGGCCCCATTTGTGAAGGTACCGGTAGAAGTCCTCGTTAACCTCGTAGCTTGTGCTAATAGACTGAACCACTCAGTCAGAGTGCCCTGATGGTCCCTCAGTGTGTGTTGACATGCTGAATCGTGCAAAATCGCAAAATCCATGTGTACTTGGTTTCACGGCTTATCACCGTCGTGGACGCGGGGCGTTGATCGCATTGAAAGGGGAGGACTACATGCCTCAGTTCCGGAAGCTCCAGAAGGAGGATCTGGATTTGGATGGGGATGCGGGCGACAGCGACGCCGCGGCGCGGAAGCGGCTGGCGATGATTGGATCGGGGGCGCGGGCACCAAGGAACGCGCCGGGGGCTTCAAAGAAGGTAATGTCCTGGATATGGACGGCCCCTGGTGCCATAGACGATGTGGAAGAACGGCTGCACGAATGTGAGTAGTTCCAGATCGTGCTTACCGATGATGGCTAACAAAGTTACCAGCAGTACGAGTGGAGTGGGCCCGAGCACGAGCACGGAAGATCCAGTGGGAGGAAGAAGTGATGACACTACGAGAGGAGATGCGCCGCGCGTTGCGGTACCTGGGATGGCAGGCTTGGTGGTGGCGCGAACACGCAGCGTTGCATGAGGAGGTTTCCCAGGGGACTGGTGCAGGCCTCCGAGCCTATGCGCTGAAGCAGGCGTCGTGGCACGAGCGTTTGGCCCAGTTTTTCCAGAGAAAGTGGAAAATGCCGGTGCTTGCGGCGGCGCAACATCTTGTGGCGCTGGAAGCGGCAGCAGAGGTGGAAGGGGCAGATTTGGACCAGTTTTTCACTCAGCATAATACAGTAGTTCCCGCGACATCCGCGACAGAGTAGATATATCATGTATTGTGGAATATAGCGCTTCCTTTCCGAATGCGGAGCCGTCTAAATGCGGGGACGGAGAGTTCCACACGTCACGTGACATCTTGAAAAGGATGAGGTAGGGGGGTGCGAAAGGAAAGGGTGAAAAACAGAATTAATAAAAGAATAAATCAATAAAAGAATGACGGCCGAGGGATTGGATAAACGGCACATCCTAAATGGGCCACGGGGCCCTTGCTACATAAGCAGACATAAGGCTTTCTGCAATGGTAGTGGCCAAGCTTGGCTGGCGCCATCCAGGGAGCCAACAATTAGCCTTGGCTACTACCAAGTTGTTAGGCTATATATTACAACTATGGGTGTACAAGCGACTAGCTACACTACTTATACCGTTCAACTGTGGCTATGTAACTAGTGCTAATAATATATACAATAGAACGTCCATGTGCTACAAGCACCATAACCATGTGTTCTGAGTAATAAACATACCAGAACCGTGTGTTCTGAGTAATAAACATACCAGAACTGTGTGTTCTGAGTAATGAACGTCCTGAAGCCATGTGTTCTGAGTAATGACCATGCATACTCCACATGTCCGCAGCATGACACCTGCCAGCTGTCGGATCACCAATCCGTCGTGCTTCATCGGCATGTTCCTGTGGGAACCCGATCCCTGGCTGTCTGATCACTGATGACTCAAGTATAGCCTTGGTGTTTAAATAGACAAGCGCTTGATTAGGCGCTTAGATAACGTCTGAATTGTGACATTACCCCCCTCCTAGGGTCGGTGTCCTGACGACTGTGGAATAATTAAACTTCGACTGAAGTACCACGTGAGCATCCTTCGTTAGGGAACTTCTCCACAATTTTCTTCTGTCTTGTGATGGGGTCGTATAAATAATATGTCAGATAGTCAGCCGATTCCTGCTTCGGCTTATACCGCTTGATTAAATAATCCCAGTGTCCCAGCGGCAAGACCGGAATCCCATTGGTCTGCGGCTGTTCCCGAGCAATCAAACCCTCTGTGTCCTGCACGTCCTTGGGTGGCATCAAGCCCTGGCGTCTGAGCTCGGCAGCTAGCACCTTCTTCTCGTCATCGGACATCTCATCTACGATTTTGGCGAGCGTGACATGGTTGGCGTTTAGGTTGTGCTAGACATTATATCTGTCCAAGAGCTCATGTGCGTTTGCCAAGTTTCGTCGTGGCTCCCAATTCCGTTCTCCGATTGGGTATCCCTTCCACTTGATTAAATACTGGTATCCTCGCCCACATTTTCTGTGGTTGAGGATCTCATCTCCTCCACCTCGTACTCCTTCTCTCCCTGCACGATCTGCGGTCCCGGTTGCTTCTCCTTTCGTCCCTTGGGCAGCTCCACGTAAGGCGTGAGAAGTGCCTCTTTGAAGACCGGATATGTCTGGTCCATCTCCGGCAATCTCAGCTTCCACGCCGAAACCCCAGCCTTCTCCAGGATCTCGTAAGGCCCCAGCCTGAGATCGCCTATCTTCTTAGTTGGTTGGTCCGTCTCGATATTGGTCCCCTCGACCCAGATCTTGTCTCCGACTTTAAATACAGGCGGCTCGCGCCTATGTGCATCATAATACTTCTTCATCTTTTTCTGGGTTTTCTCAAGAGCAACCGACACTTTGTCGCGGATCCTCTTCATTTTCTGTGCGAAGTCGTTCGCGGCTTCATTGCGCAACTCGACTGAGTTCTCTATCCCCTTCCAGGGGTGGTATCCTGTGTTCGTATAAAAAGGTGACATGCTCGTCGATGAGCTTGTTTTATCGTTGTGAGTGAACTCGGCCAATGCGAGCCACTCGGCCCAGTCCGACTGCCGGTGGTTGACGAAGATCCTGAGATATTTTTCAATCTCCTGATTCATCCGTTCCGTTTGTCCATCTGTTGCCGGATGATAGGCTGTGCTTGGGTTCATTTCGATGCCGAGGAGCCGGTTAAGCTCCCGCATGAACCCGGATAAATATCGAGTGTCCCGATCCGATATAATTTTACGGGGAATGCCGTGATATCTAATCACGTGATCCCAGGTGAGTCGGGCGACACCTTCACTCGTCAGCTCCATGTTCGTTGCCTCACAATGGAGCATCTTCGTGTAAGTGTCGACCCAGACTTGGATGGCGTTAAAGCCATTGCTGACCAGCAGCGGACCAATAAGATCCATAGATATAATCTGCCATGGCCCCTCGGTGATCTTGTGCGGGTTAAGCTTTCCCTGCTTGTACCGGTGCACTCGAGTCCTTTGACAAGCCTCGCAGGCCTTTATATATTCGGTGACCTGGTTTCCCAGCCTCGGCCACCAATAATTACGCTCCACCGTTTCCTGCGTGCGGTTCTCTCTGGGATGGCCGAGCATGGGCAGGTCGTGATGGAGTCCGATAATCTTATTGCGCAACTCCTGATTCCGGGGTACATATATAAGTCCGTTGTAATATATAATATTGTCCTTCTTTTCCCAGGCTGGTAGCTTTTTCTCGAGCGCCAGCTTAACGCTCTTATCGATCTTCTTCTCCTTTATTATCTCTTCCAAGATCCCTGCCTCTGGCCCTTCCAGCACTATGTCCTGTGCTCGGAAATACTCTGGCTTCAGCAGAACGACATTGTCATTGTCATCTTTCCCTTGGTCGTGATCCGATCTCCGAGATAAGAGATCTGCCTTCTTGTTCAATGCTCCAGGCCGGTGGTGCAACGTGAAATCAAACTCTGCCAGTTCCTGAATCCACCGGGCCTGTCTGCGATTAACCTTCTGAGGCTTCTTGAAATATTCGAGATTTTGATGATCAGTCAAGATCTCGAACGTTTGGCTTGCACCCATCAACAACTCCCTCCACTCGTCCAGTGCGGTCATGATCGCGAGCATCTCTTTGTCATAGATCTCATAGTTCCGCTCAGTCTCATTAAGTCCATGAGACATGAAAGCAACAGGGCGCCATTCGCCCTCCTGCTCCTGTGCGAGCTCCGCTCCTATAGCTCCATCTGATGTGTCTGCCTCGACTCGGAACTTCCTGTGATCTGTGGGAAGCGCCAGTACGGCGTCTTCGGCGATGCCATCCTTGAGCCTTTGGAACGCTCTCTTCTGCTCCTCTCCCCAGCTCCAGCCTTCCTTTCCAGTCAACCTCGTCATTGGCTTCGCTATCTCTGCATATCCTTGGATGAAGCGGCGATAGAAGTTTGTGAAACCCAAGAATGCCTGTGTCTGCTTAAGGTTCTTTGGTTCCGGCCACTCCATCACACCCTTGATCTTCACCGGGTCCATCTTCATTGAGTTATAGGAAATGATAACTCCTAGATACTCGATCTCTGTCTTCTCAAAGTCGCACTTCTCTGGTTTGAGAAAGAGCTTGTTGTCTTGCAGGATTTTAAGTACCCGCTTCGTCAGTGCTCTGTGCTCCTCCAAGTTGTCGGTGAAGATAAGGATATCGTCCAGGTAAACTATGACCTTTCCCTCGTTTATGAGCTCTCGAAGGATGTCGTTCATCATTGTCTGGAACATCGCTGGGGAATTCGTCAGGCCGAAGAACATCACGAGCGGCTCAAACAGCCCTCAGTTCGTCCTGAATGCCGCTTTCCACTCATCTCCCTCCCTGATCCGCACGTTGCTGTACCCCATCTGATGTCTAACTTCGTGAAGTATTTGGCGCCACGGTGCTTATTTACGAGCTCTGAGATTAGCGGAAGTGGATAACAATTTTTAATTGTCATCTCACACTCTTCAGGTTCTCCTCCAGGAACTCGTTCAACTTCCCCTGCTCCGTGACCGAGAGCGGATAGATCTTACAATCTACAGCCTTTGATCCTGGCTTAAGCTCGATTGCGTGATCCCACAGCCTTTTCTCGGGCATGGCGTCGAACGATTCCTTCGCAAACACCTTCACGAACTCGTGGTACTCCTCCGGGACCTTCCCTTCGGTCATGCGCTCCTTCCCACGATTCGCTTCCTCTGCCATCTGCTACGCCTGTGATCCTTGCGCACGCAGATCGATCTGTTCCGCAAAGTCGACCAATAGGATCGACTCGCCGTCTTCCAACTTCTCTTCTTCCGTGGACAATCCAGTCCGGTACTCCGTGCCGTGCATGTTGCATTCAGGTGGACAACGACTGAACACAATCTTTTGGGATCGCCAGTCCACCTCGGGGTTGTGCTTGAACAACCAGTTGTACCCAATCAACACGCGAGCCTTGCCCAGTCCTGTGACCAAAAACCGTTGGCGCTCAACGTGGGGTCCAACCGAAAGCATCAACTCAATGTAGTGAGTGATCTTTCCGCGAGAGTTCTCCATTCTGTCTGCATTGCGGGCAACAATGTGCATGTCAAGCTCGTGGAGCTCGAAGCCTTCTGCCTTGGCATAATCTCGATCGATGCACGTGGTAGTGCAGCCATTATCAAGAAGAGCCTTGACAGCGCGCGTCTTCCCGGTGTCCAACGCAGTCAGTGTAACGGGAACTAGCATCTCGTGATGCCGCCTCTGCTTCTGGATTTCCTTCATCTCCTTGGCAAGCCGATCCTCAGGCTGTACCAGCTTCTGCGCCGCCTGTGTCTTCTTCTGACTCAGCGTCACGCGTGTTTTCTTTTGTTTGGGCGCTTCCTCCCGATCCTGGGATTGAGCCCTCACGGTGTTGCCGTCCTTTTTCGTCTCACTATTTTTTGCACTGGTTTGGGTTCCAGGGGCCTTTTTGAATGCACTCCATCTCTTATTTACTTCGTCCATCTTCCGATTGCGAATATTACATTTCCGATTCTGATTCTCCAAGATACGTATTTTTTGTTTGTTTTCTACACTAGCTACTAGGAAATTGTTTATGCTCTTTCGTAGACTAGTATTTTCTGGGGTATAAATATCATATGCCGGGTCTGTAACTACATTGCTAATATTAATGTCTTTGAGATGTGCATATTTGTTCGTGATAGGGGGCACCGCTTTGGCCGCAAGCGGGGGCCCCTTTAAAAACCCTTCTCGTGAAGGACGGCTGCGAGAGCCTGCAGGTCGTCCTGCGAGTAGTCCTTGGTCTTGATCGACCGGATATTAAACTTCCACTTGGGAGGCTCCGGGCACTCCCGCTTCATGTGGCCCTCCTTGCCACAGCTATAGCATACAAAAGGGCGGGCGGTCTGCCTGGCCCTGTCCACGTCCATCGGGGCAGTCTCCCCCGGCCCGATCTTCTTTGCAAGGTTGGGCGCCAGCCTGAACCCTGGTGATGACTTAGCAGCCGGCGCTTGTGTGCGCACCGGGGCCCAGAACATCTGGCTCTGTTGAGCCTCTCAGAGCTTCTTCCGCTCCATGACTCCGCTGATCGCCGTCAGCCTCTTCTTGAGTCCCGCGTAATTCTCCGGGACTTCTACCCCTCCAGCGTATAGCTGGTTTCGGACGTCCTCGTTCACGAGGTTCTCAAGGGTTTCCACAAGAAAGGTATTGTCTTTGTCGTTCGGGGAGTACCCCGCTTCCTCGGCGTTCAACTCGAACACCTGGATGAAGTTAGCCAGGGGAGTCTTTCCCTGCCGAGTTGTCGTAAGGCGCATGTGCGCCGTCTGCTTGACGTTCTTGTCCTGGAACGTCGCTTCTAGATCCGAGATCAGATCATCGAAGTGGTAGAGGCTGTCAAGCCCCTCACGCAGCATGCGCTTTCGCCAATTACGTGCCCAGTTTGTGGCTGGACACGAGGCACCATCGGTCCGACCCAATAACGAGAGGGTGAACGCGATCTTCTTCTTTTCGGAGTCAAACTCCGAGTCGTACGCCCATAGGTAATTAAGGAGGGCGTCGAGGAAGGTTTCCCACTTGCTCTTATCAGAGCCATCGAAAGTGGGGGGGAGGCGGGCAAGGGTGATCCGAGAGGACCTAGTCTCTCTCGGGGTGGGGTCGAGGCCCATAGCGGGCATGTAAGAGGTGGTGCCCTGGTTCTGGTCTTCATCGGCCATTGGTAATATGAGCGACGGGCGAGGTGGTTGGTAAGGTAGTTGGGCGAGGGCGGCGTAAAGTCGATCAAACGGGGTGAAGGTAGGAAGTTCGGCAGAACGGTATAAGGAGGTCGACGGGGATGAGGTTCCCGACGAAGAAGAGGTGGATGGGGCGCAGAAGGTCACTGTGTTGGTACGAATCCGCACTCAGCGGTTGGTGGAATTGCAACGGTCTCTTGCGACAGAACTACCCCGGGTCTTCTACAACACCCCCGGCGATAGCGAGGCAGTCTTCCCCGAAGGTCCGGCTGGCACTCCTACGACTGCTATGTGGCTTGGGACAGACTCAACGTTTCCCATGGCCTAGCGTCTGTCTGTTCGGTAAACCGAAAACAACTGGTGCTGCACTTGTTTAGACTCGCTGTGGACGAGGTAGAGAATCGGCGAGTGGGGAATAGGGAAAATGGAACTTCAGATACGAGAAGCCAAGTAGAGGGTAAGAAACCAAGTAGTGGATAGAGGGATGGGGGGAAAGGGAAAGGAGGTCGGAGGGTAGGGGCGGTACGAAGGTATGAAGGGTATTCTTTTATTATGTCACGCTCAAGACTCAAGAACACCCAATGGACGCACAATGCGGATTGGAGGTGCTCGGTAAGAGTGAGGCTCGAAGAATGATGGAATAAAAGACTAAGGAATACAAGCGACTAGCTACACTACTTATACTGTTCAACTGTGGCCATGTAACTAGTGCTAATAATATATACAATAGAACGTCCATGTGCTACAAGCACCATAACCATGTGTTCTGAGTAATAAACATACCAGAACCGTGTGTTCTGAGTAATGAACGTCCTGAAGCCATGTGTTCTGAGTAATGACCATGCATACTCCACATGTCCGCAGCATGACACCTGTCAGCTGTCCGATCACCAATCCATCGTGCTTCATCGGCATGTTCCTGTGGGAACCCGATCCCTGGCTGTCCGATCACTGATGACTCAAGTATAGCCTTGGCATTTAAATAGACAAGCGCTTGATTAGGCGCTTAGATAAGGCGTTGTCGCGATTAGATAACGTCTGAATCGTGACAGTCCACGAGCAATCCTGAAGATGTCTGTTGCACCAACTGACGAAGCAGCCAAGGACGAAGGCGGGGAGGATGGGCCTCCCACTGCCACTGAAAGGGCTGCTGCAGCCCAATTGCTATTGGATTGTGAGGGGGATCCAGAGAGATATGAAGGGAGTTGAGGCTGAACAGCATCGTCTTGCTGGGCGCTGGGAGATGGGAAGGAGTAGTCGAATGCAGACATATCAAAGTCAGGAGAACCGTTGAAATGGTGACTATGGGTATACTGATGTTCCCGAAGATAATCAGAAAGCTGCCAGACGGCAACTAACCAACCAAAAACACTACAACCAACACACACACACAATTGAGTTTGGGCCGTCCTGCAGTTTACAGGTAAGATTGAACTTCTCAAATTCGTGTCTCGAAAATGCCAACTCGATAGAAGTCTTATTAGGACTAACATGAGCACAAAATAGTCAAAGATTGACCAGGGATTATCTACTTCAACTGAAGCGATATGGGTTTTATATATTTTATACTTCTAGACACCTCAAAAAGATATCTCAAAGACCTATAAGTCTCTCTAGACTTAGATAGGGTTTCCTGCCGTACTCTGACAGAGACCACACTGGATCTAGACTTGTGATCGCGACCGAACTCACTGGAACAGATGCCAACGACCGGGTACTGCGACTGAACTCACTGGAACAGTGCCAACAGCAGACCTGAGGTAACAACCAAACAGGTGCCTTTCACACAAGTGTCACGACTCTCCACGAACACGGCTTAAGTCCTTTGAAGCTTATATATGCCAACAAGACCACTGAACGATAACAACAAAGATAGTTATATAAACGTATCTCCGCGCTAGGCTCAGACCAGCAGCAACACCGTTACTTTGGTGGGAGATGCAGTACTGAATCGCGGGTTCTGCTAGGCTTTATATACGATACAGGAATTGTAGATAGTAATGAGAAATGAGTCAACATATAAGAGAGATTTGATGTACACGGAACTGCGGAGGTATGCCGCTGGTATTCGTAGTACGAGGCCGAGACTAGTCATCTAAATTTGACCAGCTCGAACCCATACTAGGTATATTGGTTTGTTCCCGAGGCCTGCCGGTCCTAGCACGTATGCTAGCCGGACACGCGCCCCAACTGCTTGCCGCGCGACCACGTAGGTCGCGGCATATTGTCTAGCACTCTATTGGTTGACGCGATACTGCCGTCCGGCCGTATTGACGTGTCTTGCTCATTCCTTCGGTCTAAGCATCTGTCATCGATTCTGATGACTATCTCGTTATGTGTGATTGCCGTCACGACACGTCTTCCCATGATCAACACTCATCGCGATCATTTCCCGATGATCTCCGATGTCTCGGCTTTCTCGGTTTCATGATTCTCACTTGAACTACGTTGTTGCAACTAGACCCTGTCCAGAGTCTAGTATATATATATGACTTTCCATGCCCAATCTGTGGACTTCATGCATGTGTCTCAAGTTTAGGTGTTTTTACCTCCTCAATACAGTGTCTAACTTTACTACAACCGACCCTTTGCAAAGTCAATTCAATACTATGAAGCCCACTGAGTCCCAGACACCGCACGCTAACCCCCAATGGTATAAGGATCAAACTGTATTGTATCTAGAAGACAATAGTCCTCTCACGTCGTGAACACCTAGCCAGCAGCTCGGAGCTCACTCTGACTCTACTTGTATATCACCGGATAGAGGCTCTAGTTGGCAGCTAGAAGTGCAAAAATGCACGATTACACCGGCACGCAGTTACGAGCTGTATCAATGTTACCGCTCATCAAGTTGCCAGCGTTTTTGTTCCACGCTCAGATACCTGCAGATACCTGCTGTGCATTCAAGCCCGATGTCTGTCGCCTCAAGACTCAAGCGCTCAAGCCTCAATACCCAAGACCTTTCTCAAAGTACCTGTGGCCCCCATGTCTGTTCTCAAGCCTCGTTGTGGACCCGTCTGGATCAAACATGCACCTGTATGCTTCTGGATCAAGTAATCGTGCCGGTGTTTTCTGGGACTCCCTGTCGAGCCGTGCAAGCAAGCAAGTTCCCTCAAGCCTGTACCCGTGGGATTCACTTTACCTATCCCATCTGCCCGCAAGACCGGGTAAATCTACAAGCTTTCTATGTCACATCCAAGTCCTATCTCCGCATACTCCCTTCACACGAAATTTGTGTCATCGTCTCCCGGCTAGGTTCGTGCAGTGACCACTATCAATTCGCGAGACAACATCTTCTGGTTTCGATGACTTGCACTTCTTTCTTGCCCTTGTTTCCTCTCGGATAGCATTTCAGATAGCATTTATGTGTTTTTTGTGTTCCATACCAATAATGAGATCTGTTTTTACCCCTACTTTTTAATGGATGAAGCGACCTGAAATGGCCTTAAAGTGGCTTATATTGCCCATTGCCTTGATCCATCTCGAACAGCCTGATGAAGGTTCATCACGCTGGGGTCCCTTACGTAGAACTTAGATGCTTCATAAGGCTTGTTGAAAAGTTCATCACGCTGATAAGCATGATGAGCATTTTGACCTTTATAAGACTTGATATTGCATTATATGTTTCTCCCGGTTTTTCTGATGGTAGTCCTCTGGAATGTCGCCTTGCATAGTGACAACATGGAGGAGAGCGAAGAACATCTCTTCTTGCTCCTGCGTCTTGAAGGGACTCTGGTGTCTGGCAACCTTGATTGGTGCATGCCGAATATTCTCTGCCTGATTGTCTCCGATTCTGTTTTTGAGCTTGGCATCATCGTCCGATTCCTCATCCGAATCATTGGTTGCATGTCCTGCCCCGGTCTGGGCCCTCCTCCGCATTCTGGACAGGCCAGCCGTTCTGATTGATAGCATCCGGATGAATACCATCTAACAGGTCAGCTTTATAAACACCTTCAGAGGTCTGCGCGAGAAATCGCATGTCCTAATATGAATCTATATCAGATCTGTTTGGCATTCTAAATCAGATCTGCGTACCGCTGAAACAGTGGCTATGGGTACACTGATGTTTGCGAAGATAATCAGAAAGCTGCTAGACGGCAACTAACCAACTAAAAACACTACAACCAACACACACACACAATTGAGTTCGGGTCGTCCTGCAGTTTACAGGTAAGATTGAACTTCTCAGGTTCGTGTCTCGAAAATACCAACTCGATAGAAGTCTTATTAGGACTAATATGAGCACAAAATAGTCAAAGATTGACCAGGGATTATCTACTTCTACTGAAGCGATATGGGTTTTATATATTTTCTACTTTGAGACACCACAAAGGCAATCTCAAAGACTTATAAGTCTCTCTAGACTTAGATAGGATTTGCTTCTAGGCACCACAAAGGAGCTATCGAAGACCTATAAGTCTCTCTAAACTTAGATATGATTTCCTGCCGCACTCTGACGGAGACCACACTGGATCTAGACTTGTGATCGCGACCGAACTCACTGGAACAGATGCCAACGACCGGGTACTGCGACTGAACTCACTGGAACAGTGCCAACAGCAGACCTGAGATAACAATCAACAGGTGCCTTTCTCTAAGTGCATGACTCTCCATGAACACTAGCTTAAGTCCTTTAAAGCTTATATATGCCAACAAGACCACTTTATTATTGAACTATAAGTTCGACTCAGCCCAGTACCTTCCTGCAGCCATCTGGGCATACAGTAGGGCAAGGGAGAGTGTCTATCTCCGGGTTTTTACAGGCCTTTTATACTGAACAGAGAGAATAAGTATGTAATGATATATATGTAATTGAGTGGGGATGATTCATGATTCTGGAAGAGTTCCGAGGCTAGCCAGGCTGATTTGTCGTCCTGTGCCGAGAATAGTCATCAATTATGACCGATTTGGGGTTTCTAGCCTGCCACACGTCCCTATGCCGAGAATAGTCATCAATAATGACCAATTTGGCCGATTTTCGGGTCTAGCTGCCATTGCCAGGGGAGACGTGGCCTGCTCGGCCTGATTATGACTCCAACATCATTCTAAAAGTATCCCACATCCTACTGGATGCAACAAGGTTGTTCCAAGACCCCAGAATCTTGTCTAGAAGGTCTAGATTGCAGTCTAGACTTCGGACTATCAGATCTCGGGTTTTCGGACTACTCTAGTGATCTGCAGACCACATCTAGCACGTCTATAGGCCCACAATAAGCTTGGCTTGCAAGTATATATACTGCAATCCAGTTCAAGCAATCTCGGACTTGAGCAAATACCATTTCTAGAAAGCCATCCAGCTTCTAGAAGGTTCGTCTCGACGAGATATAGTTGCTAGCACAGCTATCCAGCTTGTACCATGTCCGACTTGACAATATATCATTGCTAGCACAGCTATTTAGCCATGCCAGTTCGTCTCGACAATATATAATCCCTAGGACTGTTCACATCTGATCTATTGGTCCAAAAACACAATGTATTGGAGGTCTGGGCTTTATGTGTTTATCTCCTTGGTATATAGTGTCTAGCTTTTAGTACAACCAACCCTTTGCGAAGTCAATTCAATACTATGAGTCCCACTGAATCCCAAACACCGTATGCTGAACCCCAATGGTATAAGATTCAAACCATATTGTGCCTAGAAGACAATAGTCCTCTCGCGTCATGAACACCTAGCCAGCAGCTCGGAGCTTACTCTGACTCTAATTGTTATATCACCGGATAGAGGCTCTAGTTTGCGACTAGAAGTGCCAAAATGCAAGATTACACCGGAACACAGTTTCGGACCGTATCACCGCGGGACTCTGATCGTTCGTGGTGCGACCAGAGATCGGATGGAGGTTCCACTCTTGTTGGAACTCCTTACATCCAATGTTGATCGCATCGAGAAATAGATGGTGAAGGAGCCACAGATGGCTTGGATTCTTGCGATCCAGCTGGTGCAACCGCCGAGCTGAGTAAAGAAAGCTCTCCAACGCCGAGCAAACTGTGTCCCGACTTCTACCCACAATCGCTCAATGCAGGTATTCCTTGTGGACCTACAGGTAATGTTAGGTCCACGGACGACAAGAAACAGATGGAGGACTTACGAGCTCCACATGAACGAGGCGCAACCAGGCCCCTTATGCATGATCATCCAAATTGAGACTTTGGTATTCTCCCCTCCTCGATCACCTCTCACGTGGGACGGGGTACCGTATTCTTGAATAGCCTGCATGAAAACTTCTAAGACAGTCTGTGCTCTGTTGTTCATGCTCGCTTTCAGCCCTACAACCTGGATATGAATTTGAGATGTATATTCAAATGAACTCAAAAGGCGGCTGACCATTCAACAGAATCCATCAATGAAGCCGTGTATTACAATACCCCACCAAATTAGCTTGTGCTGTCCATCGCAGTACCACAAGTAGTTGGGCCGTGGTACCATGTACCGTCAACGTTTTATTGCAAGACGTGTCCGAAGGGCCTGCCCTAAGCCATCTATGCGCCTCAATGATTTCCGCACCTGCTCTTTCTGTACCCGCACCCCATGCTTACGCAGGTTTCCCCTCAGATACTGTAATCCCGACATTGGCTTCTTTTCCTTGAATCGTTGTGTCAATGTATCCAGTTCTTCTTCTGTCAAATTGTCCAATTTTGCTGTAGTGTTAATTCCTAGTTCTCGCAGATGCTTTCACAAGGTATGTCGATGTACACCAAGGACAGTAGCCAGTGTTGAATTCTTGATATTGTGACCTGAAGCAGTAGCCTCTGCCAGATATGCTGCATCAATATCTTTGCGTGGACGCCCAGGCTTCCTGGACCGGGTCTCTGAGACCGGGTTCAAGAGCTCTATTTCATCGCGTTCTCTGGAAACATGTCAACATGGAAGCCAAAATGAGAAAGGCAATGAACTTACATCCCTTGCGCTGCTAACGCCAAAACCTGCAGCTCGAATACAAGAGGGCCAAAAATATAGGCACAACCTTCAATCCAGTCTCGAGGTCGTCCATCCACTCCATACGATCCAGGATAGGGATCATGTTGTCCACAATGTTGGACAACACTAGCTTGTATCACACCGGGTCCCCACCTTCTTGGTGAAGTACTCCAAGTGCATGGGTGTACACTGCATTCAAGACTTCATAAGTGGTGTGGACATTGGCGGACCAAGGCTCTACATTGTCTGGCAGTGCAGGAAAGGATTGAGGGAGGGGCTCTGCAACCATTTTGGTTGGTACCACTTGACATCTATTTTTTCCAAGTCTGGACTCTGACATCAGGTGATTTAGAAAAAAAGATTGTCGCTCCTACCTCTTTCTCTCATTGCCATGGCTGAGGCTGGAACGCCTTTGGCTCAAGCTAGACGGCACCCCACACTGTACTGGGATGATGGCTCCATAACTTTGAAAACGGTACACATCTAAAAATTGAGCCAGATCTTCTATGTCACTGATTCAGATTATTATTCTCATATAGACCTGCGGCATGCTATACAATGTGTACCGCCGTCCACTGGCTATGAAGAGTGAATTCTTCGCAGGCCTCTTTGACATTTCTGGCCAAGGAGTTCCCACGGCAGCAGGTCTGCAAGATATGAAAGACACATGGCCTCAATGGCATGACAGATGAGACGGCGGTCCCTCTCCCCAACCACATCCATTCTGCCGATCTGGATTACCTTTTCCATTTCACTGGTTGAACATTTCACATTTTTGAGTGAAAAAATTGATAAAAAATGTCGTTCAATTTATAGCCATTTTTCACTGAAAAAAAAAGTGAAAAATTTAAAACATTTTCACCACTTTTTTGACTTAAAATCAAAGTGAAAAATGTGAAACAAATTTTGTGATGTTGTTAAGATGTTTCTTTTGCATTTTTTGACTGAACTCAAGGTGAAAATGAAGGTAAAAAAACCAAAAGTTTTTTCATCTGGTGTACTTGTGTCCATGCCACCCACCGTTCCCTCATGGATTTAAAATCCAACCTGAAAATCAAGCAAAATGGCTGTTTTAATCAGTATTTGACCCACGGTGAGTCGAATCCCAGGCGGATTTTGGGTCCCAACAGCGTTTTAGGTGGATTTCAGGTCCATGCATCCATTTCTGGTGTACTTGGGTCCATGCCACCCACCGTTCCCTTATGGATTTAAAATCCAACCTGAAAATCAAGCAAAGTGGCTGTTTTAATCATTATTTGACCTGCAGTGAGTCCAATCCCAGGCGGATTTTGGGTCCCAACAGCATTTTAGGTGCATTTCAGGTCCCTGCATCCATTTCTGGTGTGCTTGGGCCCATGTCGTCTGCTGTTGCACCGTTCCCTCATGGATTTAAAATCCGACCTGAAAATCAAGCAAAATGGCTGTTTTAATCATTATTTGAGCCGTGGTGAGTCCAATCCCAGGCGTATTTAAATGCGAAAGAAACATCTTTACAACATCACAAACTTTATTTCACATTTTTCACTTTGATTTCAACTCGAAAAAGTAGTGAAAAATGTTTTAAATTTTTCACTTCTTTTTTCGGTGAAAAAATGCCAATAAATTGAATAACATTTTCATCAATTTTTTCACTCAAAAATTTGAAATGTTAAGCCATTGTTATTTCGCATTTTTCACCTTGAGTTTCAGTCAAAAATGTGAAACAAACATCTTAACAATATAACCAACTTTATTTCACATTTTTCACTTTGATTTCTTGTGAAAAAATTGGTGAAAAAACTTTTGGTTTTTTTACCTTCATTTTCACCTTGAGTTCAGTCAAAAAATGCAAAAGAAACATCTTACAGTAACAACATCACAAACTTTGTTTCACATTTTTCACCTTGAGTTCAGCCAAAAAGTGTGCAAGAAACATCTTACCAACATTACCAACTTTGTTTCACATTTTTCACTTTGATTTCTTGTCCAAAAATTGGTGAAATTGTTTTTGAACTTCATTTTCTCCTTGAGTTCAGTCAAAAAAATGCGAAAGAAACATCTTTACAACATCACAAACTTTATTTCACATTTTTCACTTTGATTTCAACTCGAAAAAGTAGTGAAAAATGTTTTAAATTTTTCACTTCTTTTTTCGGTGAAAAAATGCCAATAAATTGAATAACATTTTCATCAACTTTTTCACTCAAAAATTTGAAATGTTAAACCATTGTTATTTCGCATTTTTCGAGTTTCAGTCAAAAATGTGAAACAAACATCTTAACAATATAACCAACTTTGTTTCACATTTTTCACTTTGATTTCTTGTGAAAAAATTGGTGAAAAAACTTTTGGTTTTTTTACCTTCATTTTCACCTTGAGTTCAGTCAAAAAATGCAAAAGAAACATCTTAACAACATCACAAAATTTGTTTCACATTTTTCACTTTGATTTTACAGCCATTGGCAGTACCGATATGGCGGTCAGAACATTGTTTTATTATTTCTCACACAACTTTCCAATTTTCTCACACAACATCGAGTATTTTAACACAATTGCTCGTTCTCACACATACCTCGTCAGATTCTCACACACAACTTTGGGGGAAAAATCTTCCATTGCTCTTCTGGGCCTCAGGGAGGACTGTAAGAGTTGCCTATCAACAATTGAAGGGCTCCTTCAACCATTCAAGCAGGTTCAATGCCCCTTTCAACAGACCAGCATCTTGCGATCAATGGCTGTGTTCATCCGGCCCGCCCGACTTTGCTTTGGGCGCATCATTTGATGGCGGCAGGATGTGCCACGACGTCGAATATCTTCAAAAACTTCACATTATGTATCAATCCCTTTCTCAATAAAATATGCCACTTGGAAGCCTACTTTCTCCCATACCCATGGGTTCTTGCGGTAAAAGTGGAATAATGTAGACCAGTGTTGGGACATCCTGCCTGTGCCTGGGAGCAGGTTAGGATGGCCAGAACTACATGTACATCACTCACACCTTGAACATACTGAATTGTTTTTACTGCCAGTCTGTAAATGCATGCACAACAGAGGAAATGGACCATGCCCGAGATCCCCGAGGTGTAAACATGCTGCATACTCAAGACTGCAAATGAAATTGAAGTCAGAAATCAAAATAAAGGTACAGTACAATTGTATAAAGGCCTAAAATGCCTGAAGGCAGGAACAAAGCAATTTGGGCAGCCCAAATAAAAATAAATGAGGAGCAGGACTCCCGCGGAAGACACCAGAGCCTAATCATCCACCTCGGCAGAACCGTAGGAACAAACCAGAAGTTTGAAGCAAACATTTACGGGCTCACAAGACACAGGGGGAAACAGGAAGGGGAAAAAAGTCAAAAGTTGTGTGAAAAAAGTCAATGTTGTGTGAGAAATAATAAAACAATGTTCTGACCGCCATAGTACCGAGGGCGCGGTTGAAAAAATTACCGGTTTGGGATGTTTTCAAAGAATTACCTGTAACTCAGTCAGTTCTTCATGGATTTGGATGAAACCATGCTAGATAATTCGGGCTAATTCATACGGAATTAGTCATAGGGAGAAACCTGTGAAAATATTACATATTGGATGATGTAGGATTTTAGGCCACTTTCGAGATAAATGCCATCTAGCGAGGTCCAGGCATGTGCAAACAACATGGTGTTTTGCAACAGACGGCCTACATAGACTTAGAAACATGTCATAGAGTCAGAACTTTGAATAATTCAGTCTGTGATGCTTGCAGTCCGGTCGGGATATCAGACAACCCAGCAGGATCTGAAACATTGCAGAGATTCAATCAAACACGAGATTTTATGTACTTTTGGCTCTCTTACATGTTTTAGAATGTTAACAAGTCCTCCCTAGCCAAAATTCAGACCAGTAGGAAATTAATTGGGCATGCCAGATCAGATTCATCCCCAAAAAGCCTCAAAAAGCCAGATCATCCAATATGAGACATTTTTACAAGATCCTTTCTATCACTAATTCCGTATGAATTAGCCCGAATTATCTAGCATGGTTTCATCCAAATCCATGAAGAACTGACCGAGTTACAAGTAATTCTTTGAAAACATCCCAAACCAGTAATTTTTCCAACTGCGCCCTCGGTACTGCCAATGGCTGTAAGTCAAAAAAGTGGTGAAAATGTTTTAAATTTTTCACTTCTTTTTTCGGTGAAAGATGGCTATAAATTGAACAACATTTTTATCAATTTTTTCACTCAAAAATGTGAAATGTTCAACCAGTGTTTTATATTCACTCTGACGAGGTGAGTCTTTCGGTTTTGTCATCAAGCAAGTGGATTTCTGAATTCGCTGTTGGGTCATCAGCTGGTCTGCCCAAAGACCCTCTCTCAAACGACTGGTGGCTATCCTCCAACTCAGCCACTTTTTTGATATCAACTCCGGAACGCAATATGCCACTCGCACTGGGGGCAAAAGCCAACTCATGTGGAATCCAGATGAGTTTCACTCATGTGGTCCAGAGGTAATAATGCACCCAGGAATCCGGACCTGCCCTTTGTCCCTCCTTTGTCTGGTAAAGAACCATTGTCAAAATGTCACACATCTTTTGTTTGGTAAATCATTACCTCTGGACCACATGAGTGAAACTCATCTGGAGTCCACATGAGTTGGCTTTTGCCCCCAGTGTCACCACCTGTTTGACCATTCTTTGCTCACTGCATCTATGCGCCTGTATCTTGCTCTCACCTACTACATCGATGAGTGGGTCACAATAGTGTTTAAAGATCTCACGAAGAAATCAATCCTTGACATCACCGAGAATGATGAGCAATTGCTGGGACGGTCCACATACTGCCTGCTTGTCAGAACACATGCCGAGGTTGACCAGCACCGCACCGGTCTCACCTTTCGTACCCCACTGGTACTTCATATTAGCTATTGTAGTGGGATCTACCAACAACACCGCTGTGTCCAGTCGTGGGAGGAAGCCTGGTTTGGGAAGGCGGGAACACCGGGCATGGTCGCCGCCTTGCTGGACCAGTGTATTCAAGGTGTGGCCTTGTACAAGGTTTTGCACCAGTACCAAGTGCCTGGGATGTGTGATGTTTGTCAGCTGTTGACATTGACGAGCCTCCAGGATACCGCAGAAAAAATCAGTTCTATCAAGAGGGAGGATGTGATAATTGATGATGCAGTCAAGAAATTGAAGAAATCAATGTAGCACTCTACTTTAGTTCAAACAGAATATACACTGCATTTTAATACAGATAATTACTGAATACTGGAATGACATTGCTGACTTCAGCAGATGGTCAAGATTATATGGTGTATAGGGTACATGCCCTCCCAACGTACATTAGGAATACATATCTAGTCTGGGGGCCACAAGCTGCTGCAGCATCTGTTCGTACCCCGACACAAAGCACAGCATTGCCTGGATGTGGCCAAGCGGCAGCACCCCGAGGTTCGTGAGCATCCCCTCAATGAACCGTGCTACATTATCAATCAACCGATGGAACTAAACGAAGCACTTTCAATTATGGCAGGGCTGGGTATGGTGGGTCAGTGATGGTGCAAGGAGGTGTGGCGGGGGGCGGGTAATCTGTTCACGAGGCCGACGCAGCCTCGCTCAAGTAACCAGAATGTGTTCTCCTGGTCCTCCTCAGTGCGGTCAACAGCACCCACACCCGCAATGAGCTAACACATCATCCACACGTCTGCAACACATTTAGTTAGTCAGGGTCAATGGGATACTTATCTCAATGGACACCTGCCTCGAACACCGCCTCAGCGGGCGTCTTCATCAATCAGCATCATGATGTCGCTCGACTCGAGTGAGGGCCAGAAGTGGCGCCGGAAGTGTCTGTACCGGCACAGGAAGAAGTCAAAACACTGGTATTGAATTGAGAAAAAAGAACCTGGGAGCACAGAACAGCTAGACATAGGTCTAGGGTGCTATGCACCAAGTTTGACGTCGTGTCGAGCCAATAAGGGGGCGTACATCTGGTGTTCATGTTCGTCTCGGTGGCTTGCGGTGGACGAGAAGGGTGATGATGTGGCACCCAGTGGCTCGGCCCAATAATCTGCTTGTTGGTGCTGGCGTGGAGGCATGCAATTGGATCACATAAAGGAGCGGTGGTGCTGAGCGGACAGCGTGGAATGTGACAAGCTGGTATTTGGGCGATGAGACTTTGCACTGTGGTCAAGGACAGGGCAGTACTACCTATGGCTGGCGCACCACCTGCAGGCAGGAACTCTCCGATACTCGTCGGAGTAAGGGCCCGGGAAATCTTGTTTTGAGTGTGGGTACTTATATAAAGGCGCATCCCGTGTGAATTCAACAAAGGACCGACGTGTATCGTGTGAATTCAACAAAGGAAGGATGTGGGTTAGATACTAGAGGGAGTGCGACAAAGTTTATTCATATCTCACTGCGTTTTCTGCAAAAAATCTTTGGGGTGGATACCCTGGGATACCCTGAGTATCCATTGATATCAACCCATATCCGACGCTGTCCACCAATATCCGAATATATCCGACTTTAGATATCACATACAATGGATACCTCAGCTATCCCGAGCTATCCACTACATATCTACCAGCATATCACCACTGTCGACACCTCAAATATCGCCCATGGTATTCAAACACAGGATATCACAGATATCCACTCAAATGCACCCAGAACATAGAACATATCAACAGTGGATAGTTGCTGGATTCTGTGAGCACCGCTTTAAAAGACAACTGGAAAAATGCTAAGTCTGTTTCAGACTCAAATGCCTGCCATACTCTCACCTTTCCAATCATACGCACCAGATGAACTTGGCGGTGAAACATAGATAAGTGCAAAAACGGCCCGAGAATATTCTCTGGCTCTCCGCACCGCTGCAGCCGATCCCCTCTATCCGACAGTTGTGTTTTCTATTTTACCCCCGAAGTGTGGAGGAACAAATGGGCGACCCTTTATTTCATAATAAGCATTATCTATCTTCAGGTGATGAATAGGTCCAGCAATGGGTGGGCAGGGCATCAGGGAAATGCTGATGGCTGGAGTAGGGATGGTAAGAGTGACGGCGGGAGTGATGGCGGGAGAGTGATGGCGCAACATGTATCTAACTATCTAATCAAGATGATTATCTCCGAATTCTCGATTATCAATACGGATAAGAGCGGATGTACTGGCGGATTGATACGAGATACTGAAGATATCCACCAGCGGATAGAAGTGGAAAGAGGTACTATGCACTGTGTATCCACTGGTCAATAGTTGGGGTATATACCACATGGATATGTGGTGATATTTAGCAATCCCCTGGGTAGATACTGGGTTGAAAGAGGTACTGTCTACCCTGATTTCCACTAGGTGATACCCCAGGTAACCCCCTGGGTGGATACTTGATGATATCGTGATATCCATAGGGGTATCCACCGTGAGGATTTTTTGCAGAAAATGCAGTGTCTATTTGCTGTGCTAAATGTTGCTCCTGTTTGTTCTGCCACGCATCCTCTTCGTCCACACCACCACCAACAATGTCAAGCAACAGCAACGCTGTAGCAATATAGCATGAGCTGCCCTTACAGACCCCTTGCCACATCCCACCACGCTATTATAACACTTCACTTTGCCACCCCGTCACTCTGCATAGCGATTTCATGGAAGGTGTGCCATCCAGGGAACAGGTTCTGGGTTTCCATGGGGCAGAGGGGTGCTCCTTTTGAAGGTAAGTTACATTTCAGTCTATCTCTCAGTGCCATTGAATTTGTTCCGAGTCTTCCCTTCAGGAAATAATGTAGGGTGGCTTTTACGCATGTCACGTAGTGTATTCTACGTTAATAGACCATTCCTCTCTGTGCGCACGAAATTGAAACCATGCGTGCGAAATCCACAGATTGTGTGTGCGTGAATTCCGAGACTGTGTGCGCATAAATGTCAAACTGCGTGCGCGAATTTCAAGACTGTGTGCGTGATTTTTTTTGGCTTGTGCGTACTAGCAATTGTATGCATGAAATAATAAATGTACACTCTGAACGTCATATCACGTGACCGCAGTGGGGTTGATTCAGCGCTTACTCGGCGCTCAATGTATCTGTGAATACATTCACGGACTTGTACATCATTCCCATTATCTTTCCCTTTGGCTGTTTATCCAGTAGCTGTTGTTTTCCCAGTACTTAAAGGTTGTTTTACCACAAATGCTCCTACCCAGCAAAGGTTGTTGGATGTCACAGTAAATATGTTTGCCCAGTAGTGATGTATTTGGCTTGGCTTGGCTTGCAAGCCGGGGCTTTGGCTTACAAGCCACTGGCTTTGGCCGGACCACAGTCAAGCCCAGCTTCATGAGAATTTTTTTTTTCTGCCGGTAAGGGACATCCAGGAGGCGCAGAAGCACTGACACTTGGGTTGCATTTAAGAATTCAACAGATTGAACACCTAGTTATTCACTTAGGCCCCGATCGGGTGCTCTGCCTAGCGAGGCAGACCCTGCCAAAACATAGGCGGACGCCTAGGCTCCGCTCCGCTCCGTCTTGAGCGTGATTCGGCCATGTCACTGTGAAACTGGAGTAGCCTATCTCCAGTTCTGCCGGTCCACACCGGAACAGGTCTTAACATCCCGTACAAGGTCTTAACATCGCCTACGAGGTCTCAAGTTCTGGCGCGTGTGCGGGGCCCCTCCGCAGGTGCCCTGTTGGCTGTCCTCTACCCTTTCGGAACTTACGTTCTATCCATCACTCAAGTTGCGCAGAGCTTAAGTCCCGCATGGATCTCAAGTGCCGCATGGATCTGAAGTCGCACTTTCTAGTCACCTAGTTAATTATTCACGTATGGACTGGTACTTAATTACAATGTTGTACAATCATGTACTTACTTTCGCACCCACGTTCTTGTGCAATCTTGAGCTGCTGTTTCTTTTTTTCTTTTTTTTAAAAGGCGGGCTAACTAGGCTTGAGAATGGACGAGCAACTGTCCGATGGTATTACCTCAAAGTTGTAGGGGAGCAAGGCAACCAAATAAAAATACATACACAATTTTTTTTAAAAAACGGAATGAGCTCGGGATTTTCGAAGGAAGGAGAGTACATTACCCAAAAGGCCGGTCGGCCTCAAGCTCCTGCATTTCCTTTGGATTACATTGGGGTGACTTGTTTTTGTCGTCATCTTCGACATCGCTGCAAGATTTGAACGACGGTTGCGAGTTGGATTTGCCTGCGAGATCAAAGATGCCTGATTGGGAAGGGTAACAAGTAAGTACAAATACCTTTCTTTCTCCTTCTTTCTCTCTGGTCCACCAGCGAGCTCCCCTGGAGCTCCGCTGCCAATACACGCACGAGCGCCACGGCCGCGCCCCCAGACGCCGTCCTAGAACCAGAAAGCACGAGCGCGCGGCAGCCCCCGACCCGTACCCTCCCGCAAAAAGCCGCCGGCGCCGCCACAACACCACGAAAGACAAGCCGGCGCCACTCTTGTCCTGCGCACCGCTACCCGCGCCCTCGTACTCGAGCAAGCACCTCTCCTTCCCCACGTCGCTCGACGTCCATGGGTGCGCCCGTGCCCAGCTACGGCGGCGGGCGGTACATTGGCTCGGACGTGGGCTCACTGGACCATTACGCTGGTGCGCTGGGGTACGACGCGTTCGCAGGCGTCGCGGCCAACAAACCGCTCGAACACGACGGGCCTGCGCTGATCGACCCCGCTCTCCGCCCGCATTTGCAGATACACGCGCTGTATCCCTTCCACCCGCACCTCGAGAGCTCCCACATCCTCCGACGGCGTCTCGGCAATGACACGAGTGGGAGCAGTGCGAGCGCGAGCAGGTCGAGCTTTGAGCCTGCTGGGTGGGTTTCTTTTTTTTGTCTCTGAGCCGGGGAATGTCAGGGAGGCGAGACTGCAGCGGGGATGTGCACCTTCTTCGGGGAAGTGCGTTATCCGGGACGAGGCTGGTGACGAGGGGGAGCCCCGCGCTGTCTCCGTGCTTGCACGCCCTCGGAGCGTACACAAGGATACGTGTGCGCGCGCCTGGGGAATGCGTTATTGGGCGCTCGCTCGTGGTGTATTCGCCTCACGTCTACCCCGCCCAGTCGGGGGAGTCTTCTCTGAACGGCGGGTACGGCACGCATACGTGCCCGCCGAGCGCCATGCCCATGTCTGCCCACTCGCCCGCGTATATTGAGGGGGGGGAGTGGTGTTGCGCCCAAGTTCGCAGTCTCCACGCAGTCGCAGCACCTCGACGTGCTCGGACCCGGACACCCGACGCAGAACGCGTGGGGGACGCCGCCGCGCGGTCGCTGTGTGCAAGAGTACGCGAACGTGCAGTACGAGACGCTGTTGTCCTACGGCGGGGGCGGGGGTGGGGGATTCGACACGCAACATACGCCGACGAGCGCTGCGGGAGTGGGTCGTGCCGCCGGGGAGGGGTCGGTGCTGACGGTGGTCATTCTGACGCGGGTCAGGAGTGGGAGCGGGAGCAAGGGAGGGAGCGCGGTGACGGGGGAAGCGCGGGCGATGAGAGCGAGCTGGGGAGCGCGGTAGATCGGGATGGAGATGAGAGTGCCGCCTCGTCGCCGCTCAGCCCGCTTTCCGATCGAAAAGGCAATTCAGAAAGTAATCAGTAACAAGCGGAATGCGCTTAAGGCAAAAGCAAAACAGGCAGCGCCAGCGCAACGCCAGGAGGACCATCAAGAGTCCTTTCGCGAGGCCCCTGCACTGGCCAAGCTCGTCGGCATCACGGCGTATTCCGGTCGGGACAAATTCCGCGACGATCGCCACGACGAGATTCACGAGTACTCGAAATCTTTACCGGGGCCGACGAATGCGGGTGGCAAGTTTCGCAAGGCCGAGGCTCTTCTGTGGGCCAAAGAGGATGCAGCTGTCTGGGATGCCGAAGCGGCAGTTCAGGACGGCGTCGACTGGGTCGAGTAAGTCGTCTTTGCTCAAATAGATCTCTAGTTGCTAACGGTTCCTTAGACGGCAAAAGCTGGTGACCACCGGCTTTGAGCAGATGGTTGACAATCTCCACGCCAGCCGTAGATTCCGCCCTTTCGTGGCGACGATGGTCATGGCTTGGCTCAACGAAGATGGAAAGGTTATCTTTGAGTGGCAAGTCACTTTCACCTCCAATGTTTGATGTGCCACTTATGATTGGAGCAGGACAGAGGCCGTTCCCGATGACATTGTGGTCCCCGAAACGTTCAAGAAGCTCAATGAGCCACTTGTGAAAAAGACACTCGATGCGATGTATGTGTGGGCTGAAGAACCACTGAAAGGTGAGATTAGAAATGGACGTGATGAATCCGATCTGATGTGTCCATAGAATATCCTTCTACCCACGAAGCTCCAACACGACGTGTTTCACCGGTGTTTCCCCTCTCCATGGAGGACCTGGACGACCGATCGCACAAGGCTATCGTGCAGACCTTGACAGACTACTTGGTAGCTTCTTTCGGTACGTCCCTTTCCTTGCGAGATTACATCAAGAGTAACGGCTGCCGCAGATGCTGCGTTTGACAGCAGAGAAATACCTTGGGAAGACATCGCGACAGAGCCTGAGCATTACTACGACGTAACTCGCTTCGAATTCAACTTCCCTCTTGCGGAAGTCGCCGACCTGTCGCATGCCCAAGTGTATGAGCTGGCTGCGGTCCTGGCGGCGGGCGCGGGGACGGGCACCTCGGGTTTTTTCCATGCACCGACGCCATCTTCGCATGCAGGGTCTCCGACGCGGCCTCATTCGCCGCCCTCTGACACTCCCCCTCCTTGCACTCCCCGTTCTCCTCGTCCTCACACTCCCACTGGGCCGGGCACTCCTCGTCCGGAGGCGTATCTCGAGCGAGAGGCCGAGGCGGCACGTCTCAAGCGTGAGGCGGAGGAAATGGCGCGTCTCAAGCGCGAGGCAGAGGAAGCAGCGCATCTCAAGCGGGAGGTGGAGGAAGCGGCGCGTCTCAAGTGCGAGGCGGAGGAAGCAGCGCGTCTCAAGCGCGAGGCGGAGGAAGCGGCGCGTCTCAAGCGTGAGGCGGAGGAAGCGGCATGTCTGAAGCGGGAGGCAGATGAAGCGGCGCGTCTCAAACGCGAGGCAGAGGAGGCGGCGCGTCTCAAGCGGGAGGCGGAGGAGCAAACCCGTCTTTCCGAGGAGGGGGGGCAGCCAGGGTTGAAGCGGGGTGGTGGCAGAAAGCGCAAGGCAGAAGAGGAGCTTCCCCAAGAGGATGGCAGCGCGCCGCGGCGGACTGGGAGAACACGGCAAACGGTCGAGGTAAAGTTTCATTCACTCATGTTATTGCGTCGTCTAATTGGTACGCATAGGAGGCCAGACTGGAACGCGAGAAGAAAATCACGGCTACTGTTGGCAAGAAGATCAAACCCAGGTGAGTGTTAACGTCTGTATAGAGGGTAGCGGTGCTAATAAATGTCAGCTACGAGTACGTTGTGAAGAGTCCGGCGAAATCTACATCCAAAGCGGGAACGAGGTACGATTCTATTTATTTTCTCCTAGACGGGATGAAACTCAAGATCTCTCAGAACTTGAGTCATGCCGCAACTTCAGTCCCTGGACAGAACTTCAATTTCCGTGGAACTCGAGTCCGTGGGCAGAAGTTAAGAAGTGAAGGTAGGACTTAAATTGGAGGAGAACTCGAGCTTTGGGGAGAACTAGAGTCCGAGACTGAAGTGTTAACTACTCTGCAATCAATCTGTATTAAGTTATCTGACATCTAAAGTTGGCGGGACCAACATCTTAAGTTCCGAGGAGGGTAAGGGGAATGGGTATATGATTGTGGTCCTTCGGCATACTAACAGGTCTTGAGACCTTGTACGGGATCTCAAGACCTGTTCCGGTGTGGACCGGCAGAACTTGAGAAAAGCTCCTGAAGTATCTGTGTCACTTGGGCCTGGATCCATCATTTTCCTACGGTCCTTCACGACCATCAACCATCGATCAACCACCGTTCCTCATTGTCTCCCGCTCATTCCCACCTCGACCCGCCACCGCCCGCCATAATTTGAAGACCCAGTAACGGTGAATCCACGAACTTCCTCATGTCCGATCCGCACGTTATTGAAAGTAATGTAACTCATGAATAATATCCACAGAAAAGCGCCTCCACTTGGGGCACTTTCGGAACCTAGGGCAACTCATCGGCGTCGGGTGCGATGAGCAGACATTCTTTTGTGTGGGCAACCAACGTAGTGAAACTGTGGCATCAACGATCGGAAGAGCCTCGGAACAAGGTGACTGATGTGACGGACTTGAGCAGAAGGCGTCTGCCTTCGCTAGGCAGAGCACCCGATCGGGGCCTTAGGGCGGTAGGCTTTCCAAATGACACTGAACATCTGTCAATCACGAAAATCAGGGAATTCTGATGTCCACGAGCTCGACCATATGTTGGTTTAAAACCAGTCTGTGGGTTCTGGGTGAGTTACAATTTCCTTGCTGGATTTGAAGGACAACCAAATGAATTAACTCTGTGATCTGTGAAATTTTTGACACCCTCCCAAGCAGTCTTTTGGTTCCCAGTGAAAGCCACGGCTTAGGCCCTTGGCTTTGGCTTGCTGGACTGTAAGCCAAAAGCCAAAGCCAACCTCAAGCCACGATTTTGGCTTGGCTTGGCTTGACAAAGCCTGGCTTTGGCTTCTTGGCTTTTTGGCTTCAAGCCAAGCCAAACACATCACTATTGCCCAGTTAAGGTTTTCTCCCAGTAAGTAAAGGTTGTGGTACAATAAACCTTGCGCCTTGTCACATGTCCGAGATGCCCGTGGCTGGGCGCTTATTGGGCGCTCGGTGCTGGCGGTGAGAGCGGAACCTTCGGAAATGAGCGTGAGTATGGAAGATCAATGGAAACTTCTGTATGTCCCCCATTTTATTATATTATACATAGACTAGTTGCTACCCGTGAATAGATTCACGGGCTGATATCACCTGTATGCTCATTTTCTCAAGAGCTTTCTGCTTTGTTAATGAAGGCTGTTGCCCAGGAAAGGTAATTTCAAAGTAAACATTATATTTTCCTTGCCGGTCAAGCTTGCCAGCACAGGTTGTTTCCCAGTAAAGGATATTTCTCAGTAAAATGTTGTTTGCCTGGTAACACAGTGAAGGTCGTTTCCCCCAGCTCACAGTCAATTTTTGAACCCTGTCTACATAGACTCTTGGTCTAGCTGCAACCAAGTCAAGTTGCGTCGCGCAGCAGCCTCGCGTGAACGCAGTGGGGGTTGATTCAGCGCTTACTCGGCGCTCAATGTATCTGTGAATAAATTCACAGACTTGTACATCATTCCCATTATCTTTCCCTTTGGCTGTTTATCCAGTAGCTGTTGTTGTCCCAGTAAAGGTTGTTTTACCACAAATGCTCCTACCCAGCAAAGGTTGTTGGATGTCACAGTAAATATGTTTGCCCAGTTAAGGTTGTCTCCCAGTAAAGGTTGTGCTACAATAAACCTTGCGCCTTGTCACATCTCCGAGATGCCCGTGGCTGGGCGCTTATTGGGCGCTCGGTGCTCGCGGCGAGAGCGGGAAAAACGGAACCCTCGGAAATGACCGTGAGTATGGAAGATCAATGGAAACTTCTGTATGTCCCCCATTCTATTATATTATAGATTATAGATAAACTGAAAATAACATGAAATATTCGCCGTGGCTCTGAAACGACCTCGACCGCTTCCTGCAACACGGGCGGGGATCAGCGGCTTCCTTTGTGCAATGGAACAGCTTCTCAGCAACAGCGCATCGCTCCTCCCCCCTGGTTATCCTCGAAACCCGCGACGGCGAGTTTGCGGTCGGCCGTAGGAAGGCACAGCTGCATTTAGGCATTTGCACTGGGTTTAGCGCGCCATACGCTCCGATTTTGTCGCTTAGTCTCCAGCGTCTTGTTCTCAAAATGGCCAAAAGATACTGGACCCACACACTTTACTAACGTTAATCAGGTTCGCTCTTGTTCTTCTTTCTGTTCTCACAAAGTGGCCACGATCTCAATAATTCTCGAGTGCTATGATCGCGCTCAGCATCGATCCATTCTGGGTCTTTACCGCAACACGCTGAGATCTTGGAGTTGTGGGTCCCGGTTTGGTCATTGCGACAACGCAACAAAAATAGCCCCAGCCTTGTTCAGGCTACCGCAACCCGTTGGAACTCGGAAGCAAGCTTCATTGTGCTCTACAATTACAATGTACGAAATGTAACTGTGCACTTGGACTTGACTTGGACGGAAGTGGACGAAACTGCAGCCGGAGCTAGCCGGGCGCGGCTCGCGGAATCGTGACGTCACATGGTGCTTCCATCTTGTCCTTTCCCGAACGAGCACAATGTCGAGCAGCCCGGCCAAGCGACCGTTGACTGACGACACACATGCCGGTCGTGTCCAGGCGTCTAACGCGACACATGCATCGTGAGTTACGCGCGGCCGCCGTTCGATGCAGCCCCCTGAACCATGATTGGGTTATAGGACACCCGCGGAACTTGCCTTGCAGCTCCAGAGTGTGGGCGCACGCGTAAGAAAATGTAGGATGTGTACTCAGTCTCGAGACACTCATTGACGCGTCAAACACGCCCTCAGCCGTCATGGAGGGCAACACCCATCGCTTTACTTCAGCACCCCCTTCGCCCACAAAGGCTCCCTCGCGAGCCGACATATTCAATTCGGCCAACGACATCCTCCGCGATGTTTATGGCTCGGCTCAGTCCCGTCCGCCGATCTCCCCGAGAAAAAGGGCTCGAGAGGATGATACAGATCATGAATTTGGGGGCAGTATGGCAGTTGAGATTGGGGCTGAGAGAGGAGAGGACACTGAATCCGACGGCGACGCGGTGATCATTCTCGACGGCAGGGGCCCCAGACCCGTGAAACCCAGACCTAGGAGGGCGATGATGCAGACGCAATCTTTGCCTAGTGGCATGTTTGGCCATCCTCGAGGACCGGCGTCTGACCACGATATGGGGGCCGTGCCGGAGCAGAGCCCTGAGTCCGACTGAAGCATTGCCGCTTCCAACGCCTCATCCCAGCCGCCGGCATTCGAGCCCGTGGTGCTGTAAGTAATATAATATGGAACGTGAGCCTACATCGCTTGGACCACTCCCGCGATGATCCAATTGATGCATCGTTCGTAGGGAATTCGTTGTCTTGATTTCTGTCAAGTTTTTAGTGCTGATTTCCATATATATCGCCTGGCATGTAGGAATTTGTACCGGATCACCAGGCTTTTCCTCGACAACCCATGAGTTGGCACCTCGGTAAGTTACTTTGCTCGAGCGGGGTGGAAGTAAGTAAGGCGATCTGACGACCCTCATGGACCACAATACCGTTTTGGCTTTTCTCGATCGACTTATGATGCGCAGATCTCGATCGGAGATTCTCTCGCTTAACTGTGTTAACACCTTCCTCTTTGGCGGTTACCCTGTTCGGATTGTATAAAATATACTATGGTCCTCTGCTATTATTGTCCAACGCGCCGTCTGACTCCGCTTTACATCCATCTGCTCTGCAATTCTCAATGAACGCAGCACCACCTTTTTACACTTCCTCCCGCGCCCACCATCCCGGCACCTCAGGCTCAAGGTGAGTTATCGTGATTCTTGGTTCCGTGCAGTGCCCCAGTCATTTGTAAAAGACATTTGGGTTTCAGCGCCTTCCCGCGAGTCCCCCCCGCGGTCGAGTCGGCTGCCCCACACTGTGAATCGTGCATTGAACGCGTTTGTAGATACTACCGTGACGATGCCCTAGATGGGAACTCCCTCCGGCCGATAAACCCACTGCGCATGCGTCCCCGGCAGGAATTTGGGGCACCCGAGTCTGATTTCTCTTTACGCCCCGTCTCCGTCTCCCCTCCGATCCGTCCGGAGCACTCCAATGCACGCGCGCACGCGAGAGCCGACGCGTTGCACCGCGCCGTCCAGTCAGCGTCCGGGCAAGTTCTTATATTTTCAACGTTTGCGCTGTGTCTTGACTCACATGAACGTACCAGTAAACGAACACATGATAAGGAAGTCACTCAAATTTATCATGCCGACAGCTCAAGGTGACATCATTTGTGTTATGAGTTCGCTGTGCTAATCATTGAGGGAATAGTACCTCGTCGCCTTCAAGGCCCCGCGCACGACCAGACGATAGATTTCCCGCCCCTCCATCCCTTTCCGTTTTCAATGCTCCGACCGCGACGTATATGTGGCCGCATTTCCAGGCTTCGTCTCAAATGAAGCACAGTCCGGTACTGTACGCAATACCACATTCAGACCGTCGAATGTCGCCATCTTCCGGCTCAGACTCTGAACCGGAAGACAGCGAGTTCGGGTCGTACAGTCTGCACAGAGTGTTACCTCCTTCTTCGAGGTTTCGCCAACCAGAGGAAATGCACGCGCACAAAAGAAGTCCATTTCGTGCCTGGGAGGATCCACACCCTCGACCTCCCTCCATTCCCAAACGCGAGCCTTCGACTGAAATCCAGTCAGTGTTTATTTACTTCCTCAATCCCCGGCTCAAATAGTGTCCGCAGACGCTTCATTCCGTCTCCTGTCAACAGGCTAGTAAATTCTCTCGACTGAATTTTCTAATAGCCCTCAGGTTCTCAACGAATGTTTTCCTACAGTGTACACGTTCTGGATTCTGACCTCCGGGCTTCCCCCGAGTCCTCATCCTCCTCGGAACACGCCAGTCCCATTTACGACATAGGCTTACCCCCTCGCCAGGATCACCGGTCTTCATTTGCAATTGCGCCCAGTCGTGGTGTGTCTGTGTCAGCCCCTGGATCTCGTCGGCCATCGCCGTCAACAGCATCGTCGACACACTCTGAAAGTAATCAGATGTTCCCGTCAAATAGCCGGCCCGTCCCTAGTCAACCTCCTGCGGTCCCCACACCACATCAAAACTGGGAGGACCACGCTGTCCAAATCAGGAATCCTGAAGGTGGGGTCGCTTTCCAGTGTACATGGTCCACGCCGGATGGCCCTTGCCATTATTGGTCGAAAAAGCAATTGGTTAGTTTGTCTAGCACGCTTCTTTAATTATAGGATCGCTAACGCTCAATTATCAAGGTCAAGCGCCATGTGGAAACCACACATCTAAAATTCAAGTACACACAACCTTTCTTCATTCTACCCAATCTCAACTCATCGATAATTCAGACCATTTGTTTGCGACATCTGCAATAAGGCGTTTCCACAGGTATCTATCTACAGTCTATCCTATTTGTCCTAATCATCGGCCCGTTACAGAAAACCAGCCTGGAAATACACCGGCATGGACAGTAAGTTCTTGGCTTGATTAATTCGTGCTTTTGGAGCTCATCGGTTCATGTCTTTACTTAGCACTGGGGAACAACCTCATCTATGCAATTTTAGTTGCGGGCAATCCTTCAAGGATCCAGCCAGGAGACATCGCCACCACGTCGAGGTCCACGGATATATTCCAAAGACGGGAAAAAGAAAACAACAAGGTTCAGGTCCTCAATTGCAAGATCCATCTCCCTACGAATCGCTCCCACCTCTTCGGATGAATTCAGACTCGACCTCTTCCGGACGCTGACCGCCCAATTATCTGTCTCTGTTCTGGTTTCGTTGTACGTACTGTGATCAAAGACGCGATGTGCATGCCGATTTAGAATCATGTTCTGTCCCTCAGTCCGGCGTCCTGTTCAAGGCCGATATATACTATTCCTAATGTGTAATGCCTAATTTTGTATTATTAAACGCGCCTTGCGACTGTCATGTCCTAATCAAATCTCAAACTCGAAGAAGCAGAGCGTAAGTACTGATGGTCTCCGTGATGTTTCTGAATAGTCAAAAAAAATTGCAACGAAATTTTCACACTGGCTGTGCCTTCAGCGGCGTCATAGTGCCTTCCAACCCTGAAGGCAAATTATGATCACAGTGGTTCCATCGCTGAGCGCCAATCAACGAGGGACAAAAGATCCCGGTCTTCTGGCAGTGTTCCAAGCCTCAAGTTGGGAGAAAGAAGATAGGGGCTCAGTACGCTGGTTTCCCTATGGGGATAGATATTTGGCTCTGTGCCGAAAATTCTGGGTCTTCTTCCACACTTTCAGAGTCTACTTCGAGACCGCTCGCTTGTGCCATCTTCTAGAGCTAGGACATTTCTGGACGGTCACCGACCATTACCCCAAACCGTCCTCTAGTCAATGCCATCGGGATCTGGGCCGGTACTGGGCAGTCTCTCCCTGCAATCCCCGTCTCCTACTACTCAAATAGTAAGTGTGTCCCGCTCGACGTGTCTTGATATCGGTTCTTTCAAGGGTATGCACTCGTTCTCTCAATACTTTTGATTGCCAATTAATATGATCGCAGATCTATTGCGAGAGTATCGGAAGCTTGATGATTCTATTACCATGAGACTAAACCGCGAAAATGCGATGGTGCGGGACCAGGAGCGGTCCGGGCGTCCAGGGAAAGGGAGCGTGCAAGACCAGGCTTGTGCAAACCTGTGGCAGGAGCTGGTGTCGAACTGGAATCGCCGCAAACAAATCATTTCATATTGCGTCGACGTCGTTGATCAGTCCAAAGAGGAAAAACAAAAGGCTGCCCAAATTGAGGAGGACCCAGCCCGACGGAGAGCACTCGAAGCGGCGGTGTTCTCAGATGATGTCAAGGCAAGTCCTAACCTCCCGGTTTTCGGCCGAGCCGTGTCTTAATTCAAGCCCAGCGAAACCAGGTGCATAACGAACTTTCCATTGACACCATCGTCAGAAATCGATCTCTTCAAGGTAACATGAATAAACTAGGAATCAGGGAAGTCTTCTCTAATGCACCCTAGCTTTTCACTCGCGTTGCCGATATTTCACTCCTCCTTTATCGGATAGTGAAGCCCGAAAATATTGGGACACGGCAAGCTCGTAGATATATCACTTGGCTTACCTGCCTGTGCAGGTCTAATCGAGTTGGACAAACTCCCGGTTCCGAATATAGCAATTTTTAATTTCCAATTCCCTCATGACGTACTATTGCGTTCCTTTGGGACGAGATCACGCAATTCCACTGCGGTTTTTTGTACCATGAACGCCTTCCACCTTTCGTTACTGGCTTTCGCAGCCGTCGTCCCAGCACGCCCTTCGGCTCTGAGTCGTCCTGCACAGGTCGCACTGCAAGACAATGTGAAAGTTCGGGTTCCCGTTCAACTGGGTGTAATGAGCAGGTGGGAGGTCCACCAGCAGCTATCCTCCCATCTGATTCGCATCAAGATGTCCGGATGCCCTCCTCTGTGAATCTGTGTTTGACCAGGTACTACAGCAAGTCGGCTCGAAAATTGACATTTCTCTGGTGTATGTCGCCAAGTAGGTCGAACATACTAAGCCATATCTACTGCTCAGACTGTTCTTGGCTAAATAGCTTCAATTCAACGGACCCCGAGTTCGGTATTACATGCATGCACGGTCCAGGAGAGTGCGCAGGAAATGTGCAGCAGCTATGTGCAGCAAAGTATTCCACAAAATGGTGGGAATTCGTTCAGTGCCAAAACTCTCGAGGCCGCTTCCAGGTTGGAGTTCCGGACCTGACCCTGCAGTGTGCCCAGAAGGTGGGCATTGATTGGGAGACAAGCGGGGTGGGAAGTTGTGCGGGCTTGGACGCAAGCGGCAAGGGGACGGAGGGCATCGAACTGTTGCAAGAGAGTGTGTCCCTGGGGAAATCTCTCGGTCTTGAGTAGCGGCTCCTTTACTTCTCCATCGTCCAGAGTTGACTGGTCCCCAGGAAAAGCTGCACCGTGCTCATCAACCATAAACAAATGTGTGTGCATGACGGGGAATGGGACGAATGTGAAGTGAGTTGAAGATATGCATGCCCGCCACTTCTGCTGATAAAAGATACCCAGGGCAACGTCGACGACTTTGTGGGGAAAATTAACAGTGAATACGAGTTGATAAACGGGTACTCCAGTTGAAGGTCGTGCACTTTTGGGTCTCGCGTTGATTTTGTGTTGAGAAACAATGCAATGTATTTCCAGATTAAGCGCCACCAAGCAGCAATTCATAGATGATTATTATTATGTTACAGCCAATCAAGGGAACTAGGAAACCTGTCGGTGACGCGCAACCCGGTTGAGAAAATAAACACGCACTTCGCATTAACGTGCGTACAGCACTAATGAGGTCAATTAAACGAGCCTTCATGCCAACTTCTGCCTGCGGGTTGCCATATCCAGTCTGCGGGTCGTATGGCTGGTGAAACCCGGCGTTGACGTTTGGAGCCTGCGATGAAGCCCAGCCAACTGGGGTGGACGTGTCGGGTAAGCGGGCTGTATTTATCGAGAGGAATGCAGGTTACTTCGTGCAAGAAAACGGTCTTCGCTCAGAACTGCCATTGAATTGATGACGAGGAGGGAGACGTATATAATTGTCCCCAGCATTTTGGTCGGCGCGAGGGTGAGCATGGCGAGGATGTGTTTGGTCTTATTACCGTCACACTTATGCTTCGACACGGTCCCTCACGGTGGAAATACTCTGTAGCGGGTCCGTCCCGTCTCCCGCTCACATCGACCCCCGGACATTGTCGACAGTACGTCCCATTACCTTTCCGGCAGCATCCGAGACTTTTAACACGCGTTTAGTGAGAGTTCTTTCAATCCTTTGAGTTGGATTTCTCGCACTTTTTCCCCGGCCCCAGCCAAGCCCGAGCAGAGCAAAGAAGGAAAGGAACCATCACAGCCAGCTGAAAGCTCGAGCATCTTTGCGCAGGCGCCTACCCCGACCGAGCCCAAGGCCCCACGTACACGACAAACACCAACCCTACCTTTTCGGTCGGTGAAACCCCAGGTTTCTGACATACCAACACCATTTGTGCGCTGGAAGATATGGCGTACGATATGATTCTGACTTTTTCCCTCGCAGCACAAAGAATCTACGGTTCCGTTTGTAATATCACATCGCAAACTCAACAAGTTGGGCCGCCAAATTGCAGGCAAGCCAATCGACTATGCTATCCTGCAGATGCAGTTCAGCAACAAACGAGCGGGCTCGAAGATCAAGGATCTGCTTGTGACCGCTAAACAGCAAGCTGTTCAGCGCAGACGGATGGATCTTCCGACGCTGGTTGTTGGTTCGTTTGTAGCTAGGATTGTTGAAGACATGCTGATTTTTTTAGCCGAGGCTTGGGTGAATAAACGAGCTATTCGTGGCAGGAAACTGGTAGCGCAAGGTCGCGGTCATCGTGGGATGCGTACCAAACCAAGCTCGAGCTTGACCGTCGTCCTAAAGGAAGGAAAGACGGTTGAGCAACTAAAAGCTGACGCGCGGAAGCGAAAACTGTCTCGGATAGTGTCTGCCGCTGTGACGCGCGAGGACAAGCCTCTGCGAAATCCAAAACCACTTTGGGCGTGGTAGCACTAGTCCTTGTTAAATATTACTGGTCCAAATTTAGCTCTCCCATCAAATACGTGTCTGGCTAATTTCTACCTCGACCTCTTCAAAATGCTACGGCGCTTGTGTACCGTCTCTCTACTTTCCTTTACTTTATTGGCTGCGGCCAAGGCGGATTCCTTCGAGAATACTGCCATAGTCCGCACCATTGAGCTTGGTGGTTCGCTCGTTCACGTTACAACCACCTTCGCCGTCAAGGCTCTCGAGGCAGGCTCCACGGTCTACACTGTCGCTCTGGGTGATGCAGAGACGCAAAAGACTAGCTGGCTGGAAGCGAAGGTGAAAGGTCAGGCGACCCCGCTTGCGGTTGTCGATCGTGCCCCAGATTCAACAAGGTTCGTCCTCCCCATTCTGAACCCTGGCCTTCCTTAATCTTTGACCAGCGGTGTCCATCTTGTGGACATTACATTGCCGCAAGCTCTTGGCTTAAACGCCACCGTCAACATCGTCCTTGAGACGATTCAGACACATGCCACGTATCCGTGGCCGGAGAGAGCGGCCCAGCAGGAGGACCAGGCCCTCAAGTACAACACGGATCTCTTTGTTTTGAGTCCCTATCACACCGCAGTACAGCGTACCAAGATAAGGTGCGTACTTTGGCTGTGCTTGCAAGGACGCGCTGACCGGACCCGCCAGGTCACCGACTCCAACCGTCCATTCTTACACCACCCCCGAGAAGCTGGAAACTTTCACCCTCGATGCCCCAGTGACCAAGTCAGGCGCGACCATTACTTACGGGCCATACAACAACATCGTTCCTTCGGCCAATAAAGAATTCATTTTGAAACATCAGCAGCCCGTTGTCGTCCACTTTGGTTATGAATACCCTGTCGCAGAAGTCCCGACACTCAAGCGCGCAGCCGAAATCAGCCATTGGGGCGCGAATCTGAATATTCAAGATGAGATCCATCTTCGCAACGCAGGACCCGCGTCAGTGGCGCTAGATCTCTATTGTATGCCCTGCTGATGTTGTTTCTCCAGTCTGAAGGGACACTTCTCTCGTCTTGATCACCAAACCCAGTCCTTCTACAAGCGCTCGGCCCCTCATGTCATCCCTGGCCTCACTCTGCATCTCCCTGCTGGCATCCGCAACACCTATTATTATGATCTCATTGGAAATGTCTCCACATCTCGTCTCCGAACCGTGCCGTCTGTCCCGAAAAATGCGCAGAGCAACCAGTACAGCGTACTGGAGCTCAAGCCGCGTTACCCGATCATGGGCGGTTGGAATTATAGCTTCACGCTAGGCTGGGATGCACCCTTGGAGGATTCTGCAAGCTGGGATAAGTCGACGGGGAAATACATTGTTGAAGTGCCCGTTCTGACGCCCATTCCCGCAACCGTGGTGAACGACGCCGAAGTCAAGATAATATTACCGGAAGGTGCTACGTGAGTGGCCTCGATACCTCGAGTCTCCGTCACTAAAGACCTTTGAAAAAGTAACGTTGAATTCGCCACTCCATTCCCGGCGGTTTCCAGCTCGATGTCGACCCATATAACTTACCTCGACACGGTTGGGCGTCCTGCGATTATTCTGCATTTCAAAGACCTTACCGAAAAGCATGCGTTGCCGATATTCGTGAGTCTGTTTGGTTAACCCTCCTTCACGCTGAACATATACACTCCTAGGTTTCTTATAATGTGCCTCTGACTGCGCATCTTAAAAAGCCTATAGCAGTCGCAGCGGCCTTCTTCAGTGTGTTCGCGTTCGGCCTGGTAACCAGACGCATCGATCTTCGTATCCACAAAAAATAAATTGTGTGTAACACTAGAGATGGAATGAAAAGCTGCGGATATTTAGCCTGCGTTCTGGACTCGCTCTGAAAAACTGTGAAGCGTCACGATGTGGCAACCTGGAGGAGTGGCTGATCTGCCAACACAAAGTCAGTGCGCGGTGAAAAAAGGATCAAGGTGACTGACGGTGTGAGAAACATGAAGATCCCCATAGTTCCTTCGGTCGGGCACGCGTAAAACACTCCGTTGTTTCCCGATTTGCCATACTCGAATCTCAGCATCGTTCCCCGCCAAAGCCATGTTCCGCCAGTGACGAGATTAGTGGTCTGTTTCCCCAGGACCATCTGAAGAGGTGGGACGCCTTCCACGAGAGTTGTGTTTATCACGCTAACAGGATAAATTGTCGACTCGTTTTTGTATTGCCACAGCTGGTCCTGGCTGAGGGAGAATAGGGGAGGGCTCCGGTTTCTCGAACTATGAAGCGCGGTGAGGTTGCCTGGTTCATCTGAATGCACGAATTGGGATTATTGATGCAGAGAATAGTTTAGGTGAGCTTCACCTGGGACATGGCTGGAGAGATGACTCCGGCCCTTTATCACGGGCTCAGGACCCAAGACCCGACTGCGAAGCCCCAATTGATCAGATCCAAGATACATGTAGTGGATCGGTTTGACGCACATATATGTGGTATGGGGGACGAGGGAACTGATAAAGTCGCTACGGACGTCGAGGCCTTGCCAGGTGGGAACAGCAAGGACCGCGGTGCAGCAACAGAACAACCGCCAGAGATAAAAGAGCGCGAATTTGAACAACATCGGAAGAGAAGTCAACTTGAGGCTGCAAACACTGGTTGTTGCACTGTTTATGTACTGGTGGCCATATGACGACGTGTCCTGTATTCCTCTCTATCCACCATTCTTTTTCCCCGAAGTCAAGGCGAGTTTTCCAAGTTTTGCCGATTGCCGTCATGTGATCGTGATCATTCGCCAAAATTTTCGGAATGCTATTTCGTTGTCCCCGCATTCCTCTCTGTAGGAGCTCTTCTATCCCTACTAGTAAACGATGTCTCAACACGCAAGCCCGTCCTTCCAAGCGTCCACGACATGAATCCAGCCCATCCTCCGAGCGCACACGATCTCCTTCATCCTATTCCCGTTTCTCATCTGGAGAGCATGTCTCCCACTCCCCGAAATCTCCTCGAGCGGGGACAGACACTTCGTCTCGTCCCAGATGGGCAAAGGATACCGTAGCACCCCCCCGGGGTGACCCATCTTCACTCCCGCGTTATATCCGGCGGGCAGCAGCCAATGCTTCCCCCGATCCAAAATCTGCTTCAAAGGCCACCACCTCCACCGAGCCCCGTTTCCGCTCCCGGAATTATGACCCCTCCGGGGAAAAGAGCTCCACAATGCGGCTTCTGGAGCCGCATATCCTTTCCGGGAGGTTAAAGAAGCTGGCAGAGGTTAACCAGTTGGACACGGCGGTAGCCATGCTGAAAAATGCTCCTTTGGCCGCTCAAAATACCCCTGTTTGGAACACTTTGATTTGGGAATGTATGAAGGCCAAGCGATTCAAGTTGGCGTACGACCTTTTCGTGGATGTGAGTCTTCTTGGTGCTTCCGAACCCCGATTTTTTATTCAACGACCATCCGATTATTAGATGAAACGGCGTGGTTTCAAGCCGACCACCAGGACGTTCCAGACCATGTTTAGTGGCCTTTCGCGTATCGAGGTCTGGTCGGCTTATCCACAGCAGCTCAAGAACGCTCGCTCTCTTTATGACGCCTATCAACGGCACATCGAGACGGTCAAAAAGAATAATCCAACCAGCTCCGAACTTTCAATCGACCCTCTCCCTGCTTACATTACGATCCTCGGAAATGCCGGCCAATTCGAGGAAATATTCGTCCTCTATTACAGTTTGGTGCAGGAGGGTCCGTTGGCGGCCAACAAATTCCTTTTCACTGCCATGTTCCGAGCCCTGTCTGTCAATACCGCTGGTTTGACCGCTGCGCAGTACGCGAAGAACGCAACAGACGCTAAAGTATTATGGGGAGAGGTGTTGAAAGCGTCGGAAAAGCCCGGAATAGAGATCGATTCCTTCGTCGTCACAGCAGCTGTGATTGCGCTTTCGAAGGGAGAGTCCTCTGAGCAAGATCTGGCATTCCAACTTGTCCGCGAATATTTCGGCCTTGCAGCGTCGACAGAGTCCCCTGTTCATGGCAAGATGTCGCTCAGCTCGCAGAGTTTGGCCGCTGCTCTTTTGTTATGCAACAATAGCCACAAACCCGCTGAATGCATCCACTTCTTCCAACAAGTTATGAAGAGGCCGGAAGCCAGCGGCGGCGCCGATATCATCGATCGTGCACACGGCGAAGAGGTCCTGAAAGCGCGGTTGGCGGCTCCGGCGCCTCTTGGCTCTGCCCAGCTATCCGTCGAGACCCTCGAATGGATGCTCCGGCAAGAGCTTCAAGGGGCAAATGGGTCCAAAGTCAGGCCTGCCATTTCCACGTACAACCTAGTTCTGCTCGCCTGCTGGCGACGTGTCGACTGGACGTCCGCCACAAGAACGTTCAACCTAATGACCGGGTACCACTGCCACGATTTTATGGATGGTGCGGTGCTTGTTTCGCCCAGAGTAGACAAACGACCCAAGGGCAGGAATCTGCTCCCCACGGCTGAGACGATGTCGTGCATGCTTCGCACCGCACTCGCTACTAAGGACTGCGCCAACATGCGACAGTCTCTCCGCATCGCTGCTCATTTCAACAAGGAAGCCAGTTTCTTTGCCGAAAACAAAAAGCAGCTCGTCAATGAGAGCACAAAGACAGTAAAGCACTGGGCGTTCCATGTCATCAAGCTCGCTGCCGCGGTGGTCGAGACCGTCAACTACATTGCTGCAAATGGCACGCGCCCGCCAATAGAAGTCGAGATGGCTCAGTGGAACAAACTGAAGCAGGCGGCTCTGCAACTACTCGCCAAAACGCCAGATCCCGCCGCCGACGACTTCGTACCTAAAGCCCCCAGTAGTGCTACCAGAGAAAGGGCGCGCCCTCTGACAAAATACGAGATGTCCTACGGAGTATAGTGTCTATGTATACATCTTCCCGCAAGCCCCATATATTGCCAAAATAATAATAGCGTGTAAGTAGCGTGGGTGAGGGGTCGTGGACGAAACCTACAGCAAAGAAGCGTGAATCCAGGATCGTACACAGAAATATTAGTAAAGTTAACGATAGATGCAATGAGGGAAAAGTCCGAGACGGAACGTAAGGACAGAAAATTGACCGCCGCAGTCGTGCGGCAAAACCCAGGGGACGTGAATGAGTTGCAGGAGGGGAGGGGAGGTTGGCGATCGATTAAGCAATGCTTTTAGGCCGCCCGCCATCAGCATGGAACGCGGGCGTGGGAGGAGCGAGCGGGAAACCGTCGGGCCCAGGCGCAAAGCTTTGCGGCCTGTCGCCTGGTCGGCCCGTGTATTCACGAGGTACGAACAAGCCGTTGTTGTTCGACGGTTGGCGCATGGGACGGGGAATGGGCCCCGGGCTGCTAGTACCTGGAGCAAACTGATCATCGCTTAGGCGAACCGAGGCCATCGAGTCCCGCGAGGGTTGGCGATGGGGCGAAGGGGGATGAGGCGAGGGCGAAGGGGGGTGGGGCGAAGGAGACTGCCGCTGTGGCGACCCAGGTGGCGGAGGTGGCGCACGCTGTGGAGGCGCCTGGGGCGCCAGACGCAATGGAGGGGGTGGGGCTTGCCGTTGCGGGGGTAAGTTCTGCTGCTGAGGGGGCTCGGCTTGCTCCTGAGGGGGCGGCAGTGAAAACACCGGTTCATTTGCCATTGTAGTCGGCGACGTCACGAATATCAAGTCCTCCTCCGACGGGCTACGTTGATACCCAACGCTTCGAGGTCTGTTGTCCTCAAAGCTGTGCGCGGGCGCAATGAGAGAATCCTCGGAGGGTTGGCGTTGGTACATAGCACTCTTGGGTCTATCACCGGGATTTCCGCTGAAGTTGCGGAAGCCGGGCGACGGAGGGACGAAAAGCTGATCTTCAGAGACAGCAATGGACGGCTGGCGCTGGTACACTGTGCTCGAAGGCCGATCTACCGGCCGCAGTCCACTGCCCTTGAAAGTGCGGGCAGCGGGTGATGGGGGTATGAACATGTCGTCTTCGCTGATAGCCATGGACACGACAGCACGGTCGGCCAATGGAACTCCAGCAGCAAAGCTGTCTCTGGGGTTCATGGACATTGGCCTCATGCGATCGAGGTCCTCCGTAACGGCCATCGAGATAGGTTCGTAGACGTGCGGCTGCGGATCCGGGCCAGCGATGTAGCTGTTGCGAGGACCCATCGGCATGGGGCTCATCCTGCCGCGCGATTTCCTTGCGGTCGCCCTGGGCTTTCGTTTCCGGCACATGAAAACTATTCCGAATACGATAAGCGCGATGAGGACTGCAGCATTCAGAGCCATGATCCCGAGCATGGCCGGCAAGAACGTCACAATCTGGTTCAGAGTGTCTGAGACGTCCGACGACACTGATACAGAAGAAGCGGAGGCCGCGGTGCTGTTGGCGACGTTGTACGTGATATTGGTGTAGGCGACACCCCCTCGGGCATTATGGAAGTCTGCGGACGCCGCATTTGGATCGACGAGGGACAGTAACTTGACATACGGATCGCCCATGTTGTTCGAGGAGTCAAAGTCCCCGAAGTCGTAAACCGAATACACGGAACGCAGAACATTGTCACCCATGAGCCAGTCACTATAGGTGGGTCTGAGATGAGCGGAAAACTTGGCGGGAAGTACCTACAACTCGCCAGACCCAACGGATACGGTCTGCGGGACGAAAGAACCAACACATAAGGACGTGTTGTCCAGACTAGTCGGGGTCACATCCAATGGATGTATGGGAAAGACCTCGCCCCTTTGAACAGAAAAAGGATGAAGGTAAAATATATGCTGTGAGGGAAAGCAAATCATGCACGTACCCAAATTGCAGGGCAATATCGACCTCTGCTTCGCATGGAATAGTCCATTGGCCCAACTCCGAGGAATACTCTGCACCGCTAATACCACTGTAGATTGCGTCGCAAATAGCCGTTGGAGCATAGCTAACCGGGGGTCAACGGACGCCGAATCCGCAGCGGAAACTAAACGTACGTATAAGAAGTCCCGCTGTCGAGCAGGACGACCGCTCTATTGCTTGGTGCATTGACCACAGTGGTGGTTGGGGTAACCACGGTCGTCCCTGCGCTGGTCTGTACCAATAACGCCTCTAGGAGAACGTTCCAACGGCTCGGATAAGACACCGGCCACGTTGGAAGGGCTGTCCCATTGAGGACCGCAGCATACTCTGGTTCAACCTCACCTGCAATACCTTAGTACGGGTATAATGCCACGAAAGGATACACACCGATACAGAAAGTACCTTGTACAGTATCATTGGTGTCTGTACTGCGTTGCAGGGCGAATGCGATGTAGTTGGGCTCGGAAGGATTGTCCTGAAACAGGTTGTACAACAAACTGCGCCCAGTGGAAGCGCCGGTCGCGTTGATGGCATGGTCGATAGAGGACAAGGAAGTGAATCCAAGGCCAACGAGACCGTCGGCACCATAGGCCAAAGCAGGATTGTCCGCAGTCGAGACGTCCAGCAATGCTTGAGAGGAGACGTTGATTCTGAAGGGCAGGGTTACACGTATTCACGTGTAAATCAAGCGGGCACGCACCCTGCAAACCGGACCGGCCCATAGGCTATGTGACCATACACCCAACCGATTCCATACTGGCAAAATGATATAGATATAGGTGCGCTCGGACGGGAGAACGAAGAGGCGTACGGTGAGGTTGTAAGTCGTCGTCTAGGCGTACGTATGTCAGACGAGAATATTGGGCATAGAAAGAGTGCTCACGGTATCGTTGCAGTCCGGAAGTGGGGACGATGAGCCCTTGACCCATACATCGGACGAGCCAGTATCCAGCTGAACAGGATAGACTACAGGAGGTTAGAGTTGGACGACGCGACGCAAGCGGTGGGGAATACCTGTATTACCGACGGTGAACTAGAGGACTCGGATCAGCCAGCGTCGTGGTAGGACAGGTAAACGCACATTAGCCATGTATATCAGGTCATGGACGGTGCTATAAACTGATTAGTATCTCTAGACAAGGGTTACAGAGCGAGGATCGACCTTAGGTCGAGACCGTCATCATCATCGGTCGCCGCAAGCACAGAAAACTTGGAGTTGCCGCTTCTCCGCTGTAAATTTGAGGCCTGTTTTACTTGTTCAAAGGATATTCTGACAGCGGAGGTGAGATGGAGAGCCAGCAGCACGGCGAAGAAAACGACGGGAGACGGGAGGAGAATCATGAAGGGAGAGGAGAAAAGACCGTGGGCGCTCCGCTGCAGCTCTGACCAGGAGGTCGGAAGCAAGTGCGAATGGCGATCACCGTGGGAAGTGTTGATCCCAATACAAATTCTCGGCGCTCAACATTTCGTGTTTGTCAATTCCAATCCCATCCTATTCAACGACCCTGCTACACTCCTCCTCCTCTTCCTGCTGCGCAAAGAATGTAGGGTGAAATAATCGCAGTTCCGTTCAAAACGACGGCCGATCAGAGCTCGGAATGATCTTGAACCGTTCTCGGTCAGGCGACTTGCCGCTAAGGTAGCGCAGAGTACACGCGCGAGTAAATATTACATCTCTTTGGCTCCCACCATTCCCGCCATGGCGTCTCGCAGCACCATATCTCGCCTAATCAACGCGTCCCAACATTCCACATGCCCCTGTCATGGCACTCATCATGCCGTGGCTCACCCTGGTGTTCTGAACCAACTGAGGCTGTTTGCAACCCCTGTGAACCAAGTTCAGAAAGAGTATGCGTTCGAGGTGGCCGCTAGTCTCTTGACAGACCCTTATGGCTCGTTCCTCACCCAATCTAAAAGGTAGCTGCCTCGAATCTTAGGTTCGGAAACGGGGTGACGGCCGAGGTCGGTTTTGACCTCTCCAACATGAAGGCCCGCAAAGTTGCCGTCTTCACGGACGAAAATGTAGCAAAGTTACCGCCTATGAAGAGGGTATGCGTTCATGTTCGGAGACCAAAAGTTAGGTTGACCGTCGACCGGCTAGGCTCTGGAATCGCTTGAATCGCAGCCAAACCTTCCATTCCAAGTCTTGAATCTTCCTGCAGGTGAGCCAACCGAGGAATCCTGGGCCGACGCGATCGCGTGGTCTCGCAGACACGATTTCAGCCACTTCCTCGCGTCAGTTGCCATTCCACCACGCGCTTACTGAACATCGAGAGAATGTGTCCACAGCGTAGGGGGTGGGAGCGTGATTGATACAGCAAAGGCGGCGAATCTGTTCAGCGCTTACAAGGATGCACATCTGCTGGACTTTGTTAACGCGCCGATCGGAAAGGGTTTGTTTTGATCGTAGTTCTTTTCAGAAAATATCCTTGACAGATTCGCTAGGTCTCCCAATCACACAGGCTCTCCGCCCGCTCATTGCGGTTCCCACAACCGCAGGGACAGGTTCGGAACGTGTAATTAATGCCTTGTGAAGTACTACAATCCATCGTGTAGGTTCCGAAACCACTGGGACGGCTATACTTGATATTACTTCCCGCTCTTTCAAGACGGGGATCGCTAACCGAGCAATGAAACCGGTCCTGGGCGTCGTTGTAAGTGATATCCATTACCTGCAGCAGATGAATCGACATCGTGTGCGCACAGGACACACAAAACACGGCCAGCTGTCCCACCGCGGTGCACATTTCAGCCGGCCTGGATGTTCTTTTCCACAGCTTAGAGAGTTACACGGCCATCCCGTACGGGCGCATACCCTTCTTCCACCCAGTATTACTGACATCTCGTCAGATACACTGAACGCACGCCCCGTCCTGCTAATCCCATCCTCCGACCTGCGTACCAGGGCAGCAACCCGGTCGCGGACGTGTTCTCGCTCTGGGCACTTCAGACCACGGTTAAATACTTGCCGCGGGTTGCGAAAAACCCCGATGACGAGGAGGCGAGGAGCCAGATGCTGTATGTGATCCATAAATTGTCAGACGCAGAATAATCATTGGTCCCAGTCTCGCTTCTTCCTTCGCAGGTATTGGTTTTGGTAACGCAGGAGTGCATTTGTGCCACGGCGTGAGTGTTTCACGTCTCCTCGTCTATGTTGTTGATCTGTGGATCTAGATGTCATATCCTGTATTGGTTCCCGTGTGTTCTTCGTTATGGTCTCTCATTCCACATTACTCCCCCTAGATTTCTGGACTGAACAAGAAAGGGCCCAAATACAAACACCCCGGGTACGTTCAAACGCACCCCATCATCCCGCACGGCATCAGCGTCGCTATTACGGGCCCTGCTGGTCAGTCCGTCTCTTTTCCGTGCAGTCCATATGATTAACTCCCCCAAACGCGTGCAGTTTTCCAGTTCACCGCCCCCTCGTCGCCCGACCGCCACCGCCAAGTACTCGCGATCTTCCACGCGACGACGACCTCCGACCCCTTGATTAGCCGCATCCCCGATTCGGAGATTGGTGCACACATCTACGACATGGTCGCGCGCTTCCTCGACGGGCTCGGCGTTCCGCGCGGGCTCAAGGCTTTGGGGTATGTCTGCCTTGTCTGGAGGTTCATTTCTCATTGGGTTTCGATGGTGCAGATACACAGCCGACGATATTGACATGCTCGTGGAAGGAACGCTTCCCCAGAGGCGTGTTCTGGATCTGGCTCCTGGAATTGGGGATATCGTCGGGGAAGATGGGAGGTGGCATTTGACGAAGATGATGCAGAGCTCCTTGGAATACTAAGTTGTATGATTAGCATTGTAACACATCGATTTCTTCCTTCGTTGAAACAACTATCTAGACGTAGATAAATCGAGAGTGGTGGAATAACAGGAATGATGGCGGACAAACTCCTTCACCATTTGCCGTGCAGAGGATTTCCTTCAATATTTCTTGTCCAGTAATTTCTTTGCAGCATATCTACTGGAACATGTTCTGTTGAACCAGTTTCCTTGCAAAGAATCTCCTGCACGCCATGTGCTCCAGGCAATCTCCCTGGCTGCTTTCTCTTCAGCTACTTTGCTTCAGCCCAATTCCCTCGAAACAACCTCCTGAAGTGCAACACAACAGGTGTATTTGATTCAGGGAAAACTCTGAAATGGAATTCAAGACCCGGGAGCCTGAGCAACATAAATTAGTTGATGTCCTTTGTAACGTGAACCAACTGCTCAAGATTATTGGTTTGATACTTAGACTCAAAGAAATATTAATATGCCCACTCGTGTAGACCACTGGTAAGAAAAGGGCTGCAATGCATGCTTTCTGATGTATGAACGGGAGGTTTTTTTTACATAACAGTGTTTCCCAGATGTTTCGTACAAGTGTTCTTCAGGCTGCAGGATCCAAACGGTTCGCGCTCAGTGCTCGGCCGTTACATCTTGATGTATGCTTCTCCGGGACCCAATACTTAGTATCCTATCATCCAGATATTGCAAATAGCAACTTGCCATGCACAGATTCATGTGAAGGGAAAGCCGTGGAGGGCTTGAATGGGATGGAATCCTATTCATAAAATCCATTGAATGCATTTGTGTGCAACCGTCTCACTGGAGGGATCTCCTTGCAGTAGTTCACTTGGAGGAGAAGCCTTACGGGAGATGCTGAATGCTGGCCGCCGAATGGAATCCCATGAAGTGCATTCCGTGAATGGAAAGCTGCGGAGGACCCGATAAGATTTTAGAACTGCAGGAGAATCACTGAAAGGATTCCAGTGGAATGTAATCCTGGAAGTGAATTGATGCAAGGAAAAGTTTGAATAGAATGAGCAGTTGGGAAAACTCCAAGTGGGAGCTTCATGCGAGCTCAGGCAGGCGAGCTTGCGAGCCGGCCTGAGTGGAAGGCAAGGCAGCCAAGCCGAGGGATCACTCCCTGCCGGCTTTGCCGGCCTTGATCAGACTCTCACGAATCTGACCCTCCACCTCTCTGCCACCAGCAGAAAAGCCTCCACTCGCGTCCCTCTCGCCCTCTTCACACGTTTTTTTCTCTCATTGGTGTTTGTCTGGAGACTCCACCTCGCGTTCTGGACTCGTTCAGCCTCCCCCGCCAATTTCGACTTCGCGGCACTCAATACACTTCACCACGTCCACCGCCCGCTCATGTCAATTTCGCGCCTTCCTCGCGTTTTCGTAAAGCCTCATAAGCCTTCCGCTCTATCATTATCATTTTCTCTCTTTCCTCTTTTCCTTTTCTCTTCTGGGCCATGGTCCTTGGGCTGCCGCTTCAGTACCCTGAAGCGGCAGCACCCTCCTCCTTCTATAATGTCGTCTTCGTGTCCTCCCTCACGTTTGTACGCATCTTTCGCGCACCTCGATTGAACCGGGCTGGCTCATCGCGGTGTCTTTTTTCGACCTCATGCCAGATCCTGTCTGGCCGCCTTCGTGATCATTATCTTTATCTTCTCTTCCTTCTTCCCGCGCTGCCTGGGCGTCCGCGTCATTTTGCGCCTTAGTCTTTTGTGCGACAGCGTTTCCTGTGCGGCGCAACAGCATGTGTGCGGTCATGACAGTGCTGTGCTCCCCTTCCGTGATTGCGCCTCAGCGCGACAACATCCCTATTTCATGTAGTCATGACTCTGCCTCCTCCGTTGCGTCACTGCGCCTCTCACGACACCTTTTTGTTTTGGTGCAATGATTCGTCACGCACTTCTCATCCAATGAGGCGTTTTCGGCAATGCATTCTCGCCATTCGGGCAATGGGTGTGGCCTGCTTTGGGCGGCGTGGTTCTCCTCTCACAACAGTGCATGTCCCTCACGCGCTCATGAGTCGTCCGCACTGTTTTTCCACCTGCCCGGCTAAAGTCCTCTTCTTGCACTGTCGGGACGGTGGTTTTGTTTCCTTCCTTGTTTTCCATGTGTCTCTTTTCTTCCCTGTTCCCCATCTCTTCCCAGCACGCATTCACACCTTTCTTTTCTCGTCCCTACATTCGGGTGCATTCCCCGCAGCGCCCTCCCTCTATCGTCGCACAACGACGTCTACCTTAACACTGCGATGACCAAATGCTCCACCGTCGAGCCTCCCTCCCTCTTCCTCCCCCTCCCCTCCCTACCCTCTCACGTGTTCGACGAAGCTCGACGCTGATTCCTCCTCAGACTGCTGCTGCGCCCGTCGGCGCCCAAGCCTGCGCTTCCAACCTCAATCCCTCTACAACAGGAAGATTTTCCGACACGTTTTGATACACCCGCGAGGATGGCACAGTTGGTGAGTGCTCATTTTATCCATTTCAATGTCGTCTTTTGTTTTTTCTTCGCTCTCCCAACCAGCGTGCACCCGCATCGTCCTCTCCCGCTCACACGCGTTTGCGTGCTCATCACCCTCCGCCTCTGCGGCACCATGACGTCTGCATGCTCCACCGTTGAGCCATGTTCACATCCTCATTCCTACGCATTCGGGTGCATTCCTCAACGTGTTTCATTTCCCCTCTCTCCTCTCAGTGCCACACGTCAGCTCCCTCCTGGTGCCGTGATGCTCTTATGCCGCACGCTGTAGCCTCCCTCCTTCCCCTCACCTTATGATTGCTACGGCACCACCCATTTTATCTGTTTCAATGTCATCTTTCGCCTCTCCTTTGCTCTCCCAACCGGCGCGTACCCGCGTCATCCTCCCTGCTTGCATGCGCGTTCGCGTGCTCACAATCCTCTGCCTCGGGGGCACCATGAAGCCTGCATGCTCCACTGTTGAGCCGTCTTCACGTCCTCATTTCCACGTTTTTGGGTGCACTCCTTGACGTGTTTTGTTTTGATCCCCTCCCCTCACTGCCGCGCGTCGGCTTCCTCCCAGCGCCCCGATGCTCTTATGCCGCACGCTGTAGCCTCCCTGCGCTCCTCACCTTTTGGTCGCTACGGCGCCACCCCTCCTCTCTTGGGCGATGACCACCGCGCGCCGCCCTTCTCCCTCACCTCCCTGTCTCGCGTTCGGGCCATGCTCAACGCTAACCTCTTCCTTCCCTCAGGTCACTACCTCAAGTCGTTTCACAGGACATGTCCCCTCCTGGCCGACCACAAGCCATTCCTCATCGCCCATTTCGATGGGGGCTTTTACCTCAACCACTGATTCCCCTTCGGCGCCGCCTCCGCCCGCAGCAACGCAGGCCAGATATGCAACGCACTCAATTATCAAGATGATCTCCTGTCGTCCACCTCCCCAACGCTCTCGGCCCTGCTTCCAGCAGTGTTTTCCTCTACCACTTCAAGAGTACCTCCGATCCTCTCCTCACCCCGTGGCACCCTACAAAGACCAGGACCGAGTTCCGTGATGACATCGTACACCTTGGTATCTTATACCTCAGTTTCCTCTGGGACATGGGCTGCGCCGCATCTTGCTCCTGGAGCTCCCCTTCTCCCTCGTTGCATCGCATTCCCTACCTGTACTTCTGTCCAAGTAGTTCAGTACTATGTCATACTCATTCCTCCTCTGGATTGTGGAACCTCGCTACAATCTCGCTGTTTTCTTGCTCGGGGACTTATGTACCATTCTTCTTCCTCTCCGGGCTACCTTGTTAGCATTCATTTCATTGTTTTCCTCCTTCCCCATCGTGCTTCATCCCTCCGGCACTTCATGTGATTCGCCATCCAAAGGCTCGAATCTCCGTTGATCTGTGGGTTTCAATCGTTCCACGAAGGCAGCATGCACTTGTGTTTCTTCATTCCTTTCTACAATGTTGAGCTCGTTAGTGAACCTCATTTTCTCTCCCTATGGGTTTTGCATCACGCGGTGTGCGCTTTCACACTCTACCGCGCAACTTCTAGCTCGCTCTCCCTCTTGCGGTACCCCCGCTCCTCACTGTGACCTCCTGATGGTGCTTTCATTAAGAGTTCGCAGCTCGACTCGCGGGCGTATCAATGCCTGCTCTCCGCAACTCGCTGACTTGCTCAGTGCTCCTGCATTGCATGTTCTTCACACTCCTCTTGCGCATGGCCTGAGCCCCGGCTGCCTCCCCGGTTTGACACCTTGCGGACTTTTTGCGCCCTCGCATTCCTCCTCTTGCCTGTAGCGTCTCATCTCTGTCGCGGGCACTTGGGCCCAGACCGTTATGCCTGGTGGCCTTGCTGCCGGGCCTGCCGGACGACTTCACATGCTCATTTAGACTCACCTCCGTTTCACTGCCTGCTGACTCAAACATTCCCTCCTCGCCTCAAACCTCGCCGCCTCCTCCTTGCCACATCCTGGTCCCATCGTCCCCGCTTCTCCACGCCACTGTGGGCGCTGTCCCCTCCATTGCAGGGGTTGGTGTCCTCCTCCACTTCCGGCGTCTGCCTCAGTTATTTGCCCTCAGCATGCGCGAAGCCCATTCAACTCACCACCAGACTGACAGCCGTGCACGCTCGTCGCAGCGCGATACAAGTGTGTCGATCGGACTATTGACTTCGCCTCCCATGTGCCATCCCTTTCGAGAGTGCACGGATCTCCTTGTTGTCGGTTCCGGACCCCAACACCGCCTCCTCGTGCACTTCTGTTCTGGCTTCACCTCGGGTGCTTGACCCAGCCTCGCATGACCGGTATCATCGCTGGGCCCGCGTGACGATCCCACACGCTTGTCTGCATTTGCCTCTGCCTTGCCGCCTCTGTCTGCCCCGGTGTCTGCCTGCCATCCCGAACACTCCTCCCCCTCCCTCACACCTCGCTACCCTTAGGGCCGATTGTGCTCACTCTGGCGTGCCACTTCAGGCGTCTGCCGCCGTCTCCTCCGTCGTCACTGATGTTCTCCTCTACCTTCAGCGCTCGCACTTTCCCTCCGCCCGGTTCCACGCGTACGGCGCCAAAAAGTGCACACCATCAGTCTCACCGTTGTGCCCGCTCGATACACCACGACCCTGGCTCGTTGACCACACCAATGCCCTGTGTCGTCGGCATTGACTCCTCTCGCATCCGGACGCACCTTGTTGTGGTCGCGGGCCCTGGATCTCTGTGCCTCCCTCACCGATATTCACAAAGCTGCGGCACTTTCCTTGCTGTACAAGGCTGCACGCCAGCCGAGGGCTGCGAACGTGATTTTGCCCAGCGAGTCCCGGTTGCACGTTCCCCATGGATCAGTGCCCCCTCCTGTGGATGGAGCATATGCGCGCGTATCACACCATCTTGACCTCAACTCTCCTCACAGCACGGCCTCTTGGTCGATTGCAATGTCCTGCTTCTGGGGCTGCCAGCATGCTCGTCACGCACGAAGTCTTCCCTATTTCGTGACACCTCCTTTTTTGGTCACAGCTACTGCATTGGCAGTTTGCTAGCCCTCCTCACTGCCGGCATTATGCCTGAAGTCATCATGAAGCTTGGGGGATGGACCTCCCTCTGCTTCTTGATCTACTGGCCCCAGCTCACGCAGACCCTTCCCCTCGTGGGCACCTGTGCCTGGGATGCGCACATTGAGTTCTCCCGTGGACGTAGACCGCCTTGTTCATTTATGATTAGCGTCTCACCCTCCCTCACATCTTGTTTGCTAACATATTACTTGTTGTCGTACATCTCCCTCCATATTTCCCGTTTATATTCAATATATGAAATTCCCTGCCTCTCCTCTCCTCTCCCTCCTCCTCTTTTGCCTCCCTCGCTCTTGTGTGGGGCCCTCGGGCCCGTTGAGTCGCCCTCGCGTGGGCCTGCAGCCCTGTGAGCTTCGCTCCGCTGGGCTGCTTTTGGTCTCCTCTTCTGGACCTTTCGTGGCCTTAATGCGCAGGCTCGGCTGTTGCTGTGATCCGCTTCCCCCTGACCCGGACTTTGCTGCGCCTTCCCACTGCCCCGCAAAGTCCAGTCGGCCGGAGCGGCCAAGCCTCCCACACACCCACACAAGACCCTCTCCCTTCTCTCTCTCTGTCTCTCTCTCCTCTCCCCCCTCACAGGAGTGATCCAATGAGGGGCAGCCTGCCTTGCTTGTATCTATGCACATGAGCCAAAAGATCGGGTTCAAACCATATGGTTCGGGTGGGGGAAAATTGTATATTGGGCGAGAAAACTTTCAAGGGTGCATGGGGAAGACTGGACAGAACCTGTTGAACAGGCAAACCTTCATAAAAGACTCTGAAAGGGATTGTCCGGCGGACATTTGTCCGCCATCATTCCTATCCTTCCACCAACCTTCCACCATACTCAAGAGGCGAGCGATATGAAAGTCGCTGACACAGACCTCAGTTTGTCGGTGACAGCTGTCAGAGGGGGGGGGGGGGGTACAGCCACCGGTCCGAGCATCCGGCAAGCATAAAAAAGAGTTGAGAATGGTGATGATGTCATTAAAAAGAGTGAATTTCGATCGCTGGCAATTTTGGGAAGGTTTTTTCGATCGTTGGCAATTTTGGGAAGTTTTAGAACATGCCGATCATTGGCCGAGCCGGCTCTAAATCACTTCATAAACTCAACTGCGCTGCGCTATGGGCCTGAAGTATTTTGTTGAGTACCTAGACAGATGCAGAATGTATGAAAATGGGGGGGTAGCCAAAATCCCGGAGCTGCTAAGTGGATGGATAAGGTCATAAATAAAGTCCAGCATTGAGCCCATGAAAAGTTGAGAACAATCCCGGGATGGCCCGATTTGGGGACCCCGTCAAAGAGGTCTGTGTCTGATCGAGAAAGATCGCTCGCCTCTTGACCATACTCGATAAATCGCCCGGGTCGGCCGAATGGTCGGAACGCTCCGGGCCGGCGCTTTGCTCCGCTCATGTCGCCTCGCGCTCGGTTCAGACCATGCATAGATCTTCACGACGGGAAGGTCAAGCAAATCATCGGAGGCACTCTCTCTGACGAGCCGGACACCCTCAAGACCAATTTCGTCTCAAGGCTCGTCTGCTCGCCCGGTTTCAAAGCATGAAAATGAACTGTATTCTGTTAGTCAATCTGCCGGCGAATTTGCGCGTTTATACAAAAAGCACGACCTCGAGGGCGGGCATGTAATCAAACTGGGCCCAGGGAACGACGCCGCTGCGCGCGACGCGCTCTCGGCTTGGCCAGGTCTCTGCACTTGCTTGTCCCCTGTGTTTCATGTACGACTAGACTGGTGCACAGGTGGACTGCAGATCGGAGGCGGCATCAATGGCATCAATGCTCTAGAGTGGTTGAACGCTGGGGCCAGCAAAGTTGGAGCTGCCGCTTGTTGCTCGATTGGATGAATTGAATGGAGCGCGCTTTTAGGTTATCGTCACTTCGTATCTCTTTCCGGAAGCCAAGTTTTCGCTAGATCGTCTGGAGGCGCTCTCATCCGCGGTCGGGAAGGACAGGCTGGTAGTTGATGTGAGGTGGGTCGAATTTGTCTTGATTTTTTCCGTCAGTGACCGAGGGAGGGAAGCTGTCGAAAGCGGGGGGTCGGCTGGTTCGTCGCGATGAACAAGTGGCAGGACATGACTGACATGGAGGTGTCTCAAGGTTCGTCGTCTTTCCTCTCGGTAAATAAGCTCTGATGTCCGAGTAGAATCTTTGGACATGCTCTCGCAGTATTGCAGGTTATTCGTCTTGATTGTGGTCTGACCGACATCTAACGTCTCTCATCATCTAGCGAGTTCCTGATTCACGCTGCAGACGTCGAGGGCCTGTGCCAGGGAATTGACGAGGCACTGGTAACCAGTAGGTTTACTCGTCAAATTCGGAAGACTGTTTGATCAAAGAAACATAGAGCTCGGTGAATGGGTTCACATTCCATGTACATATGCTGGCGGAGCCAAAGGTAGGACTTGTGGGATATACATCTCCTCTCTGATCCTCTCCAGCAATCGACGACCTTGACCTCGTAGATCGGCTTTCAGGAGGAAAGGTAGATTTGACATACGGAAGGTAATTTCATTCTACATAATTCTACGACGCCAATGCTGACCATGCCAGCTCTCTGGACATATTTGGTGGTAAACTTGTAGTATTCGAGGAGCTCGTAGAAAAAAATAAACAATAAACCGCTGTTTCGGAGCCCAAATTCGCCGGAAGATGCCGTGCAAATAGCCAGTAGTATTAGCACGTGACTAACAAGACCGAATTTCCTTCCTCCACCCGCCGACGTCAAGGTACCCAGAATCTGTACTTTTCCGACCCTCCGACCAATCCTTTTATAGACTCCGTCACCATGCCCGGCAAAGTCAAGGCCTACGAACTCCAGTCCAAGTGCGGTGCACCCGAATCCCCGACGGCCCTCGCCTGACCTTGTTATTCTCAGATCCAAAAATGACTTGTCCAAGCAACTCGTGGAGCTCAAGAATGAGCTGCTAACTCTGCGGGTACAGAAAATTGCGGGTGGCTCCGCGTCCAAGCTGACGAAAATGTGCGTCACTTGCCTTTGCTCTGCGTCCATGCCTGACTCTGTTGTTCTGCAGCAACACCGTCCGCAAATCGATTGCACGTGTCCTGACGGTCATGAACCAGAAAGCCCGCCAAAATCTGCGCGAATACTACAAGGAAAAGAAATACCTGCCTCTTGACCTCCGCGCGAAGAAGACCCGGGCTATCAGACGGCGTCTGTCCAAGGTGAGCTCGTCGGAGGCCCAACGTGTCTTAATTGTCTAATCGTCTTCTCGCAGCACGACGCATCGCTGAAGACGCTGAAGCAGAGGAAGAAGGATGCCAACTTCCCGATCCGAAAGTACGCAGTCAAGGCATAGGGAGTGTAGCACATTTATTCTTTGTATGCCTCATGAGTATGCCTGTTACATGCGCCGCGTATATTTTCTCGGAAAGAAAAAAAAAGACAATGTTGCTTTGAAACCAAATTCCCAAATGCGGATTCAGGAGTAGCTCAACCATCCTGGAGCTTTATTGCTGTATCTTCTCGCACTCTTCCCGTCTCTTTTCCCGTCTCTTCCTCTCGGTCTACTCGCTAGACTCACCTGTATTAACCGGTTACTCCGACGTCGTCTGACTGTATCAAGTGGTGCCATTTTCCCGCGCTCCTTCTTCGATTTTTCCATCGCGCCCTCAGCTAGTTACGCCGTTGGTGACATATTATGGTAAGGCATCCCACCTGGTATTTTTTGTGATATCCGAGACGTGCGCCAAATGGCGCACGTGTGGGCCATCACTCTAATGAGGTCAGGCTTGACTGGAGCTTCTTCAGTCCTGCCTCTCTGACCATGGCCCCCGGCTCGCGTCTCAGGAAACGGAGTACTGACGATGCCCCCAAGCAGCCCAGATCCCCCCCTCCCGCTGAGCAGCAGCCTCGCCCCAGAGAGCCGTACCCAATTCCGAGCAGCAACCCTGCGAGCCAATATACCCTCCTTGAGAAGCTCGGCACGGGAAGTTTCGGTACGGTGTACAAGGCCATGCACAATGACACGAAGCAGATTGTAGCCATCAAACAAATTGGTGCGTTCACCCTTCATATTCCTCTCGTTTTTTTACGTCTTGGCATGCAGATCTGGAGGACTCAGATGACGATATATCCGAGATCCAGCAAGAGATTGCCAGCCTTGCCCAGTGCGATTCCGAGTATGTCACCCGCTATTACGGCTCCTTCGTCGTCTCGTACAAGCTGTGGATCATCATGGAGTACCTTGCTGGTGGCTCATGTCTCGATCTTTTGAAACCCGGCACTTTCTCCGAGGCCCACATTGCTGTCATCTGCCGCGAACTTCTCCTCGGTCTCGACTATCTTCACACCGAAGGTACCATTCACCGTGACATCAAGGCCGCCAACATTTTGCTGTCTTCGTCGGGAAAAGTTAAACTTGCGGATTTCGGTGTGGCGGCACAACTCACAAACACCCTGCGGCATACATTTGTGGGCACGCCGTTCTGGATGGCGCCCGAGGTCATTCGGCAGGCGGGCTACGACGCAAAGGCGGACATGTGGAGTTTGGGCATTACTGCCATCGAGATGGCGAAGGGAGAACCCCCTTTGGCCGAGTACCATCCCATGCGCGTCCTCTTCCTCATTCCGAAGGCGAAGCCACCCGTCCTCGAGGGCCCCTTTTCCGCGGCTTTCAAAGACTTTGTGACGCAGTGTTTAACGAAGGATCCGAATGCTGTACGCTGGTTTCGTGGTTCCACCCGTTCCTCTTCTTATATCCAATCAGCGTCCAACAGCCAATGAACTTCTCCAACATCGGTTCATCCGCGGTGCCCGTAAAACCTCGTATCTGACTGAGCTTATCGAGCGCTATCAAGACTATCGAGCGCGCTCTCCGCAGAAGGGAGGACAACAGGTTTTCCAGCCGACTGTGAGGGCATGGGAGACGAATGGGACCATGCGCAGTGACTGGAACTTTGACACGATCAAGTCAGTCTCCGCTATGGGCACATTCCGTAGCATGGCAAAGGATCTTGCCATGCCTCCGGGTATGGAACTGGATGAGGAGGACGAGGGCTCAGATTACGAAGAGGGGCATGCGTCTATTGATACGGGTGGGGCGACCAAGGGCAGCGACCCGATCCACATCGGTATGCACTCACAAGCGGCGCATTCGACCGTTATCATCCGGCCGCCACCTTCGCCCGGGTCGGAGAAGGACATGCCTACGTTGTTAGCAGACAGTGCTTCCGCGGAAACGTCGTCAGACAGCCCGCAAACCCCACCACAAGAGGATTTCGCTCTCGGCTCTCCTCCCGCTTATACGGGGTCTGTACGGACAAGTCGTCGCGCCTCTTATGCAGCCCGCAGTGCCGTTAGCGGTTCTGGGACAGTAATGCGGGAGGCGGACCTTGGAACTGGTGTGGATACAATTCGGCCGGTGAAGAAGGTGGACACCGTAGGATCCCTAAGATTATCGGCGGGCTACGTGGGGAGTATGCGAAGAGAAGGGGGTGGGTCGACGCCTGGGTCGACGCCCACATCGCCCACTACCTCCACCCACCGGCGGGCTGCGAGCGAGGCGGCCAAGGCAGGTAAATCGCTGATCGACGAGGTTGTGCTTCCAATATTACAAAACGTTCGTTGTAACTTTTTCCCGTACATCCGAAGCTCATCATACGTTGACAGGCAACCCGAGATGACATGGATGCTCGCGAGATTGAATCGCTGAGCATGCTCTCGAGGGGCTTTAGCGAACTGAAGGAAGCAAACGCAGAACTCGCTTACAATGTTATCCTCGACATACTTTCTGGTATCAACGAGTATGACCCCCCTTTCAGTTATCTGGTATAACGTCTGATTTTCTTCCAGCAACACCTCCGTACGACAACATGTGCAGACCGCCCGAGGATTATTCCCCCACAAACGCATCATCCGCAAAAGTGAGATGACCGCCAAGGGGCTCGTCGTCACCGAAGTTCAGGAGGATATATCGGGTCTGCCGCCAACTTTAGACTCGGCGAAGGTCGAGGAGCCGGCGGCAAAGAAGTCGCCCATCTCCGAGCTGATATACATGCGGTGGTTGGAAGGGCTGCGGTTGAAGTGGCCCAGTCTATCATAGTCATCCCAGCCGCCCTTGCTCGCTGCACATTTTACTCTCTTTCCATCGGATTTTAACGGTATTTAATGAGTACTCTTTCCTGCCACTGTACCGGCTGTTTATTTCACTCAGTAATGCTTTATGACACTCACGAAACATACCTACAATTCTTGTACTTTCATGCCTTCACGCGCTAAATGAATTCATGACATATATTGTGGCGTTTCTCATGGTGAGTAAATACTAGTATGTATGATAATGATGACGACGATGTTTTCATTATCGGTTACTGTACGAAAAGCACTGTATACTGACAAAGTCCATTCCGTAAAGACCGCCGCTAGATAGTGATTGGTTCAGTGTCCAATGTGTGTCCAAAGCGAACCCGGAAACATTGAAAGAAACAAGGTAGGTATTATGCATGGAGCATAAATGATGCAACCAGACACAACAGTGCCGCGGAGCCCGCCGTCCAGGAAGTGGAGAGGGCCGAGTTGGGCGTTGTTGATGTGCTGGGAGCTGAAGTCGTAGCCGAGCCGGTGGAGGAACCGGTCTGGCCTGATTTCGTGCTGCACAAAACGTCAGCGAGACGGGCCAAATGCACAGTGCAACGTACGCGGTAGAATGTGGGGCGACGCTCGAGCCACAGACAGATAAAGAGCCTGTGCTCGAAGAGTTGCTGGCTAGAATACCCATAGGTGTAACGGCGTCTAAGCCGCTAGCGGCGTTCTGATACGCTGTGGTTCCCTGGACGATCAGGGCAACAGATGTGGTGTTCCAGTTATTGGCTTTCATCACCGGGTACGCGGCCATGAATGCAGCGACAGACTGGTTGGACAGTTCGTGCTCCAGGATGATGAGACCCGGGCTCTTGGGGCCGGTAAGCCACTCAGTCATGGACGTGTTAATGGCCTGCGCAGTGGTTCCGCCAGTCGTGAGACTCCAGTCTTCTGTGCTGAGACAACAATCCAGTGTTTGCACAAGAGAAAACAGCGAAAATTTACTCTTGGTTCCAGATAATGGTCGTCAAGCCGAAAACCTGAGTAGGAAAAGTCAATCTACGGCCATGAAGGTTTCGAATATCGACCTCTTTCGCGATGGCAGTGACTCTTATATCGGTATCTGTGATATGTCAATTGACTGACGGGGAAACCATCCTATTAGTGTAACTTGCCTCCGAACGGGGGCTGGAAACGTGAGGACGGTTGAATATGTGTAAAATGCGACCACATACCCGCCAGAATTTGGGTACTCTGCCGCCAGTGGAGTTGTGGATCAATTCCGCTGTCCAACCCAACTAAATGAGTATCATATATATGAGAATGTTCATGTTTTGTTTTTCAATTTACCTGGGCGACGACGTCCTCATTGCTCAACGTAGTCATGTATGGGTGAGTGTACGTGTGAACGCATACCGCGTGTCCCATGTCGAAGGCTGCCTGGAACTCGTTGGGATAACTGATGATATTCACTCCGATCCTGAACCAATCAGCTTGCTATTGGGGAGGAACGGAGAGAGCTATCTACATGAAATGTGTCGCACTTTGTTCGTTGTCCTGTAGAAATGCGAGGAGCGCATCTGTGGCCTGGAAAGGTCAAGTTCAGATAAAGGAGGGAAAAGGGGGGCAGAAAAAACTCACAGGTTGCGGGCCATCGTCAAATCCGATGCCGATATAATCATCTGGAGCGTCCCAGATGGTGCCCGGCGTCTTGCATTTATAGGTTGCAGAACACACGGCCCCATTTGGATCGTAGCCTGTAGGACAGAAATTGATGCAAAGATCAAACGGCGTACGAGAGAATGGACGAACCACTCGGGTAGGTGGGGTTTTCGTTTGGGACGTTGGTTGAAGGGGGGATATCCGGAATGGTACCGGCGGCAACGGCAGCATTCAATGCGGCGAGCCATTCAGCCGGCATGGCAGACGAGTCTGGCGTGCTTTCGGGGTACGCTGCTGACCACGCTTAGATGGAAATGAGCCGCCTTGTATTGAGGATAAAAGGGAACATACCCGGAGATCCAACTTCAGCATACGTGATACCGTCGGTGGTGGGGGCGCGTTTGAACAAGGCATTGACTGGATTGTTCATTGTTTCAGAGAGATTGCAAGGTAAGGAAATGAGTGGTATTGACCAGGGTGGTCCGAATCATGGTACCAAGTGCTCGGGAGACGTTCGGCGGTAGTGTGCGAGTGGTCTTCGTGACGGATGACAGATGCCGTCGAGAGGAGGCCCGGGAAGAGGAGGGCGGTTAATAGAAGCATGTCGGAATTAAGGGCGGAGAGAAGGCGAGGGAGGAGGAACCAGTTCTTATACACGAGCGAGAAAACAGGCTACACAATATTTTATTCAAGGCCCCTTTCGGTTTCTGTGGTTCATCCGCTTTTGAAGTTTCCCTCGGCACGGAGTCCGAAGTGATCGAAGCCTTCCTTGACAGTCCAAACGCAGTGAGGTCGCAGGCTGTTCTTTGTAAGCCCCGCGGGCCCGCTACCCAGGTTTACAGACGCGGAGAATTTCCTGACAGGGAAACGAACGATGGTCATTGTCGCAGTTGCCAAGCTTGATTATATGCGAAGATGCGAAGATGTTATATAGTGGCAGAACGCAAGTGGATAAATTAGGCAACACCGTGTTGCTCGTGAGAAACGCGTAATATACGCTAATCCGAACTCTCTCTCAAGTCCCTCTGTATGCACTCCGTAATACAACTACTCCCCCTTTCAACTGCGCGATCTCCTTGATCAAAGCCGTAAACTTTGTCTTCTTCGCCTCATCCGTCAAGTAGGGTTGGAAGTACTGGATGCAGTCGCGGGTCGTTGCGTTGGGAGTATTTTTCAACCATTCAATCACCATCCTGTCTTCCAGTTCTCCGACAGGGACGACCCCCCCGTTATGCGCTTTGCGTTTCTTCGCCTTGGGTGGCGCACTTTGACCGTTCGGTGACGTAGGCGAAGGAGAACCAGCTACGAACTCATCCGTGGCCTTTCTCTTCTTCTGCAATCCGTTTAAATTTGGGCTCGCTGCTCCGCTTGCAACGGGACTTGTCGCACGGCTATTTGCTACGGGACTCGTGGCACGACTTGCCAAAGGACTGTTTCCACGGCTGGCACCATTCGGTTTCTGTTTGGGAGCTTTGGGACTGGTGGCTCGCTTGGCTACGACAGAATGTCCTCCGAGACCAGGGGAAAGAGCTGGAGAAGTCGCTCTTGATCCAGCCTTCGAGCCCCCCTGAGGTCGGGCCGCGGTGGTGGGTGCCGTTGGTCCCGGAGCTTGCGAGCCTGCTCGCGAGTCCGCGGGCGGTTGAGGGGGGACGGGGCCCAGTAGAATAACAGGTTCCACGGGCGGCTCCTCCTCCTCCTCCTCCTCCTGAGATCATTATCATTAGTAGCGGCCGAAAAAGAAGGACCGGTACACTTACCGAACTGGCATACGGATTCTTTTCATCATCACTATCATACGCATCATTCCCTTCCCGTGTGCGAATGAGCTTTTGCATAGCCTTGGCCTGCTTCGACATTCCGGGCAGCTCCTCGTCGTCGGATTCGTCGACGTGCGCGTCTCGCAGCTTGTTAGCGGTCTTGTACTCTTTCTTGAGTCGTTCCTGTGTGAAGAATTAAGCATATCATGTATAACATGTCAATTGCCACATACCTCCATGTCCTTCGTTTCCTCGTCCTCGGCTTCCACATCCACCTTCTCCTCGTCGTCCGCGAAGTCTGCTTCGTACACCACCTCGTCCATATCACCTTCACCTCCATATTCCTTCTCCCGTCGACGCTTGGCGCCGTCGTCCTCGTCGTCGCCTTCCCCGAACAGATTGTCCATACCGCTGTCGACGGTCTTGAGCTTCCTTCCACCGGGCCCAAGACTCTGTCCGGCGCTATGGACAAGAGAACTGCTCCCCGCAAGAGCGCGACCCTCGGATTCGGCCTTGAACATGGCAGCAGTTTCTTTCGAAGGACCTTTGCCATTCCGACTAGATAACCATTGCTGAGGGTCACGCTTCTGACTTTGCGTGTACTGTGCCGTCCATGGATTAGTACAGTGTTCAGACAACGTAACAGGATACGCACCGCGGACTCCATAGTCACAGTATCTGTAGGGAGGTCGTGTTTGACCTTCTTCTGAAATTTGTACCATCGATGCGCTGGTACGAATTTGAAGATATCGTTCGCGGCAGGCATGAAGAACGCATGCGTGCCGGCCTTGGAGATGTCCTCCAGCTGTCCGACCCATGTTTCCGCCTGAGTCGCGTCCTCCATCACCCATGGGTATCGTTCCTCCCTCCGCAACTGCCGCACCTCCTCCGGAACAACGTAGACCTGTCTGGTCTTCTTCTGAAACTTCTTCTTCCCATTCGCAGCTGGCCCTTTGCCCTTCGCGTCTCGTCCACCGTCCGCATGTATCGGTTTGCCGTCAGCATCCACCATGACGAACTTGCCGTCCGGACCGACGACGGGCTTCCCGTCCTGCCCCAACATTGGGCCTACCGCGACTTGGGCACCCGACGCATCGTCCCGCCGCATCTCCTTCCTGTTCAATTTGATTGGTGCTGGCCATGTCGTCAGGTCGACCGGCTTGCGTGAATCAAATTTCATCACATCGTATTTCCAGCCATTGAGAGCGGACGACATGACTTTGAACTCCTGGAAGGGCAGGTCGGGCAGCTTTAGCTCCTCCTCGTCATCATTGGGTATGGGTTTAAGACGGGGGACAGCGGAGGGCTTCTTTGGGGACGGCGCAGGTGTGTCTTTCTTAGCACCCTTCTTCGGGTGAAAGAGCGTGGCTAGAGTAGGTTTCGGGCCCATGGTGCAGACAAGGACCAGTATGCTAAGCGCTGGGCATGTACTAAGGGCTGTAAATTAGTGAGGCATTAACGAGCTGCAGACAATAATGCACTTCAGTCTCGTCTCAGGTGAGTGATGACTGCAAGCAAAGGATGGGTTACGCTCCGAGTCACACAAGAACAAATAAATTTTCGCTTGGCCCTGCGTTCAATTTAATTTGGTATGTACATGTCCCTAGTAGTCCACAGATACTATACAGTCATGTCGCAGGCCCATCCGCTCTAACAGGATTCCCGTTCTGTCCTGTAGGCCCGCCAGCGCCAGGAGGATACGAGTTTTGAGATGAATCAGGCGGCTGCGACTGCTGTGCGACGCCGGCAGGTGGAGTCGGGAATTGACCAGCTGGGAATGGGGGCCCTGGGGGAAATGCTCCCGGACGAACTGCCTCCAGTTCGTGTCTCAGCATCTCAATCTCCCGCGCCATGTCCTGGTGACCTTGCTTGAGCTGGGCAACAAAGTCGATCGCTATAGGAAGCGTGGGTCAACGGGTAATTTGGATTATTCCGAGAAAATATCGACCTTTGCTTAGGATTTCCCACTTGCTAGCTTTCATCCCTCGGTCGGCAGGGAGTTGATCTCGAAGTTCATCGAACAACTCCTTCATCTCCTTCCTTCTCTTGCGCTCCGCAAGTTTATGTGATACACGAAGCTCGGGCGAGCGCGAATAGGGTGTCGCGCTCGATTCTTTCGAGTGTTTGCCGGAGCCGGTCGGCGATGGGGCTGAGACCGGATCATCTTGGCCTGAGGAAGGGCCGGAGTGGTTGGCGTCTGGGCTCTCCTTTTGACGCAAAGGGGGACGTGACCGCGACCGCAAGGCTCTCTTCGCCCCAGCCGGTGCAGGATTAAGAGCGTCTGGGACAGACATTCGCCGGTCGGGAGGAAAGTTAATGGGTGGCATCATGCCAATAGGAGCTGAGGGATCGAAGGTTCGGGGAGGTACAGGCATGTTTGGGTCCGCCTCATTGTGAATCGTAGGCTGATCCGGAGGGTGAGAAGGCCACGCGAATGTGGCAATACCTGGTGGTGGACGACCATGGGGCGAATCACCTCCGGAGAATCCAGAACTATAACCACCCACACTTGACACGCTCGAGAACATGGACGACGAAGAGTCCCGCCTATCGTTCACCCACCACTGAGGACCACGCGAATCTAACGAGTCTCGTCGATCGTTCAGACTCAACTGAGCGATCCGCTGTGTATCGATAGCAGATCCTCGACGTTTCGGCGCAGGAGCCTCTGCCTCCAACTCCATCCCGCTAGGAACGCCAGGCCCTGCGAGCTGGGGATCGCTCTCCTCGCCAAGGGTTGGGAATCCGGCGGGGTCTGCGGACATCTTACGTTTAATGCCGTGCGGTGCAGACAGGTGAGCCGGTGAGCGCGTGTGGGGATCCTGACCGACCGCAATTGAATGTCTCCGCATGTTGTAGTCAAAATGGCCCTGGGGTTCATGGGACACGTGCCGGACAGGCGGCGCCAGCGGCTGCTGCTGCCCGTCACTGTCCACATTCATTGGATCACCTCCGTCGTTTTTTTGGGATCCTGCCACAAGGAAGAAGCAGTCGATAACACTTTCCCGAGCCGGAGAAGAGACGAACCTGGGCCACGGAACGAGTCTGAACGGACGCGGGAGGACGAACCTTCCTGACTGGAACCGGGAGACGGGGAACGCAGCAACTTGCGAAGCTGGGCGTTGTCAGCGGCGTGGGTGGCAGAACCAAAGACGTAGGGGGAAGCTGGACGTGGTTCTGAAGGATTGTTTTTGTCTTGGCGGAAAAACTGTGGGTTTATGTTTTGGCGGGGGGTTGCATGGAGAGATGGGTCTGTTATTGAACCACGTCGCTGGTTCTGGAGGAATTCGAGGGGTGCAAGGGGTGCGACGGGGGAATGTCTCGAAGGCTGGTTGTTTGTCACGCCATTATTTCCCAGCTGACTGTGCGGGCTGGCCATTTATATGCCGAGGGCGCCAGGGTGCGGGCACTGGCAGCGACAGGCTCCAGTGAGAAAGCAGCTCAGCTATCAATATCCTGTCGATTCTCAACGCCGTAGTTGGCGCGACAGGAAATGGCTGTGCTAAATGTGACACGCCACGTTTCTGGCACCGAATCTGGCTTAATGAAGTTCTGAAGCAAGTCTCTGATTCTACTCTATCCGACTTGCATCTAACGCATCTCGTTCCTCCTTTCCCAGCTCGATGCTGCGGATGTACCGTGTGCTGTTGCGCGTCGCACGCCCACACCTTCCCTGTCTGGCCTCCAGCGCGTCTTCGCCCACAATTATATGGCGCGCCCACGGTACATATTCTGTGTGCGCGACCGCGCGCTCCATTATTCCCACAGGAAACGCTGGATTGTTCCTCAACGCGTCGATCATTGACTGATAATGAACGCGAGCCTCAGTAGCACGCGCGACACGCTTCCCACGTGATAACTCATTGACAGCAGAGATGATCTTGGTGTCCCATTCGTACACGCCGTAGCCGTCGGTAAGCGCGTCGGCAAGAATCGGGAAGCCCAGCTCGTCGTCGGCGCCACGGTCGTATCGCGTCAACGCAAGTGCCTAGAGTCGGGGAGGGGACGCGTCAACTCGAATGAACGCGGAGACAGAGCCCACAACACTTGCCTGGGGTCTGTCCAACGAATCCCGCGTCAGGTACGCGTCCGTGAATGAGATTAGGTCTGCGTGAGGAACAGATTGCCGAGAAACAGCGTTCCAGTCTAGTAGGTGATCCTGCTCTGGGTGAAAGCCTAGTGGGAAACTTTGGCAGAGCAACTGCAGGCGATGGATAATATGTCTTAGGTCGCAGCCACGGGCATACATCTTGGCCAAGACGTCTCGATCCACGATGTGACCTTCGGCACAGCAAAGACCTTGCAAATACGACCCGGCCACATCAGGAGGACAAGGCTCGAATTCCAAGATAGTTTGGAGTGGAAGTTCGCTGGTGGGGACGAGAGATATATCTGCGAAGGAGGATCAGCCTATGAGGAAAATCGTACCACAAAATGCGCACCGTTGCACGTGCATATAACAGGACGCTTACAGTCCCTGATCAATCTGACGACAGCCGGCCAAAAACTGGCGTCCTCCTTGAAAAGAATATCGACTTCCTCGAGCAAAATAACCGACTGCCGGGTACCTCCAGCTTTGCGTTGTTTTTGGGTTACGAACCCAAAGTCATCAGAATTATCGGTGTCGACGTCTTCGTCACGCCCGCGGCTGAAAACTCCTCGGGCCTGCGTTCTCCTGACAAGATGGTTCTTGCCCACATCCCCGATTAGGGTTTCCAGGCTAGCGCCATTGCGTTTGCCTATCCCGGGGTTAACCTCGAAAACCTCCCATCCCAGCTCTTCAGCACAGGAGTAGACTGCGGTCGTCTTTCCGATTCCCGGGGGCCCAGAAAGGATGATGGTGTTCGCAAGATGGTCCTTGAATTCATTCTGGGCCGCTTGTGGGTCCTCGGTTCCAGGCGGGGCACGGAAATCATCGTCGTCATCCCCGTCGGTATCAAAGGGCCCTTCAACGTCGGAATAATAGTCATCGCTGACTAGGAACCCATCTGAAGATTGTCGCCTCCGCTTTTTCGCCCTCGTCACGCTACGCATAACCTGAGGGCGCTTTGCCCCTCGCGACTCCTCTGATGCCTTGCCTTTCCCTTTCCCATTGTCCGACGCAGCAGTGGTTTCGAAGCGAACCTCAAGGGCGCGCAGCCAGTCCCGAAGATATACGGCTCTCTCCTCGTTGCCGAGGACACCGTCGGCGCGTTGAGGCCGCCAACGTTCAGTCCACAGCTTCTCCGAAGATGAAGACGCGTCTGGTGGATTCGAGATCGAAGCGCCAAGACGTGCTATCGCAGGGTGGTCCCGCTTGTGCTCAGAAGGGATTCTCTCGATGCACTGTTCCTTCTCCCAGAAGGAAGAGGCAGATGTGCGAGTTAGTGTCCGTGCAGCATGTACATCGGATACACCCATTCGGGGGCGGTAATCTTTCAGAGGGGCTCTAATTCCCCTCTGAGAGGCATGTTGCCAGTATGTAGATGCCGAGAAACTAGACTGAGGGCCTCGGACGTGCTGACCATCTTTTGTGGGGAACGGCGCCTCGGATTCAGTGGTAGCGACGGAAGGTTTAGTTTTTGGGTCAACAAGTTTCTTTGGGCGGGCGTTAAATATGGAATACGTCGGTCTGGCGGTCTTGAGTAAGACCGAGGCGGACGGGGGAGCCTTCGAGGAAGGAGGGTCAATTGTCGCCCGGGGAGCAAATATATGATAGGTCGACTTGGGTGTTGGGGTGGGGATCGTGTTCGGTGGAGGGGACTCATGCGAGGTCAAGTCGATCACAATGGGATCCGGTGGCCTGCTCTCCGCCTTTGATGAAGGGGGTTTCGTCGAGCCCAACGAGTTCGGTTTGTCAAGTTCTGTCCTTTTAGATGGCGGCTTCGACCTTGGCTTCGAGGGTTCGGGGCCAGTAATATCGATAATCTGTACCGCCTTGGATGTAGAAGCAATGGGACCTGGCGGCGTCGGTGTACCGTACGACCCTGTTCCAAGTGAATAATTCGCGCCAATGACGTGGGCACGATGCTTACTTTGACCATCGTTCAAGTCAATCGTCGGCGGCGTAGGCTGTGGCAGAGGAGGTATGATTGGCTGTGGCGCGGCAGCCGAGACAATTTTCTTGGGGAATAGATCTAGGAGAGTTTTCTGAGCATGATTTAGCTCTGAACGCGTCGAAAGGATCCTGCGTCAAGCGCGACTGACCTGCTTAGCGGGTTTCGTTGTCGACGCAGAGGCCTTCTTTCTTCCAACCATTGAAATCCTCAGCTGCAAAGACAAGCCGCGTCAGAATGTAGAGGGAGCGAGGAACTGGTTTGGATGAGGCAACGTTAGAAAGTGGTTTGAACGGTCACGGTCGCGACCGAAGAGGGTATGTGCTATATTTAGACTGCCCTTGGAAATCAACAGACGCAAATCCAACGCAAATCATCCTCAGTTGTAGGTTCGGAGCAAGCCCGCGCAGCTCCGGCCCGGCGAGCCGGCCCTTCACTGAAGGGGCTTGCTTCAAACTGCGCCAAACAGTAGGCTTGCGCCCCAGTCACGTGTTCCCAATAAGGCAACTCGCGTGCCATGTTTGCTCCGCGACCGTAAGCGGAACCATTGTGACGCTTCATCACACATCTCTCGTTCCTCCCCACCACCACCACCCACCGTCGGTCCATTCCTCTGCTTCAGGTGCAGGCAGGTATACCCTCTTCCATTCTCTGCTACATGTCCCCTTCCGCTCTACCTTGGCCATAATATCCAAATACCTCTATGTTGCTGCTCTGCGGCCCGTAACCTCCAAGATAATTTGCTACTGCGATGCCACCAACGTATTCAGTGCGGGGCGCGAGAGGGGAAGGATTCGGTTGGAGTATTGATGGTCCCGACCTGTCATTCTGTCGAATGACGCCTCCCACGGCTCACGGGTGTGTTGTACGTATGTACGTGAAGATGCCACTGGGTCTCGATTAAATGTACGTGTGCTGCAGCACCCCGCGTATGCCCTTCCACCCCTGTATGCACCTCCTGGCCTCCCTGTAGTTATTTCTGTTTTTTTTTTTGGCCATCCATGACCCTCCATTATTGTGTTGCTATTAGCACTTGCCACCAGTATTCGGCCGTATAGTTAATGCTTGGTTAATGCCACTTCCAATTTAGATTGTCTCTAATTGCCAATGTCTAAGAATTTCCCTCTCCTGACTTGAAACCCAGATTTGACGCGGTTTCACCGTGGCAAAAGCACTTGCTCAGGTATTTGTGGCCACAGAGACTGTGACAGCTCCGGCGACACCTCCGGCGACACCTCCGGCCAGTGATCTACCTTATTGAGCGACAAGAGCAAACATGGCACGCGAGTTGCCTTATTGGGAACACGTGACTGGGGCGAAAAGTCGCCAACTGCGAATCATCTCACACTGACCTCACTCTTTATCCAATCACTTAGCATTAAATTGTAAGTTGAAGATCATATGTCAGGGTATTTTCCAGTTATCTTGGATGGGTGATTTAACTCCTAGTTGCATTCTAATGTTGATGCTGATCCCGGGTTCGTCCTTTTTGAGAAATATGTTACTCAAAGTCTAGGATGACAGTCAAACCATATACTTTGGTGATGGAATTGTACATATGCCTCTTTGTAATGATCTTGAATATACTAAGGAATTTAGGTGACGATGTGGCGGATATACGACGCTCACCATCTCGTGAGTCCACCTTGTCACATAGCATCACACTTGTTACTCCAACCTCGACACGTCTCAAACTCGCCGAAGGTACTGTAAATACTTGTATTGTAGCAACCATGCAATCCACCGTGACATCACTGAGGGGTTTGGGCAAGGCAACCAGCCAAATTTTCACCTTGACAGTTGAATTTCGGCAACCCAAAAGTGCAAAAGGGGCCTCATTTTGGTTGTGAATGTGATTCTGAGGTCGTTTTCAGCCCAGAATGAATTGGGGAAGAGGTTTGGAGCATTTTTCATGATTTCTTACTGAGATTTTGGGGTAAAAAACATACTATTTTTTTGCATGTCATGGTATGAGGCCAGGCAACGGAGCTCGTTGTGACCGTGACCTGGCGAGGTTTGGGCAACACAACCGACCCCATCGTGACCGTGACGGTTGCTACAATACAAGTATTTACAGTAATGTTACAGCACTTGAAAAAATTGAATCAAACATTATTTACCACAACGTTGGGGTTTGGAACCACTCAAATCACTCCTTTTTCATCAATTGACCAGATCCACCACTCGGCTCATAGAAATTGTGCAGGTTGTAAGGGCAACCTCAAGGCCCGAGGATACTCAAGAGTCCTAGCGAGGGAGATCCAAAGTATATGAATAAGTACACAATGATACAGGAAAGTATAGCGCACCTAGCGAGGGAGATCCAAAGAGAAGAAACTCTGAGGATTCCCACGCCAGAGTGGAGTCTAAATAGCTACTGTACAGAGACATGTGACCGGAGCGATCGGCAGAGATCCCCGGCTTGATCACAGGCATGGTGCCATCGGGAGATACCAGAGGGGCGTTGGTGGGGGGTTCCCCTGACATCACCCCCCCCTTGGAATGCGGCGCCTCGACGCATAGACCGGACATGGAGGGTAGGGTCGCGGAAGGGGAGAGAGTCGAAGGTGGCAACAGAGATGGAGCGCGGAGCAGTCGGATGTGTTCAATAGTACTCTGCGACAGCTTCTGGAGTGAAGACGTCGGAGTGTTTGACCCACTGGTTATGCGAAACATCATACCCTTTGAAGGACACCATGTAATACAGTGACTTCCAGTGGATCTTAGCATCCAAAATCTTGTCGATCTCCCATTCTGGAGCGTCCCCGGGCACCTCTGGTAGAACCGGAGCAGGCTCATCGTAGCCCAGACGTCCCGGGAAGGGGTCGTCTTCTGCGAGTTCCAACTTCACCACTGGAAAGACTGGGTGAAGCCGGGAGAGACGGGGGGGCAGCTCCAGCTTGTAAGCACCTCGACCGACAACCTTAACCACCTTGAAGGGGCCAAGGCGCCGGTGCGAGAGACCCTGCGACGGACGGGTGGTCTGGATGTCTGATGCGTCAAGCCAGACACGGTCACCAACCTTGATGTCCGGAGCTGGGGTGCGCCTGCAGTCGTAGTACCGCTTGTACTCCTCCTTAGCCTTCACTAGTGCGGCTCGGGCTTTAGAGACGTCAGAGGCGATCCAGTCACGGAATTCGTTTGCTGACTCCACCTTCGAGTGTACTCTGGTCGGCTCAAACCCCATCCGGGGGAGCCGCCCAGTGTCGGTCATGAACGGGACCTGCTGCGTCGAAGAGTGGATGTGGTTGTTGTAGGCGAACTCTGCGGCCGGCAAGAGGTAGTCCCAGTCGTCCTGCTTATAATTGGTGAATATACGCAGGAACTGTTCCATCTCTTGGTTAACGCGCTCGGTCTGCCCGTCAGTCTGCAGATGGTACGCAGTGGAGGTTGCCGGAGTGATTCCAATGAGGCGCCAAAGCTCTGTGGTGAACTCCACGATGAACTGTGGACCACGGTCAGAGATGTACTTCTCTGGCGTACCATGGTGCCTCCAGACGTTCCGGTAATACAACCGGGCAGCCCCGATGGCGCTGATGTGGGTAGTGCACTCGTTGAAGTGAGCGCGCTTACCGAGAACATCGACCACGACCATGATGGCATCGTAGCCATGCGCCTCTGGGAGCTCCACAACAAAGTCCACCGAAACTGTGTGCCAGCGCTCTGGAGGAGTCTCCGTTGGGTGCAGCTCTCCAACCGGAAGCTTCCGGAGCGCCTTGGTGCGGCAGCACAGGTCGCAGGTCGCCACATACCGGCCGACATGTCGAGACAACTGGGGCCACCAGTAGTTCCGGGAGACAAGCTCCAATGTCTTGAAGCGACCGGCATGACCGGCAATCCGGGTGTCGTGGTGCTGCTCCAGAATCCGGCGACGAAGGTCGTTGTCTCGAGGGACAACAAGCTTGCCACGGAAATAGAGGAGACCGGAGGAGACGTGCCACTCAGCGCTCCAGGAGGAGCGAGCACCCCAAACCTTGAGAAGTTCCCGGGCCGCGAGAGCGACGGGGTCTTCAAGGTCTGGTTTGCCAGCGAGAGCTTCTCGGATGTTGCGGAGGATTGCAACCTCTGGACCAGAGACAGCAAGGCCTTCGATTGCACGGAGGTGGAAGAGCTGCGGACTCAGGAGGGTGACGTCCTGGTTGTCCGGAGCTGACCCATGGTCTGGCCGCCGAGAGAGGGCGTCTGGACGTCCCATAAGCTTTCCGGGCTTGTGATGAAGCGTGAAGTCGAACCGAGACAGGTACAGCGACCACCGTGCCTGTCTTCGGTTGAGGTTTTGCGACTTCCGGAAGTACTCCAAGTTCTTGTGGTCGGTCCAGATCTCAACCGGATGCTGCGAGCCCTCGAGGAAGTGTCGCCACTCCTCGAGCGCTCGGACGATTGCGAGCATCTCCTTGTCGTGGATCTCGTAGTTGCGCTGGACCGGTGACAAGCTCTTGGAGAAGAACGCCACAGGGTGCCACTTTCCATCAGAGCCTTCTTGCGAGAGAACGGCTCCTGAGGCAAAGTCGGAGCTATCTGCCTCTAGTCGGTACATCCGGGACTCGTCTGGAAGGATGAGGACGGGGTCAGAGGTGACCGCATCTTTGAGAGCTTGGAAGGCGACGGCCTCAACGGCAGTCCAAGCCCATACCTTGCCCTTCGCCGTGAGGTCAAAGAGTGGCCGGGCAATATCAGAGAAACCACGGATGAACCTGCGATAGAAGTTTGTGAAGCCGATGAACTGCTGCACATCCTTCTTGTTCTCTGGAGTAGGCCATGCGGCGACCCCAGCGACCTTGACTGGGTCCATCTCGACGTGGTTGTGTGAGATGATGACACCGAGGTACTCAATTGATGATTTCTCAAACTCGCACTTCTCCGGGCGCAAGTACAGCTTGTGCTCCCGAAGCCACCGGAGCACCTCCCGGACGGTCTTGCGATGCCGGGTAAGGTCTGAGTGGGCAATGAGAATATCGTCGAGGTATACCATGACGTCTCCGGACATGATGAGATCCTGGAAGATGTCATTCATCATGGTCTGGAAGGTCGCGGGGGAGTTCGTCAAGCCGAAGTACATCACCAGGGGTTCAAAGAGTCCCCAGTTAGTCCGGAATGCGGCCTTCCACTCATCGCCCTTTCGGATCCGGACGTTGTTGAAACCCCACCGAATGTCGAGTTTTGTGAAGAACCGGGCGCCTTTCGAACGATTGATGAGGTCGTTGATCAGCGGAAGGGGGTACCGGTTCTTCACGGTCATTGCATTCAACGCCCGGTAGTCCTGAACGAACCGGAGACCTCCGTCCTTCTTCTTGACGAAGAAGACCGGAGATGCCATCGGAGATTTTGATGGCCGTATCCGGCTGGTTGCAAGGCCCTCCTCAATGAACGCGTCGAGCTCGCGCTGCTCGAGGGGTGAGATCGGGTAGACCTTACAGTTGGCAGGTTTCGCATCCGGAACGAGTTTGATGGCATGGTCCCAGGTCCGGCGCTCCGGTAATGAGTCAAACGACTCCCGATTGAAGACATCCTCGAACTTGCGCACCCACTCAGGAAGTGGCTCCTTACCGGATGCAGAGTTCTTGGTGTGGGCCTCTGCCAGGCGTTGCGAAACCGTGGCAGTGGCCCGGATGTCTTCTGGAGGAGAGAACGTGGTGTAGAAAATGCGATCCCCATCCTCGATCGGGTTGTCCTCATCGTCGGAATCATCGGAGTCGTCTGGAGACAGCTCCGGTAGCTCATCCTCAAACTCGTCATCGTCATCCTTGCCGGAGCGGAGGTCTGTGTCTACAGCACAGATATGAGGAACCGGACCAGCGTGGAGTTGCCTCAGGATCGAAGTGGCAGTTTTGGCATGCTGGCGCTCGACCTTCAACTCGTCGCGGCAGGTTGTGCAGACCGAGGGGCATCGACTCATTTTAACCTCGCGGGTTTCCCAGTTGATCTCCGGGTTGTGCTTCCGGAGCCAGGAGAACCCGAGGATGAGCTTCTGCTTGCCGAGACGGGTGACAGCCAGTACCGTGCGCTCATTGTGTGACTTGTACCGGATTATGAGGTCCGCAACCTCTCGGATAGCCCCGGCCTCATTTGGAGAACCATCAACGTTGAAGACCGGGATGGGACGAGATAACTGGCGGAGCGGGACCTTGTTTTCTGCAGCGTACTCCGAGTCAATGAAGTCGGAGGTAGCGCCACAGTCCACAAGTCTGGACAGCAAAAGTTTGACGGCATCATGGATGGACTCTATCTCGAGGGGTAGATGAAGGGAATTTGCACCGGCCTCAGCGGCGATTGTGAAGCTTTTGGGGAGCTTGCGCTCCCACATAGGCTTACGACGCAAGCGGAGGGGGTCATCAAAGATAGGGGTGGCCCGGGCCGGCACAGGGGGAGGTGGAGCGGATGTTGCACAGCATGATGCAAGAGGGATAGGGCAAAAGTAGACTTCCCCCATTACATCATCGCTATTTTTAGCCACCTGGGGGTTTGGATCAGGAGGTGCGTCTATCGCTTCCGTGGGTGTAAGAGATGCATTGTCAGACTCGTTACACAGGACAGAGAAGCGATTATAGGACGCGAACGAGGGCGCACTGCTCACTCGCCGCGGACGGCAAAATCCTCCGGCTCTGCTGTGGCTTGGGCGTCGGCTGCAACCTCAGCGGATGCAAGGCGTGCCAGGAGCTCCTCTAGCAGCGGGCCATCGAGCTGCTGGACCACTTCATCGAGGATATCAATCGACCGGATGTCGATCGGAGCAGTGCAGTCACAGGCGAAGTGGTTTGGATCGCCGCAACAGAAGCATCCTCGGCGGGGTGTACCTCGGACCCGCGCACGGTCAATGTCCATCGGAACTGGGGGTGGCAGCACTGGAGCGGCAGTGTGGGGTTGCGGGGCTGTGGCAGCAACTGGGCCTCATACCGAAGGAACAGGAATGCGGCCAGTGGGGAACACGGAGCGTCTAGCAAGCGGCTGAGCGCGAACGGAGTTTCCAGAACTCCCAGGGGTGCGCTTGCGTGCGCTCACCTGCGACTCGTACTGCCGGTAGGCACGCAAGCGCCATGCAGGGTAGTCTGCCAGCGCCAGAACGTCGCCCGACCCAGTAATAGCAACGTTAATTGCTGGGTCAAGGCCGGTGCGATACTTCGTGACCTTGATGATCTGGTCAGAGAAGCCAGCGAGGTCGACGAGGTCCTCAAATTCGTCCGTGTACCGGAAGACGTCGCGGGTGCCCATGTGGTATGCAGTGGATTCGAGTCGAAGGAGAGCGTGGTCCTGCTCATTCTCCTGGACGAACCGGAGCTTGAACTCAGCGACGAATGAGCTCCAGTCAGGGAAGGGGAACGGGGTTTTGCCAGAGTGGCGTTCAGCCCAGGTCTGTGCGGCATCCTTGGCTATGAACGAGAGCGCATACCGAACGACCCGCTCTTCAGAAGCAACTCCATTGACTGCAAACGCCTCAGGAATGAGCGCCGCATAAGACCGGACAGCGTGGAGGAACGCTCGGCCTTGGGTCCGGTCGCCGTCAAAGATGAACGGGGGGTTCGGTCGGAGGACTGATTTTGTTCCTGTGGTGAGGGTTGCAAAAAGCGCTGGACCTGGGTCCGGAGCCGGGGCGGCAAGGGACGGGGCAGGCGGGGGTGCAGGGTTTTGGGTAATGTGGTCTCGGAGCTGTACGAGTATGCCCTCCATCGCAGACATCCGCGCTTCGAGATCCGGCGTGTCGGGCATGGTGACGTGGGGAGCAGGGACTAGGGAGGAGGGGGCAAGATTTGGGGTAGGGGTGACTGGGGTACTAGACGAGCTGTCCGAGTCCGAGTCTGGCGCACCAAAGCCCGCAATCTTGACCAGTTAATCCCTTAGAGAGTTTCTTCTGCTGTAAGGGCAACCTCGAGGCCCGAGGATACTCAAGAGTCCTAGCGAGGGAGATCCAAAGTATATGAATAAGTACACAATGATACAGGAAAGTATAGCGCACCTAGCGAGGGAGATCCAAAGAGAAGAAACTCTGAGGATTCCCACGCCAGAGCGGAGTCTAAATAGCTACTGTACAGAGACATGTGACCGGAGCGATCGGCAGAGATCCCGGGCTTGATCACAGGCATGGTGCCATTGGGAGATACCAGAGGGGCGTCGGTGGGGGGTTCCCCTGACACAGGTACCACATATACTGCACTTACAGCTCGTATTTGTTTTATCATGTACCAATAGTAGTTCAAACACTAAAAACCTGTAATTTGAGGCCAAAGGACTGTTGTGTTACTGAATAAGTGCTCATTCTCCAGATGTTCAGAACTGGGAATTACCTGGACTTAAATAATGCATATAATGTTCTCGGACACGAATACATCCCACAGAGGTTGATTAGAGCCTAAATATAAAATATTATAGCCATTCTCTGAGTGGGGCAAATGTTTTGTGTTCGGATGTGACACAGACTTGGCAGGTCACACTGCGTGACAACCTCTCTGATCTGACCGTTTTCGAGGACGGCTGGCGAATAACTTTGTACTCCGGGAATAGAACACCCTGAAAACACATGTATCATGAAGCCACATACTAATACTACCTTCAAATAGCAGAAAACATTATCTTGCAGGAAATAAATATTTTCAGAGCATCACAAAAAATGCGTGTTTTGGCCACTTTTCTGGGCCCTCTAGCGCAATGAATATGTCATGAATCCTTCCAGGCAATTAATGGAAGTTGTAGCTATACTTATGATCTACAACTATTACTAATGGACCCTAGGACATTGAGGCCACATTCAAACGCTGTAGGGTGATCTCCAACCCCCCCAATTTTGGCGGTCTGCAGCAAGCCCCTTCTGACGAAGGCCGTGTTTGGTCTGTTTGATTTGATGTTTGGCGTGTTTGGTCACTCCGGCATGGTGCGGCATTGTCAGAACGGGGCTTGGACTGAACCTACCTCAGTTGGCAACTTTTCGCCCCCATCACGTGCCTCTGAAACAGGCAGTTTGCGTGCCGTGTTTGTTCTTTGTCTCAATACAGTAATTGGTGGCTGGAGACACGGAGGGTGTGACAATAGCGTGCAAATCACAAGGTCTCAGAAACCCAAGTAATAATGTATGCCATTGGGGTTCCATGTCAAGAAATTGGGTGCTCTGCCTAGCGAGTCCACGCCATCTTCATCACTGCGTCACTTCACTTAACTGTGCGGAAGTTTGTGACTTTGATCGCATTCTGTGAAAGTTTGTCACTTCACCTGAATTTCGTAGAACTTTGTTACTTACTCTGTGTCCTATTGATAGATTCCTGTCTACGGCTGAAGCTCAGCAGGGGCAGAACTCTGTATCCACTTTGCGTGGGGGGTTAGGTTCGGTTAGAGTTCGGTTAGGGTTCAGTTAGGGTTCGGTTTGGTTAGGGTTAGTCCCAGGGATATTGTAAAAAAATGTTGAAGAGGGACTTGTAAAAATTCACTGAAGTGACGAGTATTCTCAGAAACTCGTCGGAGGGATGAACTTTCACGTCAATTCATCAAAGTGACGAACCTTCACAGAAATAAGTGAAGTGACACAGTGACAAAGGTGAGTTATACTCCTGCCTAGCGAGGCAGACCCTGCCAAAAAGATAGGCAGACACCTAGGCTCGGCTCGGCTTCGTCTTGGCGTGATTCGGCCCTTGTCACCTGAGCCTAGATCCATCATTTCGGATCTTTCCTTGACGACCATCAACCACCCTTCCTGTCACAATTTACACGCTATCTAATCACGACAACACCTTATCTAAGCACCTAATCAAGCGCTCATCTATTTAAACACCAAGGCTATGCTTGAGTCATCAGTGATTGGACAGCCAGGGATCGGGTTCTCACAGGAACATGCCGATGAAGTGATGAAGCACAGCGGATTGGTGATTGGACAGTTGACAGGTGTCATGCTGCGGACATGTGGAGTATACATGGGCATTACTCAGAACACATGGCTTCGGGACGTTTCTTACTCAGAACACACGGTTCTGGCATGTTTATTACTCAGAACACATGGTTATGGTGCTTGTAGCACATGGACGATCTATTGTATATATTATTAGCACTAGTTACATAGCCACAGTTGAACAGTATAAGTAGTGTAGCTAGTCGCTTGTATTCCTTGGTCTTTTATTCCATCATTCTTCGAGCCTCACTCTTACCGAGCACCTCCAATCTGCATTGTGCATCCATTGGGTGTTCTTGAGCCTTGAGCGTGACATAATAAAAGACTACCCTTCATACCTTCGTACCGCCCCTACCCTCCGACCTCCTTTCCCTTTCTCCCCCATCCCTCTATCCACTACTTGGCTTCTCATATTTGAAGTTCCATTCTCCCTATTCCCCACCCGCTGATTCTCTACCTCGTCCACAGCAAGTCTAAACAAGTGCAGCACCAGTTGTTTTCGGTTTACCGAACAGACAGACGCTAGGCCACAGGAAACGTTGAGTCCGTCCCAAGCCACATAGCAGTTGCAGGAGTGCCAGCCAGACATTCGGGGAAGACTGCCTCGCTATCGCCGGGGGTGTTGTAGAAGACCCGGGGTAGTTCTGTCGCAAGAGACCGTTGCAATTCCACCAACCACTGAGTGCGGATTCGTACCAACACAGTGACCTTCCGTGCCCCATCCACCTCCTCTTCGTCGGGAACCTCATCCCCGTCGACTTCCTTATACCGTTCCGCCGAACTTCCTACCTTCACCCTGTTCGATCGACTTTACGCCGCCCTCGCCCAACTACCTTACCAACCACCTCACCCGTCGCTCATATTACCAATGGCCAATGAAGACCAGAACCAGGGCACCACCTCTTACATGCCCGCCATGGACCTTGACCCCGCCCTGAGAGAGACTAAGTCCTCTCGGATCACTCTCGCCTGTCTCCCCCCCACTTTCAGCGGCTCTGACAAGAGCAAGTGGGAAACCTTCCTCGACGTCCTCCTTAATTACCTATGGGCATATGACTTGGAGTTTGACTCCGAAAAGAAGAAGATCATGTTCACCCTTTCCTTACTGGGTCGGACTGATGGTACCCTGTGCCCAGCCTCAAACTGGGTACGTAACTGGCGAAAGTGTACATTACGCGAGGGGCTTGACAGCCTCTACCACATCGATGACTTGATCTCAGAGTTGGAAGGGACGTTCCAGGACAAGAACGTCAAGCAGACGGTGCACATGCGCCCTACGACAACTCGGCAGGGAAAGACTCCCCTGGCCGACTTCATCCAGGTGTTCGAGTTGAACGCCGAGGAAGCGGGGTACGCCCCGAACAACAAGGACACCCCCCACAATACCTTTCTTGTGGAAACCATTGAGAACCTCGTGAATGAGGACATTTGAAACCAGCTGTACGCAGGAGGGGTGGAAGTCCCGGAGGATTATTGGGGCTTGAAACACTGGCTGACGGCTATCAGCAGCGTGATGGAGCGGAAGAAGCTCCGAGAGGCTCAACAGAGCCGGTGTTATATGTCGAGTCAGGCCAAGGCCAAGGAAGTCCGACCTCAGAGTTCGCGGTTTCTCGCAACACTACAAAGAATAGAGTGAGCGACTATTCAGGTCCGCAGTTCCGCACAAGACTATAGTCCGGAGTCACGGAGTTCGGAGTTCGGAGTTGAAGTCCGAACAGAGGATGAAGACAGAAGCTCAACCAACACCGAGATAGTGAAGAACAATCAATAATCAAACTGAAGTACAAAACATAACTAACTAGCTTTTAAACTAAGCACACTATTGTCTATTGAATACAATAGCGTGTGAGTTATTGGTAAGTAAGAAATGCAAAACAATAAGGTATCAAGATGAATTAGTAAGACTTAACAATAAGAGACCTCGGGCTTGGTAAGGAAGCCCGAAGAAGAAGACGGACCAGACAATAAGACCTCGGTGTAATATAAGTCCGTCGGCCCGATGAGTCAACCGTGCTTAGAAGGGAAACACTCAGTAGACCTTCATAGCGTGAAAAGCCTTCTCAGGAATTGCCGGACCGGGCCGGCCGGTCTGATAATGCACGGATATAACAGTATCCCCCTCTTAAGACTCTTACCCTCAAGAGTCTTCAGAGTTGGGTCGGCGTAGTCCGTTTGGAAGATACCGGTAGCCGAAATAACTGAAGACCGAGAATAGCCGAGGACGAAGTCTGAAGTCCGATAGGCCGATAAGTCCGGTGCCGCTGGAGTGTCAAACAAAAGACATATAAGAAGGGGCAGTTCGGTGTCGGAGTTTAAAATTCCCGTACCACCACCATGTCCAATACCGTCGCACCCCGCTACCATGAGTCCGACGTCGGCCACCGTCGGCATCACCACTGACAACACCGACAGCTTGTGAACGCTGCTGCTGGACCAGCCGCACTTGTATGAAGAAAATTGGAAAATCCCATGGCTGCGTCAACCGCGCGCGCCCGACTCCGATCCCCGACCCCTGACCGATGCGCCCACCGTTGCTATCGGTGAAGCTGGTCCCTCGCGACCGAGTGTGGCGCCCGCTGCCATCGGGGTTGCAGGGCCTTCGAGGACGAGGCCGCCCATCATCCCGCACGTCATCCGTGTAGTAGACGTACCAATAATGCAATGTACCCTGTGGTGACTGGGGGGCCATTGCAATATTGCCAGTCCATGACAGCCAGTGAGGTGGTCAACAATGCATTCCCCCGGTGTTATTGGGGATGTTCCAGCTTTGCAATATCCTGCCATTTAATTAATTAAATACCCCTTTCCCGGCATTTTCTGGTCTTTCAGTAACCCTTATGGAGCAACCAAAATCTTTCCTGTGATCCCATCACTGTGTCAAACGGCTGATCTCTGACCTCATAGGCCATGCCACAGCCCATCAAATATTTCGCTCTAGGCCCTCCATCTTTGATGCTCAAAATGTTGCACCTGTTTGCTTGCCAGGCTCACATCAGCATTGCAGTTGTTTGATTTCCAGCCTTTCCTGCGGTCTAGACCTTCTCTTTTTGGACGCTCTATTTTCCTTGCAATCAATAATTGCACCTGTTTGATTTCAAGGCTGTGGTCTATACCTTCTCTTTTTGGATGCTCTATTTTCCTTCCAATCAATAATTGCAACTGTTTGATTTCAAGCCTTTCCTGCGGTCTAGACCTTCTCTTTTTGGACCCTCCAAATGTGGCACATATTTGTTTCTGGCCCCTCGGCTAATTGCCTTGTTCCAGGCCCTCCTGGAATATTTGCACATATTAGTATCCCAGGTCCTCCCGGTTGCTTCCTGTCTGCACCCGGCCTGTCCCTGCCAGCTCCTATATTATTTGCGTTTGCTATTTTCCTGTGACAATAACCTTTAGCATTCCTCTGCACTCCCGCTTCCTCCCGTTCATATACGGATCCCATTCAACCCTCTATTATACAGCATGCCTCCTGCCAACAAGCCTCGCATCCTGTGTTCGGGCTCCTGGTGGAAGGACTACCATGCGCGCAAAAACGCACGAAGGCTCAATTCTGCCGCCCCTGTGCCCTAGGAAACGTTTGGGGCCCTGGAACAGCAGCATCCGATCTACACCTTCACCCCTGACCGCATCGCTCCCCTTGTCACCGTCGTCCGCACTGATGGCACATGTATAACCACGGCTTCGGGACCGCTCCTGGACCAGCCGCTCCCTGCCCCTGCAATTTACCGCCCCCCTAAATTGTCAGCCACCGCGGAGCGTGTCAAGGCGTGGCTTGCCTCCCAACCTACGCCTGACGAGCTTCTCCTCGCCCAGCTCCAAGCAGGTCCCACTGGGCGCAAGCGCCAGGCAGACCTAGCTCTTGCTGGCCCCTCCTCAAAACGGTGCCTAAGATCTCCACCCATGTTTTCTTTTCCTTATGTTCTCCAGTTTAGATTTTGATCTATCGCAATCCATGAGTCACCGTCAAAGAGCACGATTGGAGGGGAAAAAACAGACCATTTTTTTTGCGCAGGACCCCTCGATTGAGCGCAACACCTCCTCGTCCTCATTGTCGTGGCCACGTTTAATGTGATGGGGCACCAGCGGCACGGCGGGGTGAGCATGTGTCTGCAGTGCTGCTTTTCGGTACACATCGCGGATAATCTTGTTGGCTTTCTGGAATGCGGCCAGGTCACACACTGTTTTGTTGCATGCATGTATGGTGTGAGCGACGATCTTCTGCGCAAGGATCACAGGCGCAGCAGATGGCGGAGGAAGCGAATCATGGGAAGGAGCACACGCCCGAAGAAAAGATCCCAGAGGAGTACCACGAGTTCGTGAAGGTGTTTGCGAAGGAATCATTTGACGCCATGCCCGAGAAAAGGCCGTGGGATCACGCAATCGAGCTTAAGCCAGGATCAAAGGCTGTAGATTGCAAGATCTATCCACTCTCGGTCACGGAGCAGGAGAAGCTGAACGAGTTCCTAGAGGAGAATCTGAAGAGTGGGAGGATCCGACCCTCGAAGTCGCCAATGGCTTCGGTGTTCTTCTTTGTGAAGAAAAAAGATGGCAGCCTACGACCAGTCCAGGATTACCGGAAGCTCAACGAGATGACAATTAAAAATTGTTATCCACTTCCGCTAATCTCGGAGCTCGTAAATAAGCTCCGTGGCGCCAAGTACTTCACGAAGTTGGATATCCGATGGGGGTATAACAACGTGCGGATCAGGGAGGGAGATGAGTGGAAAGCGGCGTTCAGGACGAACCGAGGGCTGTTCGAGCCGCTCGTGATGTTCTTCGGCCTGACGAATTCCCTAGTGACGTTCCAGACAATGATGAACGACATCCTTCGAGAGCTCATAAACGAGGGAAAGGTCATAGTCTACCTGGACGATATCTTTATCTTCACCAACAATTTGGAGGAGCACAGAGCACTGACGAAGCGGGTACTTAAAATCCTGCAAGACAACAAGCTCTTTCTCAAACCAGAGAAGTGCGACTTTGAGAAGACGGAGATCAAGTATCTAGGAGTCATCATTTCCTATAACTCGATGAAGATGGACCCGGTGAAGATCAAGGGTGTCATGGAGTGGCCGGAACCAAAGAACCATAAGCAGACACAGGTGTTCTTGGGTTTCACAAACTTCTATCGCCGCTTCATCCGAGGATATGCGGAGATAGCAAAGCTGATGACGAGGTTGACCGGGAAGGAAGGCTGGAGTTGGGGAGAGGAGCAGAAGAGAGTGTTCCAAAGGCTCAAGGATCACATCGCCGAAGACGCCGTGCTGGCGCTTCCCACAGATCACGGGAAGTTCCGAGTCGAGGCGGACACATCATATGGAGCTATAGGAGCAGAGCTCGCACAGGAGCAGGAGGGCCAATGGCGCCCTGTTGCTTTCATGTCTCATGGACTCAATGAGACTGAGCGGAACTACGAGATCTATGATAAAGAGATGCTCGCGATCATGACCGCACTGGACGAGTGGCGGGAGTTGTTGATGGGCGCAAGCCAAACGTCCGAGATCTTTACTGATCATCAAAATCTCGAATATTTCAAGAAGCCTCAGAAGGTTAATCGCAGACAGGCCCGTTGGATTCAGAAACTGGCGGAGTTTGATTTCACATTGCACCACCGGCCTGGAGCATTGAACAAGAAGGCAGATCTCTTATCTCAGAGATCGGATCACGACCAAGGGAAAGACGACAATGAAAATGTTGTTCTGCTGAAGCCAGAGTATTTCCGAGCACAGGACATAGTGCTGGAAGGGCCAGAGGCAGGGATCTTGGAAGAGATAATAAAGGAGAAGAAGATTGATAAGAGCGTTAAGCTGGCGCTCAAGAAAAAGCTACCAGCCTGGGAAAAGAAGGACAATATTATATATTACAGCGGACTTATATATGTACCCTGGAATCAGGAGTTGCACAATAAGATTATTGGACTTCATCACGACCTGCCCATGCTCAGCCATCCTGGAGAGAACCGCACGCAGGAAATGGTGGAGCGTAATTATTAGTGGCCGAGGCTGGGAAACCAGGTCGCCGAATATATAAAGGCCTGCGAGGCTTGCCAATGGACTCAAGTGCACCGGTACAAGCAGGGAAAGCTTAACCCGCACAAGATCGCCAAGGGGCCTTGGCAAATTATATCTATGGATCTTATCGGCCTGCTGCCAGTCAGCAATGGCTTTAACGCCATCCAAGTCTGGGTTGACACTTACACGAAGATGCTCCATTGTGAGGCAACAAACATGGAGCTGACGAGTGAAGGTGTCGCCCGACTTACCCGGGATCGCGTGATTAGATATCACGGCATTCCCCGTAAAATTATATCGGATCGGGACACCGGATATCTATCCGGGTTCATGCGGGAGCTTAACCGGCTCCTCGGCATATAGATGAACCCGAGCACAGCCTATCATCCAGCGACAGACGGACAAACGGAACGGATGAATCAGGAGATTGAAAAATACCTCAGGATCTTCGTCAACCACCGGCAGTCAGACTGGGCCGAGTGGCTCACATTGGCCGAGTTCACTCACAACGACAAAACAAGCTCGTTGACGAGCATGCCACCTTTCTATACGAATATGGGATACCATTGTCACCCAAGGACGTGCAGGACGCAGAGGGTTTGATTGCCCAGGAACAGGCGCAGACCGATGGGATTCCGGTCTTGCCGCTGGGGCACTGGGATTATTTAATCAAGTGGTATAAGCCGAAGCAGGAATCGGCCGACTATCCGACATGCTATTTATATGACCCTATCACGAGACAGAAGAAAATTGTGGAGAAGTTCCCTAACGAAGGATGCTCGTGCGGTACTTCAGTCAAAGTTTAATTATTCCACGGTCGTCGGGACGCCAACCCTAGGAGGGGGGTAATGTCACAATTTAGACACTATCTAATCGCGACAACACCTTATCTAAGCACCTAATCAAGTGCTCGTCTATTTAAACACCAAGGCTATGCTTGAGTCATCAGTGATCGGACAGCCAGGGATCGGGTTCTCACAGGAACATGCCGATGAAGCACGACAGATTGGTGATCGGACAGCTGACAGGTGTCATGCTGCGGACATGTGGAGTATGCATGGGCATTACTCAGAACACATGGCTTCGGGACGTTTCTTACTCAGAACACACGGTTCTGGCATGTTTATTACTCAGAACACATGGTTATGGTGCTTGTAGCACATGGACGATCTATTGTATATATTATTAGCACTAGTTACATAGCCACAGTTGAACAGTATAAGTAGTGTAGCTAGTCGCTTGTATTCCTTAGTCTTTTGTTCCATCATTCTTCGAGCCTCACTCTTACCGAGTGTTCTTGACACTAGGGGCAAAAGCCAACTCACCCGGGATTCACATGAGTTTCACTCATGTGGTCCGGAGGTGGTTGACAGCCAAACAAAGCCCATGTCACAGTTTGACAATTGTTCTTTGCTAGACAAAAGACACACAAAGAATAGACAAAGGACGGACAAAGGGCAGGACAGGATTCCTGGGTGCTGGGAATCCTGACCTGCTCTTTGTCTGCCCTTTGTCTACTCTTTGTCCCTCCTTTGTCTGGTAAAGAACAATTGTCAAACTGTCACACATCTTTTGTTTGGTAGATCATTACCTCCGGACCACATGAGTGAAATGCAGGTGAATCCTGGGTGAGTTGGCTTTTGCCCCCAGTGTGAGCCTTGAGTGTGACACTTCCTCATCTTCTCCCACTCATTCCCGCCTCACCCCACCGCCCCCCCGCCATACTTCAAACTGTTGAAAACAATGGTTCGAGGAAATATTTCAGATAAAATACAGATGTGATGATACTTAGGGCCTGATCGGCAACCGTCAATTCACGCATGAATTTTGCTTGAATTTCCCACGTATACCAAGCCTGTCCCTAAACCCTTCTACAATGTTTAATGGCATGTATTGGTGAAGATCTGAGGTCGGAGGGGGGCAGAAAAATTGTTGTGCAAAGCTTTCCTCAGATTTCAGGGAAATCTCTTGAAAGTTGAGCATATTGGCAGCCCCTTTCATCACGGACACCCCGATGCCTCGAAAGTCAAAGAAATGCATCCAGTTTTCATTCTAGGATAGTTTGGGGGCCAAAATCGTGGGAAACGTATGTGCTAGAAGAATTCAACTGAAATTCAGGCAGAGAAATTCAAGGTTGCCGATCAGGCCCTTAGTATTGATTAGCATGATGTTTACACAAAAGCACCTTAAATCCAAGCACTTTTGAAACTCACCGACACCCGTTGTGGTCGGGGACGATGAGCAGACATTCTTGTCCGTTACGAAATATTGTTGCCGAAGGTGTCTATCGGTAACCAGATGCAATCGAGCCGGAGTGACTGATGTGACTGATGCAGCCAGAAGGCAGCTGCCTTCGCTAGGCAGGGCACCCGATCGGGGCCTTGGATACGAGAACATATATTTTCAAAGCAAACACAAGGGAAAATATGCTATATGGCTACTATCAGGCAACAGATTGGATGCAGGGCTCATACAGAGGGGACAGGAGGGGAGAGAGTAGGAAGGAAATGAAGTGAAGGAACTGTCAGAGATGGAACATGTCCCTATGCAACACGGATGGTGCTCACCTTAACTTACATGTGCTCACCGGTGCCATGCGGCCCATGCCACTCGTTCAGAGTCGGTCTTTCAAAGCAACCACACTCCCATGACCCAAATCGACTCCATGCTGTTGGGGAAATGTCCTGGCACTGACAGGCGTAGCAGCACGCACGATAGTGGCAGCGGACGGTGGCAGTGGCAGCACTATAAGTTACTGTAAGTGACCCAGGGGGCAGCGCGAAGGGCGGGAAGGCTGCCGGGCCAGATGATTGGAGCGTGTGTCTGTTACAATAGAGCGGAAGTGGTGAGGAGGAGTGTAGACAGAGAAATATAGTAAGGATCTCAGTCGGTCACGGTGAAGGTAGAATGACTGCATTAGTCTACTACTGTACCTGTAGACAGAGAAATATAGTAAGGATCTACAGGTAATATGTCCGTGAGTAAGGTAAACTAACATAGATGAGTAGAATAACGTACCTCAGTCGGTCACGGTGAAGGTAGAACGACTGAGGTACTTAGGGGCGCATAAGTGACTAAATAGGAAATAATAGGGGTTCGGGTCTCCATCCCGACACTCCCCCAGACACGAACGCCTCTATGCGTCGCGTCGAATACCCAACTTGACCAAATGGTTCTGGAGCGTAGATGCAGGAACGGCCTTGGTGAAAATATCGGCAGGGTTCTCGGCACCTGCAATGTGCTTGACCTTCATGACACCATCGTGGACGAGCTCGCGCAGGAACATGTACTGGATGTCGATGTGCTTAATCTTGTGGTGCTGGCGGGTATTACTAGTGAGCGCCACCGACCCCAAGTTGTCCCCGTACAAAATTGCCAGGCCGTCGTGGGCAAATCCGATTTCCGAGAACCAAGATGCGTTCCACATCATCTGCTGTGCGCCATGCGTCAGCGCCATGTATTCTGCCTGGGTCGTAGACAGCGCGACGGTGGTCTGCCATTTGGTGCTCCAATCGACCGGGCAACCGGCGCTGACTGTCACGTAGCCCGAAATTGAGCGGCGGGTGTCCCTGCATGGTGCAAAATCAGCGTCGACATAGCAGGTTGGCTTGAGCCATTCTTCGGGAGTAACGCTCGGGGGCGGGGGAGTGTAGGTCAGAGCGTAGTCCAGTGTGGCCCGGATGTATCCCACAGTATGCAGGAGAGCGTTCCAGTGCTCCCTTCCGGGCGACTTCTGGAAACGTCCTAGGATGTGGACCACATACGACAAATCCGCACGGGTCGTCACATTAGCCCACCCCAGCTTCCCGAGGATCGCTTGGTACGGCAGCCCCGCCATATCCTTCACCTCCTCGGGGGTGCTCGGGCACTGGTCGTTCGAGAAGACCACACCGACCGGGAGAGGCGTTGAGCGAGGACGGACATTCTGCAAGTTAAACTCGGTGAGCATCTCCTCAAAGTATGCACGCTGGCTCAAGCGGACGATACCGCTCTGCTCGTCCCACTCAAACTTCATGCCCAACAGCACGCCCTTGTGGAAAATGTCCTTGACCTCTTAACAGCGGCCCAAATCTGCCTTGCCCTCCTCCGCCATCGTTTTCGAGGATGACACCGAGAAGATATCATCAGTGTAGCTGTTACCGATGATAAAATTGTTCTCGTCCTTCCACTTCGTGCGTACGCAAGGATCCGCGTGGAACGTGTAGTACCCAAGGTCGTCGTATGCCGAGCTGAGCTCCTCGTACCAATTGTGTCCGCCCTGCATGGTGCCGTAGATGGTCTTATTTAAGCGGCATACAAGGTGCTCGGAGCCGGGAACTTCATGACCCCTGGGTTGGCGCATATAGATAGTCTCCTTGGTGTCGCTGTTGAGGTAGGCAGATGTGAAATCAACAATAGAAGGGGTGAGACGGTACGCAGCGCACAACGCAGCCGTGTAACGGATAGACTCCATCCTGGCAACACCAGCCCACACCTCGTGATAATCAACACCCTTCTTTTGAGATGTGCCCTTCCCAACAAAACGAGCCTTGTCATCGAACCAGCCACCATCGCCGTCCCACTTGTAGTTGTAGACGAACATGGAGCCCATGATGTTCGCGTCGGGTGGGGGTGGCACCAAGTCCCACACCTTGCGCAAAATCATCATATCAATCTCCTGGTCCTCGGCACGACGCCAAACGGGCAGGATCACGGGCCATGGCTTCTCGTTGATTGCGGGGAGGAGTCATATTGTCGGGCGGATTTGTCTGGGCAGCAAGAGCATTTGGAGGTAGATCTTTGGAGACGCGCTCATTTGTATACGCAGCTCCAGTGGCTTTGTCGGCCTCAAAGCGCTGTTCAGACTCCAGAGACTCCTTCATGTGCTCAGACTGAATCCTAGCACGAGTGGGGCGAAGTTCGGGAGCGGGCGGAGCAGGTGCGGCGACAGAAACAGCAGGTACGGCACGGTTGACGGGCGTGGGAGGAGCGGTGATTGTGGGGTCTTCCGCTTCCTCCTCGACTTCGCCTTCCAACGTACGGTGCGGCTTTCCATCCTCGAACACAACATCGCGAGCATTGATGATTTTACCATCGTCGCACAAGATCCTATACCCCGCATCCCCGCCTAAATAGCCGAGCAAGAAGCCGTCAACGGTGTGTCCGCTTAATTTGCTTCCGCCGTTTGTCTGATGGCCGTTCCCGTCAGTGGGGATCACCGCGAATGCTCTGCAGCCAAACGGATGCATGTGGGAGACGTCCACACACTTCTTGGTCTACCTCTCGATAGGGATGAAGCCGGCCTTGCAGAGGATGCGATTGCGAGTATAGACTGAGTACGCGGCTGCCTCTGCCCACCACATGTCCGGCAGATTGGTGTCGTCAAGGATGGTACGCACATCGGCCATTGTCGTCCCGATCGCGCGCTCAGCTATTCCGTTTGCAGATGAAGAGTGTGGTGCGGTTGGCTCGACAATTATTCCACGGGCATTTAGGAAATCAATCCAGATCTGTGCCTTCGCAAACTCTCTGCCACCATCGACACGCAGCCTCTTCACCTTCCTGCCAGTCTGGGTCTCGACTTGATTGAGGAAGGCTTCAAAGGCTGCTAGCGTTCCCGATGTCACTTTTGATGGCAGGAAGTACGCATCACGCACTTTGTCCGCAGCATCAACGCACATCATCATATACTTTGCTCCCCCACGAGATGCCGTCCGTGCCAACCCCCACAAGTCAATGCAGACCAGCTCTCCAGGTGCAGTCCCCTCAGGAGCGATGGCTTTATCATGGTGATCTGCCTTCTTTTTGCCATGAATGCAATTGACGCATCGCCCATGCAGAGTACGACTGCTGATCCTGATCCCGTCGACAAGGTTCCTGGAGTACATCTCAAGGATGGTCTGCGGGTTGGCATGGACAAGGGAGCGATGGAGGTTCTCGAGGGATACAGCTGCATGAAATGTGACAGGAGATGTCATGGTACGAGTCATCTTGATCTCCACCGCATTTCCTCCGACCTGATACATCCGGTTCGGTCCTTTCTTACAGCTAAACCCCCAGCCTTCAATGTTGAGGACGGAGACACGGCCGCCCCCAAAAGTTGTGGTGTACCCACCCTCATCAAGTTTGCCCACCGAGACGAGGTTGGAGGATAGATCCAGGGTATGGAATGCATTGTCAAAGGTGAGCTTGAACATTTGGCCACCGTTCATGAACTCCTTGATAACCATGCCTTCCCCCAAAATATTGAAATGTCCGTCCTTGCTGAGGGCCGCTTGTCCCTGGCGGAACGTCGGGCGGTACGAGACAAAGTCGGCCTCATTCACGAAGCAATGATCTGATGCTCCGGAATCTAGGAAGGTCGGGGCGGCACCGTCCACCACCTTGTACGCAACCAGAGTGGTCGTCGTGATGTACGCAGAGGGCGCAATACTCCCCGCACCTCAAACTCTTCAGGCACGGCAAACTCTATCGGCGCGGCCTCGGGGAAGTACACCGACATTTCCTCCTCAACAGGAACTTGCTGCGGGATGATTGTTGAAAGAGCAAAGACTCCGGTGAAGGCTGTGTTAGCGGTGGGTGTCGCGTTATTGTTATTATTCCCACCGCCTCTGGCTCCACCTCCCCCGGGTCCCCGTCCCCCGCGTCTGCCGAACCAGGATGGCACCTGGCCTTCCTTGCCGCCGCTGGGAGCCCAGCAGTCTTTAACGGTATGCCCACGCTTGTTACAGTTCCCGCACTTGCCAACCGGGGTTACCGTAGCGCTCATCGCCGACGAAGTCGCTCCCTGGCCGGTGACGTGGTCCATCATACCCTTGAAGGTACGGATGTGGTTCTCGGCTTCGATGCGGGTCGTTGACGACATGACCAGGCTGAAAATAGGGATGAACTCGGCAGTGAGGCCGCCGACGAGGGAAGTAAGGTATGCCGAGATGTCGTCCGCAACACCTTGATTAATGGTGTTCCCCCAGGCGATGGACTTCGCCTTCACGTAGGCATTGACGGGCTCAGTGTCAGTCGCGTAGTTCGCAAACTTGCACGCAGCAAGCTGTGCCTCCGCGTTCATGCGACCGACGACCGTGGCCGTGCCGTAGCCGTTGATGAGTGAGTCCCATAGCTCCTTTGGAGTTCCATCCGTCTTCAAGCCAAGCGCACGAGGATTGACGATATTATTCAGGATTGTGGACTTCAGCCACTGCGAGCGCATAGTCCACTCCTCGAGATAGGGATTGGTGGAGTGCACCAGCGTGGATGGTTCGGACAAGGTCAGGGAGGGATTAGTGCCTGCCGCTGTAGCTGCTGCCGCAACCTGTGCGGCGACTGAAGAGGCAGTGCGGGTAGGTTTCTTAATGCTGCCGTCCAAATACCCAGCAAAACCTCTTCCTTCGACGCCGGGTAGAAACACCAAAGAGAAGTCGGTGTAATTCATCCCGTTAAACCTCTGCTCTTCCGGCAAGAGGAACTGCGTAGGGTTTGCCATGTTTAGGGGTAAGACGGTGTAGAGTAGAATTCAATTTTGGGCAGCAAAAGTGCAGTGGTATTCTGTTGAGTCGTTGTGTATTCAAAACACACGGGGCCCATAACCTGTAGACAGAGAAATATAGTAAGGATCTACAGGTAATATGTCCGTGAGTAAGGTAAACTAACGTAGATGAGTAGAATAACGTACCTCAGTCGGTCACGGTGAAGGTAGAACGACTGAGGTACTTAGGGGCGTGTAAGTGACTAAATAGGAAATAATAGGGGTTCGGGTCTCCATCCCGACAAGGAGGAGGGTGAGGCGGTGGTTAGGCAACGTCGTGGTGGGAGGACAAGAGGTGACAATGTCACACCCGAGCCTCGGTTGCCGTTTCCGGTGCTGGAACAAACATGGCACGCGAGTTGCCTGTTTCGGAAGCACGTGATGGGGGCGAAATCTCAAAAACTCCTCGCAAGTTGTGTCGGGCTCAAATCCAGCCGTAGGAAAGCGCAGGCCCGTTGTATATTAATATCTCATACAGGCCATCCGCTTTTCGGCTTCTAGAACGGTGTCTAGACATTACCTCCAAAATCTATGGATCTATACAGTATTGCACGATGGTTGTCTTCTGAATACCATGGTGGGACCCGCCTTTTATTTCCAAACCAAGCTTCAATTATAGGCAGATCTGAACGGAACCCACATCGACGTGTTGGAGGAGTCCCCTACCGCCCTAGAATTCTCGCGCTTGGTTCATATCTCTCGACCAGTGCTAATCCGGGGTGCGGCTACCGTAATAGCCTCATATCTGCGAGCCTGGCCTAATTCTGGTTCAATAGGCGTTCAAATACCTTCTGTGCGCCTCTGGGATGATGAATATCTCGCATCGGCTCTTGGCGAAGGTGAGATTTCCGTGGCAGTTACCCCGAATGGGTCCGTGAATTCTGCTTTGCTTGGGACGACTCTCATGTCAGTACAGCCGTGCGGACGCCGTGACCAGAGGCCCCGACGGCACGCTATACTTCGTTGAACCCCACATTGAAAAAATGAAGATGGCAGGGTTCCTTTCCAAACTTTCCGACGGTACAGCGGTCCAGATAGTCCTGACCAACGCTAACCCAGAGACAGAAACGGACGACTCGGAGATCTACTATCTGCAGTCGCAGAATGGAAACGTCTACTCCAACCAGTTTTTTCAAGGTACTCCAGACCCCTCGGAATTCGAGGCTATACGTGCCGATATCCCTAGTGAAATACCGTGGTGCACTGCAACGTTTGGTATTTGTTTTCTCTCTCGCGCTCGTGGGCCGGTTCCCATGAATTATAGGGAAGCCTCCTGATGCTGTTAACCTCTGGATTGGTAATCACAGAAGTGTCACCAGCATCCACAGTGGTATGAAACCGGAAGCCCGCAATGACAAAACTATCTCATTAATCATTTTAGACCCGTATGAAAATATCTACACCGTTGTTAGAGGATCAAAACAATTTACCCTTCTTCCCCCGACGGAGGGGTGTTGTGTTAGAGGTTTAACTGTTTCTCTTCGTTGATGGCTTTCGGCTTAATACGAGTTCTAGAACGAATGTACCCCCATGGTACATGGACACGCCAAATTCCCAATGCAGCACTTACAATAGCTCCTTCCCCGGACGTCCCACCCATTCGATGGGCGTCCGTCATCGATCCGGATATTCCAGGTAACCTTCCCCCCGATGCCCATCCCATCCGAATTACGGTCAATGAGGGAGAGACCCTATATTTGCCGCCGGGCTGGTGGCATTACGTCCGACAGGCCGACAATACCATCGCGTTGAACTGGTGGTATGACATGGAGATGTGGGGATTGTCTTGGGTTTTACTCAATCTTCTCAGAGGCGTCGGCGAAGTTCCGTCTGGAAACGATGCCTCTGAAGAAGTAGAAGAAAACTGAATTCGTACTTATGTCCACCATATTCAACAATTTTTCCAAGCCTGTATAATGTCTGGGCTTCGGATAAGACTGGATAATGTTAAGCCCCATTCCGGAACATGCCAGGTTGTGGGAAATTTGTCTTGCATCAGGACTTTTACGTAGTCAATCATTTCAGCGTGCCGACTGTGACCCACATACGATCTTCGACGCGACGCACAATGCCCAAAGACAAGAGCGAGAAAAAGGACAAGAAGCGAAAGGAGGCTGAGATGGAAGACGAGGACGTGGAAATGGTTGCAGCCGACGGGCCCAAAGTACGACCGGACCCTGTTCATTTTCTCAACATCTGACCTTCAAGCAGTCTCCCCAAAAAGTGAAGAAAGAGAAAGAAGAGACGGTAATACCCTTGGAGGATTTATCACCTCTTGCCCATCCACTTGCGCAAAAAAGGCTGTTGAAGAAACTGCACAAAACTATTAAAAAAGGTGGGATTCACGCTTCCCAGCGTTCCGCCGGCTCATTCGCTCTGTAGCCTCCAAGGCACGACAGGTTAAACGGGGGGTCAAGGAGGTCGTCAAGGGCATAAGAAAAGGCGAAAAAGGGTGAGCCTTTGTTTGATTCGTGTTGGAACTGCACTCAGAATGCGCTCCATTTACAGCCTGCTCATTCTGGCGGCCGACATAAATCCAATCGACATTATTTCTCATCTGCCTGTTCTCAGTGAAGAGGCACAAATACCCTACATTTTCGTGTCGTCCAAGGAAGAGCTTGGGAATGCAAGCTCTACGAAACGGCCGACAAGTTGTGTGATGGTTTGCCCGGACCAGAAAAAAAAGGGCAAGCCGAAGGAGGGCATCGCGGAGGAGAAGGATGATGACTACCGGGAATTGTACGACGAGGTGTATGCAGAAGTAGAGAAGCTAGATACACAGATAGTATTCTAGTCCATGCTCGTGTAAATTTTAATATCTCGCGTGGCCGGCATCAACGATCACTCGGACTCGGATTCTCAGACTTCTCCTTGCACATCTCCTATACCCGCCCTCTTCTTCTACACACTAAACTATATGGCTCCCAAGTCAAAACAGACGCCTGCTAATGGCGCAGCAGCCAAAGGAAAGGCCCCTTCCACAAATGGGACCACAACCCCCGTTTCCACTGTCGATAAAAAGGACACGTCGGACGCTACCACCACGTTGGACATCACAAATGTCGGCCGGCCAGACAAGAAGGTCTTCGACGCTGAGCAGGACAAAATAAAGGCCGACATCGACGCTCTCCAAGTCAAACTGGCAAGTGTCCCTCTCCTCCGTGCCGACCAACCGTTAGCTCATTTACCGGTTAGTCTGTTGTCCGAGACAAAATCTCCCTTGCAACCAAATCCGGACCTAGCAATGACCGACGGAATGCTCTCCGCGCAGAACTAGATAGCATTCGGGGCCAGCAGGCCAACAACAAAACGTCAAGGTCGAAGGTCCAGGACCAGGTGAAGGCCCTAAACGACGGAATTCAAAAAAAGGTGTGTTGTGTCTCATTCTCCACCCATTCTTATTGCTCACAACCTCCCCCAGATCAAAGATCTTCAGGCCGCTAGGTCGAAGACCACTTTCAAAACCGTTGCCGAGGTCGATGCTCATATCAAGTACGCTTTAGAGTATTCATCCGCTGCAATGGTATCTAATACTTATACGCAGACACCTCGAGCGACAAGTCGAGTCTGGCAGCATGAAGCTGGTGGACGAAAAACGCGCTCTACAGGAAATTACCGTCCAAAAGCGTAATCGCCGCACTGTGGAGAGCTTCCAGTCCGACGAGGAAGCCATCCAGCGGGACAAGAGCGCGGTCGAGGAATTGCGGAAACAACTCGACGACCCGGTGGCGAAAGCGGCCTCTGAACGCTTCGACGAGATCAAGAAAGAGCTCGACGAGATGAAGAAGGAGGGAGATGCCGCATACGAGAGCCGGTCAGAGCTGTTCAAAGAACGGGACAACATCCAGGCGGAGCTCAACGCACTCTATAACGAGAAGCGAGAGTCCTCCCAGACATTCCGGGACCTCAACGATCGCTACTGGGCCAAAGTTAACGATGACCGGGCGAAGCGGGCGGAGCGACTTCGTGCCCAGCGCGCGGCAGAGGAGCTCCAGAAGAAGCAGGAGCGGGCAGAGCGGATTCGTGAGGAGGCTGAGATGCCCGCGTTCCAGGCGCAGATTGAGGATTGCCAGACCCTCATCGACTACTTCTCCGGGAAGAGCAGCGGCACGGTAACTTTCAAGACCGCTTCGCTGACGACGAAGGCGGACGTCGCTGGTGTCCCCAAGCTCGAGATACGGAAGGTAGAGGCTGCCCCTGAGGGTCTTGTCGCTCGGAAGAAGAAGGGCGAGGACGAGGATGCATACTTTGTCGGCGGCAAGGGCAAGGGCAAGGGCAAGAAGGCCCCCGCCAAGGCAACTGATTCGCCCGATGCCACGCCCTCCATTACCCAGCTCAACGTTCCCCTCCCCACACTATCCGCCCTTCTATCCCTCTCCATTCCACCTCCCGCCTCCAACGTCGACGTTCCCCGTGTAATCGAGGATCTGAAGACGAAGAAGGAATGGTTCGAGGCCAACCAGGCTCGCGTAACGGCGGAAAACATTGCGAAGGCTGAGACGGATATCAAGAACCTCAACGCCGCCGCAAAGGAGTCTAAGATGGAGGAAGCAAACGGCGGTGCTGCTTCTCCATCACAGGTCGACACCTCGCCCGCTCCCAGTGAACATGTCGCCGAGAAGGTAGAAACCGTAGAGCAGTCGTGATATAGTAGTACACGCAAGGGCTGTCTGGAACGGGATTTCAATAATATCTGCTACATCGTTTTTACCAAGATGACACTGAAAGCAGCAAGGCTTCCATATATATATATTCATAACAAATCCACGCAGGGGAATCCTGTACACGATTAAGGAACGGGGGAAGCGAACAAGAAAAAAAGGTGATACAGATAGGAGGGGTCGGATATCATATATAGGAGCATCGACAGAAAACAAGAACAGTTCAAAGCAAGAAAGGAAACGGACTCTAGGCTCCCTGCTGCTCCGTTTTAACAGGTTCGGAGTCGTTCTCAGGCTCGCTGGACGGGGTGGCAGACGAGTGCATGCCGAGGTCCTGCGGAAAGCCCGACACGTCGAAGGTGTTTCCCGAGCCCGAGAAGTCGCCAAACGAGAGGGAAGATTGATGAACATTCGGTAACGAGTCGTCCTGGGGGGCGGACGTGTCCATGTACGATAACGGCCCATACGCGTCCGAATTAAAAGCGGACGCGCTGGGGTCGAGGGATCCAGCAGGGAACGGGTCGTTCTGCAGAGCGGCGAGCATACTCGAGGTCGTGGGTGTGTGCGCCATCAAATGTTGCGGGCGGACGTCCATCGAGTTGAAGTTCTCCTGGCCGGCCATCGGCGACAAAGTGAAGAACTGCTGCTGCATCACGGGCTCTACAGATGCTGCCACCGAGTTCGTTGACAAGGCAACGCTCCTCAAGACATTAACTGCAATCCAGTCGCTGTAAACCGCATTCAACAACTCAGAAACATTAGCACAGATATAACACTCACTCTAAGAACAGTTTCATAATCTGGAAGGCTCCAAACGCGGGGTCACTACGAATGGTCTAAAAACACATTTACCATAGGCAAAAGAATAGACAGCTGGAAAAACGTACCAGGTCCCTCATAACCTGGCTAGTAACGTAGCCCCAGCGGATTAATACGCTCCGGGAGCTCATGGTGCTGCGCTCCTCCGGACCCCCGTGGCTGGCGCGACTGCTCCCCATCAAGCGCTCGCAGCACTTGTCTGCCCACGTCATAACCTCCCTTACTGGTTCTGTGCTCTTCGAGAGCCCATCCAACATCCCGACAAACTCGACCTCCAACAGCTGCACCAGATCCTCGTGCCGACAATTGCACACCAATGCCGATTGGTTTCGGACAGACTCAAAGTCGACCTTTTGCCAGGACCGCCGCATTTCTGCGAGCTGCTTCTGGTTGGTCAGGACGGTATTGAGCGCCTGGGTAACCTGGTATATGTCGAGGAACCTCACTATGAAGAGAGATAAGGTCAGAGTCTAATATGTAAAAATGCTGACTCTACTCACAGACAAGATGCCCGAACCGCGCTCCGAGCTCAACTTTCGGCTCTACAAATGTGTTCCCATAGCTTTCCAGAGCAACCAACAGAATCTTTTCCATCTTGTTCGCCAATTGTCGCAGGCTCGCCAGGGACGTCGGCGTGATAGGAGATAACATTTGCGAACGCAGAATTTCGAGAATTTCCTGACAACATCGAATAAATTGGCGGGGAGAAAAAAACCGGATGGCGCTTACATCATACACAATCGCGTCGGCTTTGGCCATCAGGCCAGCAATGGCGGGAGCATGTACAACCTCCCGATGATTGCCACCAAGACTTGACCAGAACGTGCGGAGATGCATCTCGAATTGATCAAACCGGAAAGAACGGACACTTTCCAGAAGTGAATCAAGATGGTCCTGAAACCATCCCCAGACTTCGCGAGCGGCAATTCCGTGCGGGGATGTCGAATTGACACCCACAGCCTCCTCGATTGATGGGAAGTGAGGGAATTGACGAACGGATGTGGGTTGCTGAGATCCCAGGTAGGGTACGGAGTTGTTCGAGGGCGGGGAGTGTGACTGCACCCCAAGACCGCCATCCTGGGTGGGATGTCTCCGAATAGATGCCTGTTGGGGGAACGAACCTGGGGCCCTCTCGGCCTGGGCGTGGGACAAGGCAATCGCGGCAGTCGGTGTTTTGTCGCTCAAGTCCGATGCGAATTGCCCTTTTACATCAGGACCAAGGGTCAAAGAATTCCGCTTGGATCCTCCTGCGGCAGAGTTGACGCCTTCGGAATCCTCGTCGTCGTCCTCGTCCGACCGGTCCTCGCCTCTGTTCGATGATTCAGACTGATCATTGGCCGAACGGGCAGTAGTGACGGAGGACTGTCCCGCGCTGTTGTTCGATTTGTGAATATAGTCCTGGAGCCACTCGGCCTCTGCAGAAGTCGCAGGACGTATTCCGCAATCTATCCATCAGTATCAGGAAGTGATCCATCCATCAAAAAGTCGGCGGACATACAATGGTATTTGCTATTGCCTCTAACCCCAAGCCGCCGAGTTTTGATAGTGGGAAAGCACAGCCGAATGGCCTTTCCCAGCGTCGCGGTGTTGATATGGGGGATCCCGTACTGGTCGCATACCCTGCGGTAGGAAAAATATAACCCCTGACGGGGCACATTTCCGTCGGGGTACGGGGCATAGTTGGCCGTCAACCTATATGTGTTTCATGTGTAAGGGGTGGGGCTCGACAGCGAGACGTGGCACACGCACCAGGCCTGCACGAATATCTGTTTTGCCCTATCCGATGCGCTCGTCGTTGTGGCGGCGCGGACGTTGGCCGCCAGCTTCTCGAGTGCGTGATCGGGGCTGATGGTCATGCGACCGAATGCACCCGCGGCGTGCATCGCTTCCTGGTTCGGCGCCATCGTCTGCGGGGCGCCAAACATGGAATGATAGTCAGGGGCCGCATGGTTCCCGAGGAACATCGAGATATCGTCGGTCTCGCTGGAGGACGAGTGGACCGAGTCAGTGTCGCGGGGGTACGGGGAAGCCGCTGCACGGGCGCGGATGTGGCTCGGACGCAGATGGTTTTTGAGGGCGGGATTCGTGACGTTGTGGTTTGGCGGGGACTAGACGCGGGGGTTAGCCGTAGAATATAATGGAATGGAGTAGAAAGGGAGCCGTACGTGATCGCTGAGGGACCCGTTGTGATGACCAAGCTGATAAGAGACGCGGTAGAGGTCGTCCTGGGTGGGACCCATCCCGGACTGCATCCGCAGACCGCTTGAGGACTGGGGACGAGAATTGGAGGAGTGGGTCGAAGAGGAGCTAACCGAGTTTGAACGGGAGTGTGACGACGGCAAGAAATCGAGCGGCATATTATTCGACATCTGGAGAGCCATCATGGTCGGAGAGAATCAAGGAGAGTGGTGAGGAAAGAGTAGGGTGGGCCGGCCACAGGGAATAAAACGTAGGTAAGGTACGGCGGCAGCGGGGGGTTCACCAGGGACAGAGAACTCGACGGAAAAGATCTCTTCAAATATGAAGGTACAGCTTTCCGTGCCGACACTTGAGTCGATGGTGTGGGAGGGTCAAAAATGTCAAAATTCTGAGGTCTGTCGCCTAGGCAATATGTTGGTGGTAGTCACGAACAAGAGACTATAAGTATGTATAGGTCTCCCACGCTCTCGTTCCATCATGACATGTCAAGCTAAGGCATGTCTATGTTTCAAAAAAGGAACCAAGTTTCGTTGAATTCCCCATTTGCCGTTCCCCAGGCTCCCACTGTACGGTGTCTGTTTCTTCTTCACTTGAAACTTGGCGCATCCCTCCTCTCCTCATATGTAGAGACTTATGTTGTCAAGTCATGTACATGTATGTTTTGAAGAATGAACCAAGTTTTGTCGAATTCCCCATTTTCCGTGCCAATGCAACCCACGACCCCACAGTGAGGTCCTCCAGCTTGTAGGGTGTCTGTCTCTTCTTTATCCGAGAGGGAAGGTTCTTCAGGGGCACTGGGTACACCCCGTCAAGCCCCTCTCCCATACGTCACGTATTCCAACTTGAAACTCGGCGGATGCGACTTGTTCCCCTCCTCGAGATACGGTATGTAGTACTGCCAAGATCACCCTGATCAGAAGCGCACGCTCAACCAAGGAGTAAACACATACCTGCACGTACCCCAGCGGCGTCCACAGTTGGTTGCTCCTCGACGGCGCGTCCGGGTCAGAGTGCCACGATTCGTTGAGCTTGCACTTCCATGTCTCGCGGTACTCGTCTAGCTTGCACTGCTTCTCCTTGTCCTTGCTGTCCCCAAAGTCCGTTCCCGCAGAGACTCCTGTAACAACGTCGGCAGGTAGGGGTTAGGGACCACCGACGGCGCTAATTTGAATACCGCATTCTTTGCTTTCTACATTGCGTATCAGGCTTCAGCCACGTCGAACAGTCTTCCAGTCGTCGCGGGGAGATCGCGCGGCCCGAGATCGTCCACTGATCGTCCCCAGGTGGTGGACCACGGCAAATCAATGTGGCAGCACATTGAACGTGATCATTCATATGCTGAAACGAAAGTACGCGCCGCCCCATACAGATGGCCGACAACGGTGTCCGAGAAGCATCAACTCGATAGTGAGGATACTATTGGGATAGGTCAGCTTTGCAAGGCACATCGAGAAGAAAAATCGCATTCTAGGAATTCAAATTCAAGTACCGACACTCGATCACAGCATCTCGACATCGCATGCACACTTGATATCCGGTAGCAGATTAAGATCTATTGAGATCCACGCCAATCAAAGGATCAATTCGGTCAGTTGAACCTTTGGGCTCTAAAGGAGTCTAAACCCATTTCAGACGTCGCACGATCCTTGAATTTTGGTCGGATGAGAGGCAATTAGAGTTTATCTCTGTGTGCACCTTTGTTCGATTCGTCGATTCGTGGAAATATCGTCACGGTGTAGGAGCCCGGAACCTCGACCGCGTAGTACGCGCCTGGAAGATCTGGAGATGTGGGAAAGGAATAAGTGCTTTCCAGATGCTTAGGGACGTCGACCGGTCAGCCGTTTCGTGCTACGCGCACTATCGCCGACATATGAAGCGAAATCGTTCGTGATGCTGTTGGGGCCTGGTATCATAATGTTCTGCAAGCCAGACGTCAGAAACAGTGCTAGCCAAGATTTGAAAATCCGACCGCATGGGCTGCAGGTGGTGAGCATTGGAGAGCGCTGCGCACTTACGCGTTGTTTCTTGAGAGGAACAGGTCAGCGCGCGCCAGGAGACAAGGGTTGGCCCAAGATTCAGACTGGGATTCTGCGGCTCCTGGAACCGAAGCCATCTTGGTTGCCACCGCTCGATTTAGATCATGCATTCCATTAGGCGTTCGAGAAAGCCTCTTCCGGTTGTTATCGAGTCTATGTACCTGGAATTGAAGCACAACAGCACACCGGTAGTTGCAGCCGAGACTTCGCATTATCGCCGGTCTTCCACCGCGGTCAGCACAAGAGAGAGAGATGGGGCTTACAGATCACGAAGTCGCGCGCCGCACCCCGGTTGCAGCTCAACATAGAATCGAGCTCACGTCAGAAACGCACGAGAACGGCGTCCATAATAACCTGGTCGATGCGTCTTCCGGAGAGAACTGCTAGAAAATTTGGTTCCGTCGGCGTCTGTCGGCGTTGACTCGAACGAATATGGTGTTTGGTTCAATTACGTAAGACTCGTGACTTCTCGGAGTCCAGGCGTCCTCGAGAAGGCCCCCGGTCACTACCTATGAACTCCGTCCGGATTTTTTCGACTGATTTACGCTATTTTGACGGTATTACGGCCCGGGAGGCCGCAAAAAAGGATTTTTGTCTTATGTACCCATATGTACCCACACCGGAACTCTCTTAGTCCCTCCTAGACTCGTTACCAGTCTGCCACGGCAATACTAAGTGGCGAGCACTTTGCCGTAGGCAGACTGGTACAACTCGGACCAAACAATTGGCGTGGGCCTGAGTTTGAAATCTTTGGCGGGTGCGATCATCGGCACCGGTCAATTCGGTCCGGTAACTAACATTCCCAATTAAACTGGGCAAACATATACCATTCCTAAAGGCCACTAATGAAAATTTTGAAGAGACAGAATTCTAGCTGTCCATTATTCGTCACGACCTTCAACTTGGATGGAGAAAAAATATTGAGATTTGAGCCCAGAACAGGCGAGACGGAAAAATTTCAAACTCAGGCCCAGTCCAATCGATCGAGCCGAGATGTACCAGTCTGCCTACGGCAAAGTGCTCGCCACTTAGAATTGCCATCTTTAGGGCAGACTGGTTACGAGTCTAAGTCCCTCCGCATTGCTCCAGATGGTTCAAAACTTCTGGTGCTCACTGGTTCTGAAAAATACCCTTGAAAATGGGTCGTTGATTTACGCTACGCCCGGACAGAGTTCATAGGTAGTGACCGGGGACCTCCTCGAGACCAAGAGGTGCTGAAGATCTGGATTGCTCAATATGATCCGAAAGCTGATTGACAGCTGGTGATCTCCAAAGACCACTTCACCTGCCTCTCGTTGGTGGCCAGGAGGTTAAATATATTCATCTCAGGTTTGGCTAGCTACATACATGAAGTGCCTATGAGTAATAATCGCGCAGTTTGAGCCTGTGTCGAGGAGAAAAAATCGTATTCAGACATGATGGATTGATGAAATTGCTTTTTCTGGGGGGGGGTCGTGGGACTTATTAATTAGCTGATCCAGAGATCGAGCACCTCTTGCTCAAGATGATGACACATCCAGGACAGGATGGGAACCTTTTAAGGTCATTTAAAAGACCTATGAAAAGAATGTAGTCTAATATATCTTGATTGATTTAGCGAGACTCAATGAAGTAAGAAAGGATTACAAACACAGCTAGAATTCATAGGTCTTTTCCACTTGATTGATTTCTATCTTATTCACCATGTAAGAAAGGTGCGGACAAATAGTAAAAATCTGTTATATCCATGCAACATCCCCAGCCCTCACGTTGACCCTCCAGTACTTCCGGTAGGCTCCAAGGCTCCGGTAATAATTACCGGAGCCTCTGGACCATCCGGTATCATCGGGTTTTTACGCAAGGAAGGATTACTGAGCGTTTCCCGTTTATCCGCTTTTCCGTCTTTCCACTTATTGTCCTACAACTTAACATCAGTCCTCCTGACTTGTCTTATTGTTAAGAATCACCCTCCTTCCTTTTATGGAAAACAATTAGTTACTTAGTATAAATACGTCTTTAATATGTCTTGTACGTCAGTTTGATTATTAACGTTGCTTGGCTTGTCTCCTTGCACTGAGTCGTCTCTGTCCTCCTCATTCACCTCCGGTACTCCAACTTCCGGAATATCTGCCGGTCAGGATAGTTGCTCACCCTTGACCCCCTGTGGTGTTGTGATCCCTCCTTATACCACTCTGGACCATTCTCAGGCCCTCCGGTCTTTTGGAACCTCCGGTCCTCAGGCCTCTTCATCCTAGGTCCAACCGGCTCGGTATATAACAAAATCCCTCATTATATACTTCACAATGTCCTTTTGTGTACCGTCGATACCCCAAAAATCAAATATGGTTGATTTGGCACCTGATTGATGTTCTTTTCAGACACTTTTCTTACATGGTGAATAAGATAGAAATCAATCAAGTGGAAAAGACCTATGAATTCTAGTTGTGTCTGTAATCCTTTCTTACTTCATTGAATCTCGCTAAATCAATCAAGATATATTAGACTACATTCTTTTCATAGGTCTTTTAAGCGACCTTGAAAGGTTCCCATCCTGGGTGTGTGATACCAGCTCCAAGTCCTTCCTCGCCCATTACATCCTTCCCTTTCAGCACCAAGATCAACCAATATTGTGAAAAATTAAAATGAAGCAAGGAAGAGGATTTAAATTTCGACGTCACCCAGGATGGTTGCACCTGTTTTGTGCCAGCATTCAGAAGGACCGACATGTTCAAATTAAACCCCATCCGCTGCATTTCGGGTACAGAATTCCCTCTTTGTTCTGTAGAGGAACTTTGTCTAGGGCACGGATGTATGTTTTGAACTCTGGCTGACTTCTGCAGCGCTGATCGACTTTTTCTGTCAGGATTGGCAATGGCTGCAGGCCCGTTACATTCTCTTCCACCTAAATTTCGAGTGAAATTTATATTTTCACTGAATACTATTCATACTCTCTCTTCATCTTAACCGAGTGTAGTTGAAGAGACCTTCATTATACATGGAAGTACGGTCTGCAAACACTGAATGTCATGGCAAGCGCCGCGATCACGAGGGGAGACGCAGGAACGACGTGCCTCTTCAGGATAATGATGACCGAATCCTCACACTTAATCTGGAAGCTACGTTAAGAGCGAGTGATAAACAACAAAGACCCCGCCTCAATTAGGGAGATCCAAAACCGGTGGAGAAGAGCCATTAACAACCGGTTAACTATAGACTGCACGCTCACAAACGGGGTTAAATACGGAAAAAAGGCAATAGACAAAGAACTGGTCAAGAAGACCTGGAAGAATGTCCTGAAGGACAAGGAGAATCTCCCCAAAGACTGGATGTGGGAGACCAGGGTTTTAGTGGGTATAGATTAGTTGGCAATGAAGGAGTCTAGGTGGCTGTGAGCTAAGAGAGGCGAGGCACGAGCCAGCTTAGTGGTAGATAAGGAAGACAAGAGATGAGCACCATTGAGCGTTTACTACTACTAGCCTGTGGGGACCGGCACGACGGTTGATCGATCCGGCAGCTTTGCATTTGTTTGTTCTCGATGCAACTTCGATCCACCATGTTCCACTCTGTACTGGCTGCTCTACGCACTCTTTCGGCTTGTTTCAAATGAAGAAAATGTTTGTAATGTTGATTACTATTGGGTCCAACCAAAAGTTCGGCCATTACCACTCCAAGTTGAGTGCTATCTGAATTTTGTGACTTATGAAGCAGAGAAATTTGAAGTGCATCGGAATATTTTGGAAATCTTCCAGAACTTTGAATTTAAATGGATTTGTTGTTAAAAGTCTAAGAATCAGGGCCTTGGCAGCTTGCAATTGGCACACGATGGTCTCTACCAACCGTGGCACGTGACTTCGGCCCTCATTTAACATGGCCGTCCTTTGCTCAAAACTCAACAAATATCTGGGCTTCAACCAAAAGACAAGTCCATAAATGGCTGGTTAATGTGTAGATCAAACTGGATTCTTGATTATAGCTTCCCCTTTTGAGGAATGGGCAAATATTTCCACAAATTCGGGTCCATCTTACATATTTGAGGGAAATCAAAAAATCGGGTACAGTACTTGTGTGGGGAGAGGATTCATGCACATCTTTTCCATAGAAGGTCAATGAACTCACGGAGGTTTGACAAAGTTATAAGGATTCTATATGCTGACAGAAATAGAGTCTGTCAGCCAAAATTCCCTGAACCAATTACAAGCACACGGATAGTGCTCAAATAATGGAATTAGGGTTTCTGACTTGCTCTGAACACATTGTGGACTGAACCGTCCTCTTTTCCCGTCACAAACACAAATCTTGCTTAATTTTGGCAAAATTTCAATAACTTTTGCATTTCTGATCAGATCATCAACATTCCGTTACCAAAATTGCTTGCAGATAGTCTGTACACAATGTTACTGTGTCGGAATCTTTAGCTTGTGAGGAGTTGTTGAGAAAAATCCCAGTGTTCAGCCAGAACTGTTGAATTTTTGTGCAAGGGACAAAATTCAAAAATCTGCCACAGTACTTTTATTTTTATGCTTATTTGCTACCTGATTTCTGTTTTGACCTAGGCTCAAAATCGTGTTCCTGCGAGGCTGAAGCCTTTGCGAGATTGGAACCGACTTCTTCTATGAGCCAAACACAGACAAAGCTGCCGGATCGATCAACCGCCGTGCCGGTCCCCATTAATAAAACCGTTTAGGATTCGGGACCGTAGATACACGTGATCTGACAGTGTTGCAAAGTAAGGGGTTATTAAGGGTTCCGGAAGTTAAGGCCTTATAATCAGATAAGGGTTATTAAGGGTACCCATTATAAGGGTAAAATAAGGGTAATTTTCTCACAAAAATTTCGCATTGGCCCGTGAGAAATTCATCCAAATCACCTCAAAGTAATCCTACCCAGGTCCTTGGAGCTCTTTGGCACCAAAGGCCACTCATTTCACTCTCCAATTGGCCCTGCAGGCACACACCGGCTGACTCGGCCTTATCGGCTTCCCCATGCTAAGGGTTATAAAGCCCTTATCATCTTTCTGCGTGGATATTAAGGGCTTACCTTATAATCATAATAAGGGCTTATCATTGATAACCCTTATCATTATAATGCAACACTGCACGGTGATCATTCTTTTCTTTCGACGCGTCCATCGCGTCTCTCTTCCTCGTTGCATACACCCCTCCTCGTGTTCTGGGTCGCCTCCTCTTCATGGCCCGGACTCCCACTGCGTACCGGGATTGGGCATCCGCTGATCCCTCTCGGCTCGATTCCCAGCCCGGCCCGTTTTCAGGCGCGCCCAGGCTTTGCGAATCGGCCGCGAAGCGGCCCAATCCCCCCGCAAACACATTCATCCCTCCCTCCTCCATTACACCTATTATATCACAGCGGTCGAAGACCGCTCCTTCATATTTCTTACAGTTTATATTCGCCCCTTCAAGCGGGGTCTCGACGTCTACCTTATTATGCCGCCCGGACACCGGAGCTGACACCGAGTCCCACACGACGTGCAGTGATGAAATCGGGCACAAGTACATAAAGTATTTCCTCGGGCGCAATATTCCTCTGGCCGGGTTCCAAGTCCAAGGCCTCACACTAACGGGTTAGTTTCCGACTATGTCGGCCCGGATGAAACGCTCAGGCGTGCACGGAAAGCAAGACCAGAGAGTGCTTTATTTCTGGCGCTTTTACTCTTGACTATTCCAAACGTTCCGCAAAAAAAAAAAAATGAATGTCCAAAAAGAGCTATGCGAATCGCCAGGCTTTATCGGACTCGGGGGGATTGATGCTCTTGACCACATTCAAAGTCTAATATTTACACGTTCAACTGACATTGTTGAGAAGCTACATTCCGAATTCCATTCCTATTGAAAACAATCGATCACGCCTTCACACATATATGGCTTGTAGAAAAATAATCCATCACCGGGATGGACGCCGGTTGGGATTCACCATCCCCCCGTTATCAAACTCATTCGAACCAATGAGTGACGACTGACCCGATTCGCCGTTCCGTGTGTACCTGTCGGCGACCGGGTGGGGTTTAGGATAAGCCCGCCTACTGGAGGAGCTGGTGGGCTTATGTTTGGATGGTGTGCTGCGCGTGCGTTTCTCTGTCATGACAGTCGGCAAGATACTTGACTTGGGTTTGGAAGCTTGTCGCCGAGTTGGCTTGGCCTTGCTGTAGTCGTTCAGCATACCGGCCGTGACTGGGCCGTACCACATGTGGTAGTCGCCATTGAGATGGCGCCGCGTAGCCAGCGTCAATAGGGTGATGAATGCAAAGATAACTGTTTGGTATTCAGTTCAAACTTGAGTCGGGAGAAACCTGGCCATTCTCATACCTAGGCAAGCATTGATCAGCGAAAAGGCCATGAGAACGCGATACATCGCGTGATATTGTTCAGTCTGGACTGTAAAACATGTCAGATGGAAGTGAATAGGATGTGGCGGCCAACTCACAGTCAGAGGTAGACTCATCAAGCGCCTCGGTAGAGGACTCCGAAGCGAAACATTCCACGTCCGCAGATTGAGAATCAGACGTAGATAGGAATACCCCAAGAGCTATGGGTCGAGTGGTGAGGAGTCGCATTGACATGTAGAGGCTTACTTACCGAGCCAGAGAACTCCCAGAAGACCCAAGGAGGCAAGCTCAATTCTTGTCGAGATGGGGTTCCGCTCCCTCAATACAAAGCTGAAGCCCAGGCTGCAAAGGACGTTGGTTGCGCGCCAAAAGTGGTGAAAAACGACATTACAGGCATGAAATGACCAAAAGTCCAACACAACAGACGAAGAGCGCAAAGGGCACGAAACGAGCTGCAACTTCCGGTTAGTCGGTATTATCCAAGGCAATGGCACCACGCACTGAGGTCCGAAGCGGCCAATACACTTTCGAAATGGCCCGCCATGGCCAGACAAATCAGTGTGGCGATAAAAACCGAGCCTTTGGGGACATTCAGATTGTGCACCCGCGATGCGGAACGCAGACGAACCATATAGGCAGGCTCGAAGGGTCGTGAATAACGAGGGCATGATGAGAGAGAGTCGTAGGGTAGATGGTGGGTGTCGCAGGGCAAGAAGCGGGGTTCAGCAGGCGTGATAAGTATTGCACTTAAAGACACGAGGCAAACATGAACTCTGGATATCGCGTGGTGTGATTGTCGTTAGTGCCTGCCGATAGCTGCAAGGAGCACCGATTATAGCCTGTAAAGAGAGTATTAGCAGTTGGTGGTAGGAGACAAGAGACGTTGTCTTGCCCAGAAAGGTGCGACCTAATGCGACCCCAACTGCAAAATTTCAACACAGCCACACCTTATTAACTTCGTCCGTTTTGGTCTGGCGATCGGCTAGATCGCCGAAAACGAATTAAAAATAGTACACAACCTAGTTACAAATTCTTCCTCAATTCAACTCCAATATCATTATAAAAGGGTAGACACTCCGGATTCGACAATGTCGTAGGATTTACTATTGAAAGGGGAGCCCCGTTGATGATCTGGAAGCGTTAGTTCGCGGAATAATAGCTCAGAATAACCACCTACTTTTTTAACGAGCACTTCGACGCGCTTTCCATTGAGGGTGTATGGAATCATCCAGGCCTGAATGATCTGCGGGGATCCGAGGAGTTTGCCGCGAAATAGCATGGATGCCCAATATAACTCACCACGGCAGGAACATGTCTAGGGCTGCGCCTCACGCGCACCTCGTCCTTGATCTGGCGTTCCAGCGCGGGTGACAGGACTTCGTTGTCGGGGAGCTTAACGAATAATATGACCCGTTCGTCCGACTCGCCAATGGTTTGGCCGATGGCCAGGCAATCAAGAATCTTGCCGGTTGAGCAGAATGCCGAGTCGATCACGTCGTAAAGCTCGGAAGAACCGAATCGAATTCCCCCAGGATTGCTATTGCAGATTGTCAGCAGACCATGGACATTAATAAACCAGGCTCGCGTACAGCACACCGTCTGAGCGACCTAGCATGACCAGCCCCCCGCCATTCCCAGCCCGCGAACGTGTGATAACAATATGGTCCCCGTGGTCTTTGGGAACATTAGAGGAACGATGGAAGAGCATGTTTCTGAACTTACACCACACGCCCTCTATTTCAGCGAAATAGGCCTTGTGATACTTCGCTCTTGCAGCGGCAACTTCCCCATCTGAGCCAAAGCCGGGCAGCGGCCAGAAGCCTGCCGGCATGCAAGGGAAAGGCTTCAAACACACCTTAGCGTCTCTGTAAGCGCGAGTAGATTTGGAATAATAGCAGCAACACACGAGCTCGCCTGGCTCATCCGGCCCATTCAAGGTCCCTGCCTCACTGTAGCTCTCTACTGCGAGCCCGAGCATGCGGCATTGGACTTCGCCTGCGTAGACGGGCAAGGCGGAATTCATCCCTGCAAAGAGAGAGCATATGTCCGTGCCCCCTATGCATCTACCTTTCATGTCGAGGAACTGGAATGAGCAAGTTTGCTCACCAGTGATTGAAGCCAGTAAAACATTTGGGGAGATACTCTCGTAAACATATTTGAACAACGTAGCCGATAACGGTGAGCCAGTAGAGTATACGTGGCGGATTGTGCTTAGATCGTGATGATCGCAAGGTTTGTATCCTTTCTGTAAAAATAGCTCGAGGCCATGAAAGTTGAACAACAATAGAATAAATACCGAGAGTTGATCTGTATAGATAGCTCGAATGTCATGAACATTTATAATAAGAACAGAATAAGCACCGAGATATTTCGCGGATGTGCCCCATATCGTGATTTTGAGTTCAGCGGTGAGCTTCCAGCTTTAAAGGGTCGGCGCTCTTTGATAGTTACAAGGTGAGTGTAAATAACACGCACAGATATGCCGGGTCACGGAGAGGGCTCCCATCGTATAAAACGAGTGTACAGCCAACGCTGAGCCCGCTAACGAGGAAATTATACATCATCCATCCCCTTGTCCGCAGTCAGTGCAAGTGAGGCCAAAGACTCGAGAGGCCTACGTTGTAGTATAATAGAAAAAGACATCGTCTGGCTGGAGGTCGGCACATATTACAAATTCTTTCTTGGCCTGCAAGAGCATCCCACCGGCACGATGGACGATTGCTCTAAGAAATGTAAATCAGTGGCAAAGCCTAGTCGCTTTCAACTTACTTAGGCCGTCCTATCGAGAAATTAGTAATTTACACTCGGGGCGCGATTTACTTACCGGTTGAACCAGATGAAAAAAGGATCCAAAGAGGCCAGTTGAAAGAGGCTCGGTACCAAATAATTTCTCCGGACGGTGTACGACCCAGTTTTTCGGCCTCGCCTTGGAGTATAAAATCATCCCAGCTCATCCAACCATCTTGCCAGGCCGACCGATCTTCGGGGTAGGGTATGGGGTGGATTATTACAATCTTCGGACGGATACCATGTTCAGACTTGTTGTCAAGGCCGGATACCAGGGCCGAAAGCTTTGCAAGATGATCATGAACCTTGGCGTTGTACACGACCGAATCCACGGCAAAAATGAAGGTAGGTTGCACTTGTTCGAACCTAACTCCGACACGGTTACGTTTAGACACCGCTTACACTTGCAGCCACTAACCGTTCTAAAACGCCGGCGGGGCCAAAGTCTGCGGCCGCAGAGACCCAAATGCCTCCGACTGCGGTAGTGGCCAGACACAAGACAACATTTTCGATGCAATTGGAGGAGTAGGACGCCACACGATCGCCAGGTTTAAGACCATTGGCAAGCAGGGCGGAGACGAGCCGAGAGACAAGATCATACAACTGCGCATAGCTATACCGCCGTAAGTCCGGAGTGGAGTTAAGAGGAGTGGGTTCAGCTGATACGAGAAATTCAGAGACGGCCGCAATGTAAATTCAGGCAATACAAACTCGCTTGAATCAAAGCCACCTTCTCACATGAGCGGCAGTGAAGCATATTCTCTGCCCAGTTGATTTTTGCCTCTACAAACCAAGGAGGGTTTTGGGAAATGTTGACCGATTCGTCGACTACATGGGTGCCTTTATAGCCGATTATAGATGTCGCATCCCAGACCATGGCCCAAAAGTCCGCAATGTGCTCCGTAGACCAGAGATACAAGTCATAGTATGAGGTCAGAGACAAGCCGAACTTTGTATTAACACGGTCTCTTAGCCGGAATGTGGCAGTCTATACGGGGGAGTCAGGACCAACGAAGCTGTAGCCAAGAGTGCCTATACTTTAGCAGGGTTCCGTGGGGTATGGAGTGGTACCTCATCTGCCATCGGGTTGGCACAGGTGGGTCTGACTGATCTGAATCACGTACGCGCCGACTACGTACCCATTAGCCGCTCGTCTTATATTTGTGATTCGAGTCAAAACGTGCGTGCCACTCACTGCCTTTCCACACCCACTCACTCACAATGGATATCAGCAAATTCCTCGCTCCCCATTCCGCTGAAGCTCGCGCACACTCCCATGTCACGTATGCCACTACTCCTCCTCTTTTCTTTTCCCTCATCCAGAAAAAAATTCAGGGAAAATGACACTGACTGGGACACTGCTGGCCCTACCATCGACGAAACCGTTGTTGCTCATTGCGCGTCCTACCGCAGCTTTCAGGTGAGGAATACACCCCATAGGAACGACAGGCCTAACCTTTGCTTCTGAAGCGTTACCTCTCTGGCGAACACCTCTTCATTCTACCCCGGTCGAGACGTGAACTCGAAAGTATCCTGTGCGGCGTCAATCACTCCTTTCCGCTGGCCATGTATTCATGTCCTCCTTCAGACGCAGGTACAGCACGGACGCGATCCACAACGCTATCGCAAAGAGGTACGTTTATAGCACACTCATGTACCTTGTGTTCCAACTGACCCTCAAAAGCCGCAGTACGCTAGAGGCTGGAGGATATTCCCGGGTAAGTTTCGTTTGCCACAGTCATTGTCCGACAATTTGACGCGTTTATTTAGGCGTGCCACCTGGCCGAGAACTCAATTCGGGAGGTCCTGAACACCGGGGATAACGTCGCATATCTCCTGGCTCTCCACGCGCCCAAAGATACGAACCAACTCGAAGAGGAAGGAGGGCATACGCAGGCGATCACCACCTGATTGTTTCTTCCGATTTCTCTCCTCTGGGTCTTGTGAGCGTCTGTGAGAGCTCTTGTATGTTGTAGCTGTGCCATCGTCCATTCTTGTAGCCTGACTAAATTAAACTGAATACATATAAATCGCGTACCATATAGAGTTTTGTTGTACATTGTTTCATTGCCGAGTCTTACCTATCTGCTGAGACAAAGTTGCGGACCACCATGTTATTAACGAGTTGTATTCTTCTCCTTTGCACTGGCCTCTTGGACGTCTCTGCGGCGCCCCAACAAGTCCCATTTCAAGCCCCGGCTGTTGCAAGTGCGCCTATCTACCCAGCTAAAGGCAAACTGGCTCTAACTCCTGGAAGAGCCCCGAAAGCTTCATGGCCGGTTCTTACATGTGGCCACCGCCATACCGAGTGCCCGTCGATCCTAACCTTAGTGCCCAGATTACCGACATGCATCCTGATCCGTGGTACCACCAGAAGACGTCGGAGGCAACCGCATGTCACCGCAAGAAAGGGAAAAAGAAGAAGAACAAGGCAGGGTATTATGGACTGCCATATTCGTGTGTTTGAATCGTGGGCCGGGGTCTGTGTTGAACTGCAACGACGCTATTCAGGGACTGCGATTCGCCGTTCCGGCTCACGAATTTCACGCTGGACTTTATCGAGAAAAAGGTCAACTGTCTCCTTCCTCGATGCCGGTATATGCGCTGACGGTTGTGCAGTGGGCGTCAGAGATCGATTTTGTGATCTGTATGCACGTCCGTTTTGCTCGTATGCCTGCTGACCGGGCTGGCAGGGACCGGTGATAATGCAAGGTAGTCTCTTCAGTGCAACTACCGGTGTGCCGTTGTGCTTCAATTCCAGGTGCATATGATAGACACGATAACGACCGCAAGCTTCCTCGAACCCCCAACGAAATCTATGATCTAAATCGAGCGGTGGCGACCAAAATGGCTTCGGTTTTCACCAGCCGCGGAATCCCTGTCGTCCCTAGTCTTGGTCTGCCTCAAATGTCGTGCGGGGGCGCGTCGCTGACGTATTCCTCTCAGGAAACAACGATGTCTGGCGTAAGTGCTACGCATTGTGTGATGCTGATTTGATTCCTTACCGCCTGCAGCCCATGTGAGATTTGCAAATCTGGGCTAGTTGTGGTCCTGACATCTGACCTGCAGAACATTATGATACCAGGTCCCAATAGCATCACGAATGAATTCGCTTCGTATGTCGGCGATAGTGCGCGCGAAAGAAAGGGCTGACTCGTCCCTAAGCATCTGGAAAACATTTATTCCCTTCCCATACCTCCAGATCTTCCAGCGCGGCGCGTACTACGCGGTCGAAGTTGTTCCGGACTCGCTCGCTATCATCAGCCTGAACACGATGTATTTCTATGACTCGAACAAGGGTATAGGAAACTCTATCTACTTCTGGTGTTTGCTCATCGACCACAACAGCGGTGGGAGGTTGTCAATTCAAGGACCGCGATGACGCCGGAAACTTGCAATTCGATTGGTTCGAGGTGCAATTGAAGGGCTTTAGAGCCCGAGGGATGCAAGTACGTGGGATTCCTTCTTTGATTGACGTTGATCTCATCAATTACCGCAGGTGTGGATAACAGGTGCGCATGCGACGTCGAGTTCATGCTGTAATTTACTCGCATTAGGGCACGTACCACCGTCTCCGGGAAATTATTTCCCAGAATGCGTAAGTATGTTCTGGTGTACATGCGTGGCAAATGCTGACCTAGCCCAACAGTATGTTCGGTATGTCGAGCTGGCACTGAGATTCCAGGACACCATCGTCGGCCATCTGTATGGGGTGAGTAGCGGGCACACAAAGCTGGGATGTACGCTGACATTCCGTTCCAAGCATATGAATGCTGATCACGTACGGCCTCCCTCTTGAGTTGAGTTGCCGAATTGATTTACCGTGGCCCACTAGTTTTTCTTCCTGGAGGCGGACGATCTCGAGCTACGCGATCCGCCCGCAGCAATGGGCAAAGAAGCCTTGTTTGATACGCTCATCGCTGATTTCCGGGCAATGCCCAAAGCAAAGAATATCAATCTGGACAACTATGCCGTAGTTAATGTTGCACCGGCGGTCGTCCCCAATCCCTATCTGCCGGGCTTTCGGGTGTTCTCGTATAATGCTACGGAGGGCGCGACGAGTCTCGGACGCAAACACGGGCACCCGCGCGGGGGCGGCAAGAACAAGGAGAAGCAGTGCAAGCTAGACGAGTACCGCGAGACATGGAAGTGCAAGCTCAACGAGTCGTGGCACTCTGACCCGGACGCGCCGTCGAGGAGCAACCAACTGTGGACGCCGCTGGGGTACGCGCAGGTATGTGTTTACTCCTTGGTTGAGCGTGCGCTTCTGATCAGGGTGATCTTGGCAGTACTACATACCGCATCTCGAAGAGGGGAACAAGTCGCATCCGCCGAGTTTCAAGTTGGAATACGTGACGTATGGGAAGGGTGCGCTTGAGGGGAAGGACGACGTGTACCCAGTGCCCCTGAAGAACCTTCCCTCTCGGATAAAGAAGAGACAGACGCCCTACAAGCTGGAGGACCTCACTGTAGGTTCGTGGGTTGCATTGGCACGGAAAATGGGGAATTCGACGAAACTTGGTTCATTCTTCAAAACATACATGTACATGACTTGACAACATAAGTCTACATATGAGGAGAGGAGGGATGCGCCAAGTTTCAAATGAAGAAGAAACAGACACTGTACAGTGGGAGCCTGGGCCGCATTGGGAATTCAACGAAACTTGGTTCTTTTTCTGAAACATAGACATGCCTTAGCTTGACATGTCATGATGGAACGAGAGCGTGGGAGACCTATACATACTTATAGTCTCTTGTTCGTGACTACCACCAACATATTGCCTAGGCGACATACCTCAGAATTTTGACATTTTTTGACCCTCCCACCATCGACTCAAACCGCGTTTCGGCACGGAAAGCTGTACCTTCATATTTGAAGAGATCTCTTCCATCGAGTCCTCTGTTCCTGGTGAACCCCCCGCTGCCGCCGTACCTTACCTACGTTTTATTCCCTGTGGCCGGCCCACCTTACTCTTTCCTCACCACTCTCCAAGTTGATTCTCTGCGACCATGATGGCTCTCCAGATGTCGAATAATATGCCGCTCGATTTCTTGCTGTCGTCACACTCCCGTTCAGACTCCACAAACTCGCCGTATTGGCGCTTACATCCATAATTCCCTTTTCGAGTGACTGGAGTAGAGGCCCGAAGAAGCAGTAGGACGGCCTTAGATCCGATCAGTGGCTGTGAATCTCCGCGGATCACAAACTAAGTTGGCGAACTTAAGTCGATTGTCGAAACTCTTGCGAAACTCAAGCTGAGTTCTTTCCGTCCTGTCAAAATTCCTTGCGAACCTCGTGCAAAAGACCTTTTCCCTGTCCAGTGCACGTCGTTCTGCAATGGCCCAGCCATGGTCCTCATTAGGGTCAGTTCCCCTTTTTCCATCCCTTTTTGTCTCCCTTTTTCCAGATAAGTGTATAAAACACTTTCTGCTGTTCAATCTCCGGCCCCATGGGTTTACTGGCAACCGTGTAGATGTTCAGACTTTTCATTAGACCTACTCTGCAGGCTACACTGTCCTACAAGGAGAAAAAGGGGGGCCAAAAAAGGGCAGGAAAAAGGGAGTTACGGCAGGGGGTTTCACAGTAACCCTTTTTTCTTCCCTTTTTGCCCCCTTTTGCTCTGGTTTGTGCACTGAAACAATATTTCCCCTCACACCTTTTTACATAGCTAAACTGAAAAGAAAAGAAAAAACACGCGAAAAACGATGGGAATGCGAAACAGGGAGTAAAAAGGGAGCGAAAAAGGGCTGTAAACGACCCTATTGAATGTGATTAACTACTCATTAATATTCAAGCTAACGACGGCCTGATCTTCAAAACAGACCTACTACCAGCAGGGAAAAGGCAGCTAAAATGACAGCACAAAAGTGAAAAAGGAGTACAAAAAGGAAGCAAAAAAGGAGAGCAAAAAGGAAGCGAAAAAGGACAACTGTGAACAACCCTAATGGTAGTATAATAGCGGGGAACAGTTCAACAGCGGCCTTTACTGTCATCAGGGAGGCTAGAGAAATGCACCGTTCCTGGTGATTTTGGTTGAGGTCACTAGCCAGCAGTCTTCGCGTTCGTGTCATTATATAGCATCTCATTTCGGGGGAGTACGGCAAATCCTGGGAACGTTTATGTCATCTTGTGTGCTCCAAGAAAAGTCAGGTTCTGGTTGGGTTCTGGAAACAACCTTGAAGCAAACCAAGAAGGCAGGCTTCGCTTGAAACCCAAAATATTAGACATAAAAATCATAACATTGTCTCAAACTGTTGGAACTCGGGCGTGTCCCTGAGTGCCCTACCTCAGCTACCCAAATTGCAAAACATGTTTTTGCCTTTTCCAGTTATTGATTTGGGCGGATCTTGAACTTATTGATCTGGCGAGGTCCCGCTACTGATCTAGCGCACGTTTCACGCGTATTGACCAACCGGCAACTGGTTATTGACCAGGCGTACCCGAACTTGTTGATTTGACTTGACTTTCACTCCAATTGATTCAACCCTCATTTTTTTACACGGTCATGCTACTGATTCGACACCACTTTTGAGTTATTGATTCAACCCTACTTTGGAAAATACAAGTTATTGATCCAACCCCACTTTTGAAAATGCAAGTTATTGATTCACCCCCGCTTTTTTTTTCATTCAAGTTATTGACTCAACCTCATTTTCTTGTGGCTCCAATTTATTCTCACGAGTTGTAATGTGACTCCCAGCCTTCCCCCCCACCTTCGACATTGTGCAACCACACCTAAGACACGTTGGCAATGTCCCACAATTCTCGAAGTTCCCACCAGCAACTTTTGTGTTCTGTTTTTGAAATCCGCTTTCACGATAAAACTAATGCATAAACCAACTTGGCCTCAGATGCATAGATTTGAACCTCTGATGTGTAGATTTGGAGGAATGCACATCGAATGACTTGTGCTTGTTAGTAATGGGAAAACAACATCCTGTTTTTCAATGAAACCAAAAAACAGGTTGATCCAATAGAGGCAGTCAGAGTAGACAATTGAGGTGTAACTCTCAAGTGATTAAGTGGATAACTAGTTGGTTCACAAAAGGCCGGTGATAAGCTGCGAAATTTGCGAAACCTCAAATTTTACGAATGCATGCCATTCTGCGCTCATCCAGTGGTTGGTGTGAGCTCCAAACATGCAACCAAGAGCCATATTGCATTATCATCCTAAACACTGGCGCCTATGGCTTATTCCAGGAGACGGCACCCTTGAATCACTAGGGGTCAGATCCGGATTAAGGCTTGAAGCCCAAATATCAAAGTCCTGAAACACCCTCTATACGTGGGAAGGCAACCGCAATGCTCACTACCAAAGGGAGAATCATAATATCCACCTCTGACATCTATTGGGACACTGGGAACCTTATTCGGGAGGAAATGCTGAGTTGATTACACAACTTTGGCTTATCCAACGCGACGCGACAAGTCACAGGATCAAGGCCTAGACTCAATATTGCTATTTTAAACACCAGGTCCGTGAGGACGCGATCACCCGATAAGCCGCAGACTGGGACTAAGCACGTACTATGTGTTCCTGGATGTCGATTAAGGACATCTGGGGTATCGTTGGAAAGGGAATAACCTATACTATCCAACTAGCGATACTAGAAGTCGGGGCACACACAACAGAGGAAGATATGGGCCAATTACCCTGTTTAGGGGAATAGTGGAACATATAATCCCCTGATCAACAAAGGGTTGTCGATCACCGGATAAACTGCCGACCAGGATTAGGCATGTACTGTATATTCCTGGATGTCGATTAAGGACATCTGGGGTATCGTTGGAAAGGGAACAACCTATATTATCCAACTAGCGATACCAGAAGTTGGGGGACAGACCATAGAAGAAGATATGGGCCAATTACCCTATTCAGGGGATATTTGAACATATAAACCCCTAATCCATGAGGGGTTGAAGGAGTCATTATACAAACATTTAGGAGGCTAGGAACGCCAGGGCGCGCACAGCTGATACCGATCACAGGCTAATTAATTAAGTAGAATACCCGAGGCCTAGTAATCACGCGTATGTAATAGTTTCTGTACAGTATATAAGGAGGGCAGAACCAGGGAGGACGGCACCGAACTAGACCCGGAGAGTGAGGAGCAATAAAGCCCTTGCGCACAAAGTCGAAGTTTGGGCTTGACTCTTTGGCTGTCAACAGGCCTCAGAATTCAAGTTTGGTTTTGGAATAACAAAAGGACCGAACTAGACCTGGAGAGTGAGGAGCAATAAAGCCCTTGCGCACAAAGTCGAAGTTTGGGCTTGACTCTTTGGCTGTCAACAGGCCTCAAAATTCAAGTTTGGTTTCGGAATAAGACTTTGTTTGAGGCGCGAGCCATAGTTACGGGGCGTGAGCCATTGTTACGGGGCGTGAGCCATAGTCTGAGGCGCGAGCCATTGTTACGGGGCGCGAGCCATAGTTACGGGGCGCGAGCCAGCAAGTTTGAGGCGCGAGCCAATCATTGTCGGAATAAGGCGTGAGCCAACAAAACCGGGTCTAAACAGCCCACAAAACCAAGCCGGTTCACAGCCGTTATCTTTGCATAGTTGGGACACTTAAATCCACGTTGGGAACCAACCGATAAATTCAGGTTGTGTCTTGAACACCATTTCGAGAAAGCTAGTTGAGACTTAGCCATCCTTGGGGGAACGGGAATTGAATACTTTCGTGACAAATACGTTTACTCGTGGTTTCCTTGGACCTACACTTGTGTCCAAAAAGACCCGAATCTCGTCAGTGTATCTTGGTCGTCAAAAGAGTGTGTGGTGTTGGAGTCTGTCTACCGTCGATTTAGTCGTGCTTAATCTCACTTTGTGAGTTAGGTGTAACTCAGTCGTTCGATAGGGGGGATTTTGGCAGTTGCATTATTCTGACCGTTGAACCTGAGCAACCGTTTCATCTGGAGCCCACCGCGAGGGGACCAGAGTTGACGTATCACTTGTTGAAAATTCACGGTTGCCCTTGGACGCAAGCCCAGTAGCCGAAAAGTTGTGGTTGGAAAGACTTTGTGTCAATAAAAACCCAACAACTCCGTTCTCCGATTAAGGAGGGCTGAGAATAAACTACCCCACTTTGTTTGACCTTAAACGAAGAAAAGATTCCGTCTCAAAGCAACGAGCAATCGGAGCAGAGCAAGAGTCAGGAAGCAGAATACAGTGGAGTAGGACAACCAACGTATTGGGAACGGAGATCTGTTCATTCACAGAACAGGTTAGTTGCCAATCGTTCGCCTCCTCTGGATCAGTCAAGCACTTCCACATCAAGAAAACCAAGGCCTACCCCAGCTGAAACAGCCAGGGCCAAACAATCAAGCATCACACAGCACCGTGCGGACTCATACCGTTCGCAACAACCAAGAAAACAACAACCAAGGCTTAATCCAACAGCCCAAACTAGCCACAAACTTAGTTCAGACGCTGGTCCCCCAGCTTCTACAATTGATCCTGCTCAAGTTGGTTTACCGCAATCACTAGAGGAAGAAATTCCTCCAGTGATACTGTTGCCTGCAGTTATACCAGTTATCCAAGCCACGCAGGCTACACCAATACAACCCGCACCACCCCCTCCAGCACAGAATAAGAAGATGTCCGTTCAAGGTTTCAAGATTCCGGCGTCGTATGACCACAACGCGCCGAGTTTCGATGGAAAGACAGCCGGGAGTTTGAAGAGGTTCCTCCGGCAATGCAAGGAGGTCATGACCAAGGGACAGGTCAAAGACGCCGAAGAGCAAAAGACGTTGTTGTGTGGATACCTCAGAGATGAAGATATTCGAGAGCAGTGGGAGGCTCTCTCGGAATATAAGACGGGAAAGTTTGAAGATTGGATGACGGAGATAGAAGAGTTATACCCGGAGTTGCAGACTCTAGAGACGGGTTCATTGAGGAAGTTGGCCAAAATCTGTGATGACAATTTGGGCATAATCGCATCCGATAAGGGCAAGGTTAGGCGCTTCAATATTGCCTTCCAGACTGAAGCTCTTAAACTTCTTACGGAACCCGCTCTAATCACCAACCTTCGGTTGGTGGAAATGTACCTTGACACCCTTGACAATGCATTTGCGCTGGAGATCAAGAAAATGATCAATCAGCACAAGTATTGGCAGGATAAAGGGATTGTTGCTAAGCCCGCAGCACTAACTAGTGGTGCTACACCGGTTGAGCGCGACGAGGACACCTTACCACTTAAAGATGTCATGGAAATCGCGGAGTCCTTAACCAAGATCACAAATGATCAAGGACTTGGCAGCGCTAGTGGGACACCTAAAGATATGGGATTAAGCATCAAGCGAGAGATCACTGAGAAATTAGAGACTTTCGCTGGTGAAATTGCCAAGATTAAGGACACCCAGGTCTTGCTCGAGCAGAGGGCGGAGACACAAGAGAAGCGTCTTGGGGAAACCTTTAGGGAGCAATTGGCTAGTTCTGAAAAGAATATGGAGAAGTCATTCGAAATGACCTTTGCCCAATATTCTCGGGAGGTTCCTCCCCATCAGGACATTAATCAAAGCCAAGGATCCTGGAATAGGAATAACCAGGGTGGTCAAGGGACAAACCAGGACTATAGGCCAGATTATAATCGTAATAATAACCGTAATGGTTACAACAATTATAATCAAGGACCTGATAGGTCGGTGGGGCCGAATGGTGAACCCTTGTGCTTCTTTTGTTGGCTAGAACACTTGGTTCGTGATTGTGTCCACAAACGAGAATATATCGATAGTGGGAAAATCATAATCGAGAATGGTTACATGAAACTACCGAATGGGGACCCTATTCCTAACACAGGGAATTGGAAGAGCAAAAAGGCAAAAGTGGATGATTACTATGCGAATAACCCGCATGTGAAACCAGTTCCACCTGCGCTACAAGCCTATGGGGGTTTGCCCTTCATGCAGTACAATCAGAATGCTCAGAGTGACTGTCTTAGTGGAGAGTATGACACGCGGGATGATGAGATTAGGTCGTTCAGGGTTCAGAGGGCGTTGCAACAAAACAACCTCTTACCCCCTGGACCAGCCAATCTATCTACCAACCCGGGCAACACTCAGTTTGTTCAGACTCCACCTGGAGGGTTACCTGCTGGAATGGATATAAGTCAGTTTGTAAGCCTAATCAATTACATTCGGACACAAGATGGGAGTGGAAGGGCAACGGAGCAATTAGTACAGACTAGGAGTGGGAATAGAAGTGATCCCGCTTCCAAGTCGAATTTCTAGATGGCACGATGAAGGAGACTGGGGCTAAGCAAACAGCTAAGCCCAAGAACCCGACCAAGTCTCCGGAGAGCCAGAAGAAAGTTGGGATTTCAGAAGAATCAGATAATTGGCGAACGAGGATTAAGGGAAATATGGTTGTTGAGGAAGATAGTGGTGGTGATGCAGGTCGAGATGACGAAGAGGACGAGGTACCAATGAGAACCGTTCAGAAATCAGCCAAGAATAAAATAATCTTGGATGATGATTTCTCAGAGGAAGAGAGGACACCAATCTCCTATGAGAAATTAGTGAATGAGGCGTATAGGCATAATCGTGCCAAGGAGGCGGCCAAGAATCGGAATCCAGACCCAGTAACAGGGGATAAGGCTTTCCGATTAGTGGCTCCTATTGACAAGCCTGGTATTGCCGGAGAAATAAACAAGAAAATTGCGGACACAAAAATTGAGATTAGACTAGGGGACATGTGGGCTCTGAGTACGGAATTAGCCAAGGAGCTTAGGCGTTCCATTACGAAACAGAGGAAACCCACCCAACCTATCTTGACGGGCGGAGTGTTTGCACAAGGAGGTCCCTTCCCTTACATGGAGGAAGGGGGTGGAATAGAACAAGAGTTTGATGCCATCGATGTGAGGAATCTTCCTCAAGTTGATGCATTCTACATTGCCACAGACGAGGATGAAGGCTGTATAAATGGGTCGTTGATTATTCCAGACGCTTATCTGGCTTATTTGGCGACTTTGGGACCAAATGAGACTCCTAAACAAGTCTATGCGGCCTTAGATTTGGCAGCCCTAAGGGCGGTATTCCCTTTGGTCAGAGGCAAAGAGCACGTAGAAGCTGTAATGGACAGTGGATCCCAGATAGTCTCCATAGCCTTGACGAAGGCTGAGGATTTGACGCTAACATGGGATCCTGACATTCAGATCTTTATGCAAAGTGCCAACGGACAACTCAAAAAGTACGCAGGACTAGCGCGCAATGTTCCGTTCAAATTTGGAGACATCACAGTATATCTCCAAGTTCATGTTATAGATCAACCAGCCTACCATATCCTACTCGGAAGGCCGTTTGATATATTAACAGAAAGTACGGTTCAGAATAAGCGAGACGGGTCGCAGACCCTGACGATTAGGGATCCCAACAGTGACCAAAGGCAGACCATTCCTACCCATGCTCGAGGAGTCTATTCCACGGTCAAACAGCCCAAGCGGGCCACTGTGGAAGAAGTTCCCGATGAGGAGGATAATGTTCGGCCAGGCAAAGGGAATAAGGCAGAAAGCGCGGTTTTTCGCCAATCTTCGATGAATTGATGGCCAATCAAGGAGAAGAACTTGCAGTGCAAGTAGAATTCAACATGGAAGGGGAACTAGAGATCCAAGGGTATCTTGAACCCCGGAATGGGAACACATTTTCAGGAGATGAAGTTAATGCTGCTTACCTGTTGGCATCAACGGATTGTTCTGAATTGAAGGAAGATGAAGTGGCGGCTGCCTTATTACAAGATTTTGTGCAGCCACCACCTCGGAAGATTAATGAACCCTATCATCAAGTCTTCACGTTTGATGAGAAGGTTCCAGACCATATCAGATTAAGGAAGCCACCAGTACAGGACAAGGTCAACCGGGAGAAACACTCAGTCGACCCCAATGTACGGTGTTTCTGTTGTCAAACAGCAGATTGGCTGGTTCCCGAAGAATCACAAGGTGATGAGGGAGTTCAGAACGAAAAAGTGCCGATTAAGGCGGTGAACCTGGGAAAGAAGTATAAACCGGTCGCCCAGAAGGTCAGACCGATTTATGGTGAATTACCAGAAAGGTTCAGGATCAAGAGAGAGATCACAGGCAACCCACTGGAGGATATGCCAGGACTCTCCCCTAATCCGGCAGATTTTGCACCAACCAATCGGTATACTTTGGAAAGGAAAGAAATCATAGACAAAATTCACTCAGGAGACTTCTTATGGGCAGAAGAGCGCAAACTCATGCACCATTTTATGATGGTACAGGAGGAGGCCTTTGCCTGGGATGACTCTGAACGAGGCAGTTTTAGAAAAGATTTCTTCCCACCGGTAGAAATACCGGTAGTTGAGCATAAAGTGTGGGTAGAGAAAAGTATCCCTATTCCACGTGGTCAGTTAGAGGAAGTCTGCAAAATAATTAAGAAGAAAATAGACGCCGGAGTATACGAACCGTCTAATTCTTCTTATCGGACCAAGTTCTTTGGGGTGGTAAAGAAGGATGGAAAAAGCATCCGACTGGTCCATTCCTTAGAGCCTCTGAATGCCGTCACAATTGCACACTCTGGAATGCCACCAGCTACAGATGAGCTAGCGAATCATTTTGCAGGGCGGAGCTGTGGTGCTGTATTGGACTTGTACTCCGGTTATGATCATAGGGACCTGGATGAAAATTCCAGGGACTTTACGACATTTCAAACCCCGTTTGGAGCCCTGAGGCTGGTTAAGCTGCCACAAGGGTGGACCAATTCAGTACCAATATTTCATGACGACGTGACTTATATCTTGCAAGATGAGATACCTCACGTCACTATTCCGTATATCGATGATGTGCCTATTCGAGGGCCGGGAACCAGGTATAAGAACCCAGACGGCTCTTTCGAAACTATTCCTGAAAACAAAGGAATAAGGCGGTTTGTTTGGGAACACTTCCAAAACATGAACAGGGTTGTCCAACGTATAAAATACTGTGGAGGAACCTTTTCAGGACAGAAAGCTCTGTTGTGCATGAACCAGTTTCCAGTAGTCGGACATATATGTTCGTACGAAGGAAGAAGACCATCCACAGACCGAGTAGGAGTAATATCAAGGTGGCCAGCTCTAGAGAGTGTTTCAGAGGTCAGGCAGTTCCTGGGTGTCGTAGGGTATATGAGAATGTTCATCAAGAACTATTCTACTATGACCCGTCCTTTGAATAGGCTTCTAAGGGCCGACATTGAGTTTGAATGGGGAGAGACAGAACAAGCTTCCATGGATGCCATTAAGCAAGCCCTGGAGAATTGTGATGCTCTTAAACCTATCAACTACGAATGGGACAGTGACGTAGTCCTAGCGGTTGATACATCTTGGATGGCTGTTGGTATAGAAATATATCAGGTAGACCCAGATGATCCAAAGAAACATTATTTTGCAAAGTTCGACTCAATTGGTTTGAATGAGAGGGAAGCAAGGTTCTCTCAACCCAAACGTGAATTATATGGCCTACTTCGGGCATTACTTCATATGCAGTATCGGCTGCTGGGTTGCAGAAAACTTGTGGTTGAAATAGATGCCATGTATATCAAAGGCATGCTGGCTAATCCGGGCATGGGTCCTAATGCGACTATCAACCGATGGATAGAATCCATCTTGATGTTCCATTTCACCCTCAAACATGTCAAGGGTCTCACTTTCTCTCCAGACGGCTTGTCAAGGCGAAAGCCACAGCCGGGCGATGAAGAACACCTTAATCCGGAGGATGGGTATGACGAAAATCTACCACCAGAAGATCATAAGGAATGGGACTTCAATATTCCTCAACCAAAGGAATTCGAAGACTTCAAGCATGACATAGATACACGGGGAGGTTATCTCCAGGAGCTATGTGATCCACTTGAAGAGGAGTTTATTCCGGCAGAAGGAGTGGCAGACTTTGAAAAGGAATGTGTAGAGGCCCATCTCGATGAGCAAAACCATAAGGTCTCAATAGAGAAAGCCTATTCCAAGAAGGGTCTGGCAGTACCACAATATATCATGTCGCAAGTCCGAGAAGAAGAGCTTCTTCTACCAGATCAAGCCTTCAAATATGATCCTACAAAACGGGAAAGATACCCTGAAGGACATAGGCGGGATTCGGGGGTTAAGCTGGACAGGAAGCTAAAATTAGTGAAGGCATGGCTAAGGGATCCGATGAAACGTCCCAAGGGCTACGATGACAATGGTTATCGATCCTTCATGAAATTTGCCACCAAATTCTTCTTGAGCAAAGATGACCGCTTATACCGGAAATCTGAGGACTCTGGGCCTAAACTGGTTGTTGAAAAAGAACACCGGATGTACATGATGAAAGCAGCTAATGATAGTCTGGGACACAAAGGAGTTCACTCGACCAAATCCTTGATCGAGTTACGCTTTTGGTGGCCAGAACTGGAGTGGGATGTCCAGTGGTATGTGTGCACATGTCACATGTGCCAAGTAAGGCAGAAGACCTTGTTAAGAGTTCCACCACGGGTCACAGATACCCCAGGAATTTTTCAGAAAGTCCACATTGACGTAATGATTATGGGTGTCCTATCGAATAAGCACCGATTGGTCGTAGCCGCAAGGGATTCCTTAACCAGATACCTTGAAGCACGAGCAATAAGGGCGGATAATGGAGAAACATTGGGGAAATTCCTACTAGAGGAAATAATCTGTAGATGGGGTTGTCCAGCAGAAATTGTCACAGACAATGCTGGCTAATTTCTGGCTGCACTTGCATGGCTTCAATCCAAGTATGGCATATCTGGAATAAGGATTTCTCCTTATAATTCAAAGGCCAATGGGCCGGTTGAAAGAGGCCACTGGGATATGAGACAGGCAATGTATAAGGCGACAGGTGGAGACACCAGGAAGTGGTACTGGTTCTTGCCTCAAGTAATCTGGGCGGATAGAATAACAACTAGACGGGGACTAGGGTGTACTCTGTACTTTGCAGTAACGGGGGCACACCCAACAATTCCATTGGATATCGAAGAAGCTACTTGGCTTGTTGAATACCCTGATACCATAATTTCAACGGCGGAACTGATTGGATTAAGGGCAAAAGCCTTGGCCAAGCATATTCAGCATGTGGATGAAATGCGGAACAGAGTTTCAGCAGAGAAATTGGCTGCAGCGAGGAGATACCAGAGGATACACGAACACACAATTAAGGACTTCAACTTTCAACCCGGGGATTTAGTCCTTGTACGAAATACCAAGGTTGAAAAATCCTTGAATACCAAAGTGGACCCTAGATATCTGGGACCGATGGTGGTAGTTCGTCGGACTAAGGGAGGTTCATACCTATGTTGTGAAATGAATGGTGCCATGTTGCACGGAAAAATTGCACAATTCAGGATTGTACCTTATGAAGCCCGTAAAAAGATCAAGTTGACACAGAAGATAGAGGACCTCATAGACTCATCAAAGGAATTATTGGAAGCCTTAGCAGCTGAAGATGATGTCAAGGATGATTACCTTGGGAAGGATATGCAATTCCATAAGATAAGGCTTAATCCAGACTGGAAAGTCGAGGAGGACAACTTGTCTGAGGAATATGAGAGTGAAAGTGAACCAGAAGACGAGAACTTGGATCCAGACCCTGTATATGATGTTAAAAATCCAAGGCGGTCCACGCGAAAGCGTACTTAAGACTGGAAAATTTAGAGTCTTGACATGATCACACCAGGAGTTTCAATGGGTACACAGGGACAGGGATCAGAACAAGTGCCACCTTCTTTGTGATGGAAAGAAGCAGGGTGTGGATTAAAGACCACAACTGAGGGCAGTTGTTATTTTAAAAATGGGGGAGAGGGTATACATAAGGGCCGTGTTTTTGCAAATTATTTGTGAATGAACCAGGCTCCAATGTATACATTGAACTTAAACATGTAAAGATTAGTCACAGTAGCCCAGAATAAGGCAATTCCATCGAGAGGAGGAGCCTTATTCCCGCTATTCATTCAACACCCTATTCGGAGTTCAATAGTGGAGTAATCACACCCATGGTTGAATTCCTGGAATAAGAAGCTTCTAAGCCAAAGGAATAGGGACCAACAGCTAAAATTTTTTGAAACATTCAGCTGCAGGTCATCCTATTCTAGGCCAAGGTGCCAGGATCTGGAGAGAATCGGTTATTCAAAGCCATCTGAAGCTATAACGAATAAGCAATTCAATTCAGAATAAGGGAATCAAGGATGTCCAAAAGGCGCAACTATGATCCTGGGCCAAAAATTGCTTATTCTTGATGGAATAAAAAGCGATGGGGATAGATTAAGTCGCCGCAGCCGAGACTAAGTCCGATTGGACCAAAAGTTCGGATTTAGGCTTTGCAGAATAAGCGCTCCAGGCGCTAGTGACTGAGGCACATTTAGAACGGGTGACCGGTCAATGGAAGCGGGAGATATCGTAAGGCCTGCAATAAAGCCTTGGCGATATCAAAAGGACTTCGGGTGGCAGGATTAGCGGGAATCTGGTTACAGAATAGCAAGTCAAGGAATAAGAGGCAAAGAGAATATTTGGGACAAGCTTGCTAGCGTTAAAAAACAAAAACCGATATGAAAGGGATCATCCACTGAGATGAACCAATTATGTCAGAGGAAAGGCAGGTTGACTGGGGACAGTCAACATTTAAAAATGGGGGAGATGATAAGCCGCGAAATTTGCGAAACCTCAAATTTTACGAATGCATGCCATTCTGCGCTCATCCAGTGGTTGGTGTGAGCTCCAAACATGCAACCAAGAGCCATATTGCATTATCATCCTAAACACTGGCGCCTATGGCTTATTCCAGGAGACGGCACCCTTGAATCACTAGGGGTCAGATCCGGATTAAGGCTTGAAGCCCAAATATCAAAGTCCTGAAACACCCTCTATACGTGGGAAGGCAACCGCAATGCTCACTACCAAAGGGAGAATCATAATATCCACCTCTGACATCTATTGGGACACTGGGAACCTTATTCGGGAGGAAATGCTGAGTTGATTACACAACTTTGGCTTATCCAACGCGACGCGACAAGTCACAGGATCAAGGCCTAGACTCAATATTGCTATTTTAAACACCAGGTCCGTGAGGACGCGATCACCCGATAAGCCGCAGACTGGGACTAAGCACGTACTATGTGTTCCTGGATGTCGATTAAGGACATCTGGGGTATCGTTGGAAAGGGAATAACCTATACTATCCAACTAGCGATACTAGAAGTCGGGGCACACACAACAGAGGAAGATATGGGCCAATTACCCTGTTTAGGGGAATAGTGGAACATATAATCCCCTGATCAACAAAGGGTTGTCGATCACCGGATAAACTGCCGACCAGGATTAGGCATGTACTGTATATTCCTGGATGTCGATTAAGGACATCTGGGGTATCGTTGGAAAGGGAACAACCTATATTATCCAACTAGCGATACCAGAAGTTGGGGGACAGACCATAGAAGAAGATATGGGCCAATTACCCTATTCAGGGGATATTTGAACATATAAACCCCTAATCCATGAGGGGTTGAAGGAGTCATTATACAAACATTTAGGAGGCTAGGAACGCCAGGGCGCGCACAGCTGATACCGATCACAGGCTAATTAATTAAGTAGAATACCCGAGGCCTAGTAATCACGCGTATGTAATAGTTTCTGTACAGTATATAAGGAGGGCAGAACCAGGGAGGACGGCACCGAACTAGACCCGGAGAGTGAGGAGCAATAAAGCCCTTGCGCACAAAGTCGAAGTTTGGGCTTGACTCTTTGGCTGTCAACAGGCCTCAGAATTCAAGTTTGGTTTTGGAATAACAAAAGGACCGAACTAGACCTGGAGAGTGAGGAGCAATAAAGCCCTTGCGCACAAAGTCGAAGTTTGGGCTTGACTCTTTGGCTGTCAACAGGCCTCAAAATTCAAGTTTGGTTTCGGAATAAGACTTTGTTTGAGGCGCGAGCCATAGTTACGGGGCGTGAGCCATTGTTACGGGGCGTGAGCCATAGTCTGAGGCGCGAGCCATTGTTACGGGGCGCGAGCCATAGTTACGGGGCGCGAGCCAGCAAGTTTGAGGCGCGAGCCAATCATTGTCGGAATAAGGCGTGAGCCAACAAAACCGGGTCTAAACAGCCCACAAAACCAAGCCGGTTCACAGCCGTTATCTTTGCATAGTTGGGACACTTAAATCCACGTTGGGAACCAACCGATAAATTCAGGTTGTGTCTTGAACACCATTTCGAGAAAGCTAGTTGAGACTTAGCCATCCTTGGGGGAACGGGAATTGAATACTTTCGTGACAAGTACGTTTACTCGTGGTTTCCTTGGACCTACACTTGTGTCCAAAAAGACCCGAATCTCGTCAGTGTATCTTGGTCGTCAAAAGAGTGTGTGGTGTTGGAGTCTGTCTACCGTCGATTTAGTCGTGCTTAATCTCACTTTGTGAGTTAGGTGTAACTCAGTCGTTCGATAGGGGGGATTTTGGCAGTTGCATTATTCTGACCGTTGAACCTGAGCAACCGTTTCACCGGTTGTCTTGATAACTCAAAAAGTTAGACTGTTTCAATGACCTGCTGTGAATATTGAAAAGTCAGGTTGATTCAATAACCAACTGGTACCATTTTTAAAAAGTAGGGTTGAATCAATAGGGGCAGTCAGAGTAGCCGATTCTGAGTGATTATGGACCGATTACGGACTGATTATCGATTTTTTAAATACCCATAATCGCGCATAATCGTGGGATAACCGTGCCCAGCTCTGACCGCCTTGATTCAAATTTCGATTATGCTCGGATTATGGACCACAAAATCTTACCAAAAATACCTCTCCCGGGCATGGTATCATCATTGACACATCTGCACACCTTCATGCTGCCAGCCACAGGGCACACAAAGCTGCTCAAGATAGGCTGGTCTGGTATCTTCTTCCGTGTTGCTCTCTGCAGCCCACAGTGGCAATTGAGACTGAATTCATATGTTGAATGAATGTAAACAGTAGAAAGAGCGAAAGAGGTGGGAAAAGAATTGATTGAGGTTGGTCAGTAAGATAAGATAAATTACAGCCGTTTGCGTAATTGATGATAGTAGCCGAGAAAACAAAAGAAGAAGAGTTTTGATGCCAGAACTTGTTTTGCTCATTTTTCCTTCATTTCTTGTCCAATTAGGCTGAAAATAAGAGGGGTTGAGAGGGTTTCCTAAGGCCTTCACAACCATACCATACTCACCACCCAATTCACAGATTCATGCTTGATGATTTTTCCCTTGTAATCAATGAATTTAATGGATGTCCAATTTTATAATACACCTATCTCCCTCATTTCTCAATGAAATTGCATGTGGGTGGGTGTGTTCAAAAGCCCCAATTTGCCACTGGATGTTTTGCCATTATACAAATAAAGGTGACTCACTGATTGTGCGCAATGGTGAATTTACTTGAATCTGTTTATAACCCCTCCCAACATAATCACACATTACACCGGAGGATGATGGCCAATGACGGTCCAAAAGCACATAGAAGATTCAGGTGAATTGGGCTTTTAATCTGCTTCCAGTTTCATGTAATTCTATTGAGAAATGAAGGAGATATGTGGGTTATAAAATTGGACATCTATCAAATCCATTGATTACAAGGGAAAAACCATTGAGCTTGAATCTGTGAATTGGGAGGTGAGTATGGTATTGTTATGAAGGCCCTGAGAAATGCTCTTGATCCCCTCTATTCTCAGCCTAATCGGACCAGAAATGAAGGAGAAATGAGCAAAACAAGTTCCGGCATCAAAACTCTTTTTTTTTTTTTCTCGGCTACTGTCATCAATTCTGCAAACAGCTGTGAACTGTAGGGCTCAACAGAGATGAGCAGAATCATAATCGTGAATCACCCAGAATTGTTTGCATAATCGGCTCCAGAGCCGATTAGGCACGATTCACGATTATGGATTTGATGTGATCATCCCACGATTTAAATGATTCCATAATCCATCCATGGGTTAGGGTTAGGGTTAGGGGTTAGGGGTTAGGGGCTAGGTATATCAATCGCCGACCATAATCGCTCAGAATTGGCCTACTCTGACTGCCCCTAATAACTGACCATTCTCGAAAGTCAGGTTGAATCAATAACTGCAGCCAAATTAACTGACCATTCTCAAAAGTTGGGTTGAATCACTAACTGACCATTCTAAAAAGGCGGGTTGAATCAATAACGAGATGCAATTGAAAGTGGGATCAGATCAATAATAACGTCCTCCGGGTTCCGGTCCATCCCGAACATCATCCGCCAGAATAGATTTCACATTATGGCCTTGTCTTTAGGTACCAGTATTTACTTCAATGGAATTCAAGTTCAATCAAATTCTTCGAGGTCTTAAATTTTCTTGCAAGAAGGGACAGTCCCCTCCGGACGCACTGTAGTTCTCAGGTCTTTGAATCAATGGTTGAATTCTCTTTCAAAAGACGAGGGCCCTCTGGCCACACTGTTATCATTTAAAGTCTTTGAATCAATGGTTGGATGCAAGAGGCGGCCAGCACCCTCTGGGCGCACTGGGTATTTATTCAAGGCAAAAAGTGGTCTTATAGCCGGCAGAGGAGGCAAACAATGTCTACCATGGCAATAACTAGCCCTGTGGCCACTGGCTGGTGAGGTAAACAGTATCTGGCGTGGAGCTTGGCATGGTGGGTGGCCATGACTGAATGGAGAGTGAGAGGTGACGGGGGAAAAAAAAGGTGAACAGGCGGCTGAAGCTGTCTCTAACCACACAGGGCTTATAAAGACAAAGTTAAATACTTAGAAGTTAGAATAGGCGGCTCTGGGTGCAATCAGGTGATGTAGCAGTTCTGTAACCCTAATTGAGTGGTCAGAGACTCAGACAGACAATTAGTGTTTGTAGACCTGGATGCCTCCAGATCCAGGAATTTCAGATACTGTAGAACGACTTGGGAGAACAAAAAAATCACGACAGAAGACATATTAGACTGTAGTACACGTAAGGCCGATGGGTGCACCTTCATTCAGTACTCCATTTGGGGAGAGAGTTGGGAGTTGAGGAAGAGGCAGAAGGGCCGGCCCAGGAACAGCTGGTACTCTTCCTCTTCTTCTTCATGGAAAAGGAGGTGCAGAGGGAGCCCAGGTAATGGAGGATTGTTAGTGTTTGCTTGTTGCTCCTCTTGGAACAGCAGGTGCACGGGCGTTGTGGAGTCTACAGTGACCGGTATGTAGTCTTCATTAAGTACCAGCACTATCAATCCGTCATCATGGAGTGGAGGGGATCGGTGTTGAGAGCGGGGCTCGGGAAGCTCTTCGATGTGCACACGACGCAGAGACATGAGATGGTGGAAGGAAATATAGACTCGATGTGGGCGATTCCGAATCAGCGGAGATCTGTTTCAGGTGTAGGGTTAGGGTATTTCTAGGGTTAAGGCGTGGGAATAAAGTCGACGATCGAAATTGGACGGACAATTAGCGATCTGAGACCTGGATACCTCCGGATCCAGGAATTAGATGAAGTTGCTGAATCAGTAACCGCGGCACGTCAGATCAAGTAGGTGACCGAAGAAAACATAGTAAGAATCAGCAGCCAAAAATCAAGGTCAAATCAACAAGTCGAGTTTTGGGTTGGATCAATAGCCGTGAAAGGCAATAACATACTATTATGCCCAAATGGTCTGGATTAATTTTTTTCTTGCTTTTCCCTTTTGTTCTACGCCTCCGGTTTTTCTCAGAATAGACTCTCAGAGATGGCTTCCATTTGCCTTTAAATCCACCAAGCTATACGAGGGCAGGAACCCATTGAAAACGGCGCACCAAATCTCGGGTTATAGATAGAATGATCAATTCCCAGCAAAACGACTTGCGACTTTGACAAGCCTCAAAAAGTGCCTTTCCTCAATCCCAAGCCTTAGATATCTTACCTGGACACACATAGGAACATAAATTTTGTATCCCGACGAAAACCGGACCCAACAGGGTACAGAAGAAAGAGAGAAACAAGAAATCCAGACCAGATGTGCAAATCCAGACCATCTATAATATAATAGAATGGGGGACATACAGAAGTTTCCATTGATCTTCCATACTCACGGTCATTTCCGAGGGTTCCGTTTTTCCCGCTCTCGCCGCGAGCACTGAGCGCCCAATAAGCGCCCAGCCACGGGCATCTCGGAGATGTGACAAGGCGCAAGGTTTATTGTAGCACAACCTTTACTGGGAGACAACCTTAACTGGGCAAACATATTTGCTGTGACATCCAACAACCTTTGCTGGGTAGGAGCATTTGTGGTAAAACAACCTTTACTGGGACAACAACAGCTACTGGATAAACAGCCAAAGGGAAAGATAATGGGAATGATGTACAAGTCTGTGAATTTATTCACAGATACATTGAGCGCCGAGTAAGCGCTGAATCAACCCCCACTGCGTTCACGCGAGGCTGCTGCGCGACGCAACTTGACTTGGTTGCAGCTAGACCAAGAGTCTATGTAGACAGGGTTCAAAAATTGACTGTGAGCTGGGGGAAACGACCTTCACTGTGTTACCAGGCAAACAACATTTTACTGAGAAATATCCTTTACTGGGAAACAACCTGTGCTGGCAAGCTTGACCGGCAAGGAAAATATAATGTTTACTTTGAAATTACCTTTCCTGGGCAACAGCCTTCATTAACAAAGCAGAAAGCTCTTGAGAAAATGAGCATACAGGTGATATCAGCCCGTGAATTTATTCACGGGTAGCAACTAGTTTGGACATAATAGTATTTTCGAAATTTACTGACACTGATCGGACATCATCACGTGGCCGCGATCAGAATGGTTCGGAATCGCGTCCCGGCTTTTCCTCAGCCTGCCTCACCCGGTCAACAGCTTTGGTCGAACGCGCTTAACGAGATTCAAAGATTCTACACCTTTCGTTGGGAATTGACGATAACTACTCAAATGACTGTTCGCTTCGCTACGTATCGCATAGTTTTCTACGGCAAGTTCGCCCACTACTGCGAGATCCCCCTCTGACTTGACATGCTGCACAGTGGGCGTTTTCTTGTTATCCGGTTCGGCCCTCCCCTCTTGATGCCCCAGAGCTCATTTGCTCACAAGGAACCATACTCGGTCTCGACGCCCATTTCGCAAGCATATTCCTCCCCCACTTGCACCGTACAGTCCATGATCCTGCGCACATCGTTCATACACTCACCACAGAAAACCAGCGGACTTTACGATCTTTGCGCTTCTGATACCGTCCCTGACAATATTTACCTTCTTACTATCGTTCGTCATCGTTTGAGGGACTCGAGGTCGTCACTGACATGTATTCTTCAGATTGCAATTCGCACAGCCTCGCACGGAGGCCTTAACTCTGTTCATTCTATGGGCTCTGTGGTTGTGTAGGCACTCGTTTATCTATCCGGATCTTACTAACGTCGTTCAGCAATGGCATCTTGGGCGACGTGCGTCCGATTCACTGTCTCTCGAAGTCCTCGCTGACGCTGCGACAGTGACATCATCGGTAATGTGCAATGTGATGCCCTCACTACGGAAACGATGCCCACAAAAAATGGAGAGAGTAAGCTGACATACCTGGTTTTTATCGCGGCTAATTCCACCACCTTAGTACGCCAGAGAGAATTTTGCTACGAAATGAAGGTCATCCAGGCGTTCTCCTGGATGCTCTTCGTTCTGTTCACAGCGGCGTTCGGCATTCTGCTCGCTCTCGTCAACCAAGCGGAGCGCTTCGGCCGGCCGGATATCTGGTACGAACCTATCCAAGGTACGGCATGCGCTATTTTGTGTCCTCGTTCTGACCTAGGCTCCCACAGAACTGGGGTGGTTCGGCGAATTCCCAGGTTATTATAACCACAATCAACAGGGAATGGTCCAATATCCCATGCAATATGCGTATCCCATGCAGGGCTACCCGATGCAGCAGGGCTATGTCCAAGGGCAACAACCAATATATTCGATCCAGCAAGGGCCGAATGGCCAACCCCTAGGTGGGCTTGTTTTCATGCAGAAATTTCGCAATACCGAGTTTCTGTTCTTCCCAGTGGCACAAGTTCCGGTGGTTCAGACCATTTAACGGATGAATCTCACAAAAAACGAAAGAAAAGAAAAACTAGATGTACATACTCACTTAGCTACACTGTATCTTGGATCGCATATCGCTCGTGTATTAGGCGTGGTTGCCTCGTAGTTTCGTTCAATCTATTATTTAACCCGATGATCATCGAAGTCTCGACTATTCTTGCTCCTATGGTACTCTTCGTGAACCACCCCATCCGTTCTGTCGCCTCCGGCGAGTTTCGTCCCCTCAGGTCGACACTACTATACTGAACGAGGCCCATCAGTGGTTGCTGCACTTTTCATAGCACACGTCGTGTCACTCTTCGTCTCGTTCTTTCGTATGTTCTTTTTACAGCTGTTTGAAGAATTACGCCGACGATCCACAGATGTATTCCACTTGACGCAGACGTCTGTGGCAATCCTAGCCGTGAGCGGCCTTATATTCCTGTAAGCATCGGGCAACGTGGACCGGGTGGTGTTTGAGATTATCGCAGAATCACGATGCACCATCGGCGGGACGGGCATTTGCTCACGCAGACGCAGGAGGAGATGGTGTTGATTTTCAGTTTCGGGCTCTTCTGGATGGGTATGTAGGTTCTATCCTCGGCCAGTTGACGGTTATTAACCAGATTAGCGATGCTTCTTGGGTGGCGAGCACTGAGAGAACGGGGTACGGGGAGTAACCTGAGGTCAACGAGCGGGTTGGAATCACCGGTGGACCCGGGGGTGCAAGCGGTGAACCGCCAGCAGCGACCAGCGGGGATCAGACCAGTGCGCCCTTATCCGTGCGGTTTCGACGATGCGTATTGTGTCGTGGAAGACTATACTTTCTTCTAGACTAGACACGAGGTCTCGTATGCATACAAGCTTGGCCCTGGTGTAGAATAATTTGCAGCGAATCGACGAATGGAGATGACAGTAGCCTTAGGAAAGAGAGAGTGCCCGGCAATCCCCGGCTCTACTTAAATTGCTCTTGCCTCCTACTACCACTCCGTCAGTGTTCCGCCGCTATGATGAGTGCCTTCCCTGCCACCCATTCCTTCGTCCCAGCTCATCCCAGGTATTCTACGCCTCTCCCAGCAAGCGCCGCATCGAGACGGATGTAATGAAGATGTGCGCCGTCCAGCGTCTCGTGCCGTCGTGCTGCCGCTCACTATCATCCCTCATCAGGCTCATGTCCGACTACGAGGTCTCCCTCGTCAATGACAGCATGCAGGAGTTCTACGTCCGTTTCTACGGCCCTGCCGAAAGTAAGCTCAGCCGCTCTCCTCACGAGCTGCGTCGCCCAATTCACCTACCCCCCCTGCGATAAGCTCCGTTCGCTGGCGGCGTGTGGAAGATCCACGTAGAGCTACCCGACCAGTATCCTTTCAAATCCCCCAGTATAGGGTTCATGAACAAGATATTCCACCCGAACATTGACGAGTTGTAAGGATGCCGCTTGTACCGTCTCGGCCGTACTCATTTACGCGGGGCAGAAGCGGGTCCGTCTGTCTGGACGTTATCAACCAGACCTGGTCGCCCATGTTCGGTCAGAGTCCCCCACCCGCTCCCAATAGCGCTGATGTGCTGACTTGACTCGGTTAGACATGATTAATATATTCGAGGTATTTCTGCCTCAGCTGCTGCGCTACCCGAACCCCAACGACCCGCTGAACGGGGAGGCTGCGGCCCTTCTCATGCGCCATCCGAAGGATTATGACGCGAAAGTGAAGGGTGCGTTGTTAAGCAGCTGGAATCACAAGTCTTTTGAAATATCTGCTCCAGAATACGTGCAGCGGTTCGCGACGAAGGAAGCCGCGGACGCTGCGGCCGACGGTGAGGAAGACGAGGACGCGGACGAGGAAATGAGTGACATTGGTAGCATGAGCGAGGGCGAGTAGGCCCGAGGACTCTTTAGCATTCTTCACACACGCCGCATCCCCTCACTGTCTCTCCCACTCACCATCCGCTCTCGCATCTATATCTCATCTGTGTACCTTTGCATTTTTCCTTTGGATATGTTGTAGTTTGCAATGTGTAATAATAATGGTTTGGAAGCTACTCAGCCCGGTGTATCTGCATTCACGGTCGGGATTGGTAAAACGAGTTCGTCTACTTTCTTTTGTACTTCAGAAGCAACCTGTGGGCGCGAGGTGAGCAAACCAATTGATGCGGGAGAGAATCCACAGACCTTCACGAGTGTCTCGATCTGAGTCTTGACGCTGTCCATCGTACTGAGCTTCGCCTTGCTCTCCTTGAGCAGCTCTTCCTTTTGCTGGATAAGCTCCTTCTTCATCTTGTCCAGGCTGGGAGGGTGTAAGTCTGCGTGTGCAAAAGCAATACAAGGCAAAGCAACCGTTGGCGTTCGACAAACTCAAAGCTGAGGCGGTTGAGCAGAAGCTGGTGCTCGTCGGACAGGACGTCATCAGTGGAGGCCTCGGGTGGAGCCAGAACCTTGAATTCATCGAGGGTGTAAAGTGGGATGTCTTGGTAAACCGAACTAAAGACGAGTTGAAACAGTTTGTTGCTTCCCACAACTCGTAAACTCACGCGAACTGGCGGCACTTTTCTATCTCGCGTTCAAGATGGCGCTTCTCGTAGAGCAGGTTCTGGAGCCCGAGATGGGACTGGTCCATGTCATGGCGAGCAGCGGCAGTGAGATTTTTTGTGGCACGCGTGGCGCTGTTTGCGGCACGGGCAAGGGACTTGAGACGACCGGTCAGGGCCGAGGCGCGTGCATGGAGAGCAGCAGGATCGTGTGTGAGATAGGCTGGGTCGACGAGAGCCTGGAGACCATTAATGACCGCCTCATAAGGTTCCTCGGTGGTCTGCGGAGACATCGATCTCCCGGGCCGCCTAGTCCCGGCGACGGCATAAGGAAGATTATCAAGCCCGGCATCAATCGCTCACACTCGCTCAGTAATTCTCTTTCCTTGCACCCACCATGTCGAACCCACCATTGTCTGCAGGGTCCATTCCCTCCATGGAGACCAGCCACGATGAGCTCAAGGAGAACACAATCATTGTTGGTAAGTTACTCTACCCGCTATCTCTCCACTGTCATTCAACCCAACGACCGGAACAGTCCTGGGTGCATCGGGCGATCTCGCCAAGAAGAAGGTGTGTTGGGGGTCGTCGCCACCGTTCCGATGCTCACCATCCCGCCCCTAGACTTTCCCCGCCCTCTTTGGCCTCTACAGACAAGGTTTCCTCCCCCGCGATGTCAAGATCGTCGGGTACGCGCGTACAAAGATGGATAAGGCCGAGTACCACAAGCGGGTAGTCTCCTACTTCAAGAACCCAAACGACGACCCCGAGATCACCCAGGCAACTCAGCAGTTCAAGGATATCTGCACGTATGTCTCGGGCAGCTACGAGGACGGCGAGGCCTTTGCCCAGCTCAACGCTCATCTCGAGGAGATCGAGTCCCACTACCAGTCCAAGGAGGCCAATCGCATCTTCTACTTTGCCCTTCCCCCCAGCGTCTTCGTCCCCGTCGCTAAGAATCTCAAGGAGCAGTGCTATGCGACCACGGGCGGCGTCAACCGCGTCATCGTCGAGAAACCCTTCGGGAAAGACCTCGAATCTGCCCGCGAGCTGCTCAGCTCGCTCAAGCAGTACTGGACCGAGGATGAGACGTTCCGTATCGACCATTACCTCGGAAAGGAAATGGTCAAGAATCTTCTCGTCCTCCGGTTTGCCAACGTCACAATGGGTGCCGTTTTTGACAAGAACCACATCTCCAATGTCCAGATCACGTTCAAGGAGCCGTTTGGGACCGAGGGCCGGGGCGGTTACTTTGATGAGTTCGGCATGATTCGTGATGTCCTCCAGAACCGTAAGCATACCTCCATTCGCCCGTGCATTGGTTCCAACAGTCCCGTATGCAGATCTGTTGCAAGTCCTCAGCATTTTGACAATGGAGCGTCCCGTCTCCTTCTCGGCTGAAGACATCCGCGACGAAAAGGTATGTTCACAATTCTTATCATCTAGCACCGGTTCCGACGGGAAGACCAGGTCAAAGTCCTCCGGTCCATCCCACCTATCGAGCGCGATGACACTCTCCTTGGCCAATACGTGTCGGCAAATGGGAAACCCGGTTATCTCGATGATGATACCGTCCCACGCAACTCGGTGTGCCCAACGTTCGCTGCCACGACTCTCTGGATCCACAATCCCCGATGGGAAGGAGTGCCGTTTATCCTGAAAGCCGGAAAGGGTGTGTTTTAGAACCGAATGTCGCTGCATGACGCATCTCACACGTGTCGATCCAGCGCTCAACGAAGCCAAGGTGGAAGTTCGCATTCAGTTCAAGGTATATTAGAAGAAGAAAATGCACAGACAAGACCGGGGCTGAATTTTATTTTTTCAAGGACGTCACCCAGGGCATTTTCAAGGATATTGCCCGGAACGAGCTCGTCATCCGCATCCAGCCTTCGGAAGCCGTCTACCTGAAAATCAACGCAAAAACCCCTGGTCTCTACACGCGGGCCATGCCCACGGAGATGGATCTTACTTACAAGCGGCGGTTCACGGAGACTAAAATCCCCGAGGCGTACGAGGCGCTAATCCTTGATGCGCTCAAGGGTGACCACTCGAACTTTGTGCGCCACGATGAGCTGGATGTGGCTTGGAAGGTTTGTATCTCCATCAAACGGTGGAAACGAAACTTACGCGTTGGCAGATTTTCACCCCGATTCTCCACTGGATCGATGGGAAGAGTGGCGCGCGGCCACGCCCAGTGCCGTATCCCTACGGCTCGCGCGGTCCCAAAGAGCTGGACCCCTTCATCCAGAAGTACGGGTTCAAGCGGGCCAACGACAGCTAGTGCGTATCCGTCTTCTCAACGTGTCTGCGAGGCTAATTCGTCGCAGTGTCTGGCCTGTCACGAACCTGGCGTCGCTGTAGTGATGCAAACACATAGACTTGGAGTGTCTCTGATGAGACAGACATGATGCTGTATTTCCGCTCGAATACCAAGTGTACAAATTAAAAAGAGAAGAAGCTTTCTGTGGATCTAGGATATCGTGATGCGATCTTGACGTCACAGTTGCTTCCACATTGATTGACTCTTCCTGACCGGATTGACAGAATGCCTTCTGTCTCACTTGTCTGAGCGGCCCGACTGGCCCCGTGCTGGAAATTAAATCACCGGTGCCACGTTATGGGCAATGTTGAGCACCTGTTAATAACAACAATGGTAGCAGGCATGTTAGAAACTGCTATCTAATGCCAGAAATTGATAAATAGCATGCTAGCAATGCTAAAATTCATCCTCGACGACCCAGTCCTCGTCTTCCGCCGCCGCCACTGCCTGGTGAGTTACAACATACAGAACCGGTCGGGCACTCCCTGTTCCTTCCCCGTAGAAATGAGTTCTTGACCACGGGGCTACCCAATTTGATATATTCGATTCCCAGGCTCCGCGAAGGGAGGTCTGAATTCCGAACAACACGATAACATCGTAGCTGGCGCCGACGTCGACTACATGTTCTCAGGCTGATCACAATCCGAATATGGACCTTGCTTGTTCTGCACCAAACAACCCCTGTGTTCACTCCAGCATCTCGAGCAAGCCGTGGATGGCTGATCTAAACACGTCGATCCGGTCAGCAAGACCCTGTCCGTGGTCCCTGGGCTAGCGTGAATCCCGTTCGTAGTGTGTTCAGTGACCCCGATACGAGGAATCTGCTTCCCGTGATACGGCGCTTCTCATCCGTCGGATATGGTTCATCATTAGGGGAAGTCAAAGCGGTCAATGTGGTTCGATTCTGCGGTCAATTCTGAAATCGATTCTGCATTTTGAATCGTCCCAGAATCGAATCAACTTTGACCGGCCCGATTCTTGCCCGATTCTGCAGTCGATTCTCGGCTTCGATTCTCGAGGGATCAGAATCGCTACATCCAGAATCGACGATTCTGATGCAGTTCCTCCTCCGGAGGAGGAACAGCGATTCTGACCGATTCTCGAGAATCGTCGATTCTGGCCGATTCTCGACGCTAGAATCGGTGGTCGAATCGACACCAGAATCGGCCGTGAATCGGTGTCCTCTGACCGCTTTGACTCCCCCTATTGTGAACCAGTTCCCGAAGTATGCAAAGCTTTGCGCTGCTGGACGATATCTTCTGCACGAGACCAGATGTCTGAAAGTCCAAAATAAGGGGCCTCCCAATCTGCGGTACCGTCTCCGGGGTCTGGGTCGTCCTGCAACACAATGCGAGGATCGAACTCGTACTCTTCAGGCACAGTGAATTCTGAATTCTGGACGATGAAGGTCAAGACCTGAAGAGACGGGCAACTGGATAAAACGACCACTGCGTGCGCCGAGCCCATGTGGCGGAAAGGCAGGGCGACATGAGTCAGGCTGGGAAGTCGACTGAGAGTGGATAGCTCGGCTGGCGGAAGGTCTTCCACCCAGATAACGAGTTCCACGTGCGTGAGGCTCAAAATCCAAGTGGATGGAGTGGCGGGAATGTTTGAAAAATGTGTAAACTCGATCGATAGCCGGCGGAGGGGGCACTGACTGAGAAGGAGGGGGATGTCGGGTACATCGGTATATTTGACCCAGCATGCAAGTTGCTGGACTGCGGTACAGGCTGAAAGTATGATGTACGCCTGCGCCGCTTTTACGTCGTATGGAAGACAGAGCGTCTTGACAGCCGTGAAAAAACCAGGAGGTTTCAAGTTTGAATCAATTAGGCTGATGAATTTGGCTGCGTGTTCCTTCGAGTCTATTGATACCATTTCATAGAAAACGCGGTCGACCCTGGTCTACCATATTTAACATGGGCATCCTCTGTCGTCTGAAGAAAGCAGGAACTTGCCAAAGATGGACACGTCGAGCAACCAGACTAAGAGTTGATTTGAAAGCAGTGTCACGGTTGCATCGAAATGCAAGTTCAAAGATTTCACGTTCTAGCTCGGTCGGTAGTTCAGGCATATGTATTCGTCGTGCGAGAGAGAGGAAGAGCAAGCAACAAGACCAAACAGTTGGTAAGCAACTTCCGTTTCCAGACATGGGCGTTGAGTGGCGAGCTTTTGGACGGCTCGCGACTCTTCATCCGGACTCATAATTCTGGACCCTGAGAAAGCTTCCGAAAGACTCCACAAACTCTAATTCTGGTTTCGCAAGAGATACTCATAATCCCTGTTTGTCGTGGCTGACTCGATGAACGATAATTTCTACGATTACTTTCATCCTCTTCCATCCAACAGTGTGCCCAGTTGAGAACACATGAAAGGGTCTGCCGAAGCTGGACGGGTTCAGTGATATTTCACTGCAAAGTAAGGCCTAGGCTGTCACGTCTCCTTCGCCGTCCTCCCCCATCGCAGCCCGCTTCATCTGGTGCAATTCTTCCCATGGAGGGAGCCCGAATATCTGAGGAAGCCGTTCCCAAAGGCGCGCGAGGGTCCGGCGAGTGTGGGTTTTCGCCGCCGTATGGCAAATATCACACATACCACGCTCCTTCCAATCATTCCACATCTCGGGAGGCCACTGGTTGAAAGGATCTGCATCGAAGTACGCGTCGTCGTCCAGATCATCGATGAGTGGATGTAATGACTGCTCTCTCCGAATAAACCCACAGAGAGCAGGAGTCGTACATGGGTCGTCCGTTTCCAGGAAAAGACTCATTAAAGCTTTGGTGCGAAGGAGATGGGAATGCCCTACAAGGCATAACTGAACATGCTCTTTCATCTCTCCGTTGAGTAAAGGCAGCAGGAAAACGGGTGACCACGACGATCCAACGTAATAGGCCCACGGCAGTAGCCAGAGGGCTCCCACTTCAAGGCATGCAGCTACAATGGAGAAGGGACGTTTGATATCGCCGGAAATCAGATCACTCGGGACGATATGGTGCTGCGCCACTGCATCGAATGTCGAGGAATACCACCCATCCATGATGAGATGTTGTAGAGCACGGCGATGGAGAAATTGCACATCGTATTTGTGGGATAGACGGAGGATCCCTAATACAACGGGGAGCTCGACTGGCGCAGGCGCGGGCATGAAGAAACTTTGTCGGGCCGATGTGAGCCATCAGCAAATTGACAAGTTCACTTTTTCGTCTTTTTCAAGACACAAAAGATGTAAAAAGAGGAAAAGATCGAAAAGAGATGATCACTTTTTTAGGCCAAGTCCCATTTCCAGAAAAAGACGAAAAGACGCCGATAAGAGACCAAAAAGCGATCATTTAAGCCTGCATATAAGCCGGGAAAAGAGCTCCTCGAGTGGACATAATAGGCATAATCATATATATGAGGGGATAACTCGGACAAGGGTGTATATACGAGCCGGCATACAATAAGTAGTAAGTAACCCAGCAGCGATGTCAACTGAAAGACTGAGCCTACAAGCAACGGGACCAATTAGCATAGCTTCTTATGCATTGGAGAGACCTCACCGATAGATCCTACGGTTTAAATGACAAGCGACGCCCCTGGGTGTAGATGACAAAACAGGACTGTATCTTCTCTTAAAACACATTCAGAATAGGTTATAAAACATGTACGCACCGAAGCCATGCGGTGCGATGCGATGGAAGGCACCGGTGGGAACATGGAAGAGTCGACAAGCCGAACAATTGGCGGGACATGGAGGTCATTTGTCGAAGGCACCTGCATTGTATCCCATCAGTAATGTTGCTGGCATAGAAATGAGCTAAGTACACACCACTTGAATCCGCAGGTGGGCTTAAGGCTGCCCTCCGTGCGCGGCACCCAAGTTCCAGGGCAGATATCATTGTCACCGACAGCAGCGGCCCGGTGGCGACAGACATACTGATGTTTGAGGTTGGGAAGGGGCAGAAGGGGCCGAGTGGGTGTCCGCACCTATTCCAGCTGAATAGTAAATTAGAAAGATGGCGGGAAAAAGAGGAAGAAGACGCACACAAATTCGCAGCAAACCCTGCAGTGGGTCTGCGCAGGTCCACATCTCAGAGCCAGGGAGCCGCCGCACAGCAAAGGAAGGATGTGGTACAGCTTGGGGAGGAAGAGGTAGGGGGGAGACTTCTTGACAGTTTCGAGACCAGACTATCAGGAGAGGAAAGACGAGACACTACAAGATCAGGCTTCCAAAGCGCGAGTCCAGTTATCTTGCGCACAGCACAGAGCCAGCCAGGTCTTGTCATCGACAGAAGGGAGTTACAAGGGAGCCAGGACGTATAGAACCAAGTTTAAGGTGAGAGCGGTTGAGGAGGGTCGAGGAGGGAGGAAGCAAGCAGTGTGCTGCGGTTGATCAACTAAAATCACGCCATCGATGGCGTGATCGATCGGAGTTTGAATGGACTTGGTGCAAGATATCCAAGTCCAAATATTGAACTTGAACATTGCACGATGCCTGCTTGCTCCGCCCCGGCTTGGTCTCACATACATCGAGAAACTGCCCGCGGGATGTTAAATACCCTTCATTGATATGGTACAGTACATGTACTTCAGTTCGGTGCTACCCGGCCTTCTCCGAGTCTCAGGGCCAGCTTCGACAAGAAATATTGCCACAAAGCTTGACCTGAGCTGAGGATGAATTGAGTGAATTATACATTTCCTGGGCAGTAATCACTCGTTCCTGGAAAAAAGTCTCAGAAGACCGATAAGTCATCCAAGATGCGAAAAGCACCACCAAAAGCGAACCAATAAGTGTAGAAAAGAGGTCGGCCGGAAAAAGTGATGAAAAGTGACGAAAAGTGGAGAAAAAGAACTTGTCAATTTGCTGATGGCGTCGGAGTCGTACTATAAGATGCAAAGATACCTAGAGTCAAAAATGGCGCGGAGGAACACTTCCACATCCGCCGCTGCGTCCTGCAGTCGAACAACGGGACTCCCATCCATAATTTCAGTATCCTCACTCGGGGGTTGCGGAAATGCGACCATGTCCCGAAAGACAGTGGAACGCGCGGCCAAGATGGAGCTAGACACCTGAAAAATGGTGTCTTCCGCTCGTATGACGATTGTATCGCGGGGGAACCACAAATCGTCAACCCGCCTCAGATTTGGCGAGTCGGATGCCACTTGATCCATTTGAGAAATTTGAATTGGACCTGAGTAAGAGGATTTTCCTACGCAGATTGTTCCACGGTCAGAGAGGATGGAATAGCAAAGTTACTCAGCGACACTGCCACTGATGTACACTGGTAATTATGGTAACGTTACTCTTGAAAATCTGCGACGAGCTCGAGCATGCAAAAACTCCAAGGATGAAACATTCCTCGAACCTCTCGAACTTGAAATTTCCACCCTGAGACAGATACTATATATATACGAAGGATGAGACTACGTGCGACGCGACAACACCTCGCGAGTCGCGAGGCGTTCGGGGGGCATCGGAGCAGAAAGCATTGCAGGGTGTTGGACGCCGCATTCGGCGCCGTGTACCATGAAGGCCTGCTTCTTGGGAATGGTGCCGACGCCAAGCCAATGTCCGGGGATTGGCAACGTGCGTCCAATACCACCGTGGATTGGGGACTTGGTGGTGCGCAATCTGCGGGTTTCAGGTCGCGTTTGCGACCGAGATTGTTCGTCCCCTGCTGGAAAACAGCGCGGATGCCAGCATAACGAAAGGTGGCGAGACTGGCTTGCAGACCACTGTCGCTCATGGCCACGACGAAATGGTGAGGCTCCTGCTCGAGAATAGCACCTACAAAAATAGAGACTATAGCAATGCGTTGGCGGCTGCGGAGGCTGTACGTCGTCGCAAAGGGATTGACTGGAGAGAACGATTGATTGGGCGAGGGACGAGATTTCATACCAAGGAGTTCAGACCGCAAGATACGAGCCAGACCCTGTCAGAAAGACTGCCCGAAAAGCCCGAGGGTGTCTTTGAACATAATAGACGCCCTGGCCGTAATCCAACGAGGAAAGACCGACCGTAATTATGCCAAAGAGACTCACCGAGATGGCAGCGGACGTAAATCTGCCAATGGATAGATTGGTAGTGGGCCGCGGCGGTTCTAGATTCTTTCCAGTGTACACATAAATTCGGGCATGTTGATCTCGTTCTCTCGACTATTCAGTAATTATGTCCAATAGTGTCCGGTAGAGGGTCCGCACAAAGGGAAAGCCTCATGTACGCCTGACGCCGTCAGACAGACGCGTCAACTAGGTCGAAGAAAACCCGTCGAGAGAATTGCGTTTTTACGTTCGCATGAAACCGGTGCAGAAGGCGCGACGTCGAGGCAATTGGCAGGAGCTGAAGTTGTGCGCAGAAGGGAAGAGGGGGTCGACTCCTCCGGACGGTGGTCGTTACTGGAAGAAGACCGTGACGTTTGAGAAGGGGCTGACTGGCCTCGGCCGACTCTGCGTAGTTCCGAGAGTAACAGACGGTACGTTTTATATTGTACTCGCATGCGAGAGCAACGTAGAGAAGGGGCTTGAGCTTGAGAGCTTGAGCAAGGATTCGTTGGCGCGAAGGAGAGAAGCGGCAACGGAACTCCCAAACATGGCATGGTCGAGATATTCGTGAGAAAGTGATGATAGCGGATCAGCCGATCTAGCTGGTTGCCCGATTCGATGCCTGTTCTTATTCTTCGTTGTACAAAACCGGCAACAGTGGTCGCTGAGTGATGCAATGGACGCCCATGCGCTGAAAGCTGCGCTGGTGTGCAGAGTCTGTGACCTGCCCCTGCTTAACCCGACAACGCTGCCGTGCGGCCACACAGTCTGTTCAATACATCCAAGAGTCCCTTGTCCCCGTCCCCAATGCTCCCCTCATTCCGGCCCTTCCCGCCCCCGCATACCCCCCGACTCCCGCGTCAACTACCTCCCCCCGCCACCCCCCGCCCCCGCCCCGCCCCCACAACAACTCCCCCCCAAGCCAGACGTCACCATCAGCAAGATCATCGCCCTCTTGGACCGCGTCAACAACCACTCAACACATTCCCCCACAGTCCGAACTCGCCCGGACACCGCTCCGTCTCCCCCCGACCGCCCCTTTAAACGCCAGAGACTCTATCAGGTCGACGATGACGACGGCGACGGCGACTTGCTCGACCATTTGCGCGCATCCGCCGCACGCCAGCGCGAGACAGCACCCTATGCGCCCCTTCTCACCCCAGAGCAGCCCAGCCTCGAAAAGGAGCTGCTCTCTGAGCTTTCTTGCGAAATCTGCTTTATGCTCCTCTATAATCCCGTAACAACCCCGTGCCAGCATGTGCGTTCTTTCTTCGATTTTATAAATTACCAAAACTTACTTATAAGCACCCAGTCCTTTTGTGCCAAATGCCTCCACCGCTCCCTCGACCACAGCCCTCTCTGTCCCCTCTGCAGGGACGAACTCCCGGGTTTCTCGTTTTTTGAAGACCACCCTTGCAACGAGACACTGGAGACATTACTCGTCACCGCCTTCCCTGACATGTACATCGAGCGCGGCGAGGCGCTCGCCATCGAAGAGCGCGACGCACGCCTCGATACCCCCATCTTCGTCTGCACCCTCATCTTCCCGGGCCACCCCACCGCGCTCCACTTCTTCGAGCCCCGCTACCGGCTCATGCTACGCCGCTGCCTCGAGCAGCCCATCCCAGCCTTTGGCATGGTCATGCCCGCTCGCCAGGCATCGGGCACGGGTGTCCAGGCCGCGCAGACAGACTATGGCACCATGCTCGAGGTCCGCAGCGTGCAGATGCTCGCAGACGGCCGCAGCATGGTAGAGACCTGGTCTACCTTTCGCTTCCGCATCCTCGAGCGCGGCACCCTCGACGGGTACACCGTCGGCCGCATCGAGCCCATCGAAGACATCCCCGACTCGCCCGCCCTCCCCCCGGCACCATCCAACACCGAGCTCATGGACATCTGCACGGGCTTCCTCAACCAACTGCGGAGGGGCACGGCGCCGTGGGTCGTCCAAAGGCTGAACAACGTATACGGCCCGCCACCCGCGGACCCCGCGGCGTTCAGCTACTGGGTTGCGCTCGTGCTACCCATCGACGACTACGAGAAGGCCAAGCTGCTCCCGATACGGAGCGCGCGGCTCAGGCTGCGGCTCGTGGTGCACTGGATCGAGCAGCTGAACAATAATTGGTGGTTCACGAGCGGGTGTGTCATTTTCTGACGACGCGACATATTTCATCTCGATTGTGGGCGCGGGGGTGGGATCGACGACATGCATGTCTCATCTCCGAGACCGGCACCAATATTTGCCATTTCCGTCTTCCTCGCTTGGAATCGGGCGCCCCCTGCGATTCCCCTCTAACACTGCTGGATTACCACTCATCTACCCCGTATCTTCACCGATCTACTTCCATATTTCCATCACCCCACAGCCCACACCGCATCTCACGTCGCATTGGTCCAATTGTACCTGTACTCACACACCCCCATTATTATCTATCGTATTATTGTATAGCCTAGACAAGCAAACGCATGCATAGATCGGATTGGATTTTTGGAGTTATTTGAGCGTGATTGTGAGTTTGGGAGAGTCAGCTTGCAGTTGGAATTCAATCATCCCACTGACTGTCGAGTGATCTCAAAGAAGATTCGCCGCGGTGAATCCTATAGGAGCAGAAGAATGACATGCAGAGTACCCATTATATTGCGCTCCAAGTACTGGTGTGCGATTCTCGCGTGGTCTGCATTATTGCGCGGCTACGAGCTCTGCGATTTGCGCGAAATCTATCGTCCGCGGTTTTCGTGGGCGTACGCGAATGCGGCGATTTGCACGATTTACGAGGCATCCGCGTCCAGAGTCGCGAAAATCACGAACGTAGTCAGGGGATCTGCACCCTTCGCGTATCCCGATTCGGCGCCTTGATTGAAAATGAAATGTAAAATTAACCGATGAAGTCCGGGAATCCAGCGAGGGTCATAACATGGGTACGAGGGAAAGGGAAAACATCATATTTTTGATATTGGGCCCGCCCTGTTGAGTGACGGACCGCACGGAGACTTGTCTCTCGCCTCATAACACCACGTTATGAGGACGGTATTCGGCATTTGCTCCAGGAAGCGTCTGAATCGACTCGACATCTGGCAGAGTTGACGCAGTGTTCAACAGAAAATGTAATGGGACATACGTCAAAACACGAAGGGGGGCTATCGCGCCTCGGGCAAGGAAGCAAGAAGATAGGAGACGATATGATTCGCCACAGGGAATTTCCGCCGGGACTCTGTCAAACGAAAAGTGTAGTGGATCTGCGCAGATCTTATCTGGCGATGAAACAGTAAATTTACCTTGGCATCTATCTGGCAGCGACTCGGAACACACCGAACACTGAATAATTCACCGTGTCGGGTGTAGTGTGTTGATTCTGGCGACTTCATAGAAGGGTAGACGCTCGAAAGTTGAGGAGCCCGGAAAGCAAGACGCAGAAGAAGAATGGGTAAAAGGGGCCGGAAGAGCAAAACTTTGCTGACAGGCCAAACCCGACTCATCTTGCGTCGGGAAAAGGCGAAACGCTGGAAAGGAAGCAAAGCCTCAGCCTCCCGGGAAGCGCAGAAGACAAAAAATTAGTTGGCAGCCCCCGGAGCGGGCGCGGATCGCGTGGGGTCATAACGCGTGTCAAATGCGTTCGAGCCTATTCGGCGACACGATTTGTTCCCTCCCTGTGTGGGTCCGTTCTGGCAGCGCGCGCGCGCTTCGAGGCGCCACGCCTGACGAAGAAAGGGGAAAAGCCCTCTGCCAGCGCAGCGTTTGTTGCGAACATTGCTGGACACATTTAATCAATTATTAACCCGATCCCGCCCCGCATCGCCCGAGGACTGGGCGGCGAATCAGGGAGGGATCGACATTTGCACATACAGCGCTTGAATAGACCAACGGGCTATAATAGGTAGGGTAATGATACCTCCCTCCCACGTCAGAGGTCAGAGCGCTTCGTCACAGGCCACCCGCTGGAGGGTAGGTTAGAGCCGCGGAGAAACATAACTCGAGAAGACGTACTAGCGTTCGCTGATAGCCGTAGCGCTCCACGAACGCGTTTCGCTCGGGGTGAAGCCTGCGAAGGCGGTCAAATTTGTGGGTCTGGCTCGACGAGGGACTGACCTTCAATGAGAAGGGCACGGCGGCGCTGGCGAAGGGTCACAAGTGGTTGGTGACCTTTCAGCGCATCGCCCAAGTCTCCAAGGGGTCTGGCTCGAGTACATTAGGCGCCTCTACATCGCCACCTACTTGCTGATGATGTTCTATGGGGCTGGCTCCCACCCACCAGTGTAGACGCGGAGTAAACCGCGTCCGCCACAACCGCGTTATCGTGCTTAAATTCACCGCTCGGTGCAGCCAAGTACGTGTGGCGAGGATGATCGCTTGGGGATCCCAGCGACGTGCTCGACGGGAATGCGGAGCTTATGCCCCGATTTCTGGAAAAAGCCACAGTACCCTACGTGACACTTTCTCCTACACGTCCGCTGTACAAAGCAATCAATAACGCAGGCCAACGATATGTGGAGAAAAACACCCTTTGCATTTCCTGGTCTCGGCTTAGTCACTGCCAATTCAGTCAGATAAAATCCAATTTTTTGGCAAGGTTTGGCCGTCGTGTAGTGTCCAGAATGCATTTAGTACCCGATTAGGTACTAAAAACTGGAAACTTTCCCAGCATCACTTTTAGTACCCGATTGGGTACTAAACATTCCCAGCATCATTTTTAGTGCTCGATTGGGTAGAAAGGCTTCCCGGGCCGCCGTTTACTGTTTAACATTGATAGATTCCCAGCTTTTCAAATCCACCGTTGTGTTCATCGTTCCGGCTTAGCTCGGCTCCAATAAATATGAAAATATTCCTGTGGATTCATACCATCATTATTTATATTCTTTCACTTGGATGGGATTTTTTGGCTCTTCAAGGCCCCAAATCCTCAATTTTCGCATATATCAATGGCTCTGGGTTCTAAAATATTCAGGAAACTATTTCCCACCTGTTGGATGAGACATGATGAGCACATATGGATTGAACATGTTTCAGTACAGTACGACTACGTTTCCTGACCCTCTTTGGGCTAAACAATTATTTTTGTGTAGAGGAACAGCTCTCAGGCCTCCCAGATATTTTGGCAAGGAGCCATCTGCAGCCATGCATATTTGGAATTCAGGTATTGTAGCTAGCTTGAAGTTGAATTATCTATTGGGAGAGACCTAAATAATGTGGTCTAATATGAATTCTCAGTGCATTCCATGGACAAACAAACTCTTCATGTTCTGCATACAATTCTGTTGTTGCTTACTCAGGAGTATCTTACAGACTTCCCAGTCCCTGCGAATGCTAGTCCATATTTATGCTTTTAACATTTAAACCAGGTCATTGCCTGTTGTTCCATGTCCCTTTGTGAGTTGCATCTGGCTCAATAGTGCACAGATTGCATGGATCAGACAAGCATAAGGACTTTGGAAGGGCTATGTAAATTCCAGTATACACAAAAACTGCCATTAATTTTTTTTCCCTCTCAATTCTTAGCAGGTGTATTCATCTGTCAGTCAAGCCATACTGTCCAGGAGGTACCAGGGATACCGTAATTAATCCAAGGGTCAGTGTGGAAAAGAAAATATGGTGCACATTCAATGTAGGAACTCATTTAGATCAAGTCTCCCTCCGGAGAATGGTCTCGTAGAAAAAATAGATGACAACGGGGATCGAACCGTAGGCCTTGGAGTGATGTCAAAAAATACCAGACCAAATACTTACGACCTAGGCAAGACAATACTTAAGAAGGTATATCCGCAAGGCGATGGTATCAACCCCATCAATTATATTTGAATAAAGAGAATTTTGATCAAAATTCAGGACACCGCACGGGGGCCAGAGGTTTTTATTATAAGCCGGCTCGGCAAACATCCATGATCATCGGTACATGTGATGTTTCCACCGTCGGATGGTTGTGACCGGAACCGACGCGAAAGACTTCGCGAGGGCCCTAGTGCTGCCGCGAGCTGAGTTGGAGGTACCTTGAGCTGATGGGCCATCAATCTCGGCCAGCTCAAGGCGCCTTGAGTCACCTCGGGACTTCCGTCCATAAAAGGAAGTTCAGTGTCTCACGCCATTCCATCCTCGCCGACGAGTGCTTCACGGACCTCGAATACATTACATATGAACATGAGATGTGGTATAGAGCACCTAAATGCCCTGTGATTTTTTTCCAGACAAAAAACGCGAGATTCTGAGCAGCACAGCCCGAATACATGGGGATCAGACTCGACGCGACAACACGCCAGATCTACCCATTTTTTTGGCAGTCTTGCTCAGAAAAAGTTACCTACATCTCAGGGAGTACTATGGTTCAATTTCTAATAATCTGGTGTATTAAACCACCGCTAATCCGCCATGGCTCCTGAGTACTTTGCAGGATCATTTCAAAATGATTGTAATGATTGATCTGAGTTAGAACAAGGGAATAATAGGTTCAGGGATACCTGTTGCACATAAAATGAACCCTTGTTGATCACAGTAGCTGCAGGAAAGCTGGGGAAGTAGAGGGAGTGCTCAAGGACCTTAACAACTGTTTAAGGAAAGTGCATCAGTGGACCTCGAGGTAGCTCGAGCCGAGCTGAGTTGCCATCAACTCAAGGTGCCGTATATGGTAACGCTCCGAGGTGAGTTAGACATCAGCTTGAGCTACCTTCACCTCGCGGCAGCACTACGCGAGGCTTTGTTTGAGGGGTAGGGAATAAGTTCTTTGAAGTTGGATGGTATGTATATGGAAAGTGTTGCCGCCAGATAGCTACAGAGGTATACACAAAAGAAAAATTGGCCTTCGGTAAGCCGACCGCACCATACAAAGAAGTCAGGACGTCAAGCAGGAGTTGATTGCAGAGACACCGGCGACGAGAGCCACGGCGGCGCAGTATAAATATACAAGGCTTGTACGAGGGGCAGAAGGAAATCCTCAGATCCAAACATTGACATACATCGCCACTTCCTCTTGACCATGCGCGCTTCTCCTCTCCGCCGCCAGCTCGGTGGCCTAGTGCCTCCCAAAATTGCTACCCCGGGTCTCGTCGTGCGTTACCCTTGCATCCCCGAGCTTCTGGACCAGCAATACTGACTGGATTCCTGGTAACAGTCGGGCAACTCCGGAGGCGGACTGGGTCCTCTTGTCGACTTCTACTCCAAGCTTCCGAAAGGACCCGCGCCGACACGCATGGGCGGACTCAAGGCGCGCTATTTCAGCGGCAAGAATGCCTCCGCGGCCCCGGTTCTCGCCCTCATCGGTGGGCTGTTCCTTATTGGGTACACGATGGACTACCAGCGTGCGTCTGCTTGCTTTTCCCAACTTTCCCCTTTAGCTGATTGTTATTTGCGTCTTGACAGTCCACCTGAGTGCGTTTCTATCCGAGTTTCGCAGAAATCAGGCGGATATTGACCTTTTTCATTTTTTCCATTCGTGCAGAACACCATAAGAACAACGCTCACTAGAGTGGCCGTAGAAGCATTCGTGCATGGAACGTTGGAAGGATCTGCTTTTAGATTTTTGTTGGCAACGTCGCACCGGTGCCTAATGATCAACGATTTGCCTTGACTTTCATGGGGTGTCAATTATCGGAAACCGTCAGATTCCACCATGTCCGTCCCGACGCATTTGGCAGGACTGAAATCAATTATTTTGGTTATTTCAAGTGGGATGGAAAGTTATGCTGAACCTTGCATTTCGAAATGGCTCATGATACAACTTTCGGTGGCCAGTTTCGGCGCATACTTTGTGCTACCTGATTCACAGTGTTTGAAACACATTCCAGGACAGCTGAAACTAAGTCTTATTTAACAACTATAAGGTGCAAAATCGGGACTGAAACTACTAGAAGAAGGTAGAACGTCGAGCCGATATTTCTTTGGTCCTCGGATTCAACATCAATTGTGCTGAAATTTGGGAATTTTCGGTGTCGCTTGCAGCTCGCCTCCGCGCGCTCGAAGTCTGACGATCCGATTCACATAGCAGTACCTATGCATACAGAACACGACAGATTACCACCATATGTCCAACACAGAGGAGAATAAAATGCGTACAAGAAAATAAAAACTCAGAGCGCAGCAAGGTTTGTCACAGGCCACTCGCTGGAGGGTAGGTTAGAGCCGCGGAGAAACATAGCTCGAGACGACGCACTAGCTCGAAGTTGTTCGCTGATAACCGTAGCGCTCCACGAACGCGTTTAGTTCGGGGGGGCCGCGCGACCCGTACGGGTACGGTGCCGGCTGCGGGCGCGTCCCGTTCTGCCCGTCGATCCAGTGCAAAATCGGCGTGAAAATCTGATCCAACCGATTTGATTTAGCACGAGCATTCATTCACGAAATAGAGAAAGGAGCACAGACCTTCCAGGCAACATCGAGCTCATCGTGCCGCACAAAGTTCGAGTGGTCGCCCTGCAACGCATCAAGAATAAGCGCTTCGTATGCTTCGGGGATTTTCGCGTCCGTGAAGCGCCGGTTGTAAGTGAGGTCCATCTCGGTCGCCATCGCGCGCGTCTGTAATCCGGGCGTCTTGGTGTTCATCTTGAGGTAAACGGCCTCGGACGGCTGGATGCGGATGATGAGCTCGTTGCGCGTGATGTCCTTGAAGATCCCCTGCGTCACGTCCTTGAACTGCACACGCACTTCGACCTAAACAAATGTTATATGGCAGACAAAACAAAGATGATAAACAAACGGGCCTTGGCCTCGTTTAGCGCTGCGGGACGGCCGCGTTAGGGACAGTTGATATTCACGCGGCGGGACACTGACCCTTGCCCGCCTTCAGGATGAATGGCACCCCTTCCCATCTCGGGTTGTTGATCCACAGGGTCGTTGCAGCAAATGTCGGGCAGACTGACCCGCGCGGCACCGTGTCATCTTCGAGATAGCCTGGCTTCCCATCGGCTCCGACGTACTGGCCCAGCAGCGTGTCCTCCTGCGTGATGGGGGGAATACTGCGAAGAACCTTGACCTGTGCTAGACTGTCCAGAACTTGATCCAGAAGGGAACGATAGCGTGCACACCTTCTCGTCTCGGATGTCTTCCGCCGAGAATGACACCGGCCGCTCCATCGTCAAAATGCTCAGCACCTGAAGCAAATCTAAAATACTGTCTTCAGCAGGCGCACATCGGCCAGGAAGTCATTTACGGTTCTGAAGCACGTCGCGGATTATCCCAAAGGAGTCGAAATAGCCTCCCCGGCCCTCCGTGCCAAACGGCTCCTTAAAGGTGATCTGCACGTTGGAAATGTGATTCTTGTCCCATACGCCGCTCATTGCGACGTTGGCGAAACGAAGAACAAGTATATTCTTCACCATCTCCTTGCCCAGATAGTGGTCGATCCGGTAGGTCTCCTCTTCTGACCAATACTGCTTCAGTGAGTTTAGCAGCTCGCGCGCCGAGTCCAGGTCCTTCCCGAACGGCTTCTCGACGATGATCCTATTGACCCCCGTTTCGGTGTAGACATGCTTCTTGATGTTTTTTGCCACAGTGACAAATACGTTCGGGGGCAGAGCAAAGTAGAACATGCGGTTCAGTCCCTTGGATGTGTATTTAGCCTCAATGTCACTCAGATGAGCATTGAGGACATCGAACGCAGCCTCGTCATCGTAGCTGCCGTCAACATAGGTTAACGTGTCCTTGAACTTGTCGATGGACGCGGAAATGCCGGCGTCGTTATCCGGGTTCTTGATGTACGAGACTGCGCGCGAATGGAAATCTGCCTTGTCCATTTTCGTGCGGGCGTATCCGACAATCTTGACGTCGGTCGGAAGGAAACCTTGCCTGAACAGACCGAACAAGGCTGGGAACGTCTTGGCCCGGTGAGAGCCCAGCAGACAAGAAACGAACACCGACGCACTTTCTTCTTGGCCAAGTCCCCAGATGCACCGAAGACTACCGCGCCAGTCAGAAGAATTCCCGACCGTGCAGTGTAAGACCTGGACGGACCAACTATGACCGTATTGTCTTTCATCTCATAATGCGCCGCATCGGTGGAGGAAACTACAAAGTCCTTGGTGTATGGTGTGGGGGATGTAGGGCTAGTAGGCTGCGCCTGTGCCTGGGAAGCGGACGCCTTGCTTGTGTCGCGTTTTGTCAATCTCTGCCTCACGGCCCGGTACCAACCCATCGAGAGATGGTCAAGAGTGCTTGAAAGTGGAAAACAGTGTTGGGAGTGGAGAGTATGCGAGTTTCTAAGGAGACATGTGCGTGGATGGACGCGGAGAAATTACGGGTGTAAAAAATTGAAATGCCGTAAATGACCGGCTGCTGATCGCATCACGGAGTGCGGGCCGGAGAATTCTAAGTCCGACTGTCTGCCGAGAGTGATCCGTAGCGCACGTGAGCCGCTAATATGCGCTTGGACCAGACGTTATTACTGCCAACGGTGCGGCAGCCTCAATCGCGGCCGTCTGCGCCATTGACGCACCACCGTACCAAGTCAAAGCTTGCCCGGGCCAGCGTTGATATAACCGCCCCGTTACCCAGGCCGTGGAGTCTCACCGACACCGCCAACGACTGGATAGGTCTCCCCTTGCGCTTTGAGATCGTTACAGACCGGCTCGAGCTCGACGGGTACCAGATATATGCCGTAGAGAAGTGGTATGTGTCATAATTTCTTGGTTGCATTCCCCTCACCAGCGCAGGATCGTAGAGCGCGATCGCCCCGTCACCGTACTCACCGTCTACACTGGCGACCCAGCCCACAAGGTACGCTAAAAACGACATCATGGACGGGAAACTGACTCTGTTAGATTACGGTCACTGCGCTGCGTCCTTCCCCGACGCTGAGTCCCGAAGAGGCCACCGCAGAGTGGGACAAAGCAATTCTCCATCTCCGCCGCGATGCTCGTCCTCGCGAGGTCAGTTCATTCTTTCAGTACACATTTGTCTCTGACTCTGGTAGACTCCGCATGGAATCGTACTCGCCACATCCCTTGCACACTTTCGCTCCGACTATACGATCGTCAACATCCCCAATGGCGACTTTCTCGCTGCCCGCGATCAGCTCTACACCAATATAAACCTCCTCCGCATGGGTTGCAGCGGCCGCAGTGCCCTCACCCTTGAGGAGCCCAGCGAGACCACAAAGGATCGCTTCATTGCGACCTACCACCTCCCGGACACAATCGTCTCGGCGTCTGTCTCCGCGACGAGCCCGGGTATCCAGGGCAGCCCCGTGCCCAGTCCCCAGCCGTCTCCCCACAAGCACCGACCTCGTGTCTCTATTTCTCCGCCCACCCACCGCTCTCAGGACACAAATGGTGGCGCGTCGTCTCCCACCTCCCGCCGTCCCCCAACGACTCTCCACATCACGCCTCCGACACCCACATTCGTTGTGCCCTACGGCCTCACTTCTCCGACCGGCGCCACCACTCCCGGCGGCCGCTACACAGCCAAGGGTAAGACACGCGGAGATCGCGCCGCGTTCAGCGCGAGCGTGCTCGAGCTCGTGCGCCTCATCCAAGCGGGCCTCACCATCTTTGGCATGTTCCCTGCGGATCCCCGTGCGCTAGATGGCCTCCTGTGTGACAAGACCGTCGAAGGCCTTGGGACGTGGGTCACCGACGTCGGGGAGCAGTGTGTTAATATTGAAGTGCGTGTTCGCCGATCTGATTCTACAAATAATTTACATTTCGTAGGCGACGGAACGCATCGCCGATCCCGCCGTCGTTTGTGCGCTGCTAAGTCTCGTTCTCGCGACGCGCAACAAGCTCGCTGCGATGGGCTTCGCGCATGTGCGTTATTTGCTCCGTTTACTACACGCACTAACGCGGACCAGGTGATCCCGAAAGACCCCTTCCTTCGCCCGCACGGCTTTCTCGTGGCGCTTGGTGCGTACATCAATGGGAGCACCAACGCCTCGGGGGGTGTTTCCACTCCCGCCACGCCGGCATTCCCCTTCCACCTCCACCACTCCCTCCCGCCCACGCCCGCTGCGTCCACCCTTGCGCTCGCCGTGTTGACACCCAAAGCCCCAACCGGCGGCGTCGTGCTTACGCGCGCCCTCGTTGATGCCGTCGGCGCCTCGTACTCGGACAAGGTGCGCGCAGGCGAGCGTCGCCGGCCCCGTGCGCGCGCGCTGCTGGGGCTCGACGGGGAGGGAAGCGACGGCGGGAGTGGTGGGGAGGGCGCGGACACAGGTGCAGCAGACGGCGGCGGTGGCCAGATACTCACGGGTATTGGGAACCTCGTGGGGCTGAATGTGGGTGGCTGTGGTGCGGGCGGGGCCGCGGGGGTTCTAGAGCCGAGCGTGGATCTGGAAGCCTTTGTGCGCGTTGTCGTGGGGCGTGCGAAGGACAAGGGGAAGGGGAAGACAAAGGGAAAAACGAAGGAGAAAGAGGGACGGCCGGGCGAGAGCGAAGCGGGCGAAGCAGTAGCGGGGCGGGGAAAAGAGAAGGAGAAGGAGCGGGAGAGGGACGCGGCGGTTTTGAGTGGAGTGGCCGGGTGTGTGCGGGGATTGTGGAGCGGGCTCATCTGGGGCGTGGTGTGTCTGCGCGAGCGGGAACTCGAGGGGCCCGTGGCGCACACGGTAGTGAAGCGGGACGTGGTGGGGACACCGGAGCGTGACCGCGAGCGCGGCAAAGAGCGATGGGCGCCGGTCGTCGTGAGCGACGGCGAGACCGAGGAGACCGACCCGCGCGCGGCCAAGGGCGAGAGGGACGGCCGCTCCACGGAGGAAGAGGGCGGTGGGCCGGACAAGTGGGGCGGTCGCGTGCAGAAAAAGTTCGAGTCGTGGACACGGTGCGTCATGCTCCGCGCTTGATTCGGCGACCGTAGATTGACACCCCGGCAGGCTCAGCCGTCTGGACCGCAAGAAGGGGCATACGAGCGTCGACTTGTCGTCAGGACGGGACTCACTTGACGACCCTTTAGGCCCGACATTGCTTCGGAAGCGCACGCCACTGCTGATGCAGCACGACCTGTTGTCGCCGTTGACGTTTGCCCGGGGGTGCGTAGCACCTCTCCCGCCGTTGCTGCCTAACATGCCTAACATATTTTTCAGAGAAAGAGACGCAAGGAGCGGGGAAGAAGACCTCAGCAGTGGCCAAGTGTCGCCAGTCGGAGGCGGTCAGTCTTCCTTCCTTTGCATCCCCAACCGGCACTGATGCGTTGCAGTCGAGGACCCGCGCACCCCGAAGCAGTTCGACGCCATGCGCTCTGCGGCGAGCTCCGCCGCGAACCTGAACGCGGAGGAGTACGACCGCAAGCTGAGTGCGTTCAACCACAAGCGCCCGTGGGGTGCGCGCATGACCCAGAACCGCGTGTCGAGCTGGTCGGACCCCGTGAGCGCGCGTGAGATCCTTGACGCGGACGAGAGCGAGGAAAGTATGACCGGTGAGGGGAGCGTGGCGAGCAGTCGCCTCCGCCGCGCGCGCTCGCCGGCGGGCAGCCGGTTGGCGCGCCCCGAGGGCAGTATACTCGGAGAGGAGGAGGAGGTTTTGTACGAGGAGCCCAGCGATGCTGGTTATCTCAGCGACGCGGTGCCACCGCCGAGACGGCGAATCACGCTCGGGCCCCAACGGTAAAAGGCTTTAAATTCTTCATGTCTAATCTCTAACCAATTGATTATTTTGTTAGACGGCGAAGCTGGCACCAAGACCCGGTGTCCTTCAAGGATCTGAAAGTGCTCAGTCCCGAGCGCATGCGGATCGATGTCCAGCTCTGCGGCCAGGTTTTAATAATGACGCGGAGAGAAGAACACCTCAAGAACGTCTTGGCCTGTGTTCGGGCAAGTGGTTATTCATACCGCCGTTTTCTACTCCACTGATATGTATATGTCTATTCCAGATCCTGACTGCTTCCCTTTCTGATACGAACACCCGACTCCGGGAAGACTATGAATCTCATGTCCGGACGCTTGCGGAGGTGGAGAAGCAGACCCGAGCGATTGCGGACATTGATGTCGAAGGCTCCAAGGCGGACAAGATCTTACAAGCGCAGAACACCATCTCGTATGAAACACAGCAGTTCCTCGTCCCTGACCTCTGGCACATCGCCAGGCCGCCACGGCACGCAACCTTCGCGCTGCGGGACAAAGTGTTCGGTAACGGCAGGCGATTACCCCCGGGAAAGCACGGTGCGCACGGCCGCTTCAATCGCCTGCAGTGGACGCTGGACGGCCAGGAACGCCTGGTTGATTATCTGGGCCGCACAGAGAGCGAGGCAGAGGAGGAGAGCGTGGTGGGTATGGAAGAGGAAGTCCCCCGGCCGCCCACGGACGACGAGGAGGACTCGGTGATCAAGCATCCTGCCATGCGGCCGATGTGGCTCCTCCGCTTCTTCACGAGCTGGGGCGCAAAGTGGGGCGCGACGCAGCCGGACGCGGACGCCAAGGCCAAAGCTAAACCGCTGGGTGGCGAAAACAACGGAAGGTCCGTGCCACCCCAAGATATCCAGAGCAAATTCCCCATACCAGTGTCCCGTGCATCCATTTAAATATATTAACGGCAATAAATATAATCATTTGGCAACTTTGGCTTGCTGTTTCCGGATGGAACGCTTGCGCTCCCTCTCAAGAACCTATGGACACCCGATCAAGATCCGATTTCGTCGGGGAACGACGGAGACGCACCTTTTTCTGGTCTGCAGCGCTGAGTTTGGCGATGCGTTCCTCTTCAACTTTCCGCTTGGCGGCTTTTTTGGCTTCCAACGCCTCGGCCTCCTGCACACTCGGTTAGAAACAAATGGCCTCAACACCCAGGGAGGAACATACATCTTCCTTCTTATCCCTCTCCGCCTCTTTCTTGATGTCCTTCTCCGTCTCGTCTCTCATCTTCTTAAGTTTGGTTTTGGTTTCCGGCCGGAGAGCAATCTTGGACAGAGAGTCGATGAAGGGGAAGATCGTTGCAACGATCTCGACAGTGTCGGAGGCGCGCGAAGGAGGCGGAGCCCTCAAGCTCAGAATAACGTGTTTTTCGCGCTCGTCGGGCTGAATGGGTTTTGTTGGACGGTCGCGCGGTTGGTCCGTAATCTGCGTCGTTGTTACAGTTCGGAGTATACGAGGAAACGAATAGCGACTGACGGAAAGCGAGCGGAAGTAGGGGGCAATTTTAGGATTTTCCAAAACTTTGGCAAGTGGGAAGGCCTTCAAGACACCGTCGGTCACGTCCCCGAATTCTATCAGCGCGTGAACTTTTGGCATGTGTACAATGTGGTGATACCCACCGGACATGACGGAGAATTTCGAGGGGAGCCCTGGGTTTTCGCTCGTTTTCGTGAAAGTCTTGCATGAAGAGTCAGTAATTGCCTGCGAATGGTAATGCATGTGTCAACCAGATCCCAGCGGTCATTCTTCACGGATAGAAGCTCGTCCTTGGAAACAACTGCCCAAACGAAATCGTGCGCCAAAGTGCCAGGAAGGAGCTTGAAGTCCAACTGCAAATCATCCACGGGACGGTATTGAAGATCAATAAATGTCCTCCCGGTCTGGAAGGCCCATTGGAAGAAATCGTGGCGGGGGATGAGGGCAAAGACAGCATGCAACGATGCAACATTGCGCCTGCCAGTCGAAAAGTTGAAGAAATCCGAGTATCCGTCTTTTATCCAGCGTTTGGGTTTGGAGAACTGCTGTTCCAACACAGGCAGATGGGCCTCTAACCTGCGATGCGGCTGTTAGACGTAGAATCGTGCCGGGTGCGTTCCACGTACCATTTTGTTGCCCTTCTAGTATTGATCCACCGGCCGTAGAGGAAAAATAACGCGTAAAAAAGGAGTGCACCCAGAAGAGCGGCCTCCTTTTGAAACACTAGGATCGGTTTAATTCGCATCGGAATGAAGGGATTACGGTGCTTACGCGCTGGTCTGAAGACAAAGATTTTGTACCGAAACTGGTAGGATAAGACTTGAGTTGGCGAAATAGGAAGATATTCACCTCAAGACCGTCGTAGTCTTCCTCAAGAACCACAGGTACCGGCGTTAGCGCCTGCAGCAGTTGCGTAAGGGCCGCCATTTTTGGTTCGAAAGCCCAAATGGATATCCTTGCACTTGTTTCGACTGAAGTGACAGTGGTTTGAGAGTGAACCTTGCTTGTCGTTGTTTGGCTGCTTGCGGCGCGCGGCGGGCCGGCGTGGGTTTATTAATACTCGCCGTTTACCCTTCTTACCTCACTGTATGGCAGCATTAACGGCGGAATGGAGCTGCCTCTTCGCCTTGACCTCGACCCATGCCAGCCGATATACCCGTACGTTCTCCAGCAGTCTGCTCACCGCGCTCATTCCCGCCCTAGTGCACCGACTTTTCCAGCTTTGTCCTCGATGCGATCAAGGCCACCAGTACCACTGCTGGGTCTGCACCCTCGACACTCGACCAGGCAATGCTCCGAACAGCCCTAGCTCTTTCCTCGAGCTACCTAGTAACAGACACCAGCACCAATCCTGACGCCGGCCCCGGTACCTGGTACATCGGGCTAAACAGACTGGTCGATCTACTTGCCGCCCTCCACGCGAGAGACGAACTTGAAATAGAAACCGTAAACGCGGCGTCAAAGGTATTCCCCAGTTGGTTTACTTCTCCGTTTGTACCGACGCTCGTCATGCTTCTAGGCGTGTTCAGGTGCTATAAGCGATCATTTCGGACTCTCACGTTCTAATGCCCAAATCTCAGAGTGTTGGACAGTCGCCGGAACATGGCGCGAGCTCGAGGAATGCAGAGATGGTGTCAAAAAGGTTGGCGCGAAACTGCGAAAACTACTGGACGAAAACGGGTGCACGTATCGCGGGCTGCCAGGTACGTACGTCGGCTTCCTTTCGGGACGCATACTACATATCCTGCGCATCTCCGTTTTCTCCAGTTTATTCTCCCTTGGCGCCTACTCGCCCACCACCTCCTCTGCCCGCTCTCTCGACGTAGCAGGCGTGACTAGCGAGATGTATCACTACTTAACATGGATGAGCGAGCAATTGCGGGACTTCTTAGTGAACGTGGCGATTACGCAGGCCTTTCCCTTCGTTTCTCGAACGCAGATAGAAGCATGAGCTGCGGCCACTTGTAAGCTCAGTTACTCGGGGTCCTTGTGTACCTCTCGCTTCCCTGCTATGGCTGCCGATCCAGTGGAACTGGACAAGCAACAAACCTCTGATATAACTCCAGGTCTGAGCTCTAAACACGACAGGCGGCTGCTGCGAAGAATCGACTACTACTTGATGCCGCTTCTTTGCATCACGTACGGCTTGCAAGTTGGTCTATCCCAAACCTATTCAGGCGTGTTCTTAACAATATCGGTCACCCTTTAGTACAGCGATAAGACGTCTCTATCTTCCGGAGTGGTTTTCGGACTGCGGGCAGACACCCATCTTGTGGGGCAGCAGTATGCAATGCTGTCGACCCTGTTTTATCTTGGATACCTGCTGGCTGAAGTAGGATCCCGTTCTCGAGACAATAAAAATATTGAACACGGAGTAGTTACCAATGTCATTTGCTCTCCAGCGGTTTCCTCTTGGCCGATTTCTTTCCCTCACGTGCGGTGCGGGCTGCTGTTCTTTCGTTTAGCAGTGACCCGTCTGATATTTGAATTAGTTGCATGGGGTACCCTCGTTATGTGCCTCGGTGCATGCACCGATTTTACACAGCTCGCGGCGATACGGTCAGCGATGGACATGTAGCATTTATGGATTGATTGATGCTGGCTAACAGGTTCCTGCTTGGTGTCTGTGAATCAGCTGTTACCCCAGGATTTCTCATGATTTCTGCTTGCTGGTACAAACGGTCTGAAATGACATCACGAACCCTTGCATGGATGGCCATGAACACAGTTTTTTCCTCCTTCTTCGGCCTTGTCATCTACGCTCTTGCTAAACGCGCTCGAGATTCAGACGGACTCGCTGCATGGCGGGTCATCAATTTGTACGCTCTCGATCTATGTTCAGTTAATCAATACCCATCCGCTCTTCAAGATTCCTCGGCGCCTGCACTGTTGTGTGCGAATATTACCTGGCCCAATGTCGTCTATCTGATCATCGTACATTGCAAGCGATGGTTTAGTCCTTTCCGTCTTCCTAGGGACGCCGAATGAAGTTTGGTGGCTATCAGCGGATCAGAAACAAGCGGTTCGGGATCGAATTGCGTCGAATGGGAACGGGGATGGTGCCCAGCGGGAGTGGAAGTGGGACCAGGTAAAAGAATGCTTCAAAGACCCGCAGATTTGGCTATTCTTTTCCTTCAATGTAAGAACCTTCAGAGGGCTCCCCGGATTTCGCACCAACATTTTTAGATTATCGCCACGATCCCTAGCGGTAGTTTAGCTACCTTTGGACCCTTGGTGTGCGTTGTCACCCCACGCTCCAACAGCGCTGTTCATTTTATTCTCAATTAGCTACGTGTCTTTTGGGTTCACAAATTTGGAAACGATCTTGTATGCGTTGCCAAACTCCGCTGTCGCCCTCGCCTGGTTACTTTTCGTCACACTAGCGATCAAGAAGGTGCCCGCGGCGCGCTTTCCTTTGATGGTGTTCAGTGTCCTGCCTCCGTTCATCGGACTGCTTTCTATCGGCCTACTTTCAACTTCTACAGACAAGTGGTTGAAATGGGGCCTGTACACCATGACCGCGACCTTCACCGTTCCGACCTTCCTTGGTGCGTCGCTTTATTGCTTGGGGAAATCAGCAGTCGTCCGTAAATGATGTGTGGCCACTAGCGTGGACGTTGATTCCTTTGAACCTTGCGGGCCGGACTAAGAAGACGGTCATCAGTGCCTCGACCTTCATATCATACTGCGCGGGCCAAATTATCGGCACACAGGTTGGGTTCCCACCGCCGTCCTGCTACGAATCTTGGAATTTGTCCCCCAGGTCTTCCGCGACGATGACGCCCCGCGATATGTAAAGGGGTTGACGATTATCTCAGGCATTTTCGGCGTCGTATGTACCACCCGATGAATTGGGATCGAACATCTTAAATTCGTCTCCAGCAAATCATCATTACTATTGCTTGGAAACTCTATTATTATTTTGAAAACGCACGCCGGGATAGAGCACAAGTGGCGGCTGGTGGGTTCTCAATCTGTGCAAATAGACCCTTGGTGACCATCGCCGCTCGCGTGCCAGGTATCTCCGACCAACAAAACGAGGCCCTGAACGAGGAGGCAGGCGCCACCGACAAGACCGATCTAGGTGAGAGATCCGTCTAGATGCCATAAAACAGTGTTGACCATCTATCCAGAGAATCGGAGCTTCCGTTACATTTGCTAGAATATTGGATTGAAATTGCACGCATATTGAGGAAAAAGCTTGTAACAAAGGTAACACTCACCGACGACAGAAGCCACCAGTACGGCGAGGGCCTGGCCAGCCTGAGTACATGCTGAGGATTAGCGTGTCGGGTGCACCGGAGGTTCTAGTCCTCCAGTCTCCATTTTTTTCTGTCTTCTTCTTTCGCAACGACCTGCAACGACAAGGAGAGGGGGACAAGAACCCTAATGGGGAACCGGCATGTCAGATTGAGATTGCCAACCGGGGCGATGGCTGGTGATCCAGATTACGAGTCCTATTGAAAAATACACGGCTGCACCATTAACTTAACACTTTGTTAAAATTTAAGGAGTTAATATTTCACAACAGTTTCGTTACTATAATCGAGCTTGAGGACCCGTTACGAATTCTTAAAACACAGGATCGTAAGATTATTCTAAGACTGGTGGTCCCCATTGGGATAAGTTGCAATTGGAATATTAGCTGGCAGCGCCGCACTTGCGTCCCACCATACAGCTCAGGGACATTCATGGGGCAGAGAAGCAGAATGTATTGAAGCCATGTAGATAAGAACATAATAAACTAAGCCCAGTGCTGTTGGCGACTGGGGGGCCAACTCACATGCAACACCAGTTTCAGGTAGTCTGTAGTTAACCGCGCCACCGTGTATCGGTGGCCGCGTTATTACAAATCATCGGAGTTTTAAATATGATCTCACGGCCTCTCAGGCCTTCCAGGTGCTCAATTCACTTCGCTCAAAACAACAGATGTATTCTCAGTTGGATTTTGAAGGTATTTGCCAGCTCAAAAATATGTTATTCCCTTCGTTTTTCCGCAATCGATATTCCCCCCGCATCCGGATGTCGGCCCGGTGATGGCACATCAATTTTCAAGCTGGGCGTTCTCGACTTTCACCCAACTGTTGGTGACAAAGTTTTGCTGGAGAATATGGTGGAGTAGGGTCGCCACACGTTAATATTCCGACAAATCGTGGACAAACGCCATGCGGTACGTGTTTTGAACACCGCAAATTTTGAGATTACATAATAACGCGGCCAGCGATCGCCGCATCACCCTTCTCGACAGACTACAACATGCGAGGTACGAGCACCCATATTGTTGTAGCCTCTGTTTATAAGAGACTAAGTTTCAGGTAAGACTTGCTGAGAGAGAGAGGGAGCAGAGAATACCAGACACAAACCTAGTAAATGACGTGAGGTTGTTCTTGATTTTGGTGGAAAGAGCTGAGCCATGTGGCATTTGGGATGCAGCAGAGGAAATGGTCTTGCAGGAAATATCTTTGATGGTTTTGCAGGCTTAAGAATTGACACAGAGGAAGGTCCAACAAGTTCTTTGTACATCTTCTGAAGGTCTTGATATTACCAGAGCTAGATTTGCAGTCTTGACCCCGTCATGTTGAGATGTGGCAAGAGCAGAGCTGAGCAGAAATTCTGAGACTTGCCAGCACGATGCTTCATGCGAGACCAGTTGTTTGGAATACTTGAAAGCTGTCTTGCCAGTGACACACACAAGTCTTAATGTTGGAACCTTTCAACTCCACCCATGGTGCAGGGAGCGCAGAAAGGAATCAGTGCCCAACTCGAACCACAAACAAATAGCAACAGAGTTTGAAATAGCAATGGAGCATTCCAGAGCGTTGGGCATCACCGGTTGACCTCCCTCGCCGTGCTGGTGTCTTACAACTTAACAAGTATTTCTTATGGCACGACAGGTCTTGACAAATTGGTAAGGAAAGTCTTAACAATGCCTGAACAAAAAGATTGTTACGATTATCATAAGAATAACTCAATGGGATGTTGCTATTCGGGTCTTAGGAAACGTTACAACAACTGATCTTAAGATTTCACAAAACTTCTGTTTGTCCGTGTAGGAATCGTTATTATTGGTTGTGCCTTGAAACGTGATTTGTCCGTGACCAAGCGTGATTTTTGCTGTCTCCGTTTGTTAATGATCCTCGTTTTTTGACCCTTAAGGAAAAATTGTGACTTTCACACAGCGTGGATCTTTTGTGGATCTCTCTTTTTATGTGCATTTTGCCATCAATCACCTTTTATGTACTGGGTCTGCTCATTGTTGTCTGTTGTGTTTGTGTTTCAGGTTTGTGGCACGTGCCTCTTCCATTCTGGTTCTGGCCTTGTGCGTCAACACTTGTTTCCTCCGGAATGTAGGCCCATTCACGGACCTGCCTGCTTGGGAAGTTCAGCCATCAAAGGCCATTGGTAAGCCACCTTACTGAATTGAGATATCCCGCTGCTCTCGTGATATCAAGGCTTGCCACTCAGCACTCAAACATCTTTCTCTTCACCCACCATCATCCCTTCATACAATTTCCTTCACTGACGTGCTATTCAACATGGAGAGCCAGAATTTCAAGTTGTGTGTGTCCAGCCTGGCCCCCAGCCCCGCCGCCCACTGAAAAAGGCCACAAAAATGAATGGACAGAATATTCACCCAAGATGCCGTCCAGCACGACCACACCTCTCTGAATTCTTGCAGCGTTGCGTCCGGGATCCTAATGGGCAAATTAAAAATGATTCATCATCTCTCTATAGAAAATGCTCCCCTCTGTACCATCTGCCATCGTAGCTTCTGTCACCCCCTCTATTCCAATGACTAGTGTGCAGAGGAAGCACAAGTCCCACTTGCTGGGATAAGGCTTCAAAATGGCACACATAGTACATCTTCACAAGATTTTTTTATTTTGTGATTACATAGAATACTTGCACCCAAAATGCACGTGTTGGAGCTCAAAGAACAATAGTGTTGAACAATGCAGGATGCCTGGATCATTTCCTGGTTGACCCGCATGATAGCCGGGCGTTCCCAAACAGGAAGGTCCGTGGGTGGGCCATGTTTCCCGTTTCCTCCAGTGCAGTCTGTGAAATGGCTGCATAACATCTTTGTCTTGGGATGATGTTCTCATGTCTTTTGGAATACATCTTACTATTTGAGACCATTTAGTTGACCACTTAAGCTTTTTCAATTCAATTCAATTCAAAATTCCATTAGAGTGCGTGCCGGCCCCTTGGGGCCCATGTGGCACTATACATAGTACATTGAGATAAGCTAGCAGGCGCGGAGGGGAGGCAGCAGGGGGAAGGCCAGGGAGGTGCAGTAATGGCGAGAGGAAGCTATGAGGGTGTGGATGAGTGTGTATTCATAGCAGGGTGTCTAGAAGACAATCAAGTAAAGTAGCTAAAGTAGCAGAAAGATACAGGAAAAAAGGGGGGCGCAGTGCAGCTCAGATTGAGTAGTGGGGGAAATGGCCAGTGTCATGCACGAAAGCTAGGACTGGCTTCGGGTCGGACTTTGCGACTATCAGACGTCAGAGGGATAGCTGAGCAGTGTCCAGGTACATGATGAGGGTGAGGCGTTGGCGACGGTAGGCCAGGCAGGAAAGAAGGAAGTGGGGGACTGTCTTGGGGACCAGGCACAGTGCGCAGTCGGGGGAGGGGGCGAGATGGAATCAGAAGAGGAAGGCATTGAGACCGATGTGCGTCGTGTGCAGCTGCGTCAAGATGCTGCACTGCGGACGGCTGAGGTCAGTGTACATGCACACAACAGAATTGGACGGCTTTGTGCTGTCGAAGAGGGATAGGCGACCAGAAGCGGGGGGAAGCGGTGAAACACTGACTACCTGAACAGATGTGAAATGTAGAATAATGTCTATCAATGCCTGATCACTAACAAACACTAAACCAACACTAAACACTAGATCTGGTAATAGCTATCTACACGTAAATACTGAGAACACTCCAATAGCCGATCCAGAGACTCTAATGAGGTCTAGATGAAGCAAAGAGTGGTTTTATCTCGATGGGGTGGGGTGGGGTAGTGCTTGGTAGTCAATAGACTCAAGACTTGTACTCCTTCAATGTTCTCGGCTATAATATCTATGTTCTGTGTACCAATCCGTGTGCTTTTCCTAAATCCTTATGAAACCCAATATGACCTGATACGACCCGATATGATTCTGTTTCCTTAAGATTCTTTATGCGCACATAGATCCAACAACCAACAAATATATTTGACCAAGAATAACAGAAAGAACTAACAAGTTCCCAATGGTACTCCGAATGAATCCAAGGCTTCCCAAGCGACAATACCAGCTGAGCTGAGTACATCTAGCAAGAAGGGGTGAATTCACTGGCTTTCCACTCGAAACCTGCCAGTATTTATACAGTAATTATACATCACATGATAAAATAAATAAATACTACAATCAGTCCACTTTGGTATATACGGATAAACGGACCTGGCTATTTAAAGGTACATGCATCAAAAGACCTGGTTAAACGGTTAAATAAGTGCTCTATCCCGAGAGCCGTGCATCTATCTTTCTGTTTTAAGGTGTTGCCATCATATCTTGATGGACTTGTATAACGTGTCCGGATAAATTGTGGTAGAGATTGTCTGGGCCAACCAGCTTAGCCTTATAGATAGACTGGCTGTCCTGTATCTCTGCCTGATGACGCCTTTGTCACCCAAATATTCCCACGGTGCCCCAATTCAACTGAATGGTTTGGACCTTGATTTATATGTAAATACAATCTTTGATGATTTACACGTAAACACACAGCAGGCTATTGATCCTGATAGTGTTACTGAATGTCCCTGAACAATTCCTGAGCTCTCCAAGGCATCCAGGCTCATGTGATTAAAGTTACAGTGACTTGATATATCACAAATGTTGAACTTGTGCTTGCAACTGCACCAACAACTCTGCCAATTTGATTTGACCTGCAATCTGGATCCCTTATGAATTCACAGTATAGATGGATGGTATGTGTTATGTCCTTGATATATGACACTTTCCTAATGTCCCAATTCGATCGAATGGTTGAACATGGAATTACATGAAATTCCATTGTAGCCTACCTGGCCGTTGACCCTCGTGGTATCGGTGACCAGGCAAGTCTATACAATGTAATCTCTTGTGAAGTGCCTTTAGCCAACAGTCCAGACCTCACTATGGCTCTCATTGTGGGCAGAGTAATAAATAAGCATTGTTCTACTTCAGTAAGTAGAACAAGAACATTGAAATTGATAGATTTCAAGTCTGGTCATTTTTCATGCTTATCAGCGGCCCATTCCAACAGCCATTGCGCTTGGAAGCTCTTCGCCCCCGCTACAGCAGCTGCAGCCTTGCTCGCCAGGAGCAGGGACTCGAGAGAGGCAATGCGGTGAAACACTGACTATCTGAAGAAGCATGAAATGTAGGAAAATGTAAATCAGCGCTTAGAGCACTAGTAACACAAAACCAACACTAAACACAAATCCAAACAATAAACAGTGCAAGTACGGGGATCGGACCAAGTATTAGGTCTCTGGTTGTGCTAAATATAAGTAATAGCTATTTACACGTAAATACTGATACAATTCAATTAGCCGATCTAGGGTTTCAGATGAGGTCTAGAGGAAGCCAAGAGGTGTTTTATCTCGTGGGGTGGTGGATTAGTCCTTTGACTTTGTTATCCTTTCAGTGTTCTCGGTCCCTTATGATTCTGTTCCGTGTTCTATCAAATCCCGTTGCCTAAATCCTTATGAAACCCTTGTGAAACCCTTATGAGTCCGTTCCCTGTTCTGTTTCCTTCAGATTCTAGCGCGAGATGTGATCCAACAACCAACAATATATTGACCGAAATAACTAAAAGAACTCTACAAGTTCCAAGAGGTACTCCGAATGAATACAAGGCTTCCCAAGCGACAATACCAGCAGAGCTGAATACGTCTAGCAAGAAGGGGTGAATTCACTGCCTTCCCTCTCTGAACCTGTCTGTATTTATACAAATGGATGACACAACATGCAGGACTAATAAATATAATAATAATACAGGATAATTAGCAATGAGTACGCAATGACCACAAACGGATAATAAAACGGTTAAATAGATATTTTGTTTTGAGACCTGTGTTCTGGTTTGCTTCTAATCCAAGAGATGGCATCATATTATGATGTGGATTTACCTGTTTCCAGCCCTCTCTGCAGAATTACGGTTAAATTGTCATATAGTATGACTTTTAGTACGGGAAAACGGATAAACTACTCCAGCACTTGAATGATGGAGCTAGTGGATCAATCTTCCCTAGGCAATGACTGTGCTACCCAATCCAGACCTCGGTCCAAGCGTTGAATATCAAACATGCCGTGGATTGATCCGTCGGCTACTGCCGGACTGTTCGGGCCGTGTTCCCACTTTCAGCAAAGGTTCCTTTGTTCGTTGATCCCCAACCCCACTAGTGTACTTTCAGGTGTAATTTGTAGTCAGAATGGATGGTGTGTGTATGTCCTTGGTATAACACTTTTTCTCTGTCCCAATTCGATCGAGTGGTTGGACTTTGAATTATGCGTAAATACATAGCAGCTCCCCAGGCCGTTGACCCTCGTGGTATCGGTGACCTGACTATGTAACTAGAGGCATAGTGCCTTTAGCCAACAGATCAGACCTCTCTATGGCTCTCTATGGGCAAGATATTGATAAACCCTGGTTCCACTTTAGTAAGTGGAACAAGAATGCAGAAATTGATAAATTTCAGGCTTGGCCATTTTGCATGCTTATCATCTCCCCTTTTCATAAATGTTGACTGTCCCCAGTCAACCAAATCTTTTTCTGACTATTCACAGCGCCTGTTTAGGCTCCACAAACTTTTACCTGGTTACTCCACTAGCCGATAGCCGATGAAATCAGCAGACGCAGATCTTTTTAATTGACACTTCATGTCAGCCCCTTCTGCTCGTGATTCTATTCTGGTGAACCCAATTTATCTGTCTGAGCTCCCTTTGGTGTTTATGGACCGAGTTTTTGTTAATCATGATTTATTTATTATTTATCCGATCAACCTGGACCTTATACTCCATCAGGGTAGTAGTCTTCTTTGACTGCTCGACTTCCGCGTAATTCCATTTTACCAGAATCACTCTCTTTCCACTTGGTCTGCTTTTCAAAGCTTACCCCTCTTGACCAGAAATCGTTTTCCCCACCAGGTCAGCTGATCGGTTCACAATATTGGCATACAGGGTTCAACAAGTCCAAACTAAAATTTTCACTTGTTTACTACCGCCATGTCCAACATCAACACACCATACACTGCTTATGAGATCCTTCATGGGGACCACCCCAAACAGTTCAACTTCCAGGATAGAGTCCAAGCCTACCCTGAGGACTTCTTTCCCTCTAGCTTGTCTGGACTCTTCTATACCCCAGTGTTTTCTATTCGCAGTACTGTACCATTTCGACCGGATGTGTTATATGCCGAGCCAAAAGAGGAAAGAGAGACCTCCGGGATCTCCAGACGTGGACGCAAGTCCGGAGCGTCAGGAAGAAGACCAGAGGTTCTCCTGTCGGCTGTTCTCGCAACACCACAGCTCGGAAGGGTGAGCGAACTGTCTGACTATCGAGCCGAAACAAGACGGAGAACGAATGAGGATAGAAGATTCCGGAGGTAACCACGTGACCCCCAATGGACCCGGACGGGTACCGGAAAGGGTGCGGAGTGATCCGGAGGAAGCTGGTGGAAGCGAACAAACTCCGTTGGAGCCCAACACAAATGTAACAGCGATGCACATCCCAGATGGGACCTGTGTGACCGGAAGCGTTCCAGAAGGAGGGTGTGGGAACCGGGATTGATCTGTGACAGTGCGGGAGACTTGGAGGATGCCTGGAAGGGAACCGAAGAGGCTCCGGACGAAGCGGAAGGGATTCGGCCAAGAATGCAGATGACCGGAGGAAAGAATAACAAAGACAAACAAGATCCGGAGGTGTTGAGAAGACTCCGGAATGAAGACGAGATTGAAGGAAGACTCAGTCCATGAAGGAAGCCATGGAATAACATTAATTTTCCAGATAGAGTACAGGATGTAATCTACTGGGATTATATAGATAAGTCCTTTATTGTAATACCAGAAATGGATAAGTCAGGAGACTTGGGAACGTAACAATAAGTAGTATCCCGAAAAGGAAATGCATGGGAAAGATTTATAAGACACAATAAAGAAGAAGACAGATAAAAGGAAAGACATAGTAATATGATATGATGCAATCCGCTTGGCAGCGGACACATGGACAATCGTGGGAAACTTCCGGAGGGCTGTTCGGAGGGCCGGAGGGTCCGATCGGTTCGGAGCGGAACCGGAGGCGCAGCCATGGAAACGAGCTGAGAGGATGGAAGCATTCGAATGGATGGCCAACTGATCCACTGCAGAAAAGGGCCGGACGGCCGGAGGCTCCGGAGGCGTGGGAACAAATCATAGCAAGGCCTGCAAGCATACGAACGTGACCGGAAGCGTGGGAACATCCCTGGAGAGTCCTCAGAAGAAAACAAACCGGTTGGGCGGAACGGAACAGATTGTAGAGCACGGTGATGGAGATGGTAAGGTTCCGCAGAAGGGATGATCGAACCGGAGCAGGTGGCTGTGCCGGAGGTTCCGGAAATGGAAGGGAATAGAATGGTGGATATGCCTGAGAATGCGGAAGGTGGAAATGAGCGGAATGGCAATGCGGAAATGACCAATGGTCCTGGAAGCCCGGAGAGTTGTAAGGAAGGAGTGGCTATGATGGGCTTGGTAATCATTTGGAATGAGGCATGACCGGAAGTGATGGGAACTTCCGGGAAGCTCCAGAAAACCGGAGCTATGTAGAAAGGGTCAGAATGTGCACGGATATAACAGGATGTTCAGTCACTAGGTCACAGCTGGGCTGAACTGAACAATAACTTTACGTGTCCCACGTCACTGAGAGGGCTGAACAATGGACTATTTTTCCTCCGCCTAGGCCTCAAAACTCAAAATTTTCTCAGCCACCTACATTCCGGTACTCCCGATGCATCCCTGTTTCCAGTTCCTCAAACCAACTAACACGGGTGGCATGAAACAAGTCATTAATTATCTTTCCGTTGAAATGGCGGGGATCCACCTCTGCGTAGAAAATCACTCATCTGGGTGTAGGAATTCGGCCCGATGCACAGTGACCCTCTGCAAACGTGCAGGGGTCTCAGTAGAATTACTACGGTACTTATACAGACAACTGACTAATAAGTATGAAAGGAGATAGATATAAACCATATGAGAACAACACGTGTATGAGTCTGTACAAGCAATGAGACAAGGAAACACATAAGGAAAGAGTAAGAATGAGTCGGCACAGTGTGCAAAGTCGGGGAAAGTGATGTCCCGCGGCAGCGCCCGGAGTCAGCGCGTATTGATGATGGCGGTGCGCTGGTGATTTCGGTTGTCACTCCAACACTGGGTTGAACAACTGGACTTTTGAACAATAAAAATCGCTGTCACAGGTCGCAACCCCGGCTGAACACCTGGCGGATGAACTTTGAAGGTCACTGGTCACACCCACTGAACATCCGGTCAAAATGGTACAGTATCGAGGACACTGATTTCCCTTTTTATAGCAACGAAGAAATGGGCCTGTACTTTGTGGACTGCCTGCCAATTGCCTGCCTCGTGGAGCTGGCTGAAGACCCACTGCATCTTTCCCGTGTTCACGCAGAGTATATTCGGTCCTTGTTTGTTCTCGTGGAACTGGCATTCATATGCCCTATTCAATTCCGTGTAATTCCTTTTTGGACTGTTTGCTCATGGAATTTTTGTTAGGAGACGTATGTCTCTGCCAGCGGCTACAAGTTGACTCCCCCGTCTTCCTTGGTGACTTCTGTCATATGCTCCCTTGGTAAAGCATACCAGCGGCTTGCTTTTGAAGAACAGGTCCTGCAAGCGACCCTGTTCTTTAGGTTGCATCAGGGACGGCTTGACGCAAACTTGGTGCGTCTTTGTTTTGACCAAGTCCATTTGTTAGATAGCTGCTAACAACTTTGTCTTTCTTCACAGAACATGCCACAGGCTTTCCGTTTCCCAAACGTCGCTTTGTACACTCTCCCTCGCATGCATGTGCCCTTCCACTTCTTCTCCTAGGAGGAACACTCGTTCCAAAGAGCCTCCCTTGTTCATCTCACACAATATATTATTACTTGACGCAAACCAGAGAGTGAACTACCCCTTTTCTATCAGGACATCACGAACGCCCTCCCAGAATTGGTAAGTCCTCTTTTTAGTACTTGTCGGGTAATAGATTTTAATTTCGTGTAATTTGATCCTTAGGAAGTTGCTTGTGAAGAGGTTATGACTGGAGCCATTTCTTCTGAATTGGTTTCCGCCTTTTTCCACAGCCTCCAATTATTGTCTGTCTGCTTCCTAAACGGCAGAAGCAGCAACTCGATCGTGTTCTCCCAACTGGCTTGATTCGGCAGGACATCACCAGAATTTTGCCCGGTAGACCCGTACTAATTCCTTTTAGTACCAATCTTACCTGCCTGACAATTTCCAACTACCTGTAACTGATTTTGTCCCCGAACCAACCACACCATTTTTCACCCTTAATGTTCCAGTGGGCACCCCTGCTTATAATGAGGACCGCCTTGAAACCCAAACTTTACGCGAAATTGAAGCCGATGAGGAGGAACTTCTGGTTCCTGAACCCTCTTACTGGCAATTTGCCCATTTATCACCCAAGCCTGGTAAGTTTTATTTCTCTCAACCTCTTTTTGAGTTTTTACTGACTCCTTTATTTTCTTTTTACTAGGCCATAAGTATTGAAGGTGGATTCGAAGGCGCGGTATCTGAATCAGGTGGCCCCATCCAGTCTTCACCGACTTCGCCGGATTCCAGACCAGAAAGCAAAGATCCCCTTGATTCTGCAGGAAGTCCAGCTCACACCTTATTTATGCGTAAATCATGATTTCCGTTTTTAGGTTGTGTCTGGCAAAGGCAAGGGCAAGCAGGTCGACCCTTTGGAGTACGCAGGTTGCCCCATCATACAACTCCGGTCTTCTGCCCATTCTGTTTCACCTGAGCTGGACCCCAATACGAACTTCAATCTTGAGGACCTTCGCCTGCGCACTACTTCTGAAGATGAAGAGTTCGTTCCTCCATTGGATGATGAAGAGCGTGATGCCCTTCCGGATCATTCAGTCCTTACATCGCCTGTCGTTCCCGAGACAGCTCCTTAGCCAGCTCCTTCCACGACAGGTTGTCATTGGAACTTGCGCAAATGCGCTTCTCCACCTCCATCTACTCCGCCTCCTGTGAAACGCCCAAAAGGAGATCCGAAAACCAAAGGTTCCAAGGCGAAAGGTCAAGGAAAGGGTGCTAGCAAGGCCAAGCCTGCTTTGTCCAAGGCGATATCAGATGTGGAGGCCGTCACCGACCCTCACTTTCGCCCAGACCCGCCCGCTCTCAGTCCTCCAGCCGAGGGTAAGAGAAAATGAGGACGACCTGCCAAATGAGGACCTGGTGCTCTGGCTTTTGAGCCAGAGGAGCCAGCACCGCCCGTCGACAAGGTCAGACTTGTTGACTGCCTTAACCCAGCCGGCCTCTTGGTAAGTTTCATATTTTTCTACAGGTTTTCACTTTATGTTGATGATGTTATTGATTGTTTGAAGTGATTAAATACTGTGTTGTTAACAACTCTTTATAAATTAGTATTAGAACAGTCTCTTTTATTAACTGAGTCAGATGAATCGGATTTTAAACTGGATTTTAACTTGCTACAAAGAAATATCTACCGACGCTTAGATCCCCGTAAATACTAACTTCTGATTTTTCTCCTAGAAACAGACCTCCTGTTCAAACTGTGCGACTTTGAATAGGAAATGTATCCCTTCCGCACTTCCTTTTGCGAAATGCAAGTCGTGTGAGGCTCACAAGCTCGCCTTTTGTAACCACGACTGCCTGGTGTGCAAAACCTGGGAACTTTCCCATGGTTTGATTCCGCTTGCTACTTTTTCTAGTGGTGGTAAGTCTGGTTATTTCTTTGATCATACAAATTCTTTATTGTATCTACAGCCATTAATCGTGCCATGAACACTGTCTTGGACGATTGCCGCAGTCTCGAAGACTGGCAGAGGGCTCAACGCGCCGAAGTCCGACTTATGCAATCAACTTACGTGTTATCCCAAATTGTACGCCGCCATATCAAGGCTTTTGGCTGGACGATGCTCGACTCCCTCTACAATGTGCCTGAGGAGACGGCTCTCATTTTCAACGAGATTGTTTCCCATCACATTGAAGATGGCGTGGAACCACTCTACGCTCAATACCAGAGTGTCGTTGAAGAGGCCAACTATCAGTTTGATCTTCAACCACCAACCAAGGATCAGTTGAGGGCGTGGGAGGCCAAGTTGGTAGTTGCGTGGGATGAGAAGAGACACGCTGAGGCGAGGATGGCCCAAAATCGGGATCAGACCCCCGCTCATACATATTTCTCTCTTAGCCCACTTGTCTTTCTCAAATTACACTCATATATCATTTTCATAGCGGCCGGTTTTGATTCAATCCCTGCGCAACCCCAAGCTGGTGGTTCGAGATTCCCTGGCACGCTTGAAGAACAACACGAAGGTCAACATGAACAAGAACCCGGCAGGCAAATGGAGGAGTGATTTCTGTGAAATGAGCTTGAGGATAGTGTATTTCCTTTCCTCTCTCTTTTTCCACGTAAATCCTGATTCACATAAATACTCAAATATTCTGAACAATTTATGTATATCTTGGCATGTAAACCGTGGCCCTTCAATACTATTGAATTGATCTCATATTCTTGCAACTTTTAGTGTTTTTTCAAGGTTTTTCAGACTTGGTATAATTCCTTTGGGACGGAGCAGAGCTACGGAGCATCGGATTATTAGGTCCGATAGCCGAGTTCCACCTCTTTTCTCATGACATCTCCGACAGGTCGGACTTCCTTATTGGAAAGGTGACATTATTCTCAGGTCGAATTTAACTGTATCATTTGAGCCACACGTTAAGTTGTTGCCAGCAGTGTTTCTAGGGTTACCCGGGCATGTCTTATTTAGGATATGATTAGCCTTTGCTGATCCCATGCTTAACGCCCAAGCCTCCCCTTTAAAATGGCGCAGAATAAAAGGACCCGATTTACATGTAAATCAGTTCTCTCATTTTCCGCCTCTTTTATGACCACACCTAGTCTTAAGTGGCAGTTGTTTCTATCCCCCACTATGACCAAGGAAGAACACTTCCGCTTTCTGCTTAACCCTTGGACCAACGAGGACCATCTCCCAGATATTCCTGCCAGCAGCTTTAGTTCTACTGAATCTAAAGTTCAGGCAATCTTGACTTGGGACATGGTAAACTCCTTCCTTCGGGCCCTCTTCTATTTCTTATTTTGTCTACCTAGCCACTCCGGTGTGACTCTTGCAGCCGGTTAGGTCGTCGATGCACTCAGTACTATTGGACTAGTCCCTGTGCTGGCTGCCTAGTTTCTGGTGAAGCCAACTGCACCTTTACCAACCATATTGAGTTTATGAAGATGGTTTCTCGTCTGTTCTCAGCCGTTCTTTGGACTAGTGACACTGGTGCGTCCTCTTGCTTATTATTTAGCCAGAGTACTTATTCCTCTCTTAGACGATGATGGGATCTCTCTATTCTTGGCAAATCTTCGCGAATCCATCTGTCTGTTTGAGGCCACTGCCAACGAGGCTTCCTCTTTCCAAACTCAGGGCCTTAGTGACGTCCTTACCTCCGCTCATCTACCTGGCTTTAGCGTTGCCAAGCGCCTTACTTATGGCCTCAACTTGTCTTATCGTGTGGCCTCTGCCAACCAGTAGACAGCTTAGCTTTTTAGGTATCTTTAGCTTCAGTGTAGTCATTACTTAGTTCCCCTTTGTTCTGCTACACTTTTTCGCTTTCACGGCTCTTCCGTGATTTCTGGGATTTCTGTAATAGTCGAAATTGTTCCGTAGACAAATCTTGGCCGTGTTTGTCTAATCTATCCTGGCTACAATGTGCTCAGTACAGGGGCTTAAACATCTGATTGCTCAAATGACTGCTCCTAGTATCCTGCCATGTGCTTATCTTGCGTTTTCTTTGATCATTTTTGATTCTAATGATTCTGATTTAAGAAAATCGCATGAATCAGATAATTACACATTTACCTGTAAATCTTTTTGTCTCGGTTTTAGTCATACTGTGCGTGTATCACAGGCTCCCTCCCCTTTTCATAGATCATAACTGTCCCAGTTATCCTGGTCTGCCATAATCTTTTTATAGGTTTGGTTAAATTCCTCCGTGTCGTCTGGCCAAGGTAAGTCTTCGTAGTAACTAACACATCCTGGCCGGATAAATAAAGTCCGTCCATAATCGTTAAGTACCCGTCAGATATTTGGTCATTGCCAAGCGGTATGGATAAAAGCCTCGTATTTTTCACTCTGTACTCCAGCATTTTTGACAGTTATCCCCACCTCTGCTCTAATATCTCGACTATGGCGCCCATGGCGGTTTCCAAGCTTACTGCTGAGCAGCATGCCCATATTATCGCCATCGGCAAGGCCATTCGTGCCACGAACTACTCCAACAAAGAAGAGCAGCGCACCTTCTTGGACGAGAAAGTCTTTGAATATGTTCGTTGTTCCTTTTTGTTCATAGATCCGGAATCTGATTTCCTGATATTTTTGGCTTTGACAGGATTCGAATATGGCTTATCTGAATCAGATCACATCTGAGTCTACGCTTTTCGACCCCGCGTTGATACGGCCCATAACTGCGTGCCGGTGTAATCATGCATTTTTGCACTTCTAGTCGCCAACTAGAGCCTCTATCCGGTGATATACAAGTAGAGTCAGAGTGATCTCCGAGCTGCTGGCTAGGTGTTCATGACATGAGAGGACTATTGTCTTCTAGATACAATATGGTTTGATCCTTATACCATTGGGGGTTAGTGTGCGGTGTCTGGGACTCAGTGGGCTTCATAGTATTGAATTGACTTCGCAAAGGGTCGGTTGTACTAAAAAGCTAGACACTATATCAAGGAGGTAAAAACACCTAAACTTGAGAGACATGTATGAAGTCCACAGATTGGGCATGGAAAGTCATATAAATACACTAGACCCTGGACGGGGTCTAGTCGCGACAACTATAACTTGGTTCACGAACAGTAGTTCGAGCGAGAATCATGAAACCGAGAAAGCCGAGACATCGGAGATCGTCAGGAAATGATCGCGACGAGTGTCGATCATGGAAAGATGTGTCGCGACGGCAATCACACATAACGAGATAGTCATCAGAATCGGTGATAGACCAAAGGAATGAGCGAGACGTGTAGACATTGGCCAGATGGCAGTGTAGCGTCTACCAATAGAGAGCTAGACAATATGCCGCGACCTATGTGGTCGCACGGCAAACAGTTGGGGCGCGTGTCCGGCTAGCATACGTGCTAGGACCGGCAGGCCTCGGGAACAAACCAATATACCTAGTATGGGTTTGAGCTGGTCAAATCTAGATGACTAATCTCGGCCTTGAACTACGAATACCAGCGGCATACCTCCGCAGTTCCGTGTACATCAAATCTCTCTTATATGTTGACTCATTTCTCATTACTATCTACAATTCCTGTATCGTATATAAAGCCTAGCAGAACCCGCGATTCAGTACTGCATCTCCCACCAAAGTAACGGTGTTGGTGCTGGTCTGAGCCTAGCATGGAGATACGTTTATATAACTATCTTTGTTGTTATCGTTCAAATATAAAGTGGTCTTGTTGGCATATATAAGCTTTAAAGGACTTAAGCCGTGTTCGTGGAGAGTCGCGACACTTGTGTGAAAGGCACCTGTTTGGTTGTTACCTCAGGTCTGCTGTTGGCACTGTTCCAGTGAGTTCAGTCACAGTACCCGGTTGTTGGCATCTGTTCCAGTGAGTTTGGTCGCGATGAAACACTGACTATCTGAACGAGCGTGAAATGTAGAAATATGTAAATCAGTGCTTAGAGCACTAATAACACAAAACCGACACTAAACACAAATCCAAACAATAAACGGTGCGAGTACGGGGATCGGACCAAGTATTAGGTCTCTGGTTGTGCTAAATATAAGTAATAGCTATTTACGCGTAGATACTGATATGATTCAATTAGCCGATCTAGGGTCTCAGATGAGGTCTAGAGGAAGCCAAGAGGTGTTTTATCTCGTGGGGTGGTGGATTAGTCCTTTGACTTTGTTATCCTTTCAGTGTTCTCAGTCCCTTATGATTCTGTTCCGTGTTCTATCAAATCCCGTTGCCTAAATCCTTATGAAACCCTTGTGAAACCCTTATGAGTCTGTTCCGTGTTCTGTTTCCTTAAGATTCTAGCGCGTGATGTGATCCAACAACCAACAATATATTTGACCGAAATAACTAAAAGAACTCTACAAGTTCCAAGAGGTACTCCGAATGAATACAAGGCTTCCCAAGCGACAATACCAGCAGAGCTGAATACGTCTAGCAAGAAGGGATGAATTCACTGCCTTCCCTCTCTGAACCTGTCTGTATTTATACAAACGGGTGACACAACATGCAGGACTAATAAAATGTAAATAATACAGGAATAATTAGCAATGAGCACGCAATGCATACAAACAGATAAATAAACAGTTAAATAGATACTTTGTTCCGAAACCTATGTTCTGATTTCGGTTCTAATCCCAGAGATGGCATCATATTATGATGTGGATTTTACCCGTGTCTAGCCCTCTCTGCAGAATTACGGTTAAATTGTCATATAGTATGACTTTTGGTACAGGAAAACGGATAAACTACTCCAACACATGAATGATGGAGTTAGTGGATCAATCTTCCCTAGGCAACAACTGTGCTACCCAATCCAGACCTCGGTCCAAGCGTTGAATATCAAACATGCCGTGGATTGATCCGTCGGCTACTGCCGGACTGTTTGGGTCGTGTTCTCATTTTAGCAAAGGTTCCTTTTGTCCATTGATTCCCAACTCCAGTAGTGTACTTTTCAGGTGTAATTTGTAGTCAGAATGGATGGTGTGTGTATGTCCTTGGTATAACACTTTATCTCTGTCCCAATTCGATCGAATGGTTGGACTTTGAATTACACGTAAATACACAGCAGCTCCCCAGGCCGTTGACCCTCGTGGTATCGGTGGCCTGACAAAGTCTTTACTATGTAACTAGAGGCGTAGTGCTTTTAGCCAACAGATCGGACCTCTCTATGGCCCTCTATGGGCAAGATACTGATAAACCCTGGTTCCACTTTAGTAAGTGGAACAAGAACACAGAAATTGGTAAATTTCAGGCTTGGCCATTTTGCATGCTTATCAGCGATCACAAGTCTAGATCCAGTGTGGTCTCCGTCAGAGTACGGCAGGAAATCCTATCTAAGTCTAGAGAGACTTATAGGTCTTCGATAGCTCCTTTGTGGTGCCTAGAAGTATAAAATATATAAAACCCATATCGCTTCAGTCGAAGTAGATAATCCCTGGTCAATCTTTGACTATTTTGTGTCCATATTAGTCCTAATAAGACTTCTATCGAGTTGGCATTTTCGAGACACGAATACGAGAAAGTTCAATCTTACCTGTAAACCGCAGGACGACCCAAACTCAATTGCGTGTGTGTGTGTGTGTGTATTGGTTGTAGTGTTTTTAGTTGGTTAGTTGCCGTCTAGCAGCTTTCTAATTATCTTCGCGAACATCAGTGTACCCATAGCCACTGTTTCAGTGTATCAGCTCAAAAATGTGTACCACCAGATTCACAGCAGCGCCTCTGGACCGATTCCTGGTCGTTATCCTGTTATCTCTGACATTTGTGTCAAGATTACGGTAGAGCGTGATTGTATCAAGGCAGGTGTTCTCCTTGCTGAGAATAAACATAGGTTTGAACTCGGGGAGGCCCTTCGTGTTAAGGATGCCCAAGAGGCTGAGGCTAAAGCTGTCAAGGAGGCTGCTAAAGAGGCTGCCAAGGCGCTTAAGGCTGCGGCTTTGGCGGCTTTGGCGGCTAAGAGGAAGGAGAAGGTAAAGTTTCGTAAATCCAACTATATTACTTATCACATCCCACCGTCTCTAGAAGAAAGCGCAAAAGAACAAGAGCAAAGCCACTGTCGAGGATGACAATGAATCTGTCTTTGATGATGCGGACCCTCCCCTTGAGGGTTCTGGTGAGGCCGATGACCCTATGCTCATAGATGCCCCTGAACCGGTATGTTTCTAGTCGACGCCTTGCTGGCCATCTACCTTGATGAGATTGATGCCCTTCAATCGCAACTCCAGTCCCTTGACCTTGGCCCTGATAGTGGTCATGGCCAATCACAGTCTTTGGATGAACAATCTCTTGTGAGCATGTCCTTGATTTGCGAGGCTGCCACAGCTCACGTGGGACTTTCTCTGAAAATCCACAGAGCTCTAGCCAGCATGCTGGTACTCGTTCATCCATGGTGAAACAGTGGCTATGGGTACACTGATGTTCGTGAAGATAATCAGAAAGCTGCTAGACCGCAACTAACCGACTGAAAACACTACAACCAACACACACACACATACAATTGAGTTCAGGTCGTCCTGCAGTTTACAGGTAAGATTGAACTTACTTCTCAGGTTCATGTCTCGAAAATGCCAACTCAATAGAAGTCTTATTAGGACTAGTATGAGCACAAAGTAGTCAAAGATTGACCAGGGATTATCTACTTCGGCTGAAGCGATATGGGTTTTATATATTTTATACTTCTAGACACCACAAAGGAGATCTTGAAGACCTATAAGTCTTTCTAGACTTAGATAGGATTTGCTTCTAGGCACCACAAAGGAGCTATCAAAGACCTATAAGTCTCTCTAGACTTAGATAGGATTTCCTGCCGTACTCTGATGGAGACCACACTGGATCTAGACTTGTGATCGCGACTGAACTCACTGGAACGGATGCCAACAACCGGGTACTGCGACTGAACTCACTGGAACAGTGCCAACAGCAGACCTGAGATAACAATCAACAGGTGCCTTTCTCTAAGTGCATGCTCCATGAACACTAGCTTAAGTCCTTTAAAGCTTATATATGCCAACAAGACCACTTTATTATTGAACTATAAGTTCGACTCAGCCCAGTACCTTCCTGCAGCCATCCGGGCATACAGTAGGGCAAGGGAGAGTGTCTATCTACGGGTTTTTACAGGCCTTTTATACTAAACAGAGAAAACAAGTATGTAATGATATATATGTAATTGAGTGGGGATGATTCATGATTCTGGAAGAGTTCCGAGGCTAGCCAGGCTGATTCGTCGTCCTGTGCCGAGAATAGTCATCAATTATGACCGATTTGGGGTTTCTAGCCTGCCACACGTCCCTATGCCGAGAATAGTCATCAATAATGACCAATTTGGCCGATTGATTATGACTCCAACATCATTCTAAAAGTATCCCACATCCTACTGGATGCAACAAGGTTGTTCCAAGACCCCAGAATCTTGTCTAGAAGGTCTAGATTGCAGTCTAGACTTCGGAGTATCAGATCTCGGGTTTTCGGACTACTCTAGTGATCTTCAGACCACATCTAGCACGTCTATAGGCCCACAATAAGCTTGGCTTGCAAGTATATATACTGCAATCCAGTTCGAGCAATCTCGGACTTGAGCAAATACCATTTCTAGAAAGCCATCCAGCTTCTAGAAGGTTCGTCTCAATGAGATATAGTTGCTAGCACAGCTATCCAGCTTGTACCATGTCCGACTTGACAATATATCATTGCTAGCACAGCTATTTAGCCATGCCAGTTCGTCTCGACGATATATAATCCCTAGGACTGTTCACATCTGATCTATTGGTCCAAAAACACAATGTATTGGAGGTCTGGGCTTTGTGTGTTTATCTCCTTGGTATATAGCGTCTAGCTTTTAGTACAACCGACCCTTTGCGAAGTCAATTCAATACTATGAGTCCCACTGAATCCCAAACACTGTATGCTGAACCCCAATGGTATAAGATTCAAACCATATTGTCCCTAGAAGACAATAGTCCTCTCGCGTCATGAACACCTAGCCAGCAGCTCGGAGCTTACTCTGACTCTAATTGTTATATCACCGGATAGAGGCTCTAGTTTGCGACTAGAAGTGCCAAAATGCAAGATTACACCGGAACACAGTTTCGAACCGTATCAAAGCCGTACTGGCGCTTCCCACAAATCACGGGAAGTTCTGAGTTGAGGCAGACGCATCAGACGGAGCTATAGGAGCAGAGCTCGCACAGGAGCAGGAGGGTGAATGGTGCCCTGTTGCTTTCATGTCTCATGGACTCAATGGGACTGAGCAGAACTACGAGATCTACGATAAAGAGATGCTCACGATCATGACCGCACTGGACAAGTGGCGGGAGTTGTTGGGTGCAAGCCAAACATTCAAGATCTTTACTGATCATCAAAATCTCGAATACTTCAAGAAGCCTCAAGGTTAATCACAGACAGGCCTGGTGGATTTAGGAACTGGCGGAGTTCGATTTCACGTTACACCACCGGCCTGGAGCGTTGAACAAGAAGGCAGATCTCTTATCTCGGAGATCGGATCACGACCAAGGGAAAGACGACAATGAAAATGTTGTTCTGCTAAAGCCAGAGTATTTCCGAGCACAGGACATAGTGCTGGAAGGGCCAGAGGCAGGGATCTTGGAAGAGATAATAAAGGAGAAGAATATGGATAAGAGTGTTAAGCTGGCACTCGAGAAAAAGCTACCAGCCTGGGAAAAGAAGGACAATATTATATATTACAACAGACTTATATATGTACCCCGGAATCAGGAGTTGTGTGATAAAATTATCGGACTCCATCACGACCTGCCCATGCTCAGCCATCCCGGAGAGAACCGCACGCAGGAAATGGTGGAGCGTAATTATTGGTGGCTGAGGCTGGGAAACCAGGTTGCCGAATATATAAAGGCCTGTGAGGCCTGCCAAAGGACTCAAGTGCACCGGTACAAGCAAGGAAAGCTTAACCCGCACAAGATCGCTGAGGGCCTTGGCAGATCATATCTATGGACCTTATCAGCCCGCTGCCGGTCAGCAATGGTTTTAACACCATTCAAGTCTCACCTAATAATCCCACATAACCCTTCATATTAGAAGGGGCATACCCCCCCCTGTGCCCCTTCTAATATGAGGTGTTTGAAGAAAAACCAGTATGCTGCAAAAAATGCTGCACCTGAGGTCCAAATATACTGCAAAGGCACTGCAGCACATGGGCCTTTGGACTTAGAACTCTCAGTTGTGACTTGTATTAGGTAATCCTGCCGGGTGTTGATTCAAGAGTGGGAGTTGGAATAGCTCAAAAAGGAAACTTTCAAAAAAAATACAAGAAAAATAGAACAAAAAAATATAAAGAGGCTATAATGGGTCTGACAGTGGAGGCGGGATATCCAAAAAAGGAAATTCACTTAAAATTTTTTGTAAAATACAGGAAAAAATACAAAAATAATAATAATTCCTCCTGTACAACATATTCACCTCTGTGACTTGAAGCTTTAAAGAGAGAATGTATTATTTAATCTTGCCAGGGTGGGATACCCAAAAAAGGAAATACACCAAAAATATTGTAAAATATATGAAAAAAATAACCTCTCCACCCATCTGCCATTGAATGAGACACGCCAAAAAGGAAATTCACTAAAAAATATTTTAAAATACCGAAGAAAAAAAAACATTAAAAAAAAATCATCACTCTTCCCCTCCACCCATACTACCATTCTAGTTAGAATGGTAGGTTTACCTGTTCTATCAGAAGGGAGATTTAGTGGTCTAAGGCTACTCTCAATAATCAGCAGTAAAAAAACTAAATTGTATCTCTGCTATTTGTATTGGGATTGATGGGTTAACGTTGCCTTGAAATTGATGGTTGTCTGTGTTGGGTGCTATAGCTGCCTGACAAATGATGGCTGAGGTTGTAATTGATGCCTGGTTGCATTAAATGTTAACATTTGTTAAAAAAAGCGCCCACTCTCAGAAAGTATTTTGCATTTTTCAGGTCAACCAGGCCACCAATTGCAAAATGCTATAGATGACTCTTGTAGCCCTTGATGAGCTCTACAATTTGAGTATAGGGATCAAAGGTTTGGCTGATGACTTTCCTTTTTGGGACACTAACGCTTTCATCCCAAAAAGGAAGTTTTCTACATTATCACTTCCCTGGCTCATGATTCAACCATTTTGGATGTTCTAACTGGATAGGAATGTTATTCTAGGTTCTTTGAAGCCAACTAGGACACATTAGAGCCTACTACATTGCAATAATAGGGTGAAAATAGCAAAGTTGATAAATTGTTCCCTGGCCATAATATCCTGGAGATATACAAATGGAAATGACTCTGGGGTGCACTACCTTGTTTCTTCAAGCTACAAAGATACCATCCAGGTGGTTTATTGTATTCCAATGATGAAAAACATTGCAATTTGGTCATACAAAGAAATTGCACTTTGGCCTTATTAGGTGCTCCTCCATCATGTGAGATATCCCAAAACACATCCTTTAGATGTATTCATAGTAGTAAAGTAAGCAATTGACACTCAAGGCACCCTGTACCCCATGATTTAGGCTGATCTTGTTTTGTATTCTTGTTCACCATATTCAGCATGCCACAGGGTCATGGATGATGTTCTGAAGGTTCTTACTGAGTTCCCTGGGCTATATGACTAGTTTTGGGTCAAAAGACAGGCCAATATATAATCATAAAACTCGAAAATGCTTAATGACACCTTTTGCCTATTTCATGAATAGGGCATTAAGGAGACCATTTAGGGCCTGATCAGCAACCATTAATTCACGCATGAATTTTGCTTGAATTTCCCACGTATACCAAGATCGTCCCTAAACCCTTCTACAATGTTTAATGACATATATTTGTGAAGATCTGAGGTTGGAGGGGGGCAGAAAAATTGTTGTGCAAAGCTTCCCTCAGATTTCAGGGAAATCTCTTGGAAGTTGAGCATATTGGCAGCCCCTTTCATCATGGACACCCCGACGCCTCGAAAGTCAAAGAAATGCATCCAGTTTTCATTCTAGGATAGTTTGGGGGCCAAAATTGTGGGAAAAGTATGTGCTAGAAGAAAACTGAAATTCAGGCAGAGAAATTCAAGGTTGCCGATCAGGCCCTTAGTGGGAAATGGACATTGGAAGTAGGATCAGACAGTGTATATCATAAGTTATTCCAAGTGTTTTGGTGAAGTTTTGGCCAGATAGTGTTTGGAACCATGGCCAGTATACGGAGCAAAAGTTCTACTCAAACCCATATCCTCAGAAACAGAATTCAGTCAAAACTTCACCAAAACACTTGAAATAAATTGTAATATAGAGTATTTACACTGTCTGATCCCCCTTCCAATGTCCATTTCCCACTAAATGATCTCCTTAATGCCCTATTCATGAAATAGGCAAAAGGTGTCATTAAGCATTTTCGAGTTTTATCATCATATATTGGCCTGTCTTTTGGCCCAAAAATGGTAATATAGCCCAGGAAACTCAGTAAGAACCTTCAGAACATCATCCATGCATACTGAATATGGTGAACAAGAATACAAAACAAGATCAGTCTGAAACATGCGGTACAGGGTGCCTTAGGTGTCAATTGCCTACTTTACTACTATGAATACATCATCCAATCCCAAAGGATGTGTTTTGGGGTATCTTATGTCATGGAGGAATACATAATAAGGTCAAAGTGCAATTTCTTTGTATGACCAAATTGCAATGTTTTTCATCATTGGAATACAATAAACCACCTGGATGGTATCTTTGTAGCTCGAAGAAACAAGGTAGTGCACCCCAGAGTCATTTCCATTTGTATATCTCCAGGATATTATGGCCAGGGAACAATTTATCAACTTTGCTATTTTCACCCTATTATTGCAATGTAGTAGGCTCTAATGTGTCCTAGTTGGCTTCAAAGAACCTAGAATAACATTCCTATCCAGTTAGAACATCCAAAATGGTTGAATCATGAGCCAGGGAAGTGATAATGTAGAAAACTTCCTTTTTGGGACAAAAGCATTAGTGTCCCAAAAAGGAAAGTCATAAGCCAAACCTTTGATCTCTATACCCAAATTGTAGAGCTCATCAAGGGCTACAAGAGTCATCTATAGCATTTTGTGATTGGCAGCCTCATTGGCCTACAAAATGTAAAATACTTTCCGAGAGCCAGCACTTTTTGAACAGATATTAGCATTTAATACAACCAGGCATCAATTGCAACCTCAATATGAGCAGCCATCATTTGTCAGGCAGCTATAGCATCCAATACAGATGGCTATCATTTTCAAGGCAATGGCAGGACCTATCAATTCCAATACAAATAACAGAAATATAATTTAATTATGACTTATATCAGCTGCTAATTCTTGAGAGTAGCCTTAGACCACTGAATCTCCCTTCTAATGGAACAGGTAAACGTACTACATTACCTATTCTAACTGGAATGGTAGTATGGATGGAAGGGGAAGAGTGGTGATTTTTTTCCTGTATTTTACAATATTTTTTGGTAAATGTCCTTTTTAGGTGTCTCATCCAATGGCGACTGGGTGGAGGGGGTTCTTTTTTTTCTTCTTATTTTTCCTTGTATTTTACAATATTTTTTAGTGGATTTCCTTTTTTAGGATTAAGTAATTCATTCTCTTTTTAAGCTTCAAGTTGCAGAGGTGAATATCCTGTATGGAAGGAGTTATTATTTTTATTTTTATTGTATTGTTTCTTGTATTTTTCAATATACTTTGCTGAATTTCCTTTTTTGGATATCCTGCCTCCACTATCAGACACATTATAGCCTCTTCATATTTTTTCTATTTTTTTCTTCTATTTTTCTTGTATTTTCTTGAAAGTTTCCTTTTTGAGCCATTCTAACTCCCACTATTGAGCCAGCCCCCAACAGGATTACCTAATACAAGTAACAACTGAGAGTTCTAAGTCCAAAGGCCCATATGCTGCAGTGCCTTTGCAGTATATTTGGACCTCAGGTGCAGCATTTTTTGCAGCATACTGGTTTTTCTTCAAACACTTCATATTAGAAGGGGCACAGGGGGGGGTATGCCCCTTCTAATATGAAGGGTTATGTGGGATTATTAGGTGAGGTCTCTGCCGTACCTGCTTATCCTTGAGCACATAGACGGCACGTTTATGCACCCATGCAGTCCAACGAGTCCGTCAACCTTTTGACCACTGCCATGCTTACAGTTACCCCAACACAATCAGAAGCGCCATCAATACCTGCCGATTGGATTCAACCTTCGGTCAACTCCACATTCGGCTCAACATTCGGTTTTAACATTGATTTTGACTCGTTCCTGGTGGCTCTTGGGAGCATGGACACCAGTCTCTCATTTTTTGCATAGGATACTTACATGGCCCAGTCCTTGTCGTATAATCCCACACTGGACCCCACAATCTTCGGCTTTCCAGGTGGAGATTTTAATGCACTAATGCCTGCGAGCTCTGATATACCTGCCGCAGATCCCTTCGGCAAGTTCATGATCATGTATGGTTCTTTGGGTATGTTCCCTGATGCCACTGTGAGCCGGCTCCACACGCCGACTCCGGAAACTTGTAATATTCCTCACAACAATGGAAACAACTAGCAGAGAAGGAGGATATTCCTAATGAGCATATTCAGATTGTTAAAAATGGATGGCACCACCGGGAGTCGAACCCAGGTCATCCACGATAACAATCTGCGGTGCAACACCCATGCTACGGTGCCGATAGGCACAAAGGTTGTTTGGAGAACACATTCCGTCAACGATAAAAGCATGGAAACACTGTTAGGTCGCCAAACTAGCCTTTCCGCTGGCTGAAGAACTCGTCCCATCGACTTCCACCGTCTGGAGAACACATTCCGTCGACGACAAAAGCATGGAAACACTGTTAGGTCGCTAAATTAGCCTTTCCGCTGCCTGTAGAACTCATTCCGTCGACTACCGCTGCCTGAAGAACTCGTCCCATTGACTTCCGCTGTCTGGAGAACACATTCCATCAACAATAAAAACATGGAAACACTGTTAGGTCGCTAATTCAGCCCTTCTGCCGCTTATGGAAAAGGTTCCACGGCTTGGAAAACCCATCCCATCACTTGAAAGGTCCTCCTGCCGATACTGAACAAGAAACAACCACCAGGATTGCAGTGGAAAACAAGTTGCATTGGAAAAATAAAAACCAAATCGTTCAAGACAGACGGCCCCGCCAGGAATCGAACCCGGAGTCTCCACAGAAATCCTTGGTCTCAAAAGGCATTCGCAGCATGTTAACCCTTACGCTATGGAACCGATATAGAGATGGAAACGGAGGATCATTCTTCAGATTATAAATCCCCTTTGACTAAAACCATGCACACATGGATCAATTCCACCTCAAGGGAACACATGGCGGTGTGAGCCGGCTCCACATGCCGACTCTGGAAACTCGTAATATCCCTCACGACAACAGAAACAACTAGCGAAAAGGACGATATTTCCAACGAGCATACTCAGAACGCTAAAGAAAATGGATGGCACCGCCGGGAGTCAAACCCGGGTCAGCCGCGATAACAATCTGTTGTGTGTGAAGTAATCCGCAATGCAACACCTATGATACGGCACCGATGGGCATAAAGGTCCTTGGAAAAATGCATTCCGTCAACGATAAAAGCATGGAAACAATGTTAGGTCGCAATTCAGCCCTTCTGCCACTTGGAAAACACATTCCATCAACGATGAAAGCATGGAAACACTGTTAGGATGCCAATTCAGCCCTTCCGCCGCTCAAAGAACACTTCCGTCGACTTCCGCCGCTTATGGAACAGCTTCCACGGCTCGGAAAACGCATCCCGCCACTTGAAAGGTCCTCCCGTCGACACTGAACAAGAAACAACCACCAGGGTTGCAGTGGGAAACGAGTCGTGTTGGAAAAATAAAAACCGAATTGTTCAAGACAGAAGGCCCCGCCAGGAATCGAACCTGGAGTCTTCGCTGAAAATCCTTGGTCTCAACAGGCATTTGCGGCGCATTAACCCTTACGCCCCTTACGCTACAGAACCGATACAGAGACGGAAACAGAGTATCATTCTTCAAATTATAAATCCCTGATGACTAAAACCATGCATACATGGATCAATTCCACCTCGAGGGAACGCATGATGGAATCCCGTCCAGTAATAACAAATGACCGACAGGATTTACAGCAGCGGAATCTCGAACCCCCCACCATTGAAGAATGCAGGGCCATCGGAAGGTGATTCTGCTAAGCGGAAATTGCCTGAACGAGAAAATATAACTGATGGCTGAACCACAATATCCCAAACGAGTTGATAACCATAGGTTAACATCGAGGAGAGTCCGACTCCGTGGAGGGCTTGTGTTCTGCCATGAGAAAGAGGAAATTCCGCTGGCGGAAGTATGACGCAGGTACACTGTGTCAAATTACCACCACGAGGGTCCGCTGGCAACTAAAGAGTCGGTTCCGCCGGCTCTGCCAAACTGTTTCACGCACAACGGAGTCAGCAGAGGCTCAACATTACTCCTGGGAAGGCAGTGCACTGGGCTCCGCTGGGGTATAAATACGGCATAGTACTTGTAGTAATGGCATCCAGTTCTCCCCTTGCAATCTAGGCATTTAAAACTGCTCTAGAACGGAAGGGTACAGTCAACGCAAAGAACCTAAGGTCACCGAGACCAAAGGGAACACCTTTCCCTCCCTTCCGCCTCTCTCCGCCGCCGTTTCCTCGCAGCGGAGACACTTATACCCCACCCATATTTGATATTCGCCTCCTCCGTCGCCACATAGGCCCAAGCGGAGCAGAACTCCCACTACGAACGACGCTGCAGATGACTCCGTTGTATTTGTGTGTAGTTGTTAAAACCCCGTCGGGACACCTGGTCCTACAGTAGAGCAGGAGAACAATGGCACACCATTCAAGAAGCTTTCAAAAGAGCAGACTCTTTGACAGAAAAAAGGGAATGCTCCGTAGAGGCAGAAGAAAGGAACGAAGCAGAGAGGGATTGTGCGGAATAACGATGATCGCAGCGGGCCCACCCTACATTTATTTGTGTTTGGTAACACTCCGACGGCGGAGACTTAAAAACAGGACCAACATACCCCAGACTAGTGCCAGCACTTCCCTCCGCATTGCATTGGGACCAGCCTCTTTTGTTCTCAAGTGTAGAGCGGAAAAGCAACATTACTGGAAAGCTTTTCTCTCCCACAGGGAAGGAATCAGCAACTTTAGGATTCCTCCATTGCAAGATGGAGTAGTTTGTACACCACCACATTTATAAAACACGAATTCTGCGGCCGTCGAGAGACTTCAGACACACAAATTTCCCCCTAGAGGACGAACTGCTGAGTCTGCTAAGCAACAAATCGACTTGCCAGCAGTAGCACCACAGTCCGAATCACACCACTTGCTTCCGACTTCGACGGGACCCGTGGGTTCAATCTTGTTTCAGGCATGCCATGTGACAACCAACTCCCTCATTACCTCTGCCTCCACCAGAGTCACCACCGGACCCCTCTCCCACTGCCGAACATCGACCGGAGTCTAAGCCAAGGTGCGTGCGGAAAGAGGTGGATGAAGCGAATATCATCACGTCGATGTGCTCCCGTGCTCTGACTGCGTGCAAGCGCCTTGCAGACAAAAAAATCTCAGCGGCCACAGAAGAAAGCAAAGAGCAATTAAAGTATATCAGTTTTATTATATCCTTTTCTTTCATCCTTTGACTCCATGGATTTCTAGCGACACAACATTGAGTTGGTAGTCAACGAAATTAGTTTACATTTGGTTGAATATAGTAGAACATGGTCTATCTTCTGTATAAATCCTTTTGAAGACCTACGGGCGTGATAGTGAATGAAGGCGGCCTGCGACCCCAGCCACGGTACATCATGACAAAGGGAATGTGCCGTGTTTTCGACAAGCCCAGCACATGCCCCACAAATGTACCGCGCTTGAAGCAGATGTTCCGTGCGTGCTGTGGGATGTACTGGATATGGCATGTAAGTGACGTCCGAGTTTTGTTGATCCTGATAATGAAACTCAGTCTGCAGAAACATTCAAAGCTCATCCGCTTGCTGGTTGTGAGCCAGGTATTGGCGGCTTTATACAAATCTTGCCACTATTTTGACGGGATACACGAAGAACGACTCGGACTCAGACATCCACCTTGTGTCTTTCCTGAAGCTCTCAGCTCAGGATGACTGGAAGGTTGCCAAGTCAGGGATTGCAGAGTGGTCCTTTCGAGCAGCTATAAACCTGTCCCCAATCCTCAGGGACCCAACACCAGTCTTGCTGGAACCAAGGCACAGGGTATCGAGACCACCCAACCCGCCGTTGCTGTTGATGCCGAGATTTCAACCAACTTATGTCGGAAGAAATGCTGGAAGCCAATAAGGGCCGATCAGGCCGAGAGATATTATTAGGGTCTGATAACATGAACCAATTGTGTAAGGTGACACTAGCTTATAATGTTACCCACCTTGTAATGCCTCATAACGTGAGGGGCCGCAGTAAGGAAAAATCTAATGCCTTCTATTTACTTACTAGCATTTGAACTACTGCTCCTAAGGAGCTATACACATTTATTTAATTAATGGCTAATGGCCTTGAAGGGAGTCGAACCAGCGACCTTTGGAAAATGTTACAAATTTGAAGGAAAGTAATATAACAACTATACTAAAGTACCGGTAATTTGTTGGTTTGTGTGTTTACTAAAGGGGATAGGCAGGGCTCGGCGGCCCAGTAAATAAACCTAAGCCTCAGATTTCCTGCACTCTGGTGAAGCAATTGTTGAGCAATGCATATGGAAGATATTAATGACATTTCGGGTGTATATAGCCAGCATCTCGAGTATTGCAAACCAAAGGATTAATTGTATAAGACTAACTACAAAAGGTACTACATATGCATTGCTTGTGGTGTGATTGTCACACCCTCAGAGCTCGACAGTTGACCGATGGGATAGCGAGTGAGGCCCCCGTAATTGTGCAAGTTATGGTGAGGGCTGATTGGGTTCATCGAGCTTTGATGTGGTGGTTCATGGTCGTTGTGGTGAATGTGTGCCGTTGCTGAGACTAGAAGGGTGCGGTGAATACTTATGTGCCATGTGGAGCTTTATCTGTTTGAGAACGCACCGTTTCTGATGGCTCCAGGCCAAGTTACACACAACAGTAACTCCTGAATTAACAGAAAAATTGAAGGTGGTGTGTGGTGGCATTGTTGGGCGGGACTTCAAACGTGACGTGGATAGCAGAGACACATAGTTGAGTGCGTTCGGTTAGAGAAAGATGATATATGAGAGCGGCGAGAACCCGTACCTCCCCGGATGCGGGACATATATTCATAAGACCGATTCGAAAATTCAACCGCGTGTCCATGGTAATGGTGCATCTTCGGAGGTCTTGCAATCCGACTGAGGCTTGATGATCGCGTGAAGGCCAGCGGTACAATATAGGTGCCACTGAAAGAGTTTTGGATTACAGCTAATTGCAGTACTGAAGGCGTGAACCAAAAATTCTCGTTGTGGCATATTTTCAAAGAATTCCCAATATCTCAGTCAGTTCCTCGCCGATTCACATGAAAACTGGATAGATCTACTCAGATAATTCACGCGCAATTAGTGATGGAAAATCATTTGTGAAAAATATTATGTATTAGGTATTTTCTGGTTCTGGGCTGTTTTCGCACCGAAAGCCGTCTAGCATGCCAAGAACATGTCCCAGCCACCTAATATTTTAGTCTGGACAACCTTTATAGCCGAGGGAACATGTGATGGGGCCAGAAATACGCGAAATTCCTAGATAAACATAATCTTTACAATATCTCTCAATGACAAAACCGGCAAATGCATCCGAGGGAGCTAGAAGGACTGTAAATAATTTATCCGTGTTTCTGGCTCTATCACATATTTCCTCAACTATAAGTGTTGTCCGTCCTAAAATATGGCCGCTGGGACATGTTCTCGGCATGCTAGACGGCTCTCGGTGCGAAAACAGCCCGGAACCAGAAAATACATAATACATAATATTTTCACAAATTATTTTCTATCACTAATTGCGCGTGAATTAGCTGAGTAGATCTATCCAGTTTTTATGTGAATCGGTGAGGAACTGACTGAGATATCGGGAATTCTTTGAAAATATGCCAAAACGGGAATTTTTGGTTCACGCCTTCTGTACTGCAATTAGCTGTAACATTATAGCCGTTTGCAGAATTGATGACAGTAGCCGAGAAAAAAAAAGAAAGAAGAGTTTTGATGCCAGAATTTGTTTTGCTCATTTCTCCTTCATTTCTGGTCCAATTAGGCTGAGAATAGAGGGGATCAAGAGGGTTTCTCAGGGCCTTCATAACAATACCATACTCACCTCCCAATTCACAGATTCAAGCTCAATGGTTTTTCCCTTGTAATCAATGGATTTGATGGATGTCCAATTTTATAACTCACATATCTCCTTCATTTCTCAATAGAATTACATGAAACTGGGAGCAAATCAAAACCCCAATTCATCTGAATCTTCTATGTGCTTTTGGACCATCATTGGCCCTCATCCTTCGGTGTAATGTGTGATTATGTTGGGAGGGGTTATAAACAGACTCAGGTAAATTCACCATTGTGCATGATCAGTGAGTCACCTTTTTTTGTATACTGGCAAAACATTTGGTGGCAAATTGGGGCTTTCTAACGCACCCACACACATGTGATTCGTCGAGAAATGAGGGAGATAGGTGTATTATAAAATCAGACATCCATTAAATTCATTGATTACAAGGGAAAGATCATCAAGCTTGAATCTGTGAATTGGGTGGTGAGTGTTGTATGGTTGTGGAGGCCTTAGGAAACCCTCTCAATCCCTCCTATTTTCAGCCTAATCAGACAAGAAATGAAGGAGAAATGAGCAAAACAAGTTCGGGCATCAAAACTCTTCTTTCTTTCTTTTTCTTGGCTACTGTCATCAATTACGCAAACGGCTGTAATCATAGATGGATATATAATGTACGAAGAAGAACTTACCTCAGACCCGGAACCTCTCTCAAGGGAAGCCCAAACCTCCAATACAATCTGCAGGCCACGGCTCAATGCGTGCGGAGCCGCCCCACACTCATGCACGCTGAGGGCCACTGTCCAAGTCTGTAAACAGGCCGTCTTCACGCATCTGCATCCGCAGCACCTCACGCCTCGCGAGTGCGGACTGTGCATCATGCGACTCTATTCGCAGTGAGGCGAGTCGGCACGGCCCAGGACTAATGAAAGTCCGTAAGAGTTTTGTCTTGATAGATTTGAATGGATTCCAACCTACCTGCCGTATCCCATGCGCGCGCCAACACAGATTGCACACCCGTCGTCTTGTTTTCTTCCGTCCAGGTGCGCTGCCTTCCCAAACTGCATGTCACAGGCGCAAATCGCGGCCCAAGCGCACTCAATTTACGGAGAGAATGTGTTGTACGCACCATTCAGGTATGCGTGGTCCTCTTCGGACATGCGGCGGCTGCTGGCGGCGCAGCGCAGTGCGGGTGTGAGCGGCCACCGTGAACTGTTGCGCTCTGCCCGCGCAGAACTGGATTCGCGTCGGTGAGGCGCGTAGAAACTCGGAGCCGCCGCGTCAATTCGCCATGCACATACCCACGATGCACCCATCGCAGGAGCACGGCGATCGAATCCTGCGGGTCGGACAGCGCACGGAAGTCGTTGCAAGCGAGTCGTGCGCAGCCGTCCATCGCAAGCACACTGGACCCGCTACATCCTACCATCGGCGAGTCGGCGAGTCAGTGCCATCCACGGAGGCCGGGCATTCCACATCACGAGGGATCTAAATGTGCATATGAGGTGTATCTTCAACAGGATTGGATATGATGCACTTTACCTGTAGTGCCTCATAGCGGCAAGCACTTCGTTCTCTTGCGCGGAACGCCATGCACGAAATGTAAGTTGTAGGGAATTAAAGTTAGGGCACACCTCCCCTACATTGTCCTGTGCAGTTCCGGATTCGCTGCGCTCTCTCTTGTGCTGCATTCGGGCCGCAGACCACCGTACAGCGGCACACGCAATGTGGGCGTGTATTCGCGTCCACGGAACGTACACGGCTTCGGGGCCATGGGTCCACGCCATAGCGCAAGCGCGGAGATGAGCTGTACGATGGCGATGCAGAGGTAGAATGTCGCGACGTCGGATCTGTTGTTCTGTCACGGCCAGACGAGTTCCAGACTCCCAGACAACAGGGTGGTCTTGAAAAGAGGAGTATTCGCCAAACGGAGGGCTGGCTGAGTAAGGTCAAGGTCTGGAAGGCGGCAGGGTGCCGCAGCGAGAGGCAGTGGTGCGAGGAATAAGAGCGTCAGGACTCGGAGGCGTGGATTTGGCGCTATAATAACGCGGCTGGGAGCCGAATAACTGCCGGATAAGGCAGCCCGTTATCAGGCGGCCGGCTTATAAGGCCAATACGAGAGACCATCTCGGATGTCGGCTGAGTTCAAGACGCCTCAGAATGGGTTCCATAGAGTGAAGGGATGGATATCTTTACCTTGTTGGGAGAGAACGCTTCTGCAATGAGTGTCCGCCGAGAACGCGGGCCGGAGATGTCCGTGCCCAATGTGCGCAAGCGTGGCTGTAATTGTACACCTCGATGGACGACCACGATGATACCCCGCAGCAAAGCCCAATTCGACCTGTGCAGTATCCTCGGCCTAGACGTCCAACTAGAACGATTCCTCCTTCGCCACTCGAGGTTAAACCGCCACCACAGATCAACTCGGACTCGGAGCCTCTGGTTTCATCCCCGGCCTCCGAGTCTGCTCCTTTACACATCTCAACAGATCTCACCCCTCTGCGCGCACACTATCTCAAAAAGTCCTTGATTCAGCTCCAGTTCCACCACGAGCTCGACGCAATCACCACTCCAGATTCTTCCAATGTATCATCTCTGGCCTATCTCGGCCCTCCGTTTGCCCCTCCGCCCAAGGACGCACCCGTCCTCGATCTCCCCTTCCTACGGTACATGTTCCGCCAGTTCATGCTCACCTTTCCCTTCATGGCCGCCGCCCCCAAGGACTTTTATTCCGACAAGCTTCAGCCGTTCATGGCCTCGGTGCTGGCACGCAACATCTCTCCCATTTCGGTCTTTGACGATGGCTCCGAGGGTTCTGAGCAGGCTATGCGCCTCAAACTCCTCGCAAAGGCAGAGAGAAATCTCTCGCTTTTTGGCAGTGCCGCAATCAAGCTCTCCGAACCGGAAGAGGTTGTCCGCCTCACTCAGACCGATCTCGATCGGCTCGAATCGGCCGCGAAGAAACGGTATGCCAAGAATCTCGAGGCTGTCAAGGAAATTTTCGAGGTCAACATCATCAGCGTCCGCACCGTGGTGGACAAGGGTCGAGTCAGAAGCAGAGTTCACGAAGTTAGAACATTGCTTTACAACCGTTGTAACAATTCAAACCCAAAATTTAGGAATTTATAGTTCGCACTCGCCGTTCAAACTTTCCCGACGTATTTGTGTCGCGCCGATATGGAGATTTCAGAACACTGGCCGTTGAAGTACGTAATAAGCATTCATGTAGATGTGTTTCTGACGTGCCCTCCGCAGCTCCGAAAGGCCCATCCTGCCGAAGACATTCGGCATCCGCCCATGAAGGATCGAACCACTGTCAGTGCGCCGCCCACGGCGTCGCCGCTCAGTCCGGCACCAACGTTTGCCTCCCGTCAACAATCCATGTGGGATGACCCCGATCCAACCCCGCAAATACACCAAATATCACGATTGGCACGGGAGAAGAACAGGCTTACCCTCCGCGCCTATCTCCATACTCTTTTGGCTTCCTATGTCATTGCCTCGTCCCCCGTGCTCAAATCTTTTCTGCTGTCGGGGCCCACAACACTTAGTCGGGAAGAGGTAGAGGATGCGCTGATACGAGAAGAGGCGGATAAAGTCCGGGATGATGGGCGCAAACATTTCGCCAAGGAGATCGCAATCCGCGTCGACGGTCTTCGAGACGCCGTCAAGAGTGTCAAGGGCGATATCATGGGCAAGGGTACGCACGAGCCATCGTTTCCTTTGCACACGTCGCAACAGAATTTCCAGATGGTTTGACTCTGATATTCGCGACCGTCAAGGAAACGCCAAACGTCCGTGATCTGCCCTCAAATTACAAGTCCGTTCTGGAGTGGGCACGATACAGTCTGGCATCGACAGTCTTCCAACAGTTCGTAGCGTCGGATAATGCTTCTGAAACATTTGCGAGCCTGAAGAGAATCCACGGCCTGATGCCTTACTTCATGCTCAGGACCGCTTTACGGATCAGTAATCCAATTGCCATGATCAGGAGTCCGCCCATTTCTTAGTCGTGTTCCTTCTTTTGCTTACCCACTTTCGTAGGTGTGCTCGACTTATTCCTCGCACAACCGTTCGGTGGACGGAGCTTGCTTCAACGGTTGGTTTTTGCGCCCCTACATTATTACGATAAAGCTCATTTGCCTCAGCATGTTCACGGGTTCTCTTACCGAGGAAGTGAGGGTGTTGGAGGAGGAGATCGAAGCGGTCAAGGAGAAGGTCGACGACCCTATGATCTGCGAGAAGATCCGACAGTTCATCTACGCGCCGCGTGAGATACAGGACATGCTCAAGGCGGATGCCGGTCAGTTAATTATTCCTTTCCTTCGATTGGCTCATCGACTGATGTCCCAGCTAGTTGCTGAGCATACGAACCTTATCACCGTTGTCCTCCGGGCACCCGACGAGCCGTTCTTGTCGCGGGCACAGATGCATCGTGTGGCGAAGGCGCATCGGGCACATGCCTTGTATATGAAACACCGAGAGTCCTTGGCGGACTCGGACGACGACGACGGGCCGCAGGATGACGACGGCTGGCTGTTTGAGGATCTGAAGGTCCTTGCTAATCTGTACTCACGACTAAGAGACCGAGAACAGCTGATAGGTCTTCTCTTTGAGGCAAGTGGGTCGATGGTGGTTTCCTTCTTTACTGATAGTGAACTCAGGGTTCCACATCGGAGTTGCTCAAAGATATAATCACTATCTTCTATACCCCTTTGGCGCAGGTTTATCGGGCGGCAAGCATCGCGGACTCTTTGGCTGATCTCCAAAGTTTCATCAACGATCTGATCAAGACTGTTGAGCAGTCCGAAGAGTGTGAGCTCTTCTTCTTCACCAACTGCGAGGGGGGAACTGACTAGGAACCGACGCAGCCGGCCAAGAGGACCCCAGGCACACAGTACAGGCCTTCATCGATCTGATCGAGCGCCACGAGCAAGCGTTCTACAATTTCGTGCACAAAGTCCACTCCAAGGGCGAGGGGCTGTTCGATAGCCTGATGCGTTGGATCGAGATCTTCCTGACCGTTGTCCGGGAAGGCCTGGGCGAGCCGGTCAGCCTCGAGTACCTCCTCCCGCACACGGGCCAGGAGCGGGCGGATATCCTCGCGGAGGTGGACAAGGTCGCGCTGTACCACTACAAGCTGAAGGTAATCTACGAGGACAAGCTGCGGCGACGCTTCGGGAAGGTGCAGGTGAATTCGATGCAGAACGCCGCGGATGCGGAGGACGAGGCGACCAAGGCGCTCGTCGACAGCGTCGCAGATGAGATCAGCTTCGGCGAGCTGATCCAGGGGGATGCCATGGACCTTGCGGCGGAGGAGACTGACGAAGAGAGTGAGGACGAGTCGAGCGACTTCGAGTCGTCCTCTGGGACGAGTGACAGCGGGAGTGAGGAGGAGAGCAGCGAGGAGAGCAGTGAAGATGGCCCCGAGCAGAAGACACCCGTTCAGTCGTCGCAGCCCCTGCCCTCTCAAGGCGTCAAAGCGCACCACACCCCCCATCACCATCACACTCCGCATCAAACCCCGCATCCACACCGGCACAAGACGGAAGCCAACACGCCGACGCCGACGCAACAGCGGCCAGCTCACCCACGGCAGCGCTCCATGTCGCTTAAGACCTCACGATCCATGACATTCATCAAGGATCAGCTAAGCCAGGTGTCACTCGGCCGACGGAGCCACGATTCTCCTCCGGTGCCACCGCTGCCCAACTCGCTCGCTGCCGCGATGTCCAAACCCCTGCCTCCCAGTCCGTCGCCGACGTCGGCGTTGGATCACTTCGTGCAGCCCTCATCAAGACCGACCCCTCCATCGAGATTGCCGCCTCCCAAACGGAGACCCAGAAAGAAGGCGCCCCAAACCATCAAGCCGCCAGAACTACACCATATCCCCGGGTTGCTTCCAATCTTCAAAGAAATTGTACGTGCTTGCGCTCTCACCTCGAACATCGATCCTCATATTACCTACCCTACCTAGATGCGACCGCACCTGCTCCCGCGAAAGAGAACAAACTAATATTCGAATAATCAATGTAACGGTACACTTATCACCTCAGAGGCAATTGTAATTACATACGCACGAGATATACTAAATTAGGGTTCAAGCGTAGCATTGTTTGTGCTTGTTGGGTGCCACGGGCCGTTGTTCCGCCAGCGAAAATCGTTCACAGCCCGCTGTATACCTGCATTGAACCAGGACGAGGCCAACACTAGAACGCGTGGGAGGATATAGAGAAGCGCTTGAAAGTATAACTGTCCGTGTGTCAGTAAGACTTGAATGGCAGTGTCAATGTACACAAACCCCTGACCGGTACGTGAGCGAAAGTTGAGAGAAGAGGCAAGACCAGACGAACCAAAAAGGCCAAATCTTTATTAGCCGCTCCGCCGGTATCCACAGCGGCTTCCTCCGGTACTTGGTCCAGTTGATCGGTCGGAAAGTAGCTGTGAGTGCTTCAGTATGATCTTCCCAATTACAAATAGGAAAGTTTTACGATGTGTCAGTAATAGACCTGGGAAACAAGTCAGTTCGGTCCCCCGAATCTTTAGACAGAGAGTTACCTCAGGTGTGGTACGAATGGTGCATCAATGTTGCGCAAAGTGGTCCAATCGACACCTTTGACGAGAAATCAGTCTTAATTCGGAGCAGCCATTGCAGTCCGAATTCGAACCATAAAAGAAAGGATGCTTCTTTATTTCCTGAATACCCATCCGCCGATCGGCAGAGGTGATGAGGCTTGCACACATAAACCTCAAATCGATGTAGGCTCGACGGATACGCACCGGCGCACTAAATCTTCAGCCTGCTTGCTGAGGTGGACATCGTCAGGAAAAGCGAGGTGATATTGCCACTGCATTATTTTCTGGTACGTGTCGTGCGTTGATTCTGAACAGAACGGCGGATAGCCGACCAGACACTCGAATGCGATGGCGCCTAACGACCACCAGTCACATTCTTTCCCATATCCTTTCTGTTGGAAGATTTCAGGGGCGATATAATCGGGTGTTCCAACAGTGGAATACGCCTACTGGTGTTCAGTCACCGCCCGAACGAGTGGTGAGAAAATACGTACCAGCTTGCGCCGGTTCGCCTTCCAAGTCTGGATTTGATCGTTTGTCATTGTAAGGTTTATGGAGTTGACCATAACACTGTTTCTAGAGGCCTGGGCTGATGTTTGGCCATTATTTGTGGAATCCAGTAATCGCTGGTAGTAGTTCGAGTCTAAAGAACGAGTTGGGAGTCGGTGTGGCGGTCGATAAACGAAATCGTCCACGCACCATGTTGCTTATGGAACCCGGTAGACAGTCCAAAATCGCTAAGCTTAACATGACCATCCTTGTCGCTGCAAAAAGATATGCTCAATTATGTTCGAATTCTAATGAATTCTGCGCACATGAGGATGTTGTCGGGTTTGATATCACTGAAAAGACACTCAGAATCTCTCCATGGCAGATAGAAATATCATATACCGATGAATAAAACCAAGCTGGTGCACTGCATCAATGGCCAAGACACATTCCGCCATGTAAAATCTCGTGACGTCTTCAGAAAAAGTATCGTACTTGATCAGCATGGTCATGAGATCACCACCAGGTAGGAATTCCATGATTAGCTGGGCGATGATGAGAATTGTGCTTGAGATATAATATAATTTCTTACGTAGAGATAAGATGGATCCTGAAAGCTGTAATACAGCTGTACAATCCCTAGATTAAAATGAGGGGATGTTTCTTATTGAGACCCTGAAGTACACGTACAATCTGATGCGGATTCTGCGAGAACATCGCGTTCAGCGCGTACGTGGGCCAGCTGTTAGAATTAAAACCATTAGAAGAGGAGGACCAATGAGGAGACCACCAGACGAACCTGATCTTTCTTCAACATCTCCTCCTTCTTGAGTGTCTTCATTGCGTATATTTTGCCAGTGTCGGTCTTCTGAACAAGCCGCACCTTACCGGATGATTAGCAAGCTCCACGGACATAAATATGGGCACTGTACCTCGCCAAATGCGCCTTTGCCGATAACCTTGACTGTTCTAAAATTGTCTAAACCGAGCTTTGTACGACGCAGACGAAGGAAAGTCTTGAACACGGATTAATCGATGAATTCAAAGCGCTTGCTTTAAACTCACCGATTCCTTCTTGCCGAGCTGCTGCAGCTGCCGCTGTTTCCGATCTTCGGACATCATATTATCACCCTGAAGTCGACGCTCCAGTTCGACGCGTCTTCCTCTGATTTTAGGCCACAGACGAGGTAGGATGGCTCAGCTCACCTTGTATTCCGTTCTATAGCAGAATCTACCGCGACCTTGTAATAATGTTCAAGTTTCATTTGGGCCCCTTTCGCTCGAGGTAAAATTTCCTCTAAGAAGGAGGAAGAGGAATTATTACCGCGGCGGCCCCATTGAGGAAACAAGCGGCACTGTACCTGAAAATCCGGTGGTTGAGCGGTCAAAATAGACATAGTCTTCTTGACTTGATGAAGGAGGGGCCGGAGGTTGCATAGGCTGCCGGGACGAAGAATGTGGAAAGGTTGGGGTGGACGGGCTCCGACGGACTCCATTCCGCGGCGTGGTCATCGTGAAGTAAGTTGGTATCCAACCAAAGTTCGGAACACGCGAAGTACGAGTTCTGTACACAGGAAGAGATCGAGATTAGGGGCGTTGTCGGCCTCTATAGTAATCTTCAGTGGTTCTGAAGATAAACTCGTTCAGAATCTATCGAGATGAACGTCCGTTGCAAGGAGAATTACTGCACCCGCCCCGGCATGACGGCAAACATGGACAAACGCGATTTGACAATCGCGATTTTATTTCATCCAGACATTCCCCGTCCCGTCTTGGCCTCGTCTCCGTATAATACAGGTTGTAATAAGGGTACACTGTCATTCTCTCCACTATCACTACTCGAACACTCGGGACAAGGAAAGCATAGACAATACAGGCCGGATCACAACAAGTCAAGCCCACCGAACATGACCAGTATTCGTGTTCAATGGAGGACGATTATTCAATCTGAAATCCAGGTCAAGTTCATGTTATCATCGAGAACGCGTCGCTCTTACGAATTATTATTATTGCGAGTCTGCGACGATGGTTGCATATAGGGCGTAGGTCGGGATAAATGGGCAGAGACGGCGGGGTTGTAAAATGAATTCGGATCCGCCACGGGTGTCTGCGGTGTCTGATTTGCGGCTGGGTGTAACACGCGACTTGGAGGAGATTGGAAGTGGCCAGCACTTCGGCCATAATCCAAAGGAACGGACGTCGGAGATGGTGCCCTAGAATACATCTCGTGCGAGGAGGGGGATGGGGTGAATTCTGCTTCGCGATGCCGAAAATGGGGTGGACTGGGATTTGCGACGGGGTCCCACCGATTACCAGTGGGCGTCCCGTCGCTGGGAGGCTTCCACGGTCGTTCAACTGAAGGGGTCGCGGTCGACTGTGATTTCTTGTGTAATCGTAAGGGAGACACCGTCCCAGTTTTCAAACTGGTAGTATCTTGTCCTGGAAGACGTGGTAATGGTCGTGGTGAACCTCTGCCCTGAGCGCTTTTATTGTCCGGGCCGGGATCATGCAGCGATACGGCTGGTGCAATATCAAGCAGTCGTTTGTAGTCTTTACTATAAGCTGGAGGGGGCGTGTCGTCCATGCAGGTATGTACGGCCCCCCGCCGGGCGGTGCAGGTGAACGGTAACGGAAAGCCACAGTCAGGGCAGTGTACCGAATCCGAATCCTTTTGAGCGCCTGTATGGAGGTCACGGATCGCGGAACACGGCGTATCCGGGGCGGTGGCGCCACATCAAAACCGGTGAGGATTGCGAAAAAAGTATGTCCAGGGTAAGCGGGAGTGGAGAAAAGGTCATGGAAGTAGGTGGAGACTACTGAAGAGCACCGACGATTGTCGTCATTGTCCAAAAGGGACTGCAGTGGAGCCATCCCCAAGAAGATCTTGGGAGAAGAAGTTCAAGGGCCATCAGAAGAATCCCGCCCCACGTATAATTAGCCAGTCCAGTCCGTTCTCGACAGTAGTAATGATACAAACGACTCTCCAACACTACACCTCGATTCCCTCTAAATTGGTGCCCTGCGCAAAAGAGTTTATCGACCGCGCCAAGGATGAAATCAATACTCACCAGCTTCGGTAATCGAAGATATACATCCGTGCCCCTTTTGAATAGGATTGGAGGTGTGAAGAAAACCCAAGTGAAAAGGCGCTCACCATCCGTCTAATGAAACAAGTTCCAAAGATCCACCAAAATAAGTGGCGAAAATATTGCTCATCGGAAGCCCAATTCCAATTCTGGGATGGGGGGTCACTTCAGCCTCCATCTCGGCGTTGAGCTCCGTGTCGTGAACGCCGCCACTCGCTAGATTCTGTTGCCATCGTGCAACCTGCTCATCCACAGTTGCCCGCATACCATGTGGGCTGGAACTAACTGTCCGCAGAGCCCCAATCCGAGAGTTCTGCAACCGTGCTGCGTTTCGGACATGGGAGAAGGAGAACAGGTCGGAAGGCGTCTTGACCAACGTGTTGGATAAACCGCCACCTTTATCCGTCTTGTCAGATGCTACCCGTCGTACAGTCGGTCGAAAAATACCTTGGTCTGATATTCGGATGCCAACATCGTTCGTCCCCGCGACAATTGTTGCTCGGATTGGAGGAAGAGTTGAAGCGCCACGATGTTGTGATACAGTAGCCCACATTGCCTGCGACGTTGATTAGAGCCAGGTGAAGTAAAATGATGTCGGACATACATTTTTCAAAAGTTCGAATATAGTATACCTGAAAAGCAATTTTAGTTGTGTGAATGAATATTCAATGATGAAAAGGCTCCACTCCAGGTGTTCCTTAATATATGCAAAATTTGTTTTGAGATGTCCATCCACGACTATTTCGGGCCAGCCATTGCCCCGTTCCCGCAACAGGCCTCCGCATTTATCGATACATCGTTTGATATTCAAACCCGTGAATATTATGCCCACATGGGGGTCACCTTGGCTCGCAGGAGCCTTCTTTCCGGAATGTATTTCGGACAAGGCGATATGGTGCTCGGCAAGGACTCGTCGGGAAATACGCGAAACTAGCATTCGACGCATAAACGAGTCCAGATCATCCGGAGAGAGATGAGGACTAGCCAGGGACAGCCCAAGAGAGAGTATGGGTATTACCGTCGAGCTAAGGCCCGCCTCAACGAAAACGTCATTATAGGTCAGGAAATACTAACTGTTCATGGAGGATGTTGGAAAGAAATCGACAAAATGCGGTATTGTCTTCCAGAGTGTTGATGGGCGGGAACTGCCTGAACCTTTCATGAGGTTGTAGGTCAATAGTGGCATCTCATGCGGAAGGTTCCTACTTTTCGAAGGCAGTCCAGTAGAGCTAAGTAAATGTTAGACGCATTTCTCGGCATTGAATGTGACGCACTTCATAAACCTTCGCAACCTCCTCCTGAGTGACCACCTAGACAAAATTCGGAAGTGGCCATGAAATGTGTAAAGCAAGCACGCACAATGAAGGGCAATTTCTGCATATCCCGTAATCTGTGTGCTATCCTGCGCACGACATGAAGAGGAGCGGTGAGACAGAATAATCACTCAGTACCGCACAGGCAGCTCAGTTCTAACGTAGTTTGCGCTCTAGATACCGAGATAATTGAGTAGAGTAAAGATATAAATCATGTTGCACCAACCTTAATCAGACGATCCTCGTCCATGGAACGACCGAAAAACACCTGGTATTCCATGGATCGGCGACGCCCAAAGACACGGCACCATGGCTCACCAATTGCCGTAGCGTCAGGCGGTTAGCCTCCTTGGCAGCATAGAGCTCAAGCTGCTTGTTCTGATAGAATAGCCTATGTTGGCTCAAAGCAGTGGACTCGCTCCTAGATAGGTGAGGCCATCGCGATACCGGTCTTGGAACTATCTTGAGCATGCTGGAGAAGGACGACAGAGACCATTCCTTAAGCGAAGGGAACGGTGTAGAGCATGAGTCGCGATCCCATGCATTTACGAGTCAGGTTGCTGTCAAGAACGACTGTTTCGGCATTACTGGCCGACCATCGGACAAAGTCGGACACACTATTAAAGTATGCCCTCTGAACGAAGACCACCAATTATCAGGTATGCCGATCTACGGTCTCTGTTCACGCCCAGCCAATCCCTTCGCCTCAACACGTTGCCTTCATCCCCACAGGCATATATGTCATCATTTTCCATCCGCTTTTCATCATTCAGCTTTTCCTTTTCTTCTTCTTCTTCCTCTTCACGATCCCAAAGGACGTCCTCCCATTGAGTGTCGCTGATGGTCACCGCAACGGTCTTTGCATCACTGATGTTCGGCAGAACGGAGGTCAAGAGGTTTGATAGCAATTCCGAAGTTCCATCGGCAATCGGAGAGTGAAGAACAGGAAGGGGAAGATATTCGGCCTGCAGCCTTCAATGGCGGAACCAGTAGAGTCAACACTACTCACCTCAAGGAGCATACCTTTCACCGCACCACCTGCCAAAATAACATTCCCGATTCGGACGAGCCAATCGGTCCCAATGGCGAAGACGTGTCCTTCTATGCTCAGTTGCTGACCAGATTGCCCTCTCTGAGGGACACCAGCAACAGGAGGTCGGACAGAGACCCACCGCGCCTTCAGCTGGGTAAGAAGCTGCTCGAGCGCGCCTGGGGGCCTCAAAGTGAGAAACGTGGTTCGATAATGGGAAGGACGCTGAATATATGCCGCCGCTTCGCCTGGGGGTGCAGCGGCCAGGACGTCCGCGCGACTAGGAGCTAAAGGGTCATCGACCAGGACAAATACGTTCTGTTCCATTGTCAGAGCACACATAGTTCGCTCGGTAGGGAGCTGAAACCCAGGAATTTGGCCAAGAGTCGAGCGATATGAGCGAACGGAGAGATTCCAGGGGCCCTTGTACTGGCCGTTATGGTTTGATAGGATATTTTCTTGGACCAGTTTTAAACCCTGTGCAGGCGCATTCACCCAACGAGCCAAGCTAGGGATAATTGAGAAGAATCTGCTTCCTCTAGAGACATAACGCACCCAGTGAAACCCATGTTGTTCCAAGCTCAAGTAGCCAAAAGGGTTCCGAGGCGCAAGTTCAGGTTGTGGCTTATTGTGGCGGTGATGGTGACCTGGCTGTGACCAGACGCGTCTTGAGCGCTTGAGCTTGAACCTCATCTGTCCTCGCCAGCACCGTGCTATGGCTATCAAACGCCAGGCCAATGCTCTGGCCATCGACGAAACCCCGACGAAACGCGTCACGAAGGTCCAGCCAACGCGCTCTTCCGATGCTCCAACTGGGATCATCGTCGTGCCACGACCCACCGCCGCAGCGACACCCCGCACTTACGCGAAGCGCCGCTCGATGCTAGCTGACAGTAACGTGTCTCCGGCGAGGGATGTGTCCGAGATGGATAGCGAGGCCGATCCCCTCAATTTACGTCCTGCCAGCACTCCTACCAGAACGCGCTCTGGGAAAATCCGGACGCCTCCTTCGAATGTTAAACTCGAACGTTCTCAGGTTTTTCCACCACGCATACCGACTACCCCACCCTCCTCCCCCGTTAAATCCACCAGGGTTACTAGGTCTTCCCCTATAAAACCGCCCCCAAGGGAATTATCCCCCACCAAAAAGCGACCTCGCAAACCTAGGACCCCAACTCCCGTTCCAGACTCCGAGTCAGAGTCAGAGGAACCAGAACCAGAGAATCGGGCTCCTTCGTCGCCTATTCCCTTCGTTAGCCGTCAGGCTTCATCGCCGTCGCCCGTGGAGCCTGGGCCACACGAAGAAGCGCTGGATTCGCCGCTGACCCCTCTGACGTCGTCGAAATTCTCAAACCTGCCGCGTTGTTTGAATGCGCAGAAACGGGAAATTCTCCGTTCTATACAGCACCCTCCGGCCGTCCTAGACGAAGACGAGGAGTCTGCCAATCACATTGCCCTCAAACAGCTCAGTGACTTGCTACAGGGAACAATCACTCGAGGAGAAGGAAACAGTTGTCTGTTGATTGGCCCGAGAGGTAGCGGCAAGACTAGAGTAAGCCTCAACTACCCTAATTCCTTCCCGACTCATCGTCTTCGTTAGATCGTGAACCAATGCATAGCGGACCTTTCCGAACGCCCCATTGTTCTTCGCCTGTGCGGTTGGTCTCAGCAATCCGACCGCCTCGCAATGCGCGAAATTGCGTACCAGCTCAGTCAGCAAACGGGAAAATCATTTCTTGCCGCCGCCGACGAAGAAGAAGTGGAAACGGAACACCCGACGGAGGAGCCAAATGCCTTCCTCGAAACACCCAATCCCGTAACGATGTCTCTTCCTCCTGCGACGCATCTCCCCGCCCTTATCTCCCTCATACCCACTCTCTCTCGCCCTACGGTCGTCATCCTAGATGCGTTCGACTTGTTTGCACTACATCCGCGTCAATCCTTGCTCTATTGTCTTCTAGACACGGTCCAGAGCTGTCGGGCCGGGGCTGGGAGTAAAGGCATTGCGGTCATCGGGATGACCACACGCGTCGACACCATTAATCTCTTGGAGAAACGAGTGAAAAGTCGATTCTCGGGCAGGATGTTGAGAACCGCACCCCCTTCACAGACACAGGACTGGGTTGAACTAACCAGGGCGATTTTGGGCTCGCGAATAAAGAACCACATGGAGTTGGACGCAACCGGTGGCTGGCAGCAACAATGGGAGGCTGGCGTTCAATATTTTCTGGACGAGGAGGGCACGGCGTCGGCCCTTTACGAATCTTTTAGCGTCACACGGGATGTGAGAGTACTGGCACGGTTGTTGGTGAGTTCATGTTCAGATCAAGTGCTCATTCCGATTCATTGGACTATCTAGACTTCCGTCGCGATCCAGTTGTCCCCCTCTTCACCATTCCCGACCTCGAAGCACCTTCTCTCAGCCGTGGCGGCCCAACGGTCTCGTCTTCGATTCCCGATGCTTCATAGTCCGTTCTTGTGTCCCCGTCTCAGAAATCCAACTAAACCCATCCCCAGCGCTTCCTTTTCCCTCCATATGCCTGCTCATTGCTTGCCTCCACGCCGAAACGGCCGGGCAGCCTACATTCACCTTTGAAATGCTTTATGAGAAAGTTCGTGATCAAATCAGGGTTTCGACGTCGGCTCCCGTCGAGTTCAATGGCCGCAGTATCGGCATGCCTAAATGTCCGCGACCAGTGTTGATGAGTGTGAGTGCAGGTTACAGTGTCCAGACATGTGCTCATTCCTTTCACAGGCTTTTGAAAGCTTGGTATCTGCGCGAATCATCGCGCCTGCTGCCACTCCGTCAGTAAGTGTTGCAAAAGAATTCATCAAGTTTCGTGCCGTGGTTAGCAGAGAGGATGTGAAGAAGGCTGTCGAAAAGAAAAATGATACCGTTCTTACCCAGTGGCTTAAAAAAGCCCAATAGTGTTTCCCGTTAGATGTCTGTCGCGTTTAATACGGTTTGTACATAAAACACAAATGATTGTGGGCTATAGTGGCTACAGTTGTGGGTATAGAATGTTCGTGGGTATAATGCTGACTCAGTATTTCGTGGAGGAACCTCGATATCTCGACGCAGTTGCGAATCAGATCAGACTGAAAAATAGTGCCAAACCGTAAAAGGAGTCACCGACAGAACAAAAGGACACGAAACGAGAGGCTAGCCGAGTCACCACGCCAATCCCACTATCTGACTGTTGGAGGGAGCTCAATGTCGAATGAGTCATTGAAGAAGATAAGGTCCTTACCTATCCCCGCTATCTTCATCCCAAAATGAGACCGAATTCGTTGAATCTTCAGCGGTATGAGACTCGACGTCATAGAATGATTCGTTTCTGAAGATGTCCAACCCGAGCAAACCAAGGTCGACCTCTGCCGATCGAGTGGACTGATCACTTTCCGAATCGGTGAACGCCGACGGCTCCTCCGGTTTACCAGCTCCTGGCACAACTGCGACGAATTCTCCGCGCACACTCTTCGTCGCCGCGATACCCGATTCTTGAAGGAGAGTTTTGAAATTCTGGCTCATGAACACGTTGCTCGGGTCCCACTCGCTTGTCTCTTCCACCAATTCCCGGATAATCCCAAGCAAGACGCTAGGATCGTCGTCGTCCACGTTCGAGGCATGGCGTGAAGAAACGCTGCTGTGCCGCCGTTGGGCCTTTGGGAGGATATTGCTCGAGGCATCCTTGGCGACTCCCGCATACGTCCCTCCGACTTCGCTACCCCGCATCACACGGTCAAGAGATGCATAAGGGGTGTGCATCGAGACTGGACGGTCCTTCATATCCGAATTCTCCTTGTTATTCAGCCTCATCGCTGAATGCGATAATAAATCGCCGTCGGAGGACTCGGGGAGAATCATAGCGCGAAGAGGTGACGGCCCAATGGGACCTATCGCAGGGCTGCGTCGAGCACGCACTTTGAGCTTCGGCTTCAGGATAGAGGTAACAGGGGGTGGAGACGGGAAAGAAGCCAGGGTCGGGGAAAGTGGTTCGGGAAGTTCCAATGGGAGGAAGGTGTTTGCGGCCATGATCGGTTGCCGCACATGTGAAGGGAGTTTGGCGTCGGTCTGGCAGGGAGGACTGGTCTGCACGTTTATTCTGGGATGGAGAGAAAGTGCGTATGGGTGTGAGATTTGAAGGGAGACACCACGCTGGGTCGTGCATGGAGGCGAGTTTACGAATGGCAAAGGCGGCAAAGGAGGGATAAATGAGCGACTCAGCCTTCTTGAGCCCAGCTTGCGATTGAATGGGTTAGATGCGGAGATGGAGGCCGCCGACACTTCTGAACGTTGCGGAGAGAGAGGCAGTGGTGGATCGAGACGAGGGGAAGAGTCGACGATCCTGAGGGACGGGCTGCCTGGAACAAAATTAACCGATCTCCTACTTCGCGCACTCTTGAGGCTCGAATGTCTTCTACGTTGAGAGTCATGCGCCACGGTGCGGCTCATAGTTGGAAGAGAAAACCGTCTAGGATACGGAGGCATAGGAGAAGTTAAGGCTTTATTCGGAGGAGAGGGCAGTTTGAACGAGTGTGTTTCTCGCGGTACGGGGCTCTTATCGAGGGTGCGAGGAGATGTGGACGGGGTGCGGTTTCGGCGACGACTGATATCGAGAACAGATGGATAATCGGTCCTTGGACGCCGAGAGTCGGTATGGGTCTGGTATGTGAAGGAACACTCCTTGCTTTCTTTCCACTCTGCCTGCTCCAGGGCGCATTGAATCTCGACAGCGGGAGAGCTAAAGAATCCGACGATGAAACCGGCCTTTTCGCTCTGTCCGGATACACTGTCCACAGACGCTATGACGGATGTCGGGAGTGAGAGCATGGAATTCTGCGCGACTTGATTTACGCGACGCTTCTGGATATAGACGCGTTTTAAAAAGACGAGAAGCAAAAGACCTAACAAGAGTGCAGTAAGAACGGCGAGGCAAACGGCCGCCGATGGACCACTGGAAATGTAATGGATTGGAGTTATCGGGAGGGCGCAAGAAGAACTGGTAAAGAATGTCAGAGCCAATGCCAACGCCAACATTTTTCGCGATGAAAGAAAGAGAGAAAAGGCTCAACCTGAAAAGGCAAATGATTCCCTTTACGTCAAAGCCATCACTGTTTTCCCCATAGATTTTGGCGCTGGGGAGCGAGCAACGTTTGCCAGCTACTCTCTCAACCAATTAATGTCCGCCGAGGCACTGCTAGCAGCAGACTACGTTAACGAATCGTAAACTCACCATTTCCCGGTCCCATTCGTCTCTGACTGCTTCAAGCCATATCCGTGCATTTGCCGAAGCCCTCGACTCCGATGCCGACCGCGATAATTTCAGGCCCCCCGACGCGTCAAATGCATCCGGTCCGCCGTCTCCGGTGGTCCAGCCATCGTCTCGCGTCCGGAAAGTCTCTGCGCTGTCCGATTTCGCGCCAGTGAATTTGAAAGTCAAGAGGTACGTCATTGAACGGCTCTTTGGTGCACAGACGTGTAATGTGCATGCAGGCGGAAACGGAATAAATCTTACGAGAGCCGCGGGAAAGGCCCCAGACACGACTGGACCTTTGTGCTCTTTAGATGGCCACTACTGGTACGATTCAATGTCTGCTTCAAACACTTGCTCTGATTCAGTACCAGGCCTTCATCTTCTTGTTCATTGCCGCCGAGTTTGGCGGCTACGTCTTTCTGCGACAATTAGTGAACGTGAAGGAATGGATCTCGGCATGTCAGTCCGAAGGCTGAGAGGCAGTGGCGAAAACTGACTATGTTCAGGGAGAGGAAAGAAAGGTCTCCTTAGAAAGAAACTTCGGGCCGCGCGAACATATGAAGTGCGGCAACTCAGCTATCCAGCGAAAGATTATACTAATTACCACCTAGGAATGGAAAGAAGCGGCTGTGAGGATCGATTCCGGCTGGCCACTCTGGATTACTTACGCTGCGACAGCTGGTTCTGGACGAATATCTTCATTTTGTTCGTCTATTTTCTTATCTCTCGTTCTTCCCTTGACCAGCGCGTCCAGGACGAATGGAAGAAGGAAGACGAGGATCCATTTTATGATTGGAAACTCGTGAGGAAGGTCCATCGCTCGCTCAAGACGCTTCGAGAAGTGAGCACAAACCACCCAGTGCTGATCTCCGTCCTATTCCAACCTTGCCTCAGAAAAAGGATGTTAGAGCGGTTTTGGGGGTCCTCGAAACCTGCATCCGTTCTAACTTTGCCGCCGTCGAATCGCCGAGGTTTTTGAATCGTTTTCTATCGTAGTACCTCTGCCGTGCTGACGGGCAACGAAGGCTTTATAGTGAAGTGAGCTGGGAACCATTACCTCCAGGGCTTTGATTCACAATTGCAGACATTCCTTGGCACGAAAGATCTGATTGAATGTATGCCCCCTCCTAATATCATGCTTTGTTGCTCACCGTTGCTTCAGCCTATTTTGAAGAGCAAGAAAAGGCTCTTGAATTTATCCGAGAATCACCAGACTTGAAGATTGACGAGAAGAAGCGGTTCTTCAAGGCAGCAAACACCAATCTCGGTCAGTTCATTATTCCGTCTTCACGTTGTATCCTACTTATGGTGCATGCCAGGTATTAGCGCTTTATGCTTGTCCGGCGGCGCCTCCTTTGGATACTACCATATCGGCGTTGTGAAGGCTTTTCTCGACGCTGCTCTCCTTCCCAGAGTTATAACGGGAACCTCGGCAGGGGGGTTGATTGCAGGTTTATACTAGTTTTTCTCCACAGGCACTCCTTGTGGCTAACCCGTGCCTCGTTCAAAAGCTTTGTGTTGTACACGTACCGATGCTGAACTCCGGCTTCTCCTGGTGCCTCAGCTCGCCACTAGAATTACTGCTTGCGAGGAATCCATCAGTATTTGGAGTAAACGTATATGGAGGACAGGCGCACGTTTCGATCCTATTTTGTAGTCTTACCTTTTCCTTACCAAGTCTTTCCTTCTTCTGACCAACCACATCGTAGATGGGCAAGAAAGGTGAGATTCCATCTATTAATTTTCAAATGGATTGGACTCAATCTTACTCAGTGCAGTTTTTTCACCCGAGGCTCCATGACGTTCAAAGAAGCCTACCTGCGGACTGGTAGAATATTGAACATATCGGTCATCCCTGCCGATCGACATTCGTAAATAATGCCAGGCTAGAATACTCTGCTGCTATCGCTGACCTCTATAACAGTCCAACCAGACTTCTTAACTATCTGACGGCTCCAGATACGCTGGTCTGGAGCGCTTTACTGGCATCTGCGGCCGTTCCAGGCATCCTTCCGCCTGTCGTCTTGATGCAGAAATTGCGAGATGGCAGTGCCGTGCCTTGGAACTGGGGAAGCCGATTCAAGGATGGATCCCTCAGGTTCGTGTTCCCACATTCACATTAAGAGCAGGGCTTTAATTATTCTGCAGGGTCGACGTCCCCATCCAAGGATTACATACCTACTTCAATGTAACACACCCAGTAGTTTCCCAAGGTTGGTTAGGGTTAGGGTTATGTGCCAATCTGCTGAAGCAATGGTTTTGCAGTGAATCCCCACGTTCACTTATTCTTCTTCGCACCGAGGTCATTTCAGTTTATCAATTGGCCTTTGTGTTGACTGACCACCATGTTATTCAAGGGGCTCTGCGGGCAAGCCGGTTGCCCATCGCAAGGGAAAAGGTAGGAGTATATTTCTCCTCCTCTTTTTCTCTTGTCTAGAATCATATAGGTTGGCGGGGAAACTTCATACTATCGGTGCGTAGAAAACCAGCCGCGGTCCGCTGGACGCGGTAGTTATTCTCTAGTACTCTGACAAAACAATCAACAGGCTGCAGAGCAGTGGCTGAAGCATGAGCTGACGAAGGTAACATCGTGACATGAGCGGCGCGTGTCCCACTAAACACTGCAATAAACCAGAATTTCAAGCTTATTCGCGACCTTGAGTGGGTTTGATGTAATCTTCTTCTGCCATGACTGAAATTCTTGTTAGATTGCTCCCTCAATTACTGGGGCAGGACTGGTCATCGGTCTTCCTCCAAAGATTCGATGGACATGTGACGTACGCGCTATTTCTTCCTGCTACTCTGTCCGTGTTTCTGAACGGCGCACCAGAATTTGGCCGCGGACTCGCTTCTGGGTATTATCCCTGTGCTCGATGCTTGATCTGCACGCTGATTCAAGGTTTAGGACTGGCTGAGAATACTCAGCGATCCGGATCCCATGGAATTGGAACGGTTGGTTTTTTACATCCTCAAAGTGTTGCAGAATTGACTGATGATCTCCCCAGGATGATGCGCATGGGACAAATAGTTACATGGCCGAAGGTAATTTCCAGTCCGCAATTTTTTTTTTTTTTTTGAAGCGGATCGCAGCTTCGGATGATCGCCAATCGAGCGAAAATCGAAAACCAGATCTATTTGGGACGTCAGTTTGTCCGCAACTCCCTCAAGTCGAAAGTGATGCCCACGCCTACAGTCACTAAGTCCGGCACGCCTCCACCCAGTGGATCTGATCGTAAGCGACCGTGCTTCACAGCTCAAAATAAGTTGGTTAAATTTCTAAAACCTTTCAGGTCCCCTCTCCGTGGATACAGACGCCGAAACCGCATTTACCCACAATCATCCTCGTTCATTCTTCAGAAACAAACGAATACATATTTCCCCATCTAATTCTGGAACCTCTACCCCAAGGGATGGTCGGCATCAAGATCCCCTTCGTTCCCCAGCGGCTCGACGAAAGTGGGCATCCAGCCTCCTGAATACTGGCGACAAGACTCAGGTCTCTCCGCCTTCAATCAACCCCCTTGCATCGCATTCTGGCTCTGATAGTTTCTTCACGAGGCTGCGAACTAGATCTCTTTCAACTTTGTCAACCGCAGCGACACCGAAAGAGCTACCGCTCGAGGCGGCCGAGGATGCGTGGAGTACTGATAGCTCGTCTGATGATGGTTTAGTGGAATTCCTTGATGACCGCGAACATTCCTCGGTTTTTGTGGAGGAGGACGTTTAGGATTTATTTATTTGAAATATTATTGTTGTTCGATGTTGTGTAATGTGCGTTGCTGACTAACCATCTCGGTTCCTACGTGATTCACTGCCTCGCCAGTGCCACACCTCTCACAATGGCATCCCCACCACCTGCTCCGGCCTCAATCTCGGGGTCCGACCTCGCAGCTGCGGCAGAGCGGCGTCTTCAACAGCAACAAGGTCCATCTGCCTCAGAACTGCAATTCACTGGCCCCGAACATGACCTACGACAGAAGTTCAGAAGGTTAATTGACCCGGGAATCCTGAGGCCCAATCCAGAGGCTCAAGCATTAGCGTCCTTAAAGGTTTCGGCTCCCAGCATCCCCTTCTAACGCCGCCATTTTATATATCGTTCCTAGACCTTGTTAACCATTTCCGAGAACTTATTACGTGAACCCGATAACCCTAAATTTCAGCAATTCAAACCTACGAACAGCTTGATCAAGCGCAATCTCATAGATCCCAAGTGCGATTCAAGTCTTATTCGATGGCGCAGGCTCTGATGCTATGGTCTCTCCAGAGGAACGGTCGAGTACTGCCGCGAGCTGGGTTTCTATCCTGAAGTGCATTCCATCCGATTTACAACCAGCCGTAAGGTCTCATATCATTCAAGGTCAAGGACTTTCAGCCGTACTACACGTTCAATGCCAAGAAAATGGTGAATCTCCGAATAGGAGCGGATATGTTGAGGGAGGCGGTCTCTCTTGGGTCCGAAAAAGAAGTTCGCGCAGCACAAGCAAAGAAAGCAGAAAAGGCGGTTGCCGATGCTGCTGCAGAGAAGGTGAACGCGTCCACACATAATGACTTGAATTCCCTGACCATGGTTTCAAAGATACGCCTAGCTTTCGAGGTGGGTAATCCTTCTATCCTCATGACACAACCTTTGAATTGTACCCCTAGGATGACCGCAAAATGAAGCTGCTCCGAGACCAATTGGAAAAGGAGCGTCGTGATGCACGAATAGCGGCGGCCGCCCGGCGTGCTGAACAACGGGAGTCGATGCCTCGTGAAACTCCGAGCGAACAGGAAGGTGACGAAGATGCAGATGAAGATGAAGAGGATGAGTCAATGCCAGGCGCTGGCAATGTTTTGGGCTCGGGTTCTGTGCGTTACAGGTCTCCCCCGTCGAATAAGAAGACCGATTAGAGGTGATCGATGTTGCAATTGTAACAATAATGACAGGCTGTATGTACACATAAATATTCCATAAGAGATCGACTCCACGAGGGTCAACGGACAAGATAAATTATGATACCACTTTTCTAATAGGTTGACGTGGTGGTAAAGGGAAGCTGGCAAGAGCGTCCTCCTCGATAGGCGCCTCTGGAGAATAATGAGTCGCGCACAACTGTACACAAATCAGTGTCTCTTACCAGCCATCTGCTGCATGGCTCTCACGCGCTGCATAACCACACTGTTCTGCCTTCGTGGTGGAGCGCGCGGGCCATTCACGGACGCGGGTTCTGTCAGCTCCGCAACCGAGGAGCGCGGAGCCATCGACACAGGTCTGGTCAACGGTGCTCCCGCAGCACGGGCACCCACGGTGGGCCTCGTTGCTGACGACACAGTCCGCCGGAGGCCTGCGGTCGGGGCTGCGGTCGGGGCCGCAGGGATGGGAGCATTCGGCGGTGGTAACACCGGTGAGGCGCGCACGACCGGGGACCGCCCACCAACGGGCCGCGGGGAAGGTGGTAGGCTCATCCGCAACACTGACCCCGACCTCACACGCAATGTCCGAGGAGGAGTCGGAGTCACAGGTGCAGGTGCATGTGCTGGTACGGGTGAAGGTGCGTCTTTCAAAGCACCTGTTCCGCTGGGAGTCGAGAAATCCACACCGCTGGGAAATACAGCAAGATGAAGGTCGAGGTGAGTTTTGGAAAGTGAGCGGATTATGGTCGGAACGGCTCCACTAGGAGTCAAGACGTCGGCGCCGTCAGGAAATACCGCCATGTGAAGAGTCTGGTGAGTCTTAGAGGGCGCACGGGCACCGAACTGAGTGTTCAACGTCGACTTCTTTACCAACTCATGTAGATCCGAACGCGTGAATCGGCTCTGCGTGGGAATGCGCGGTGACTCCAAGGAAGAGAGCGTCGGCCACAGGTCGAAATGAGGATAGACGGCCGCGTCTGTTCCGCAAACTAATAAGTGAAAGGCGACGGGAATGAAAGAGACCATACAGAGAGATATGTAGGGGTACCGTGCTTGCACCCGGATATCTATGCCTCTTTGCTCATGCAAGGGTTTCGTCAAAACCTCCTCGTAGAGATCAAAGTACGGGTAAACAGCGGGATCTATGAGGGAGGACGATGAGTTGGAGGAATAAATGATTTGAAAAATACACACATAAAATTAAGTTAGGATAGGTCATCGGATGGGAGATTATGGTGATAGGTCCGCCGGCCGGAGGGTACAAGTTAAAGTACGGGAACCCATATGACGCATACTTCTGCGATACCGCGCAGTCCTCCGGGAGCAAGGGGTAAATCTCGACGCCAGACGCAGCAGGATCTGAAACGTTGATCAGTACATTTTCTGTAAACATGAATTAATAGCAGACATAGTTGGAAGCTTGGATATATCGCCGGTGTGGCAACCAGGTCCGAGTTTGACTGGGATCCATAATCCTCCTCGTAGAGAGACGCCTGCTCCCCGTAGAGATCGAAATGCGGGTAAACGGCGGGATCTACTCAATCAATGAGTTGGAAGCAAGGGAAAAGGGACCGAAAAACACACATAGAACCAAGTTGGGGTAAGTCATTGGACGGAAGACTATGGTGATAGACCCGCCGACTGGAGGGTACAAGTTAAAGTACGGGAAACCGTATGATGCATACTTCTGCGACACGGCGCAGTCCTCCGGTAGCAATGGGTAAATCTCGACATCAGACGCAGAAGGATCTAAAACGTTCGTCAGTGCATTTGCTGGAAAGGTAGATTAATAGCAGACATAGTTGGAAGCTCGGATATATCGCGGATGCGGCAGCCAAGTCGTGATACCGAGACGACGAGGCCCCAGTCGAAAACGTCTCCAGCTCATACTCCATCTCATACGGAGCCGGGTAAGGTACAACGTGTGGGTAAACAGCAGGGTCTGCATTCAAGGTCAACAAGACATTCAAAAACAAATGGACGGTTACAAACAGAGATCAAATCTCCCATAGCGAGGAGACAGCCGGGTGGAGAGCGTGGAGGGAGAGTAGTCAGTCGCCAGAGCATATGGGATCGCAGGGTCTAAGCGCAATGTGAATATCTGGCCACAGAATTATTCAGGTCTCTTACACAAGTCAAACTCGGGATATGCCGGCGCAAATCTGATCGGAAACGGGCCGCTCTTGATTTGGGTAGCACGACTTGCAGCCACGACGGGCGTCTGCGCGGAGAGTCCGACCGCGGAGAGTCCGATCGCGGAGAGTCCAGCTACAAATCGAACGTAAATGCCACTGGGACGATGATCAAGGATCGTTTCGAACTGACACAAAATCAAGTTTGCAGAGTGCGACGTCGGTACTGCTTTCTGTACTGCTTTTGAAGCAACAGGTCCACGTGCAGGGGCCAAAGACGTCTTCGGCGAGAGGCCGACGGGCGGGTCTATCAACCAATGTAAATGCTACTGGGATGGAGGATCGTTTTGAACTGACACAGAACGAAGTTTGGATACTGCGACGTCGAGACTGGGGCCGAAGGCGTCTCTATCCCATATCCCTCCCCGTAGAGATCAAAGTGCGGGTAAACGGCGGGATCTACGAGGGCGATGAGTTGGAGGAATAAATGATTTGAAAAAAACACACATAGAATCAAGTTTGGATAGGTCATCGGATGGGAGACTATGGTGATAGGCCCGCCGGCCGGAGGGTACAAATTAAAGTATGGGAACCCATACAACGCGTACTTTTGCGATACCGCGCAGTCCTCCGGAAGCAATGGGTAGATCTCGACGCCAGACGCGGCAGGATCTGAGAGATTCATCAGTACGTTTCCCTGGAAAGTAGATTGATAGCAGACATAGTTGGAAGCTCGGATATATCGTCGATGTGGCAGCCACGTCCGACAGCCGTGTAGAAATCGTGGAGCCAGCGTCGACGGTCGTCGAAGGATATATCTCGTCCAAGTTGTCCGGGTAAGTGGCAGGATCTAAGCAAAGTGAGTGTTTACCCTGTACAATCATTCATGCCCTTACACAAGTCAAACCCGGGATAGACCGGCGCAAGTCTGATCGTAATCGGGCCCCGTGCAGACACCGACGATGTCCGCGTCTGTCCGATGGGCGAGTCTAAATCGAATGTAAATGCTACTGGGATTATTCGGAGATCGTTTTGAACTGACACAGAACGAAGTCTGGGTACGATGCAGAGACCTCGGTCGAAAACGTGTTCGTCGATGGATATATCTCGTACAAGTTGCCTGGGTAAGTCGCAGGATCTAAACAAAATGAGTGTTGGTACTATACAATTATTCATGCACTCACACAAGTCAAACCCGGGATAGACCGGCGCAAGTCTGATCGTAATCGGGCCCCGTGCAGACACCGACGATGTCCGTGTCTGTCCGATGGGCGGGTCTATAGATCGAATGTAAATACTACTGGGATGATTCGGGGATCGTTTTGAACTGACACAGAACGAAGTCTGGGTACGACGCAGAGACCTCGGTCGAAAACGTGTTCGTCGATGGATATATCTCGTCCAAGTTGCCTGGGTAAGTCACAGGATCTAAACAAAATGAGTGTTGGTACTATACAATTATTCATGCACTCACACAAATCAAACCCGGGATAGACCGGCGCAAGTCTGATCGTAATCGGGCCTCGTGCAGACACCGACGATGTCCGTGTCTGTCCGATGGGCGGGTCTATAGATCGAATGTAAATACTACTGAGATGACTCGAGGACCGGTTTGAACTGACACAGAACAAAGTCTGGGTACGACGCAGAGACCTCGGTCGAAAACGTGTTCGTCGATGGATATATCTCGTCCAAGTTGCCTGGGTAAGTCACAGGATCTAAACAAAATGAGTGTTGGTACTATACAATTATTCATGCACTCACACAAATCAAACCCGGGATAGACCGGCGCAAGTCTGATCGTAATCGGGCCTCGTGCAGACACCGACGATGTCCGTGTCTGTCCGATGGGCGGGTCTATAGATCGAATGTAAATACTACTGGGATGATTCGGGGATCGTTTTGAACTGACACAGAACGAAGTCTGGGTACGACGCAGAGACCTCGGTCGAAAACGTGTTCGTCGATGGATATATCTCGTCCAAGTTGCCTGGGTAAGTCACAGGATCTAAACAAAATGAGTGTTGGTACTATACAATTATTCATGCACTCACACAAGTCAAACCCGGGATAGACCGGCGCAAGTCTGATCGTAATCGGGCCCCGTGCAGACACCGACGATGTCCGTGTCTGTCCGATGGGCGGGTCTATAGATCGAATGTAAATACTACTGGGATGATTCGGGGATCGTTTTGAACTGACACAGAACGAAGTCTGGGTACGACGCAGAGACCTCGGTCGAAAACGTGTTCGTCGATGGATATATCTCGTCCAAGTTGCCTGGGTAAGTCACAGGATCTAAACAAAATGAGTGTTGGTACTATACAATTATTCATGCACTCACACAAATCAAACCCGGGATAGACCGGCGCAAGTCTGATCGTAATCGGGCCTCGTGCAGACACCGACGATGTCCGTGTCTGTCCGATGGGCGGGTCTATAGATCGAATGTAAATACTACTGAGATGACTCGAGGACCGGTTTGAACTGACACAGAACAAAGTCTGGGTACGACGCAGTGACCTCGGCGTCGACAGTCGTCGATGGATATATCTCGTCCAAGTTGTCCGGATAAGTCGCAGGATCTAAACAAATTGAGTATCTGTCCCACACGAGTATTCAGGTCTCTTACACAAGTCGAATCCTGGATAAGCCCGAGCAAGTCTGATCGTGATTGGCTCTCGGGTAGCCGCAGAAGCAGACGTAGACTGTCCGGCGCGGCCGACATGGGATGGCCATACCATGCCCCACGGTGCAACGGCTTTCTCCAACTGGTGAGGCCAGACCATATCCCGTGTGCCATTCTCGCTGTGCTCGTTTTCTCCATTTCCCTCTTCTCGCTCCTCATCCTGGGCAGAATGGTGATGCACGCTATCGTGGTACGGCCACACCATCCCCCATGGCGTGTCGTGGTCCGCAAGCGCAGAGATATCGAACGTGCGCTGTCCCGCATCCGGCGTGCGGACGTAGAAGGGCGTCGTCGGGCTGGGCGGGAACGACTCGGGCGCGCCCCACGACGTCGCGGTCATCGGCGTGACCGCCCTGCTAAAGTCGAGCCTGTCTTCAAGATGCACCGACCGCGCGCGGTGCTCGCTCGTGGGCGACGGCGGGTACGACAACGGGGCGCCCCAGCTTGTCGCCACCGAAGGCGACGGCGGGACCTCTTCGAACATCCGGTGGGCGATGTCCGGTGTACGCACACCAGCGAGTTCAGGATCGTAGGCGTAGGCGTCGGGCGGGAGCTCGTAGTCAGACGGCCCGAACGAGGTGCAGACGGACGGCGTCATGCATACCGAGCCCTGCGCGCGATGGGCCAGGTGGACAGAAGGGTCGTAGTACCACGTCAGCGGGGAATGCGGATCGTAGTCGCCGGGGCCGGCGGAAGAAATCGAAAACGAGTAGTCTTCGATCCTATATTCGTATTCGCCATCGGGACGCTCGCCGTTGCTGGTGACCATCGGGCTTTCCTCGATGGGGGGTGAGTTGAGCAGGTTTGCGCCGGACATAAGTATGTGTCCGGCTTCAGCAATAGCCATGGCCCCAGGCAGAATCGAGGCACTGGCCCGCCACGAGTTGACCCGGTGTTCCAAATCATATTTTGCCGTTTTGGGCTCATCCTCCTGAAAAATCGGGGAGAGATTCTGGGATTCCGGGTGCTGCTCCTGGGGTGGGGGTGCACGAGCCACCACGGACCGTGGGACTGAACGCGCGGACATGGCATCAAAACGGTCGATAAGGGACAGTTTCCGTGGGACATGCCGGGCTGGTCGAGCAACCGACTGGTTGTCCTGCTCATCACCATCAGCGAAAGTCGTTCTGCTTTCTTCCCGGTAGTGTATGATCGACGGGGCCGCGGACGGGGTAACGGACATTGGAACATCCACATGCTCCCGGTGGGATGAGGCCATCCACGCTCCGTACCATCGAGCCAGTCGCATATCTATGTCGAATTCAATCTTCCCGCTAATGGGCAGCGAGGTATGAGTAGGGGTCGCCGTAGGATCGAATGCATGGTTCCAGATCATTTGCCAAGAGTCGTCCGAAATCCGGGGTGTCGCGGTGATGCCGTGCTCAGTAAAGTGCAGATAAAGGCAGAGACCGGCGGTACTGGGAAAATTGTATTCGCGGGCAATCGCCGTTAGTTGTCCATACATCTAGAATTATATCAGGACGGCAACGGCATTGGAATGCCGACGATGCGTACCGTCGGGAACAGTGGCATGAGCAGTCCTTGTGATAATCGGTGCCGGGGTCCAGACGCCAGGGTATGGCCAAGGTGCCCATGATCCTGAGGAAACGAGGGCGGGGGCAAGACCACGACAAATGAGCGGGAGCTCCGTTGCACTGTCCGTTCGCGAGACTCGCGAAGGCCGCTATTGTGGTACCCGATGGAAGACGCGACCCGGCGGAAACGAGAGCCCGGTGCCTCTGGGCTGACTGAAGCTGCGGGGATCTCAAAGTACTCGACAGGGCGGGGATCCGCGCCCACGACAGATGCGGGAGTGGGAAGTTGTGCGGCGGGGACCGGAACTGTTTCTGCACTGCTAGAGCGCTGGGGAAACTCAAATGGCGTTGGCTTTGGCTTGTGGAACGGGGAGGCGGTGAGGTGGGACATGAAGAGGGACGAAACTGCGAAGGATTAGATTGATGAATGGATGGAACTTGGTAGATAGGCGCAATGAAGACAGAGGCCTGCTCTCCGTCGTCCAGCTGGAAAAGAGAGAGAGAGAGCTTGGAGACGGGATAATATTCCCGATCAGGTTTGATCCCTGCCATCAACAACCAAACAATACCAATCTTTATGGACGCCAAACTCGCAGAGCTCAGAGGTGTGGGCCAGAAAGAGCAGGGGGCTGCCTTCATCGCCCTCATCCACGATATCCTCGGCCGCCCAGACCAGTCCGCAGTCGTACCAGATGTCCATGCACTCGTCGCCACCGTCGTCGACCATGACAGCGTAGGCCTCGTTGTCGGCAGACAGGTTCTCTCCGAGCTCGTCAAGATCCTCGGCGAGGGCACAGTAAAAAACCCCGAGCTGCGCAAGACCCTCGTAGAGGACACCCTCGCCACAATCCAGCCCCGCATCGTCAGCTATGAAGAACAGGCAAGTCAAATCAACGCGTTTAATTAACCTCACAAACCTTTCCTAGGTCAACACCCTGCGCTTTCAGCTCGCGGATATCCTCGAGCAAGAGGAGGAATGGAGCGAGGCCGCCCGCGTTCTCATGGGCACATCCCTTGACTCGGGCCAACGGTGCGCAGTTTCTCCTACAACACGACGCGTCAAGAACTGACCACGATCCAGTGCGATGGCAGACGGCGAAAAGCTCCGCGTCTATGTCCGCATCGTGCGTCTGCTGCTCGAAGACGAAGACTCGATCCAGGCCGAAACATACTACAACCGCGCCGCACTCCTCGTCCACTCGGCAAGCGACAAAGAAACTCTCCTCCAATTCAAACTCTGCCAGGCCCGCATCAGCGACTACGGTCGTAAATTCCTCGAGGCTGCCAGCCGATATCACGAATTGAGTTACGTTGGAGAGATCGACGAGGAGGAGCGGCGACACATGCTGTGAGACCAACCTTTGTCTCATCTACCTCTACACATTTCTGATATTGGCTCCTACAGGTTGGCCGCCGTTACCTGTGCCGTGCTCGCCCCCGCGGGCCCCAATCGTTCCCGTATATTGGCCTCGCTCTACCGCGACGAGCGAACAATAGACCTCGAGACCTACAACATCCTCTCCAAAATGTTCCTCGACCACATCCTCCGCTCCGCCGAAGTCAAATCCTTCGAGGCCACCCTCAAACCGCACCAGCTCGCCAAAATCGCCATTTCCTCCAATGACCGCTTGGCGTCGTCCGGGCAGGACGACGACCCGGCAAGCGCGAACGAGCCAGCAGCCAGCACGCGCACGGGGCCGTCGACCGTCCTCGACCGCGCCGTCATGGAGCACAACCTTCTTGCCAGCTCCAAAATATACAACAACATCACGTTCCGCGGCCTCGGCGCGCTGCTAGACTTGACGCCCGGTGCTGCCGAGACGATGGCGCGCAAGATGATCGAGCAGGGGCGTCTGCGCGGCTCCATCGACCAGGTCGACAAACTCATCTGGTTTGAGGGTAGCCGCGAGGAGGATGATGCCCAGGGCAAGGCTGGCGGTTTGGGTGATGTAGAGGAGGCTGAAGATACCGGTGCTCCTTTCACCAAGCGATGGGATAACCAGATACGACTGACGGCAGCTAACGTGCGTGCCATTTGCCTCCCTCTTCCAACCTCTGCTCATTTTCCTTCAGGTTGAATCCATCGTCCAGCACCTGACGGAGAAGGGCCTTGTTAGGTTGTCGGCCGCTGCCTAGATTCAATCGACGAGATTAGACCTGGACTTGTCCCCGCTACTCACGCTTCCATCGCTCTGTGCACCCTCTCCGTGCTGTTTCCAATTAGTGCCACTGTACGAAAGCATCGCAACCCATAATATACACCGAAATCAGTCATTGTATTGCAGTCTCATTCCTCCGTCGTTTTTTGGCGCGCTCTCGTTTCGTTTCCAATTCGTGCCATTCGCCGCGTAGAGTGACCAGTCTACAATATTCAGAATCAGCATTTTGTGTATTAAATAAATGAAATCAATCCAGTTACCCGACGGGTGCGCTCGCGGGTGGTTCCTCTTGCGTGAAATACGGGGCCTCCATCGCCTGAACCGCCGTGGCACGTGCGGTTGGGTCATAGCATAGCAGCCGCTCGGCAAGATCAAGCGCCGCCGGAGACATCCACCTAAAAAGGAAATGATTGGTTGGGCGGCCCGTTGATGTGGGCGCTAAACACACTTTCGAAACATCTCCCTGAAGTGATTGGGGGTTTCCTCCCGCGGCTTTACGAGTTCGTACCACGGCAGGTTAGCCACATCTCCCCATCGATCAGCGGTCGGGGTGCCGATAACGCGGTAGATCGTGTCCAGTTGATGTATCTCGTCGTTCCCCTGAAAAACAGGCTTCTTCGTGAAAAGCTCCAGCATGATACACCTGAAAGATATAGGTCAGCATAGTCGCCCGCGGCAAAAAAAATTATAATCGTACCCAGCACTCCACATGTCGACCTCCGGGCCGTAGATCGTCGCGCCAAATAGCAGCTCTGGCGGTCTATACCAAAGGGTGATGACTCGATTAGTGTAATCCGTGCGTCGACGCTTCTGGTAAAAGCGGGCAAGCCCGAAATCTGCTAGCTTCAGTTCGCCACGATTATTGATTAGTATATTAGAGCCTTTGATGTCACGGTGGATAACGCCCTTGTGATGAAGGTACGCTAAACCTGCAAGCATCTGGTGCGAAAGGGACTTGAGATGGGCGTCCGTGAAGATGAACTGCGTTTGGGAGAGGATTCCCGTCAAATCGTGGTCCATGTACTCGAATACCATGTACACCGAGCCTGGAAATGAATCAGTTACAATATCTAACGGGCGGAAAGACGCCTACCGTTCGAGACCATCATCTCGTACAATCGCACTACATTTTCATGGCGAAGCGACTGCAACAGCTTGATCTCCCGCATCGCCGTAACAGGAAAACCCTCCTTCTCAGACTCCATTCGTATCCGCTTTAACGCAACGTGCAGCTTGGTCACTGTATTTTGTGCTTTATAAACCTTGCCAAAAGTGCCTTCCCCAACTTGGCTGACGATAGCGTACAGTTCACTTCGGGTCTGGACGGAAGGAGTGGAAGCGCCGGTGTCGGTCGTGTCAAGAGGGGGTTGCGCGGACGGTGGGACGGGTGAGGATTCTCGGGGCAATGAGGACTCTGGCATTTCTTCTTCCATGACCACGGAAGAGCCCCGTGAAGGTGCAAGTGGAGACGAGGGAAGACGGGGAAGAGGCTGCTCATCTTCGGTAGACTGTGGAGGTATCGGTGTGTTCGATTTCTCGGCTTGAGGCTCCGGTGTGTGGTCAATGGCCGACTGAGGCGTGGGTTCAGGATCCGCGACAACCGACATATCGGACGATATATCCATATCCTCCTCGTCACCGGGAAAGAATTTCTTTAGAGACGAGCTGTTTAGGCCAATGGGCTTGAAGCCGGTGGCCTTGGGAACTATCCGAGTCGGGACCATGGAGGCCAGCGGCAGCTTGGGCAGCGCTGCAGATGGCGAAGAATCGTACGTGGGTCGGTAAAGATTCGCAGGGATGATAGAGGGTGGTGGCATGATGTCTACGCTCGCAGTTTGGGCTAAAGGTTGGTTTCGGCCGCGCTGGAGAGTGCAGTAAGTTATTTTTTGGGGACGTGGAAAGTAATGAGTACTCACGTTGTTATGGGCACCGTTGGCTGCATGAGTACCACCATTTCGCCGAGGAGCGTAATCATGAGACATATCATCACCTCCCGTCCGAGGTGAAGAGACAATGGCTGGAGCGCTAACTGAACTCGGTAGGGGGTGATAAGAATGGTGAAGCTCGGGGTTAGGGCTGTGACTACGGCTCGGACTCTGTCCCACACTTCTACTAGGCGTCGGAGAACCATTCCTCGGATCGATGTATTTGTGAGTACCACTCTCTGGCGGCAACGATCCATGATTTTGGCGAGGGACCCAAACCGCATGGCTTCCGTCATGTAAGGGACCAGCTATGGGACTAGGAGCTATGGGACTAGGGTCCCGCCGCCGTCGTTTCGATGCGGGAGATACGGAGGGGGATCGTGTACGGCCACGGGAAGATCGACGCGAGTAGTATGATTCTGCAGGCGACCGTGAGCCTGAACGAGAACGAGTTGGTGATCGGAGGTGTTTGCGAGTGGAGGATGAAGATTCCAAGGCCCGCTCTGACCCTTGGCTTTCGCGCCGATTCCAACTGCAGCAAAAAGTTGGAAAAAACATAGAACGAGGTAGCAAAAGCAACACACTTGTTGGGGTTCCCATCATCATTTCTCCAATCTCGTTGGGGCTTATTATTAGTGTGGTTATGATTTCGATAGGTGGCATTGGTGTTCGGGGTGCTGGCGCCACGACGTCCGCTGACGGAAGTTTTGATGTTGTAGTAGTCGTTGCGAGGTGCATTTTGGTTCCGATAGTTTTGGCGCTCCCCCGACCCAGAAGGCTGCCAAGTGGGCGCCGGTTCCCAAGCACGAGTGTCCAATAATGTTTTTTTCTCGGGAGGTGCGTTCCACCGTGGAGGGGGCTCGACCCAGGCATTGGCACGATTTTCAACGCGAGCCGAGTCCCATACACTACCCGCCCACTTGTCATGATCTGGGACCTTCCCTCGTCGCTGGTCCTGGGCCCAGTCCCTCCGCTGCTCGACTACTTGGGTCTGGGTTCGTTCTGGGGCTCGAGCCGACCCACGAGCGTGCCCTCCACGGTAATCGTGCGACTGCCAACGCTCTTGGTGGCCGTTCCGATGATCAACGGTAGTGCTGGCGGGCACGGCCCACGACGACGATTCGGAATAAGAGGCCGTCGAGTAACCTGTATCGTATCCTTGCCACTCTCGTTCAGAATACCGAGGTTCAGGAACGGTCTGAGCTGGCCACGATTCGGGTTCCCGCGACTTTGCCACATCATGCTCCTCCCCCCGTCTTCGATAGTAATCATCACCGTACCGATTTTCAGTGTCCTTGGGACGCCAACTCGTTTCACGGTGAGCTCGGGAGGACGACGATGCCCTGTTCATGTCGTAGGAGCTTCTGCCGCTGTTCGAGGTTGAGTCTGTGCGACGATAGTTCGAAGTCTGACGGGAGTCGTTGGAGAGACGCGAATACGGGCCAGCGTGTGACTCCTCTGCCCGTACAGACAGATCGTCTGAGTCCTTGTTACTTCGACGTCGGGGGTGATGATGGGACGGCATCGAGGGTTTTGCTCGTCTTTAAAAGTCAGTCGGAAGAAGTGGTTAAGGACGAGAGCGGTGTTACGTCGACTCCTCACAAACTTTCCGCGCCGTTACACCAAGAGGCAGCACTTCGCAAAATGACAATGGGGAAGGGGCCAACCACAGACGGCAGCTGCTTATAGCTCGCTGCTCAGACTTTCAAGAAGGATAACCGGGTTTCAGCTGAAATTCCGACAGCCAAGGGTTAAGACTTACATAACAAGGAAAAAAACGGGCATTCGCCTCCGCCGGAGAAGACAATGGTAGGGCTATTAGCAGGGTCTATAATCGGCAGAGATGTCAGTACTGGGTGCTTGTCTTGTGTGTCGTCGGAATGACGGCGTACTGTCGGATGCTCGTGTGCCAATCACCGGTTGACCGAAAAAGTCTCTCTTTCTAAATATCATCCATCCCCGCCAGAGTCCTTCACTTTACGGGAAATGGTGTCGAAGTAAGGGCGGAAGAGAAGTAGTCATGTAACGCAAGGTCGGGCCAGACCAAACTCGGTGAAGAACCACACTGCGCGCATAAACGACATAAAAGTACAAGGGAGGTGCTATCAGTACTGCTACATGGTATTTACTGGTGGTTACATTGTACATTTGTGTTTTCGTCAGAGACGACAGCAGCCAAAAGTGCGGCTAAATCGTGCCGCCGTAGCTAGAAAATGGTCGGTCATTGGATGCATAGGACTCTCAGTCTGGTCGCACCTTCCGGGAGATCTTACTCTGCCTCGCATTGGACGCAATGATGCGCTCTGCAGCGTCCATTCTCGAAAAAGTGCTAGGTCCAGACACCGGAGCGAACAGCTAATGGATTGGAGAGTTGAGAAAGAATGCACTCGAGAACACAAAAAGTATACCTTAACAGTCGTATCGATCCCACTCGTGGCGATGAGAGGCAAATGAGGGTGGCCTTCTATCACGTTGACCACCACACCATCTCCTTCAAAAAGCCCACACAAAGTGCCGTCTTTCCGCCAGACGAAAAAGTTGCCATCGTCCGAGCCAGACGTTACGAATTGGTCATCGGGACCAAGGAAGTTTACTGGGTTTCGTTTAGCCAAGTTGAATGGAACCATTCACTGATACTGACCGTCCTTTATGGTGTCAACGTTGCGGGCTCCTGCAAATCGAGCACGGGGTAGAATCATTGGGACTCCGGCGTACTCGTCTGGCGCGGAAACTTTGGGTTTTCGAAAGAACAAGTCGGGTCCTTCGTCATCCGATGCATTGTCGTCATTGTCCATAGCCATATCCTCATCCTCATCGGAAGAAGAGTCATCTCTCGGTCGTTTGGAAGACGTAGGCTTAGCAGCACCGTGATTCGGAGACAACGGGGGTGATCTCGATGCCATATCTTCTTCCTCGGGCTCGTCTCGAGTCGAGTAGAGATAAACTGCATCGGCACTGTATGCTGGACATTGCGGAGCCATTCGGCAAACCGAGGGTGCAAAACAAAAGCAAGCCACGTACAGAGAAGCACCTAAATAAAAATCGATTCAAACAAATGGGAAGTGCAGGATAATGATTACATACTTCGTGTCCATTTTGTGAGGATATGCGGGCGCCGGTTATGTGCTCGCGGGTACTGTGGGGATCGAAGGAACCGTCTGGCCTCCCGAAACGACGGACGCAATGGGTCATGCCATTTTCCACCATTCCCCTCTCTTCCATGAGGAACCGACCAGCCTGTCTACGATCAAAGAGGTAGCCCTGTCGCAAGCGTGAAAAACGGGCAAGTAACTACTCATTTGACATACATTTTCCGACTCCCCTGCGACGACGTAGTGGAACGGCGTCAAGGGAGAAAGGGAGATCGTGGACAGTTCAAAGTTTAACTTTGTGAGGGGCGGTGGGCAGGAACTGTAATCGCACTCGTGAGATGTTCTCAGGTCATGTTGGCGCACCGTTCCGTCCTTGGATGCATTTAATGTTCCTAGACCATAAAAGCGAAGATTTACAAACCTCACTGACGGTTAAGAAGAGATGCGGACTGTCTTCGGTCACAATCCGCTTTATGCGATTATCATGGCAGCGTAGTCGGCGTATGCAAGTGTGCCGCGAGTCCAGCTGCGACGTCGCAGGTGGCCCAGTGTGCGCAATTTCCCCGACCTCGTGCACCCGCACTTGGCCATCGCCAGCCACTGTCGCTCTGAGGTGCCGTCAGGACGGAATGATTACAATTTGACGAGTCGCACATATTGGAGGAATATGGAAGCATGTGTGCGTTGAAAATATTGGCTCCGTGGCCCGTGTGGATTATCGAACGGCAGACGAAGGGATAGTCGTGCTCGACAGCAGGGTCCATCCGCCAGATTTGGACTCTACATCCTGAATCAGGATGCTTCCAACTGCGACGGGCAGCGACTCGGAAAGCTTACTCACGTTCTGTCGTCCCCCCCGCTCTGGAAACCATCGTAAGCTCGTATAATTTCGTCCATTGGACAAAAGCCGTACCAGGAGAAGTTCGCCGTCTCTTGCCCAACTCAATGTATTCACACATCCCGTGTGTCCGTATGAAGCATCGTCACCGAGGACATTAACTTGATCGAAATTCAACGAGGACCATCGTTGAGATGAGAGACGTTGGTGTGTTCGAGAATTCTGCGCCGCAGACAGGGCCATCATGTATGCATCTGATCCAGCCAGTACCTCGGTAGTTTGAGTAGATGTAGTTCGGCAGATACAGAGTCGATGAAACAGTGTCGTCCCGATTAGGCACGTCATTTGACTTGACTAAAAAAAACTAAAACTTGGATTTCGATACAACAAAAGCTGCCACAAAGAACCATCCAAGTACTGTACACTATGTAGCTCGCAGTCCATAACCGACGAACCTCAGCAAACTTTCGACGGCAAGAAATGGGGAAAAACATAATGGCCGAGTGCATGATTCTTACTTGGAAGTGGCGAAGCCGACGGCGTCCCTGCCCAGGTCGTAGACGGTGTAGTACTTGCGTAGGAAGACGTCACCTGCAGGTGGTCAGAGTGTGCAAGACTAGAACGCTGTACGATACTAACCAACGATCCAGAGAGATCCACCGGGAAGGTTGATGTCCATCCCGGTGAATGCAGACATGCAAGTGTCCTGCACGTTGAGGATGTAGTCGGAGCCCTTGAGCGGGTAGGGATTTCCGCCGAAGTAGAAAGTCAAGTCGGGCAGACTGGGGACTTTCTCGCAAGGCACTGTGTACTGGCCGTTCCAAGACTTGGTCGCGCCGATTTGAGTGTTGAGCATTTCAGCAATGTCGGTGGGGAGGGCAATGAGGGAGGTGCCTTAGACATAAAGAGTGAGCCGACAAAAAACCTCGAGGATATATTGACTAACCGGTGTCGATAGCAGCCCCAGTGTTCTCAAGCTCGAGGTCGTCATCACCAAAGGAAATCTTCTCAAGCTCGACCTCCCAGTAGGCCTTGCGGCGGACGGGAACGTAATTGATTTTCCCAGTATAAGCATCCGTGTCAACTCCTCCGAAAACGGCCTCGCCCCCATCCTCCTCCGAAGAGCCAATACGGAAGGAAAACACAGGCTCGTCGATGAGTCCAGCGTTGATCATGCTGTAGAAAGGAGGGACAATGCCGTTCACGCTGATGGTATCATACGCGAGCCCTAGGAGGCTCGTCAAGCGCTGTGAGCAAAGCCAAGTCGAGAAACTTACCGAGGATTCCGTCGAATTTTCCAAAGGCGAAAGCCAGACCAGGCTCCTTGGTTGCCTCTGCGAAATCTTGCTTGGGAATCTTGAGGTCGCCAATAGCCAACAGGTCGTTGGAAACGAAACCTTCCATCGAGCCACTGCCGTACTGGATGGAAAATTCGGAGCCATTTGCCTTGTGGGTTGAGGACGACGACGAGTCGTACTTGGCGTGGAGGAAGCACGCAATGGACGTGCAGCTGGTGCTGGGGACCCAGAGATTGGAAGAGCTGAGAAGAATGCCATCAGCGGACTGCGGACGATGCGAGGTTATCTAGACTTACCCAGTGTCCAAGATGACCTGTTTTTAGCAAACAAACGTAATAAGTAACGAGGTCAGCACAGTACACGGACGCGTCACCTTGAACGGCTGCGGCGGGGTTCCGAGCTGGATCTCAGCAAAGTACTGCGCATTCATGAAGTCTGGGGAGAATGAAATCAAAACAGGGAATCAACAGCGTGGTTGCGTACTGCTCAGAGGGACGCCATGGCCGCCTTTGAGCTCCTGGGTCCAGTAGAGCTGGTCGTCGCCGTCCTTGAAGTCGACGCGACGACCAGAACCGCCTGTACCCATGAGGGGAACCTGTGGTTGAGCGGGTGCGCCATACTTCTCGGCCAGATAGGCTGCCTCGAGCTCTGGGTTGTCGAGGGTGGGGGCAAGCTTGTTGAGCTTGAGCTTGTGGACGCGGGCGGCGAAAGCAAAGGGAAGGAGCGCAAGGAAGACAGGCTTGAGGAACATGGTGGTCGGAGGAGAAGAGAGGTGACGTTAGTGGTGACCAGAACGGTTGTGATGCCCAAATCGAGACTTGTTTCCCACCGTCAAATAATGTCTCGAGCGCGGAGGTCGAAATCGCAGGCGAGCGCTGCTGCCGAGGGAATATCTGTCCTCGACAAGCTCGTTCTTGCCCAGGCAGTATGGGAAGTCGGCACCAGTTCTTGGCTCAAGATATCTCGCATCCTCGGCAAGCACCCTCTGCTCGCTCACCCAAAGACCTTCTTCACAGCACAAGTCAGCCTTGTTCGTCTTCTACCGCCCGTGTAGTTGACTGTCTATATACTAGTCCTGTCATGCAATGTACAACCATATGATGAAAGAATCCGGTTTTGAACTGTTCGCCACTCTCGTATGTCTCCCCGAGAGCCTGTACTGACCTCCTGAAAGAAGCGAAGTAATGAACGCCGGGATCCATGGTAAGCCTTGCGAGTTTATTCACCCTGGATTCATTTCGACATCTCTGCAGAACCAACACATCTCAAGCTCGCCGAGAAATACTACGTCGAACGCTTCGAAGAGCTTCGTACTCTGATTAGTGCAGAGGAACAGCAATTCAAGTACGAACGCGATTTATTTACATGACTTTACTGAGCGTTCATCAGAGCCATTACCGTTGAAATCGAGCAAATTCGCGCCGGTCAAAGAGACGAGGAAATCAAGGCGAGGATAACCGGCATCCCTGTACCAGAGAAGGAGGCGGAGGCTCTACCTGTTGCAGGGGAATCAGAGGCTATTCCTCAAGAACCGGTAGGTTTTCAACACCAAGAAAATGTTCATTCATCAACTCTTTCACCCCAGACCGTCTCTACCGATGCAGCTCCTCCTTTACCACCGGATGAGGTACCGGAGGTCGAGATGACGGTTGCTGAGCCCGGAGCCGAGCCCGAAACCCAACAGGAAGCGGACGTCGCTGCGAATGAGCCTGCCCCACCCAGCCCCGAAGCAGCCGCCATGGAAGACGTCGAGACGAAGGCTCAGACTGCCGAGAGTACTCCTCCCCCAGATGTGGCATCCTCTCCTCCCGAGAACCTGGATCATCTCATGCAGGCCTCCGACGAGGAGACCCAAGAGAAGGTTCCCCAAGACGTCCAGGCTCCAGAACCCGTCCATGAAGAGCAGTCTGTCGACAAGGCTCCCGACACAGCTCCCGAGGAAACAGCTGCTCCCCCGGAAGAGGGAACAGCTGCTCCAGAAGAGGAAACAGTTGCTCCAGAAGAGGAAACGGCCCCGATGGAAGTCATTGAACCAACAGCGGCCGTTGTCAAGCCAGAGCCGGCGGATACGCCGAAAGACGAGGAAGCCATGGATCAGAGCCAATCAAAACCGGTATCCCGAAATTCAGACACTGCCAGCATTCCCGAGAGCGGCCAAGCAGAAGAAACCATCTCCACCCGCCGTATGTGCGTTTTATCTCCTTGAACATGCGCTCACTCGTACATTAAAAGGTTCTACTCGCCGCCGTCCGTCTATCTCCGTCCCCGCACCTCCAGCCACACACGCAGCCCCGAAGAAGCGCGGGCGCCGACCCCAGCAAAAATCAACTCCCGATCCTGAACCTGAGCCCGAGGCAGAGCAATCGGCTACTCCAGCACCGAGCGTGAAGGAAGCAACAACACCTGCCATGGAAGAGACGCAGCCAGACGAGGAAATTCCTCTCTCTGCCGCGATCCGGCGCCGCGAAAGTCAGTCGTTTGCGCATCTCTCCGGTACTCTTCCCCTCATTACTGGCACACAGGTAAACGCAAGGCATCTGTTCTGGGGGGGTTGGATTCCCCTCGCGACCGCAAACGGGCCAGGGAGGATTCTGAGCCTGTCGACGACGACGAGCAAGGTATCTATACTTTCATTTCTTCTGAACATTCTATTCTACCCATGCATACTATTTCAGGCTCAGGTTCGGGTTCAGCTGTGCTCCGTCGCCGTGCCACGGGGGGCCGCACGGAAGAACAAGTCGCGCTCAAGCGCTTCCAGACGGTCATCACCATGGTGCATAACCAGATATCTCAACACCGAAACGGCAACATATTCCACAACCCAATCAAGACCTCCGAGGCGCCAGACTACCACGATATCGTGAAGCGCCCCATCGACCTCAAGACGATCAAAGCAAAAATCAAGGACGGCGTGATCGGCAATTCTCTCGAGTACCAGCGGGATATTTATCTCATGTTTGCGAATGCGATGATGTATAACCGCCCTGGTTCGGACGTGCATGTAATGGCGGAAGATGCGAGTAGTTTTTCTTCCATCTGCCAGTTCGCTGACCACCCGTGCTAGATGATGGTGGAGAGCGATAGTTATATCAACACTTTTAGGCAGACGGAAGGTTATGTGCGTGGTTCTCGCATTTGATACAGTAAGATTACATACATGCAAGTTGGATATATTACAGGGAAGAATCTAGAACCACGGCGTGTACATCTCGCCCATCTTCGTCAACTGAATCGGGTTGGTCGCGCTGGATATCAAGTTGGTCACGGTCTGGACGACGGGAGCCAGCACCGGAGCGCTGGGATTGAGTATCGCCTGTTCGCGCTCGACTTTGCAAGCCATCGTTTCGGCTCGTTTCACGAAGCCGTCGATGTTTGCCGCGACGAGCTTTCTGAAGTTGGCATCCGTGTTTCCTGTGCGCCCTCGCAACCAGCCCAGGACCTCGTCCCGACTGAATAAACACAGTTGCTGCTCCAGATCAAACTGCGGCCCAACATGAGTTGCCGGAAGCCCTGGAAATAAACAACGACATACCTCTGGCTCCGTTAGACTCCTTCCAATCGCCATTATGCCCGAGGTTAGAATGCCCTCCGTGAAAATAGGACCCAGGAAATTCTGCATGTTCGGCGTCAAACGGAAGGGGACAACGTCGTTCGTCGCGAATAATGGCAGCTGCTGTGACATCCCTGCGAAACATGTTCAGAGAACGTCGACACTTGAAACAAAACAGACATGTACCTGGAACCAGCTCGGTCATGGTCATTTGGCCCGTGGTACGCGAGAGTAGGTAACGCAGGGGAGTCCGATGCGTCAAACAAAGTGTATAGGTCATGAAGCTGCAAGACGCAATCTGCAGAGCAAACTGTTTGCGCATTCTCCACAACTCGCTCGGTCCGTCCATGGTGCGGATCATGTACTGGAATAAAGAGGTCATTGGCGAAAAAGAAGCAGACTTTTGGTCTCCATTACCCGGGTCAGAATATCCTCAGGAACCATCTTGACCGCGACCTCGTCGTAAATATCCTTCTTCAGAGTTAGATATTCGATCTTCCCCGGCTAGAAACCATGATTACTTCAGACGCTCTCCGAAACAATAATTTCACACACCTGACCACCCGTTTGTTGGAAGAACTCCCGAAGGACCTTCTTTATTTTCTCGCCCGCAAACAAGAACGGGTCTTCCTTGGCAAAGCCATTCTCTTCACAGTGGAGGTCATAAATGTCTCCGAGCGATACGTAGCTGGAATCTGTCTGGAACAGGCGGAGACTGGGACTGAACGAAACAACAGCAGGGATATGGAAAGAAAGATTTCGTTTCCGGCTCTCTGGTTTCCGCGTCAAGGCACTGAAAAAGGTTTAATTATGTTGACCATCAAACAGCTCGGACTGGTGCTTACCCGTTGAAAGTGCGGAATATCTGCATGACTCTCTCTTCCCGTCGGGAATAACGCGTAGCGTTCAGTTGAATCGAGAACGAGGTTTTGGAGTTATCGGTGCCATGAATGATGATACGCTTCCAAGTGAATCCATGTGTTCGGCAATTTTCGAACTTCGGCCCGAACTTTTGAATTCGGATGAAGTTTTGGTTGCTATCCTTGTCCTGTGACGACCGTCAGTAAAGTCGACAGAGATTTTTCTAGGTGCATACCTCCGTATACTGGCCAGGAACTTCGATCTCGTCGACTTTCATGTACTGAAATTCAGTGAGATAGTGGCTCAATGCGTCGAGGGGCTGAATTCGAGGTTTGGAATCGAGATTTTTTTCGTAGCGAGATCTCCACTGCTGCAGCTTTTGGATGTATTCGTAGACCGTTTGCTTGGGCCCGAAGGCATCATCGAAATCTTTCTGTGTATCATGTTAGATCTTTTGTATCAACGCTACAATAAATCAACATACTTTGACCTGACCGGTCAGCGTCGCTCCAAAGCGGTTCAGAGTCGCCGTCGTAATTGGATTGACCTGGCCATCGTCACTGGGGGAGTTCATCCGCAAGACATAGTTCTAATTTATTTGTGTCAGTTGTGAGATTGGAGTGCAAATGAGGGCCGTACCTGAAGCGCATCCGAAAGTAACATACACAAATGTCGGTATGTATCTTCCTCGCTGGACGACTTGAATTTCCCCGCTACCTGGTCTACGATCGTCTCCAAGCTAAGAACAAGCAAAGGGAAGGCTGTCTTGAGGAGTTGTACCACCTCTTCCACGTGGTCCCAAGCTTGTCGGGGGTAAGCCCCGCCATCCGTCGCTGCATGTGCCGCCGCGCCAGGATTTCCAGGTGCAGATCTTTGAGCCGGAGACTCGTCTGCAGCCGGCATTGGATGGTCAGGAGTAGTGCCCGCAGCCGCGGCAGCGGCAGCAGCACCATCCGGCTGCCGAGAGGGGTCGGCCGAGGCGAGTTGCGCTCGGGCCATTGCCGCCTTTCGATGCATCACTTCTTCACGGGTGGTGCGCAGTTGGAAGAAAAGGGCCTAAAAAGTACGTCAACAGGGAGCAGCGATCGAGGCCTCTACGATTACCTGGGGGTAGTGTCTGGCAAGGCTGAGAAGCACGTAACGGGCTTGCTTCACCTCCCGATTCGAAAGAGACATGCAGAGGTGCGGAATGAATGTGATCCAGTACCAATAAGCCGCGTCGCCTTTGTAAGTGTCGAAAGCGCGGGAAATTGCTAAGGTGCTGTCGTCAACACTCAACAGCCATTGAATTCGAGCGATGAGCGGCCTGCTCTTGCCGCTCTTGTACTGTCCGGCTGCTTGGAGATAACAGCTGACAGCGTTGGCTGCGTACGATAAATCTCCTGGCACCTCCTTGAACATGTTGTCATTGAACCGACCCCACTCCGCCCAAGCCTTCGCCTGGGTCATATCCAATTGGACCGCTTGGCCGAATGCAAGATTGGCGTCTTCGTTCCTTTTGAACCGAGCATGGAACATCCCCTTGAGAGTGTAAAACTCGGCCTTCTGAGCCACGGTGAAGAAGACGAGGTTAGTATTGTTGATCACTTCCAATCCCGCCTGAAGATCATTGGGCTTTTGATAGTGGCAACGAGCCTGCTCTCGGAGCTTCAGGAAAGCCTCTGATATTTCGATATTCGGAAGAGTGTAAATCTTCGTCAAAGAGGTGAAGCAGACATCAAGCAGGTCATGTTTACGCGCAACATGAGCGAATCGATTGATGATCCAGGCGGTCTCGTGGTATCCACGGTATCCGAAGGTTTGCGTATTATTGGCAGCGCCTCCACCCTGGTTGTTATTTCCGATGAGGGGGATATATGCGTTGTTGATCGCATGGAAAACATTTTGCCTCCAGGCCACCAAGTCGCTCCAGATGCTGATGTCATCCGACATATTCGGAAGGCGTTCACGCCACGCTTGAAGTACCATCTTGAGGTCGGAAGACTTCTTCTCCAAGTTCTGCGCAGTGGTCGTAGAGAGCGAGCCGAATATCTGGACGGCCTCCTGGAGTTCAACGAATTGTTGAAAGTGCTGAAGGAGCGGCACATGAGCTGCGGAGAGATGGGGAGGGAATGCAATCCATTTCCGCAGGGAAAGCTGCATGGCGTCTTCCAGGATCTTGGTAAACTCGATATTCTTATCGAGAGCGGCCGGTAGTTTCAATAAAGCAATAAATGCTTCGAAAACTCGCCTCCGAGGGGTAGGGACCTCTGGCAACTGGCTGATCTGCTCCTCCAACGCGTCCTTCTGGTCTATCCACTGTGTGGTTCGCCAGGCGCTCTCCAACATCAACTCCTGGTTACCCTCCGACTTCGCTAGATCCTGTAGGATGTCCCACTGCTGCAGTTTCTCGGCGGCTAGAATCCAATGGTCCTCCCAAAGACAAAACTCCGCTTCTGAGAACGGGATGGTACCCGCACGTGCCTTACCTTGAGCGCTCTCGTACGCATTAGATGCTTGCTCCCACATGCCGTTCTGTTCAAACGCGAGAGCTATGTTTGTGTCGAGGTGCAAGCACCGATGCCGCCACAAACCATAGAACATGTCGTCTTCTGCCAGTTCGGCATAGACGTCAGCGAGAGAGTCGAAGACATACTCGCGCACGGTATGCTCATCGTCTTTGATATGATCTAAAGACGTTCCTAGGATCTCCAATGCCACATACCATGCGCCGAATGTCTTTGCAAGATATTTCACAAGGTGAGGGGGAAGGATCATGGGCGGCGAGCAAACGTGTATCCCGGTAAGGAGGGTCTGAATGACATTAGGGCGCATATCGGCTTGTTTTATGTGATAATCTCGACTCAGCAAATTGATCATGTGCTGGGTTATGTCGATTTGCTCGCGCCGGGAAAGCGAAGCCCAAGCGGCGGGGAAGACGGAGATCCAGGTGTCATGCGCAGCTTGAGTGTCCATGAATAGCAGTCTCTGCATCGGCTGGACGATGCTCTGCGTTGCAGGCCGGGGAATTGAAACGACGGTGGACATTCTCCGATCATGAGAGATGGGAGTATCTAGCTCGGCGGCACTGAGCAGAAGATGCAATGCTAGATAGATCCAATTATGATCCGCCAGCGCTTCCCAACTTTGCACTCCGAAAATATATGTCAGGCGACTTATTAAAGATCGAGGAACGCTGACGTCGAGAAGATCCATGAATTTTTCTCGCAGTTCGGGGTCTTTGGCACGACATCCGAGGAGGAATGACTGCTCGAGCCGTGAAGTGAGATCACTACGCCGTAGGACCGGTTCGGTGTAGATTTGGTGGATCACATCCAGGTATGAATGGTATATGCTTTCCGTGCGGGATTCGAATGCCACCATTTTTTGCAGTAAACTTGCCTTCTCTTTCATGGTCGGATACGCATCCTGTTTCACCAAGGCCCATGATTTGGCCAAATCGAGGGTGTAGTTGCAGATCGAAGGGCTCTTGGACTTCTCCACGAGCACAACAAGTGTGCTGAGGAGCCAACGTCGTTGGTCCGCAAGCGAGGCCACGGATAGTTGACAGATATCAAGGATTGCGATAACGAGACGGACACCGTTCTCGAAGCCGGTAGAAGCCGGAGCAGAGTTGACATGTTCCTTTGCCAGCCTTCCTAACAACTTCATCAAATTTGCAGCATATGGTTCAATCCTTTCTGGCGAAACTTGAACGACGGATTTCAGCATCAGTAATGTGCCGCGTAATGCCGTCGTGTTACGTAATCCATCGGAGATAGCCGAATGGACGAAAGTGTGGAAATCGGAGCGGTCATCCTGCTGTTCATCTTCCTCTTTGGGCAGAGGGAATAAACGGACGAGGTGGGAAAAAATGGGATGCAGTGCATCATGCAGTGGATACTCGTCCGTGATCATGCCTTTTCGCACAAGCTTCTGCAGCACTTCGGCATTGGCAATATACCAACTGTCCTCTTGTTCGGCTGCTATGACCTGTAGCACTTTGGCGGATGCAATGGCTTGTGCAATGAAAGGCTCGGAATTAAGCTCGTTCTGAGGGAGGCATAAGTAGGGCTCAGCAGTAGAAGTCCATTTAATTTACTTGCTCCAATGGCTTCAAGAAGAAACGTAGCCCGAACGCGACGTCCCTCCACCCGTTCGGCCCAACCATTTTCTGCAACAATACCAAGGCTTTCGGGACAAGACTATTCCGGGTAGTGGGGTCCACAGTTGTGGCGAGACGTACGAGATAGCTGACCAAATTTTCGCGATAGGTCAAAGGTGTCGTCCAAGATTTGTCCTCGCTACCCGCACCAGTGGTGGTGAGTGCCTGAGCGGTCTGTTCTTCCCACTTGAGGATGACGTTCAGGATCTCGATGGACAAAACCCGAGAATCCGGTGTGGAGGACGACGACATCCCCAGCTTGTTCAGCGAGTTCACCATATGGGAAACAAAAAGGCCGCGGACAGGATAAAAGAGGGCCGAATGTTTGACAATGAGATGATAGATGGTGAGAGACTGAGAAAGTCCTTCATCGGCAAGGAGCTTTCGGGCTTTCAGTGCCCACTCTGGGTATGGCTTATCTTTATCGCCGGGGTCCAAAGTTGTAGTCAAACAAGGCACCAGAGCCGCCAAGGCTTCCTGTCGGACAAGGGGTCGCCCTTCAGCGGCAGGAGTGCGCAGCAAGTCCATCCACGCCTTCATGAGAAACCTCATGGGACTCGGAAATGCTACGAAGAACCGTGCAGTCAAAAGGAGACCAGTCTGTTTGACGATGGTGTCCTCGTTGTTGATGTACTGCAACGAGCATCGAATGATTTCCTTTCTATGATCCTCGAGCAACTTGGGGTACTGCTGGAGAAGGATCGTGGTGAGGTGCAAGAGTTCTATCTTGAACAGATCGTCTGCACTAGGATCCGGAGTGGGGTGCCAGATAAGACGAGCGAGTCTTTCAATGAAACCGGCGTCCAAGAGCCGATCCTTGGTCTGGGGCCGGTGAGCCTGGACGAGGAGAGTTGGTGTGACGACATAACGGATGAAGAACATTTTGTGCGACCACGTTATAGAGGGATCGTCGAACCAAGCCAGGAAACGCATGAGGATGTTGCGCTGGAAAAGTACGTCGTTGCTCAGGGAGACATGCTTATATAAGAATCGGGTAGTTCGGACAAGATCCATCCCCAAATTCCGCGTGTAAATGGCGACGATTTCAAAAACCAGGTCAATACGGGTGGATGTGGCGAGAACGGTCTTGAAAATGGAGAGCATGAGATTGTGCCTCTCGATAAGTTGCGGCACTATCTCGGCGCTTTGTTCGGACTGAGGCGTTTGCGAATGCCATAGTTCGAGCAGTGCATCGATGACATATCCATGCTCGGATATCCAAGAGGGTATCAACTCCACGAGGTCGGAAATGAGGGAAAGGGAGGGAATGACTTGGGGAGCATCATCTCCTCTCAAAAATGCCACAAGCGTCAATGTTCGCGACGCAAGTTCCCGCTCGAGATTCGGAGCGAGCTTGGCCTGTAAGATGCTCCTCAGCGTTCGCAGGTGGGAAGGTAATGCGAGATGCCGCAGGAAGAAGTCAATCCCTTCGCCCGGGTATCTATTCAAGTATCTCGCCAACGGCTCGGAGAAGGGAGTCTTTCCAGAGAAATGCATCTGCGATTCCGTCTGGACGATCAGGTTCACCAAATTCTCTAAGAATATGTTGGCAGCAGAGGGGAGGAGATGGAAGATATTGGCCAGGCGAACCAACTTGGTGATTCCTTCATTCTCTCCAAGAGTCAACTTTGAGGCATTGCTCAAAAGTTGCGGATCGGCGACGATGCGGAAGTGATCCAACAGCTTATGGCCGATCTCCACCTTGAAGTAATTGGTCAAGAGCTCCAAGAGTCGCGCGAGCCCTTCGAGCCCGGGAACCGAAAGGCGTTTCGGGTCCGCAAGGTTCATAAGAATGGGACGCAGACCAGTTTGAAGGAGTTCCCTCGGCAGGCGGCTCTGATGGGTCAAAACCATTTTCAGGCCATCGTATGCGACATCTTTGACTTCTGGAGAGGGAGAATAGAGCGACTTGAAATAAACCCCGGTGACTCTGGAACCGGAGATTATTTTTCGTTCTAGTCACGTGCAACTGTATTCATTTACCTTTGACGAGTTTGATGTTGTCTGGAGAAAAAATCGGTCAAGGGCATCGATGCCGTCAATAACTTGATGCATGCAACTCGAAGTTTGATTATCTCCATGTTTCCCTGGCGGGCGGGCAGGCTACCACGAGGAAGGAGAGACGAGTCCTCTGCGTCGGCGAGGGCTAAAGTTTCGTGCAGGAGCCGCAGAAGCTCATCGTTGAGCTCCACCAGCGGGGGATCGAGCGTGACACAGTAGCGCACGGCTTCGATCATGCCAATCTGGATAGGAAACGGAAGGGCTCTGAGCGGTTTCGTGTATATTCCACCCAGCATCCGGTCACGATGTTGTTCCAATAGACTGTACGCTGAGCGTCCGCTGAGCTTCACGAGGAGAGCGATACATGTCTGTGATGCTTCCCGAACGACAGGATTCGGACTCTGCAGCTCGGCGCAGAAAAGTCCGCCGAGGTTGATCAACTTTTGGCTGGATATTTGACTAATCACTTCGGAAGTAAAATCGAGGCCGGAATTGCTAATTCGCAAGACGGAGAGGAGTATGTCAACCACCTCTTGGACGTCTCGAGTGAGGCCGAGGGGCAAGTCCTTAAGGATGCGAATGAGGGTGCGGACGAGATCACCTTCGCGGTCCGTAACCCATTTCGTTCCCAGGTCCGGCGTGCACGTCATGATCCTGATGCCGCCATAGCCGGCCCTCTTGCGCACCCAGGGATCGTCCAAGCACAATGAACTGAACCTATGGGCAATTTGATGCAAGATCATGAATATGTCGGGAGAAGGCGTGGGACTTTGGTTATGTAGATCGACGAGATGTTGAATGCAGGCTTTGACGATGGATTGCGCCTTTTCGGCCTGCTCTCGCTGTTCTCGGGCCAGAGCGTGCGGCAGAGCATCCAAGAAGACGTTCAACAGAGGACTCGGGATTGGCCGGAGCCCTGTCTCCCGAGTCTGCCCGCGACGTATTTCCAAATCCAACACGCTTCGGGACAATTTCAGCAAATATTCTTCTGCTCGATCTTTCAACTCCGGCGGCTCAGTCAGATTGAGGGAATCGAACACGCCCTCCAACGCGCTAACAAACGTCGCCTCGACATTCCGACCCAGAACGCCCTGCAAAGCAGGTCAGAAAACAACAGGAAAAAGGAGAACGCTCTTACTTCGTTCAACATCGCAGATAGACAACTCTCAAGATAGTTATATGCGTGAAGACGATCTCGCGTATGGCCCTTTTTCAAGGTGCGGCACGCCAACGTCACCGTTGGCCCAATATCTATTTTTTCCATATTTCCTGCGAAAGAAATCGGGACTTTTGCGGCTTCAGAACGATCGCGGAACTTCAACGAAGGCTCCAGCGCCAAGAGCCTGCGGTTTCTCCCGCCCAACTTCCCCAGAATTCGAATGATGGTATGTGCAAGTTGATGCGATGCTGGCAAAGGTTTCAGGTGGCTGTGCAATGCTTCCATCAGTTCCCGCAAAACAGTGCTGAGCGTGGGGTCCAAGAAATCTGGCGTAAGATTGTCTATACACAGCTCGAGGGTACGCAAGCCCTGTGCGACGAGCTCTGGGCCTCCGCGTAATGCCAACGCCAATGGTTGCATCAAATAAGTCAGATGCGGAAGGAGATGGGTTAGTCGCAGAGGGACTGTGAGACAGAGCTCGACGATCAGGTCTCTGGTTTGTCCCTCCGATGCAAGGAGTTGAACATTGAGGCTCTCGAGCATCTCGGGCAGAAGAGGGAGGACCTCCTTGTACAAAATCTCGAATCTGCCCCCACCACCACCAATTGCTCGGAACAACGACCTGAGCAGAAACAAGTAATGAGTCGGTTTGGTGGCTTTGGCTGCCAACGGAAAACAGTCCATCAGCAGCTTTGGAAGGTGGGAGGCTAGAATGGGTTCATTCGAGCCCTGATGGGTGGTAACAGAACCAAATGCCATCTTGAACAAGCGGATAGTGGCGCCGGCAGTCGGTTCATCGTATTCTCCCAGCATCGGGAGTCTGTCGACCAGGAATCTGAGGATTATTGCAAGAAGCGTGGGAGAGAAGGGCTCCTTGGTAAGGATCGCTTGGCAAAGATTGAGAATCATAGGGCGTTTTTGGGCACACTGGAAGAAGAACTCCATGTTGTGCGCCCAAATCTCCTGGAAGACGTGCAAATTGAGTTCGACAAGAACTAGTGCGAACCACTCCGTAGGGTCCTCGTTGGTCGGCTCAAAGAGCGACATGCAATGAACAGATGCCACGAACAAGCGATTCATCCGACTGCCATCTATGATGATATCGCCCGTTTTCTTGATTGCGGCCAGACAGCTGCGGAATCCATGGAGAAGAGTCTTGAATAGATTGCGTGAATCTGAAGACTTTTCAATGGACGTAAGACGGACAGAAGATACACGCACCATGGATGACATCTTCCGGTTTTTCCAGCATGTAAGCAGCTCCACCCAGAGGCCGAGCCTTTTCGATGAAGGCAGCATCATAGAGTTCGTCCTTCTTGTTATTCTTTGCACGCTCCAAGGAGGCGTACGCCTCTTCCAGCACAACGTTTAGGGCGTCGAGCCTATCCAAGCAGGTGTCCAGGATATACACAAGGATCTTGGACGCGGGAGCTTTGTCCTTGGTCACGATTGTATCAATGAGACTGATGACAATTTTCGCGAACATGGGATGGACACCGGTTGGCAGAGCCAGATTGTGCATGGTACGTGTGTAGACGAGGATCACATGAGTCAATTGAGGCAACGAAAGCTCGTTCCGAGTGTGATGGAATAGATCAGCGAGAGCGCTGTAGATGTGCGACCTGCTCCAGTAAATATATGAGCATGTCCGAAAACTTCAAGTAAAGGGAACGCACCGGAACATTTCTCTTCCCGTAACTCCCGTTCCCAAGAGAACACGTTCGTCGAAGAGTTTGTCTATCTGAGGTAAAATTGCGCGACGGTGGGGTCCGGCCAGCAAATGACGGAAAACTACAATCAATTCCTGCAACGACACTGAGATTCGCAGTATAGCAGAGAGAGAGACGGACCGACCTTGCGAGTTGAGATCGCGTTCACAGGACAGTCCTGGAGAAGCCGAAGCGTGGCTAGCAGCAGAGTGTCTCCGTAATGTTCATCGTTATTAGTGTTCCAGCGCATAACATACGTCAAGTAGGACAGTATCTGCAATACGGTGAGTGGATATGGGGTACGACGGCGGGGAAAGTACCTTGGCCTGGGCAGACAGGAAATCGGAGTACGCTACTGGATTCTGGATGTCGGGTGACATTCCCGACCAGAACTGCCCCATAGCCTCATGATTCTCTCGGGCTGCTTTTTGCGCAGAGGACTCGAGCGCAATAACTTGGAACGCAGGGCTGAGCGTCTCGTTGGGGGTCGCCTGGCGCTGGACCTGCATGAAAGATGCCATGACCTGACCCATCTCGACGAGGCCCTTGAAACTGCGTGAGGAAGGTAGGACGGCGTCCGCGTTGATTGGCGGGGAGTTCGCCGAGAGGATCTCGGTGACCAAGCCGGGCATATTGGCACAACTGCCTTGGAACAGTTCGAAGAAGGCGTTCATGTTTGTAGCAGACGATATCCTATAGTTTCGGATGAGGTCCACGAGAGTCTTGCAACATGTAACGCCATTCTCCTCATTATCCGTACGCAGGACGTGAAGCATGCAGCTGAATATATCGTCCGCGCGGGGACGGACATTCTCGTGGAATGGGAGGCGGTTGATTATTTCGACGAGAACGCGTCGGAAGCCGAATTCCAGGGCCTTTCTTTCGCCGACGACGGGGATTTTAAGAAGAAGTTCTAGAATGGGAGGGATGAGGTAGTTGAGCGCGCGAAACGAGTCGCTGTCGCGGGGAGTATCGAGCATTTCGCGAATTTCTGTGGCACATTTGATTTTTGTCTTCATTTCCACCACAGGGTCCGCGATTTTGACGACTCTAAGCTCGAAATCTGCGGAGGATGCACCCCCATGTGTCACTGTGGCTGGTTCGAGTGTGGCCATTGCCGCCACCCGGGTGGACAGTCAACGAAAGGGTTTGTTCCAAGCCTCTAGTATAAACAAGCGACAAACATTTGTCAGCGCCAGGCGCGTCTCGATTTATTTCCAGTTGAAGCAATTTCGGTGGTCTCTGAGAAAATTCAATGGCCCTCATTTTTGAAAATGTATCTCTGGTTAATTATCCCGTTGGCAACGCGCGTCGCGCAGAATTCAAGTCAATGGTTAGCGACGCTCAATTCAAATTTTCGTCTTTCATCTCCCGGTTGAGAAATGCATAGCACTTACACCATTAACACTTGAGTCTTGTGCGTGCTCGGTTAGTAGATTCCTCGTCGTCAAGTTTTGCATCCCGGTGTTTTGATGGAGAACCGAAACGCCGGACGGTTCGACCGCATCAAATTAGAGAGTCTCTTCGCCCTTGCTCTTACCTTCACACCTTATTCTCTGGAGCCGGTCTCTCTGCTGGCGGAAATTTACATTCTCCTGTTCCAGAGGAACATCTTCTTTCTTTTATAAATGGCCATCGTGGGCCTGGACGACACCACCACAAATTTCGCCGTCCACCCCGACTAGTGAGCCCTCGATCTATTCAATTGATTGCGTCCACGAATCCAACTTTCTTCTATCAGTCGCCAGGTCGCTACCTTTGCATTGGGATGGGTGTTCATCACTAGGTAATCCCTCGTTTCTCCCATGCATGCACGCGACTCAAATTGAGACACATGTTATTTTAGCCTCAGCTGTATCATTTCTTCCGTCTTAATCCAACGGTTATTCGGCTTGATTCGTGGTAGCCCGTCTCCTTCTTCCCGAGACCCTGAGCACTACATCGCGGATGAAAAACTGTCTCTCAGGAGTCTGGATATTGAAAAGTGCGTTATCCGCACCCACCCCTCCCCGTCCTAATTAAAAACAGCCTTGATCCCCGGCACGGATATTCCAACACCGCTCTTTTCGCGTTGCCATTGTGCTTTCTGTTCGCGAGTATCGCGCAGTTTGCTTCCTTGCTGGCCTTTCCCCTGAACGGTGATGCAACTTGTGGTGCGTCCATACTTTTCGACATCGACACACGAGCAATCTCAAACATCCTCAGCCTTCGTCGTTGCATGGGGTGGGATGGCTGCTCAATCCGGCCGGCTTGTCGGAGCCCTCATCGTTATATTTGAGCTCCGTAAGATGGGTATAGGTATGCACATTAATTATTCCCGCCTTTCGCCGATCTCTGAACCTAATGCAGCTCGATGGGAGTTTTGGGTCGCTATCGTCTGGCTTATCATTGGAATTGGTGAGCAGCTTCGTTTGTCGCGTCCTTTACCGCGCTAAATTATCCAGGCTTCATATTCCTTAATAATGGTGCGTCCCGTTTCGGTTGAATACAGTAAAGCGGCCCTTGACAATATTTCCAGCCGTTGCTGTTGGGATATTAACGTGCGTCATTCTGTTGACTCGAGCGAACGAACCAGGCGTGACCAATTCTCAAGGCCTTTCACTCCGCTTGGCGTAGCATACTGCGACAGGAAACAGTGCGCTTCTAGTTCATCTTTGAGATTTGCTATTCTTATACCTCCCACAGTTTCCTTCCTGCTTCACTCGTTTCATCTCTCTTATATTTCTCGTTCGAGGTGTACGCTCTCGCTCGCGTGATGTTATTACTCTCCGTGAACCTCAAGATGAGGGAGGTCGTGCAGGACATCAGGGTTTCAAGACCGGTGGCCCTTCTATTCGTGAATATCATCTACCGATACATTCACAAAACATAACGGCTGAAACGAACGCACAGCTCGAACTCTTGACCCTCGTACCCTCCGCAGTATTCACAAACACCGTCGCGGAATTCGTTCCCTTCAGTGTTGGTGCTGTGGCTGTTCTGTGTTCGTATATATCGTTGTAAGTCTTGGCGTGCACTGAAATTCATTATAACAGTGGCCTTTGCCTACAAACCGGAACCAAGACTCGTAGATACCTCTTCGCGCGTGTCCACCTTGTCATACGCCACATACCCCTCGGTGCGGCCCATGAGCCAATCATCAAGACGATCAGCGCCGTCGTCGATCCAACCGCCCTCGCCGGCTGCGCCCCAACCTGCGAGACGCCATCCGTACTCGGCCAGTGCGCTCAGCGATCCAACCCTCCAGACACACGAGTGGAACCTGCCTATTTCTGCGCGGAGTACTCGCACGATTGATACCGCGGCAGCACACAGCATCCACAACGCTGTTGTCCAGGTTGGTCAACGTGCTCGTGTCGCATCGCGTAATGAGGATGGGCCCTTTGAGCCGCGATATGAACCTTTGGAAAGCGGGGCGACGGCACAATCGCCCTGGAATCGGCAGTTGGCCGCAATGATTGTACCGTCCCAGGTCGCATATGCGGAGCATTTGGATCTTGATTATGCACAGTCAAATTCACTCTCAGCGCGGCCTCGTCCCACCGAGGAAAAGCCGTCAAACGCGTTCGACGACGATGACGTATCCGACCTCCTCTCGCCCGCGTCTAATATTCAAGGTTCCAACTTTAGGTTGTCGAGATTCGGGGAGGGTCCCTCGAGAGCTCAGGCGTCCGCCGCGGCCTCGAGACGCACCTCGTTTCTCACATCATATCGCACGTCGTTCATCCCCGAATCACCGTCGTCTCCAGAGTCCGTGGCGCCTATCCCGTTGCACGATTCCCGCTCGATATCATCGAGATCAAGTGAAAGCCACCGAAGCTTATCGCTCACTCAGGAAAGCGGAAGCGGGGACCACAGACGCAGCCTCTCGATCCCTCCGACCAGATGGCCCACATTCAATGGAAACCAGTTCCGCGCAGCTGGATATGGGCAGGGGCGGAGTAACGGCTTACCTATCCCCGGGCGAAGTAGATCTTCGTCTACTTCGTCTCCGTCGTCTTTGCACCGACCGCCGCCGCTCCCGATTCCTAGTACTCTAAGAAGCTCAGCCGGCATCCGCCAAGAGACTCCGCGCGGGCCGCGCCCTCCGCCGCTCTCCGCTAGTGCACAGAGCCCGCGATTCACGTTGTCGTATTAGTCAATGGTTGGGTGAAGGGATGGGTTTTAGTCTAATACCTGTTCGGTACTGGGACCAGGCACATTTGACTTAGCTTCATACTCTGTAATTTGGGCCTCAGGAGTCAGGACCTCTTAAATAAGTACCTTACCGAAATCTGACCATATTCTCTCTCAAGGTTGCTTCAGATCTCTTCGTCCTGTGGGATATAGTATGTTACACATGATTGGGAGGACGACCCGGAGGCGGCGTGGTGCTTTGGTCCCTCAGACATGTGGAGGAAATTATCCAACAGCGATAAGACTGGATATGTAATCAAAGAAACCCCAGTGAATTCTTTACCATCATGGAACTCAGGCCTATTAGTGACCGCCTACATTCTGCACACACAGTGCACCCAAGTGCAGCCCGTCTTCAGGTCTTGGTTTGCACTCCGTACTAGCAGCTCATGGTCTGACCCAAGTCTGATCTGTGGTTCAGAGCCGCTGGGCTGATCCTATACTGTTCAGGAAGCAGTAGTAGCTGTACGCCTTTTCTATAGTATAGTAATCCTGAACGACTATCTTCAAAAGATCACTTCAGATTACTATAGAGGCTGAAACGAGCCTACGCCTTTTCCGGACCCTGTAAAATCGCTAACATGGTTTTGATGCTCACTTCGCGACAAGCTTGAGCAAACTCGAACTTTGAAGTTCACCTTGTCGCGTGAGGCCAGCTCCTGGCTTTCATTTCCGCACCATGGACATCGACAACCTCTTCAAGGTCAGTCGCACTAATTTCGGCAGAACCAGCCTCATACTCTTTCCAGGTCCCCAAACTGCCGGCAGGCAAACGGAAACTGCCCGACAACCCTTCCCCCGATTTTCTCAAAAAGATCAAGATGGACACCGAGGCGTCGCCTGTCCCTAGCTCAAGCACAGTCTCACCCTCCAACGGATCCGCGAAAGGCAAGCGCGAAGTAACGATGGAAGAGGTACAGGACGAGGATGAAGACATGGACAGCGACTTTGCCCCCGGCGGTGACGCGGATTATTTCGTGGAGGAAGATGACGAGGGACGTTTCTTCGGCGGCGGGCTGACGTCGGAGCAGAAAGAGATCTTGAATATTTTCGACAATGCCGGCGGAGAGGGCACCCAAGACGACGTGCGTTTCGCATTGCAGCAGTTGAGCATCCTAATGTGTTGACTAAATCCAGAACAGCCGGACGCGTTGTCCATTACTAGCATTCGCCGGATGCTACTACGCTTCCAGCGCGCAGTGAACAAGAACCAGGACCACCGATCCAAGTACCCCGATGACCCAACCAAGTGCGTCCCAACCTGCGCGTCCTGACGCGTCTAATGTCCATAGGTTCATCGACTCGGAGGCGGATTTAGATAGCGCCATAAAGGCTCTACTTCCGCTCGCGCAGGCACCTGTACTCGCGTACCCAGAACTCGTGCGGTCCGATACTGTTACCCTCCTCATCGGGTTGCTCAGCCACGAAAATGCCGACATCGTGATCGACGTAGTGGAGGTGATACACGAACTCACGGACGAAGATGTCGGGAACGAGGCGGAGGAGGAAGACGAGGAGAGAACCTCTGAGGAAGCCCTGAAGATTTTGATCGAGGGACTGGTCCGTGCATTCTAATTTATTCAAGTTCGACTCACCCAAATTCCTCAGCTGGAAAATTCTATTCTGGAACTTCTCGTGGACAACCTCACGCGTCTGAACGAAACAGAGGAATCAGATCGGCAGGGGGTCTTCCATATCCTAGGTACGTCCACTTGGTGCCCAAAAGTGTTACACTCTGATGTTACATAGGCATATTTGAGAACATTTTGGGTTTCAATCCCGAACTGTCAACCCAACTCGTGGCTAAGACGAGTATTTTGTCGTGGCTACTCACCCGCATCCAGTCCAAAACTCACGACGAAAACCGCGGCTATGCTGCGGAATTACTCTCCATCCTTTTGCAAAATAACAAAGCAAATCGCTTGGAGCTGGGGAAAAAAGACGGCATAGAGACGTTCCTAAAAGTTCTCTCGGTGCGTCCGTTCCATGCTGCTTGGAGCCTGAATTCATATCACGTAGCAATATCGGCGGCGAGACCCCGTCGATGCGGACGAAACGGAGTTCATGGAGAACGTCTTTGACTCGCTGTGTTCTGCCCTCAGCGAATCTTCGATCAAGACATTGTTCCTCACGGCGGAAGGCCCGGACCTCATGGTCCTCATGATGAAGTACGGGGCTTAGACCGACTGCCATGCGGTGGTGGACTTATTCTTGGTGCAGGGAAAGACTCCAGTCGCGCTCTCGCGCCATTAAAACTCTGGATTATGCCATGTCGGGCACCTCGGGGACTGCTTCCTGCGAAGCGTTTGTGGAAGCCCTGGGTCTGAAGACGCTGTTCTCTGCATTCATGGGCAAAGTGAGTACTCAAGAGTCGATCCAATTTCATTTAACATATCCCGCCATAGACATCCAAGAAGCAGAAATCGATTGCGCCTCCACCGGCCTCGGAGGACACGTCCCATATTCTAGGAATTCTTTCTTCTCTCTTTTCCAATATCCCGTCCGATTCTCCCGCGCGGCTTCGACTGCTGTCTAAGTTCGTAGAAGGGACGTACGAAAAGGTCGACAAGTTGCTCGAGATCCGGGATAATGCTTCCACTCGCCTGAAGCTGGCTGACGCGGAAATAGAGGCCGAGAAGAAGGTGTGTTTTACGGAGGATCTCTTACGGTCTCGCTGACGCTTTCGTACCAAGGATCTGACAGCGGAGGGCCAAGAAATCACGACAGAAGAGGAGGACACGTGGTACCTGCGACGGCTCGAGAGCGGCTTGTTTACCTTGCAAACGGTCGACTATATTTTAGCATGGATTGCAATGGAAGACGACGGGGTCAGTAAAGCACATTGCACATCGATTCAGAGATTGATACCCTGATTAGATCCGGGCACATTTATTGCAAATGCTGGACCGCAAAAGTCTATCCATGCAGGATGTTATACAGACGCTGAGGATATTCTACGGCAACGTAGACGACGAGCCAGATCCTCCTCCGTCAACAGGGGACACAGAAGAGCAGAGCCCGTCCCAAAAGGAAATCCTGGCTGGTCTTATCGCAGCCCTGGACCCTTCCACTACAAACGATGTATAGCCGGCGTGCGACCGTCCCTCGTATACATTATCCCTTCCGCAGTTAACCTGCCAGGGACGCTGCTGTTGCCAGAACCATGTCCAGAGCCCCCTTGGTTTTTAGTAGTTCCTTTTGGAAACGGATTTCAGTCGAGATTTTCTTGCGTAGCCGTAGGAAAAGAGAGTCGATGAGAGGTGATTGTCCTAGTACAGGTGTATACATCTCTGCGGCTGGGATAAGCAGCCATTTTCAACATGGGTGAAGGCACCGACCGATGACAATTCCCGCGATGTCGCAAACCATCTCGCCAAATCGGGGATCCGTAACATATTTGACGAGTAGGCGAAGAACGGGTTCCAAAAGCATGTCGTCCCGACCGGCCAGTGCTATTCGGAGACCGTCACGGTGTATCAATTCCTGAATCAACGAAAAAGTCGTCGTCGGTGGAACTTGCTAATAGGACGGTCAGTGGAAACCGGTCTCGAGGTCCGATTGACTTGCCTTGCGGAGCACCGAGTCTAGAGCGGCAGAGTATTTAAAACTCTTTAACAGGCGGTCATAGTCTCTTAGCCGGTTTGCCCGTCGACTTTCGACTCGGAATTCGTCGACGTCTCCGAGAGCTTTGGATTTTGTTTTTTGTCGGAGAGACCCTTGGCCGAGGGTGGGGAAGGAAGCGCCGAGGAACGACTCGAACGCTCCAGAACGAAGGGCAGCGGCAGAGAAGGCGGGATCGCCCGCCATCTCCGATGCTTTTGGTTGTCGTCGTCGAACGGACAGTGTGCCGTCTGACATACCGGCGGCGATATGAGTCTCGTCGGGCTACAAGCAATGTAATTAATAGAAACTTGACGGCAGTTCAAACTGTGGCCTACAGATATCGCGAGGCAAAGAATCGGGGCGGGATATCGCATGGTGTGCACGACTTTATACGTGCTCACGTCGTATACCTTGACCATTTGGTCCAAGCCACCCGTCAGGAGTCGGCTGGCGTTCCCATCGAATGCCAGGGCCGTAACGGTTTTTTGGTGATTTGACAATGCCCGGGTACACCGTCCACCGGCGACGATATCCCATACGCGGAGAATGGGACCGGCGGAGGCAATCGCAACAGTGCCGGAGGGAAACATTAGGACCTGCTCCACAGGTGCGTCGCCTCCTCCGCTGGTCCCGCCCATGACCATTTCGCACTGGCCGGAACGAGCATCGAACAGTCGAACCGTCGAATCGTAGGAACCCGTCAACACCAAGTTTGGGTTGGACGTGGATACCTGACCGGATCGGACGTAGTCGGAATGGGCAGTAAAGGTCGATATAGCAGTCTGTGAAGGGACGTCCCAAATCTTGGCGGTGGTGTCGTCCGAGCAAGAAAAAACCTGCGTCGGAGTCAGCGCAGAAAACTTAGCGACATGGACCGGTTGCTTGTGCGAGTCCAGGGTTCGCAGAATAGCGCGCGAGTTGATGTCGAAGACCTAGTCCAGATGAATTGGACAGTGTTTATGCTTTACTGCTGAGACACACCTGCACCAATCCACTGTCGTCTCCGGCCACCACGAGTTTGCCGTCCGCACGAATACTACCACTACGGGCGACATCTTTGAAACGCGAGATGGTCTTGGTTACTTTCTGGGTGCGCGGGGCATATATCTGGACTCTGGTAGCGGCGGTGACTGCAAATCTGTGGGGTTTGCAAGGGGAGAAATGGACGGAGGTGACTGGTGCGTATTCTTTTACGAAAACGGGATGCTTGAACTGGCGCCAGTAACGAGACTCTGGAGAGTGTTTTGAGGAGGAGGGGCGAGGATGAGCCTTTACGACTACTGGCTGGAAAGCGGCCATGACCGCGTTTGTCTGAAAAAATTACAAGTCACATGTCCGCTTGATTGATGCAATCGATTTCGCGCCTCTTCCTCGACTTTGACTTGCTTTCCTCCAGTTTTTTGTATCTATGTTGCTTTACGAAGATATCGTCACTGGCGATGAGATGTTCTCCGACGCCTTCCCGGTGTATGCACTCGTCCATTCTTTTTCCAAGTCATGTCTGCTCATCCCTCACTTTAGCAAACTTGTAGATGATATCGTGTACGAGGTCGACTGCTCCATGATCACGGTCAAACCTGGCGCCGACGTAGATATCGGTCCGCGCTATTCGTATCCCACCCGATCGTCTTTCCTCATGGTCCCCAGGTGCCAACCCGTCCGCCGAGGAACAGGAAGAGGCTCTTGAGGAGGGCACCACTCAAGTGAACAACGTGGTCTTCTCCTTCCGGCTCCAGTCGACTTCCTTCGACAAAAAATCCTACCTGGGCTACCTCAAGGTCAGCCAATTAATTCATCCTCTCTGTGGTGGTTCACACCGGCACCCAGACTTACATGAAAACGGTCAAAGCAAAGCTCCCCGCGGACCGGGTCGAAGCTTTTGAGAAGGGTGCCGCTGCATATGCCAAAAAACTTGTCGCTAACTTCAAAGACTACGAATTTGTCGGTGTATTAATTCTTCCGTCTATCCCACTTTTACCAATTTTCAACTAGTACGTTGGCGAGAACATGAACCCAGACGGCATGGTTGCCCTTCTCAACTATCGTGTACGTTCTCGACTACCTCCTTTTGGGCCCTTGGCTCACCGCAAGCATGTAGGAGGACGGTGTTACGCGTAAGCTCCCAAGCACGACGCTTTGCAGGCAACTAATCTCATATGCTAGCGTACTTCACGTTCTGGAAGGATGGCTTGAAGGAGACCAAGCTGTAAATCACTGTGTTATTAGTTTTTCTTTGCCTACCGAATATGTCCTTTCGGAGTCTAGATGTTTATATCGAGTCCCCGATGTTTTTTCTGAGAGAGAAAGCTCGAGGAAGTGAGTGGTGGTCCAGATGCCATTATTAGGGGAGTTCAAAGTTAAAACGCGCCGGACGCTTTTTCGCTTTTCTCGCCGGATGCTTTTCGTCATGTGATTTTCGGCCGATTCCACATCAGACGATGCCAAACAATCAGGCCGACTTTCCCGACCATCGCCTTCACTGTCGGGCGCAATGTCGCCCGATGTCGGGAATGGTTTTCAACGTTGAGAGCGCCATTGAGTGCACCAATCCTACCGTGAAGACCAATAAGATTAATATAAGTGATCTAATAGGTAGTTAGGTGACTGCTCCGTATTAGCATTGGGCCTATCGACGCTGCCAACATCGACACCAACGGCACCGGGAACGATGACCGCGTCGCCAACGATGCCCACTTTGTGATGTGACTGTCCATTGATGATCCAAACAAAATCAATAAATCACCTCATCAGACTTTTGACAATCTGATTGTGGGGTTGTGCAACGCCGAACAACGCCAAAACGCGGCAACGGACAATGCCAACAATTTTTGATAATTTTTGCCCAACGCGGCTCAGAAATCAGGCAAACAATGCCACAACATCTGACAACGCGACAGCCTCAATATATATTTTGGGCTATTTACTGAGAACAAGAGCAAGGGATAGGGAACACCACCGCTTGGCTGCCACAGTGAGAAATGCGGGGCTCCTCTAAAATCCACAAACAAAATTAATATACTGCGAGGCGAGCATGGCAGCGAGAGATTGTGGCTTACAAATGACAGCGGGTTACGCCGGCGGGCTGCTTGCGACGTATGCATACTCTCTCAGGCCATCGAGGGCAGCCTCCAAGGTCTCGGCCGCGTCGCTCGAGGTTGGGGCATTACCAGCCGCAGTGAGGAGACTTTCCCATTGGCTGACAGTGAAACGTTCGATATTTGACATGTACACCAAGATTGCTGTCCCCGCCGCTGCTCCGGTAAACTTGGGAACAGTGCTGCAGATGCCGTTGTCCGTGTACACAGTGAGAGCGCGTTCAACCTTCGACAATGATCAGCCAGATTTATAAATACATAAAGTAGACGTACACCTCCAACTGCCATGGCGAAAAGACCAGCGGGCAAACCACTGAAATCATATGTACCATCTGCCTTGTGCTTGGGGAGGTGGTACTCGTGGTTTTTGAGGAAGACTGACACTGTCTGGATGATCAGTGGTGACTCCAAATATCCGGTGGGCTTCTGCGGGTCGTGCGAGATTTAGCGGAACACAAGAAGCATGTGTCAACATTCACGTACGATATATCCTTCCGCCCTTGGGTTTGGCGGGCAGTTCTCGGGCGTGGGTTCCTTGAAGAACCCGGGGCCGTCTGGACGAACCGCATACCGAGCGTACTTACGGATGACACCCGGCTGCTCCAGGAAGTGCTTCGTTCGGAAGAATGCATTGGCATTTTCGAGGGCCGTTTGCCCAATCAGGGATCGACGCTCCCGAATTCGGTTAACAACCTTCAGAACATGTATTTATCAACTAGACACAATAATAGGAGGAAAGACATACACGTTTGCATATTTGGTCGCCCCAAATCACTTTGAGCGTGTTTCCTGGATGAACCTTCGAGGATATCTTGGATTGCGTTGACAGCTACTTTCTCCGAAGCGGCTGTCTCACCCTTCGCCGCAAAGGTCATCAGCTCCCGTGAGCGATACAGAGCATTGTACGTGGCAGGGAGAAAGTGTGAGTCCCATGTTCCACCAACAAGCGCCAGCAAGCCCTTCACATCATTTGCGACTTCCGGGGTAAACGCAGCAGACGACAACGACTCGGACTTCACACGGCTTGTGTTCTTTGGTGTCTTGCTCGGAGGGATGCTCAGCGCTGGAATCTTGGATTCTGCCTTGACCCTTGGGGCTGCGTGAGTGGCGTGAGGCTTAGGAGCTGGCCGGGCCGCTGGGGGTGCCTTGATGGGAGTATCCTCTTCCTCGGAAGTATCTTTGATTGTGACAAGCTAAAAGACAGCTCAGCATCAATAGGATGGCACGGAAGAAGGAATCACCTCATTGACACGTAGACTTGGTTTAGTGCTGGCTCCACTGGACTCCGGACGAGTCGAACTCGCATCTTCATCATCCAAACCCCCGATTTCAGGCTTCTCCAGGGAGACGACATTGTCTGGAGCTTTTTCGGAGGCTGCGAGGTAGGCCTTGGACAGTCCGGCCTTGTTGGATACAGCGGCAGCATCACTGAGAGTTGGGAGAAGGAGAGCATCGATTTTACGTGTCCACGTCAATGCCACGGCGTTAACTTGCTCACCGATTTTGTAAGCTCTGCTTTGGTGCCACATCTTTCTTCTTCTTCTCATCCCCCAGAGTCTTCACCAGTGCCTCTATCTCGGCCTTTGTCTCGCCTTTCTTCGCTTTTTTGGGTCTTTTGCTCAGTGGTGCAGCCTTGCCCTTTCCCTGTTGGACTCATCAATACTATGCAGGCCACCATAGGAGTTGACATACCTTATTAATAGGCTCTTTGAACTCGCCTTGAGAAAGATAGGCATTGTCATCCTTGATGCGCTGGCAGTCGGAATGGCTGAATGATAAGACAGTGTTGTTGTCCACATCCATTGACTCGGGGAGGTCATTGACAGAAAGGATGGCATCGCGTTCCTTCTGAGCGGCAGCCGTGTCTGCTTCTGGAGCAGCGATTTGAGCAACAGCATCAGCACGTTTGCGCTCGCGTGCTTCTGCAGCGGTGATTATCTTGTCCTTCCCTGCCTGGACCTCCTCGTGAGTGCGATTCATCCTTTTCTTTTCCGGTGCAACCTGGGTTGGATTAACACCCTTATTAGGTCGTGAAGAGGGCTCTCGAGGCTCCAGTGCTGGTTTTTCCGTGGTCGTCCACGCTTTTTTGGTGGGTGCACCCTCCTCATAATCCAAGTCGTCAGGTGCATTGTGCTTGGGGTTCGCCTTTTGCCCGCCGCGACCATGCCCATGACCACGACCACGAGAGGGTGAAGAATTTTTTCAAAGCTGATGTGGTGGCTAGGTAAGCATGTGTATCATCTCCAACCATTTTTCTTTCTAAGTCCATCTTTCACAGTCAATTATGCCTCACGGTGTCTCCTACACATGTCCTACCTGTCTCGACACCTTCACTTCAAAGAGTGGCCTCGCATGCCATCAGAACTCCGAGCACCGCCAATTTACTCCTGCTGAGGAGGGCGAAGACAAGAACAGCTTCCAGCGCCGCTATCATCTCCTCGCCAATGGTATGAGTCTGATCCCTTGTTTGTTCCCCTTCTCATCTTTCACTAGCCCTCCCTTGCAATGAGAATGGGGACTTCTTGCCGCCACATGCCGCACTGCCTCCACTGCCTCCACCACCGCAAGATGGCCAAGATCCTGCTGCCTGGGACCCCTTCGACTCGCGTTGGACATTTGACTTCGCTCAATTCCAGTTCGTCGAACTTCAGGCCTCCGAGCGGAATATCAACACTGCTCTCAACATTTGGGCGGCATCCCTTTGCAAATCTGATCAGCTTGCACAATTTAAGAATGCAAAGGACCTTTATGCTACGATTGAACCCATACAACATGGCGACGCACCTTGGAAGACCTACACAATTAGCTATACTGGCCCTTTACCACCTGGAACTTCGCCACGGTGGATGGCTCAAGCATACGAGCTCTGCACTCGAGACGTCCGCCAACTACTCCATCACCAACTTGGCACCTCAGACTTCAAGGACAGCATCGACTATGTGCCGTATCACCAATTCAATCACAGTGGCCATCAAATTTGGTCAAACCTAATGTTGGCCGATTGGGTGTGGAAACAGGCTGTATGTATCTCCCACAGCCCTGGAGTAGCTCCTTGTTATATGTCGAGTCAGGCCAAGGAAGTCCGACCTCGGAGTTCGTGGTTTCTCGCAACACTACAAAGAATAGAGTGAGCAACTATTCAGGTCCGCAGTTCCGCACAAGACTATAGTCCGGAGTCACGGAGTTCGGAGTTCGGAGTTGAAGTCCGAATAGAGGATGAAGACAGAGGCTCGACCAACGCCGAGATAGCGAAGAACAATCAATAATCAAACTGAAGTACAAAACATAACTAACTAGCTTTTAAACTAAGTACGCTATTGTCTATTGAATACAATAGCATGTGAGTTATTGGTCAGTAAGAAATGCAAAACAATAAGGCGCCAAAATGACTTAGTAAGACGTAACAATAAGAGACCTCAGGCTTGGTAAAGAAGCCCGAAGAAGAAGACGGACCAGACAATAAGGCCTCGGTGTAATATAAGTCCGTCGGCCCGATGAGTCAACCGTGCTTAGAAGGGAAACGCTCAGTAGACCTTCATAGCGTGAAAACCCTTCTCGGAAATTGCCGGACCGAGCCGGACCGGGCCGGCCGGTCCGATAATGCACGGATATAACACTCCTAACAGTTGTACAGGACATCATCACTCAAGATCCGACTACCCATGGGTGCACCTTCGTCCCCATCGTGGCAGGCAGCAACAAGACCACCGTTTCTGTTGCTACTGGGCACCAGGAGTATCACCCTCGCCCGGTGTGCTCACGGGAACTGCACGCCGTGCGGACGGGAATGGTGTTCTCCCTGCTGCCTTTCTTGCCATTACAAAGAGTATGTCACTCTTACACACTACGAGTTCGTCAATTTACCAATCACAGCCAGCAAGAAACATCACACAAAACCGGCGTATCAAAACTTCTGTCGCCAGATGTACCATGCCAGTTTGGCGCGCATCTTTCAGCCGCTCAAAGCAAATATGGTGATGCCCAACATTGTACGCTGTGCCGATGGCCACTTCTGTCGGTCTCGGACCTTACATTGCCAACTATCCTGAGCAAGTATGGCTAGCTGGGATCGTCCAGAACTGGTGCCCGAAGTACGTATCCTCTCTCACTCACCGTTCATGGTGCTTAATTATATCTGACCATAGATGCGAGGCTCATCCTGACCACCTCGACGCTGAGGGTTCTCGGCTACGCACCAAAACGAAGACGGATGCCCTCATAATGTGCTTCGACCCAGGGATCATATGGGACGACTACGGGATTCGCAGCGATATCGTGGTGAGTGCAATGATCCTTTTATTGTCTCGCTCTGATCAGTGCATGCAGCCCTTCATGCATGGCTTTCCGCGTGCTGACATCCACGAGCTACTCTCAAGTCATCAAGGGGACCTTCAAGGACCACATCGTCTCCTGGGTTAATGAATACCTCGTCATTGAGCACGGCGAGAAGCGCGCGCTGGAAATTATTCAAGACATAGATCGCCGGTACGACCTTTATATATTGTTCCCTGAGTCTGCTGACAGCTCTTTTTGAACAGGCTCTCAGCTGTTCCTGAGTTCCCTGGCCTCCGCAGATTCCCCGATGGTCGCGATTTCCACCAGTGGACAGGCGACAATTCAAAAAGCGCTCATGAAGGTGCGTATTTGCACATGTCTGGTATCGAGGCTACCAACTCCTAACTGACTCGCACAAAGATTTATCTCGGCACAGTGGCGAGCTACCTACCTTCCGACATGCTAAAAATGTTAGCAGCCTTCATGGACTTCTGCTACATCGTCCGCCGGAATGCCATCTCCTCCATTGACCTCACCACCATCCAAAACGCCCTCGACCGTTTCCATCACTACCAAACAATTTTCATCGAATGTGGTGTTCGTACCGACATCTCCCTCCCTCGCCAGCACTCCCTTGTCCACTACCCTCATTCTATCCGGCTCTTCGGATCACTAAACGGCCTGTGTTCTTCAATCACAGAGTCGGAGCACATCAACGCAGTGAAGGAACCCTGGCGGCACTCGAGTCGTTACCATGCATTGGCGCAGATGCTCGTGACGCTCACGTGGCTGGATAAGCTCGCAGCAGTGAGGCATGAGTTCACAGCCTGCGGGATGATGACTGGCACAACGTCGTCATATACTGCAATGGTATTGGCAGGATATCAGCCACAAGTGGCGGCCGCACAAGCAGCTGCAGCCGCTGCGGTGGCCAACGATGATGACGAGGATGATGACGGAGTAGTGCATGGGCCGCGCTCATTATCTGACATTGAATTGGCACCAACACCGCGTGCGTCCCCTTTTTGTTCCTCCTGTGCTCTACTGACAGCCCGTTTAGAACGAGGATATCCGAAGTATCTCCAACCCCTCGCTGCTCATGTCAGTCAGCCAACCCTCCCCTTGCTCCTTCGCTACTTTTTGCATGCGGAAGTCCACGGCCCCCTCGCTGACAATGCTGTACCTCCCCCGCTGCAATTGTGCCCAAATTTCGACAGCCCAATCACTGTGCAGCACTCCGCCATTGCGCGCTTCTACGCGCTGCGTGATATTTGTGGTGCAGGGGGGATGTATCGCGAGCACATACGGTCAAATCCCCGCTGGCATGGCTATGCTCGGCAAGACACTGTCCTCGTCAATGTGGGAGGGCCGGTCATGGGCGGGATCATCATCGGGCGCGTTATGTTATTTTTTTCCTTCGTGTTTGGGGAGAAAGAGTACCAGTGTGTGCTGGTGCATTGGCTTGTGCCTGTCGGGGAGGGACCTGACCCGGATACGGGGATGTGGGTGGTAGAACCGGAGGATATCGGTGGGTTGCCCTCGATGGAGGTGATCACAGTCAACACAATTGCGCGTGCCTGCCATTTGATTGGGGTCTATGGGACTGCTGCACTCCCAGAAGACTTTCATTTCTCTTGTTCACTTGATGCGTTTAATTCCTACTTTGTAAATCACTATGCGTACCATCATATGTACGAGTTTTTAGCCTGATTAAACTTAAATTGTAAAATATGTAGTCCTGGTTTTCATACTGGAGTTGTGGGGTTGTGCGTTGTGAACAATGCGACAACACAAAACAACGCCAACAACCCGACAATCAAACTGTCAGAATGCTGATGCCGATGACAAGCGTCCGGCGAAAAAGCGAAAAAGCGTCCGGCGCATTTTAACTTTGAACTCCCCTATTATTATCTGAGACTGGCTAACCGGCCACCTAAGCATTTTTAGCCTCATTCATGTACATAGCGAGATTTGAATGCGTGTTTATGGGGTCCCAAATGATGCTATAAGTGAACCCACTTTTTTCTCCGGAATTTAGAATACAATTTCATGCCTGCCTGAATTCCTTTTCCGGGCATGCCCCAAAATGGCAAAAAACTAGCTTTCTGGCCACCAGCCCAATTGGCTCATTGCGAGTGATGCTGTTTATCCCAAGGTATGCCAAACTATGGAATGGATATGAATGTAGTATAATGTGCAGATAAACTTCACATCTATGCAGTATCAGGACTGTATCCAGATGTCTTTCTGACACAGAAGGTGGGTGAAATTGCTCTGTGGACAGAATGGCTTGCATTACAGACCACAAAAAGCCTCAACGCCCCAGATTGAGGTAAATATGTCGCCTAGGGACGTATTTGGACTTATATGAGGGCCAAGAATGTCACTCACGCACTCACAACCCACTCCAAAAAATCCATATGTATGTACCAACGAATTCAGCGGTTGTCGGTCATATCCCACCGTGAACGAGGAATGGGAGAGTTAAAAGCCTGCTAACTTGGCACGAGAAACATTCAGTGGGTGCAACCACATCGACCAAATCCTAGGCCCATAGCAAGCACGGGGCGTGCCCGACACAGGCGGCCAGAATGCACAACTCGGAGCACATCAAATTTGTCCTGGAGGGTCCTGCATTTGACACAAAGTCTTTGGCATTTAGTGAGTCAAACTGCGCAATTTCTCAGAATCAGGGGATGAGAACAACCCCCCAAAGTCTTGAATCAGCTGCGGCTCGAGAATAAGAAATGACGTGGCTTTTAAGGCCACTGCTGCGCATAGCAATACGAGTCCTTGGTCTCGCAGCATGCCCAGGGGGAAGGAGGGAGGCTGAGGGGGCAGGGGGGCTCTGCCCCCCCGCCCCCTCAGTGTTTTTTGTTTCTTCACCATGGCAGAAGATGGCCCTTGAAAAATCAGAGAGCTACAGTGCCCTCTATGTCATCAAGCACTACATTGCAGAAACGTAGAAAAGAGACAGTGCAGGCATAGCAAAGATTCTGCAGAAGACCCCGAAAGTCTTTGTTTAACTTAGTAAACCTCGTGAAATATCCTGGGATCTGTCACCCATCTGGGTGTAACTATCTAGAAGTGTATTGATGTTGAGTCGGAGGGAGCCCGACCCATATTGCCCCGAATTGTTGGTATAAAAGAGGCCCACAAAAAACTACCAGAGTTGCCCTCGGTATCAAAAACTCCCCTGCGACACAAGCGGGAAAGATGGAGAGCCAAAGAAAAATAAACCAGATTCGGTGTGGGCTTCTCATCAAAATTAAAATCCCAAGTGTGATAACCGAGGGGAATCGTGAACCATAGGCAGGAGAAGTCATTGTTGGTGAGGGTTCCATCGATAACAACTGTACAATATATTTGCAGAAATTTTGTCTGATGCTGGAGAATGTCATGGTCCATCCCTCAGACATATATGCCTCTCTGCCATTTCTACCACATGCAGATGGGGCTCAACTGAAGCAAAATAATCAATACAAAAGAAACAAATAGTACATTGGCACCTCTGGTGTCTGTCTGCCTTCGCTCATTTTCACCAGTACCCTAGTTAAGCCTGGGTTACAGGATTTGCATTCTGTTCAACACTAGGAAATTCTTTGAATGATAGTTGGGGCACATCATTACATGGCTTGGGACCCTCGCCTGACCTCGTTCCTCGGTCGGCTTGAGTCCCTCGCCAATCACCATCCTCTTTGAGTCAGCCAACAGGAGTGGCACTGCTTCAAACACTAGTCCCAAAGGATCCCTGCGTTGGAATCACAGTCTCATAAATGTGGGGTTAATTGGTCTCATCATAAATATTTAAGAACACTGATTTCAGTACAGAAAAACTGTGTCTTGGAATATGAAGCTGGAACAATGACTGAAACAGAGACAGGAATTGCCAAAAGATACTTGAAACATCTGCATCTAGGATGCACATTCCAGACAGTGTATGTTTATCAGATTACGCCGAATCATCACAGCATTGATAATGGTGGTAATGGGCACAGTCGGTAGTTATTGCCAGTTGGTGGGTGATACTATAAAAACAGTCCACTCTGCCAAAATCTAATGCTCCAATGGTGCCGAGCATTGTGCCAGGCCTGTCGCACAGAGGGTAAAACCTCAGAGACAAATTTATTCGCAGTCCATCGAGGCATGCTTTTGTGCTTAGCCTGGGATAGTAAAATAAAAAATAAACTCGATATTAATCAAATATTCTACCACCTCAGACTATCAAGATTGAGACAGACCTAGGCTATAAAGCATGGTCCTCCCTAAATCAAAATTGCCATCCATGGGCAAAGCTCAAAATTGACATCTGTTGGCACTCATTCAAATTGTATCAGCCTGTTTAACTACACCTATGTATGAGTAAAGCTGCTGCCTCGTATCTTTGAAAATTGAATGCTGGAACAAAGCATGCAACAGAATTTGTAACTGCATTGAATGCTGGGACATGATCTGACAATAATGCTGCCTCTTCCCCAAAGTTTTTGATTTTACGGTCACCGTGTTTTTCCAGCATGCATATAAGGACAGAAAGCGAGGTTTTTAATTTGCTGAAATGGAACATGATTGCTCAACACTGCCTGATGGCCTGTAATAATACCGGGGGGGGGGGGGGGGGGGGGGGGGGGGGATTGCTGCAATTTACTGCCCACTCTTTCCAGCTGACTCCTGGGCTGAATTTGGTGCTTTTCTCAGGGCCGCAGAGCATTTTAGTGAATTTCACTGCATTTTTAATACGTAATAAAATGTGCACTGTGTTCAAAAGCTCACCTAATAATCCCACATAACCCTTCATATTAGAAGGGGCATACCCCCCCCTGTGCCCCTTCTAATATGAAGCGTTTGAAGAAAAGCCAGTGTGCTGCAAAAAATGCTGCATGCAAGGTCCAAATATACTGCAAAGACACTGCAGCATATAGGCCTTTGGACTTAGAGCTCTCAGTTGTTACTTGTATTAGGTAATCCTGTTGGGTGTGGGAGTTAGAATGGCTCAAAAAGGAAATTTTCAAGAAAATACAAAAAAAAAATACAAAAAAATATGAAGAGGCTATAATGTGTCTGACAGTGGAGGCGGGATATCCAAAAAAGGAAATTCAGCAAAAAATATTGTAAAATACAGGAAAAAATACAATAAAAAATAAAAATAAAAATAATAACTCCTTCCGTGCACCTCTGCGACTTGAAGTGAATGTGTTACTTAATCCTGCCAGAGTGGGATACCTAAAAAAGGAAATCCACTAAAAAATATTGTAAAATACAAGAAAAAATAAGAAAAAAAAAAAAAAACCACTCTTCCCCCTCCACCCAGTCACCATTGGATGAGACGCCTAAAAAGGAAATTCACCAAAAAATATTGTAAAATATAGGGAAAAAAATCACCACTCTTCTCTCTCTACCCATACTACCATTGTAGTCAGAATAGATAACATAGTAGGTTTTATTAGAAGGGAGATGTAGTGGTCTAAGGCTACTCTCAAGAATTAGCAGCTGATATAAGTCATAATTAAATCATATTTCTGCTATTTGTATTGGAATTGATGGGTCCTGCCATTGCCTTGAAATCGATGGCTGTCTGTATTGGGTGCCATAGCTGCCTGAAAAATGATGGCTGCCCACATTGAGGTTGCAATTGATGCCTGGTTGCATTAAATGCTAACATCTGTTCAAAAAGTGCTGACTCTCAGAAAGTATTTTGCGTTTTACAGGCCAATGAGGCCACCAATCACAAAATGCTATAGATGACTCTTGTAGCCCTTGATGAGCTCTACAATTTAGGTATAGGGATCAAAGGTTTGGCTGATGACTTTCCTTTTTGGGACACTAACGCTTTCATCCCAAAAAAGAAATTTGCTACATTGGCCCTTCTCTGGCTCATAATTCAACTATTTTGGATGTTCTAACTGGATAATAATGTTGTTCTAGGTTCTTTGAAGCCAATTAGGACACATTAGAGCCAACTACATTGCAATAATAGGGTGAAAATAGCAAAGTTGATAAATTGTTCCCTGGCCATAATATCCTGGGGATATACAAATGGAAATGACTCTGGAGTGCACTACCTTGTTTCTTCAAGCTACAAAGATACCCTCCAGGTGGTTTATTGTATTCCAATGATGAAAAACATCGCAATTTGGTCATACAAAGAAATTTCACTTTGACCCTGTTATGTATTCCTCCATGATATGAGATACCCCAAAACACATCCTTTGGGATTGGATGATGTATTCATAGTAGTAAAGTAGGCAATTGACACCCAAGGCACCCTGTACCCAATGTTTCAGGCTGATCTTGTTTTGTATTCTTGTTCACCATATTCAGTATGCCATAGGGTCATGGATGATGTTCCGAAGGTTCTTACTGAGTTCCCTGGGCTATATGACTAGTTTTGGGTCAAAAGACAGGCCAATATATAATCATAAAACTCGAAAATGCTTAATGACACATTCTGCCTATTTCATGAATAGGGCATTAAGGAGATCATTTAGTGGGAAATGGACATTTGGAGTAGGATCAGACAGTGTAAATACCCCATATCACAATTTATTTCAAGTGTTTTGGTGAAGTTTTGACTGAATTCTGTTTCTGAGGATATGGGTTTGAGTAGAACTTTTGCTCCGTATGCTGGCCACACAATTTATTTCAAGTGTTTTGGTGAAGTTTTGACTGAATTCTGTTTCTGAGGATATGGGTTTGAGTAGAACTTTTCAGATAGTGTTTTTATGGGTTTGAGTAGAACTTTTGCTCCGTATGCTGGCCATGGTTCAAAACACTATCTGAAAAGTTCTACTCAAACCCATATCCTCAGAAACAGAATTCAGTCAAAACTTCACCAAAACACTTGAAATAAATTGTGATATGGGGTATTTACACTGTCTGATCCTACTCCAAATGTCCATTTCCCACTAAATGATCTCCTTAATGCCCTATTCATGAAATAGGCAGAATGTGTCATTAAGCATTTTCGAGTTTTATGATTATATATTGGCCTGTCTTTTGACCCAAAACTAGTCATATAGCCCAGGGAACTCAGTAAGAACCTTCAGAACATCATCCATGACCCTGTGGCATGCTGAATATGGTGAACAAGAATACAAAACAAGATCAGCCTAAATCATTGGGTACAGGGTGCCTTGGGTGTCAATTGCCTACTTTACTACTATGAATACATCATCCAATCCCAAAGGATGTGTTTTGGGGTATCTCATATCATGGAGGAATACATAACAGGGTCAAAGTGAAATTTCTTTGTATGACCAAATTGCGATGTTTTTCATCATTGGAATACAATAAACCACCTGGAGGGTATCTTTGTAGCTTGAAGAAACAAGGTAGTGCACTCCAGAGTCATTTCCATTTGTATATCCCCAGGATATTATGGCCAGGGAACAATTTATCAACTTTGCTATTTTCACCCTATTATTGCAATGTAGTTGGCTCTAATGTGTCCTAATTGGCTTCAAAGAACCTAGAACAACATTATTATCCAGTTAGAACATCCAAAATAGTTGAATTATGAGCCAGAGAAGGGCCAATGTAGCAAATTTCTTTTTTGGGATGAAAGCGTTAGTGTCCCAAAAAGGAAAGTCATCAGCCAAACCTTTGATCCCTATACCTAAATTGTAGAGCTCATCAAGGGCTACAAGAGTCATCTATAGCATTTTGTGATTGGTGGCCTCATTGGCCTGTAAAACGCAAAATACTTTCTGAGAGTCAGCACTTTTTGAACAGATGTTAGCATTTAATGCAACCAGGCATCAATTGCAACCTCAATGTGGGCAGCCATCATTTTTCAGGCAGCTATGGCACCCAATACAGACAGCCATCGATTTCAAGGCAATGGCAGGACCCATCAATTCCAATACAAATAGCAGAAATATGATTTAATTATGACTTATATCAGCTGCTAATTCTTGAGAGTAGCCTTAGACCACTACATCTCCCTTCTAATAAAACCTACTATGTTATCTATTCTGACTACAATGGTAGTATGGGTAGAGAGAGAAGAGTGGTGATTTTTTTCCCTATATTTTACAATATTTTTTGGTGAATTTCCTTTTTAGGCGTCTCATCCAATGGTGACTGGGTGGAGGGGGAAGAGTGGTTTTTTTTTTTTTTTTTCTTATTTTTTCTTGTATTTTACAATATTTTTTAGTGGATTTCCTTTTTTAGGTATCCCACTCTGGCAGGATTAAGTAACACCTTCACTTCAAGTCGCAGAGGTGCACGGAAGGAGTTATTATTTTTATTTTTATTTTTTATTGTATTTTTTCCTGTATTTTACAATATTTTTTGCTGAATTTCCTTTTTTGGATATCCCGCCTCCACTGTCAGACACATTATAGCCTCTTCATATTTTTTTGTATTTTTTTTGTATTTTCTTGAAAATTTCCTTTTTGAGCCATTCTAACTCCCACACCCAACAGGATTACCTAATACAAGTAACAACTGAGAGCTCTAAGTTCAAAGGCTCATATGCTGCAGTGCCTTTGCAGTATATTTCGACCTTGCGTGCAGCATTTTTTGCAGCACACTGGCTTTTCTTCAAACGCTTCATATTAGAAGGGGCACAGGGGGGGTATGCCCCTTCTAATATGAAGGGTTATGTGGGATTATTAGGTGCAAAAGCTTCAAAAATTGCGTGTTACTCGCAAAACAGGGGCCTGGGAAAGCTTCGGAAAAGCCCGTTGATGGCTTCAGGCCCAATTGGGCTGCGGGCACCCGACTCCGGCCCAATCCAAGTTGACAGCTCCAGGCCCGATTACTATTGATCTCCCACCTTTGCAAAAACAGTTCTGATGGCAATGCTACACCCGTAAATCATGTCCGACAGGGGGTATCATTACCACCGAAAGATATAGAATCCGGAGTTGTTTGGGCTCTGGGGTCGAATTGAGGCCGTAGTGAAGTTGCTGAGCCCAGCGATCAAAATGACCTACCTTTGCAAAAGAAAATATCAATTTCTACTGGACTTAGTTCCACTCCAAATTGTCCACAAAAAATACAGGTAGATTCCTGGGAATCGAAAGTTTCTCCCCGTATTTTAGTTTGAATTGATTGAGGCAGTATTTATATCGCAAAGTCATCCAACTTTTTTTTGCAGAGGTACGCCATTTTGCAGAGGTGGGTGATCAATAGTAGGCCTGAGTCAGCTCTGCACATGACACCGAGCCCTAAACAAAGGCTATGGCAAAACCCGAAACAGCTTGAAACCCTCAAGATGAGTTTTGAAAAGGGTTGAGGCCAATTCGGGCTAGAAACTGCATGAAACATATATGTCAAGATCGAGTCGAGGCCAATCCAGGCCGAAAAGTTTCACAAACACGCCGAAACACACATTCCTTCGACAACCAAGCAGAAATCAGCAAATTTGAAACATGTCAAGATGGGGTTGAGGCCAATTCAGGGCCAATGATCGGCCAATGATATTGCTGCCTCGGAATGATTGGAAAACCAAAAGGATGATCCAATGAAGGAGTGAAAATGGGCGCTGCGCGAGATGAAGTAAACAAGTCTAAATATAAAATTTAGGACTCATGATGTTCACACGCCCATGTCTTGACTGGAAACCTCCCACAATTTTTGATCGCCGGCTTGTCGGGCCTCCAAATTTGACATACGGTGTCCTCAAAGGTCATCTAACATCGTATAGGTGCCAGATTTGGGAATTTTATATCCCGTAGGCTTATATTATCCAAGTGGCCGGATACCTAGTTTGGCCGGATAGGCAGTTGCAGATAACAGTATTCCAATTCCTGGATCCGTAGGTATCCTGGTCTCAGAACTTGTTTGTTGCACTCGATCATGCACTTTTCTCCCACGCTGTGATTGGCTGAAGCACTCAGGTTAGGGTTATAGGACCGCCACATTGAGGCTGACCAATCACCTCACCACACTTTCCTCTTTCACTGTCATACTTGTCTCTATGCCGGGTGCATATAGAGGAATTTCCTGAGCCTCACCTCCAACACACTTTCCCCCCATTGCCTGACAACTGGCACTCAATGAACAACATGTCCTAAATGTACCTCAGGCTGTTGTGACCACATCCAAGTGATCCAACACCTCAATGCTCACAAACTTGCTCTTTGAGGAAGAAGAGCATGACCAAGAGGAGGTAAAAGAAGCACTCCCTCAATTCTCTTGTCCCTCCCCATATCTCCTATTTCATGAAGAAGAAGAAGACACTATTAATCTGGCTCGTCCAGTAGCTGGTCCTTCACGGCCCAGACGTGCTCCTTGACCATGTGCACCTAGAGCCAGTCTCAATATGTCTTCGTCTCACCATTCATCACCTCACCTTTTTTTTCCTTCTTTTCAATTGAACCTCAACATGTCCTGCACTCTCCCAGTGTCCACCCCACCCCAGGGAGTGACAGGGCACTTACGTACAAGGTTTCTTAGGCCAAATCTTTGTGTTAGTAGAATTGATCTAATAGGTGAAGACGGAGGCGAAGGAAAGAAGAAGAAGCATTGTGCTATCGTTCCCCATTTGACCACCACCAGTGCATCTGCTCTCTGCCGCCACCACCGCTCTCCACTGCTCTCCATCACTCCTCTACAGATCCTTTCAGTTTCTTTCACCTCCCCTCGTTGTCCTTGCCCTCTACCAGCACGCTTCGGCACCTTTTAGCACCTTATTCCCACCTCCTTCGCCACTGCCGCCTACCGCACCTACGGCGTATACGGCTCGCTCGACATTCCCCGCGTTTGCCGCTGACGGTCTGTACATCCGCTGGGATGGCAGCTATACCTCGCTCTCTCGCACTCATGCAGCAGCACGCCTTACCCCCTGGCGGGTCTAACTGACCGGTACCATGTCCCCAGAAGTACGTCCCGCTCCACAGGGAGGAGGGCTGGGGCTAGGCTGGGGTCTGGTTGCTTGGAGCAGTGCATGTTGCAGGGGTTTTTCTGTGCTGCCCTGTGCTCCTTGTGCGCCCAATACCACTGCGCCATCTGCCCCCGTGGGTGGGGACGCTGTGTCCACCATCTCCGTGCTCGGTGGCGGTCTTATTCCCGTCCTGCTGTCTGCACCCGCCGTCTCTATACCCACTGCCCCTGCTGTCCTCGGTGCACACACCGTCTTTGCCGACCCCCCCTGCTGTTCTTTATGCGCACCCCACCCGTTGCCCCTGACCGTACAGTGCCCTTGCTGTTCTTCATGCACACCCCATGGGCCACCGTGGCCGTTGGCCATGTACCTACCGCTGTGTGCCCCCCCTCGCCATCTGCCGCTGCCCTGCTGTCCTCGATGTGCACATCCCAGTGTCCCTCTGTGCACACCCCCCACCGCCACTCCCGTCCCTTCCGTCACATTAACGTCGGGCACCACCTCCAAACTGCTCGCCCCGGGACAATAGTGCAAGGTGACGTGTATGTGGTGTCCCCTGCTTGCTGCCCGCTTCAGTGTCCCTCTGCATGCACCCTCGTGCTGCCTTTGCAGCTGCGCCCTTCCCCTTCTGCTGCATAGGTGGGGTTCGCCTGCGCTCAGGCTTCGCACCCTGGTGCGGTGGTACCTTTTGCTTTGCTTCGTTGACACTCCACGCTTCGCAGCCTCCACGCCCACCCCTGCCACCTTCGTGCTCCTCGCAGCCGTGTCAGTCCCCTTCCACTGCCCACCACACTGCCCACAGCACTGCACGCTCCGTGCTTGGGCTCTGCACCACACGTGCATCCAGTGTTCTGCTGCAAGGATGGGGCCAGCGTGGGGAAGAGACACGAGTCGAGCCACCGACTCCCGGGCTGCTTCTTCGAGCCTGACGGCACTTGTTGGATTGTGGGTGTGTGCTATGAAAACGCCCGTCATGTACTCTATCACCGTTATTATATTGTACTACATACAAATACAATTCTAATTTTTTACATCGCTGGAATAAATGATTTGAGACCCTCTTTCAACTGCCTAAGAGAACAAAGAGTTTCTAACAGTATCCTACAGTAGTAGAGTCATTCAAATGCATATTGAATACTATAAGAATTTTTTATCTGGTGGTTCACGCAAAACATTGTACTTGAAGTGGCTACAGTAATGAGCACTTGAGGACCTTTCGGTCAAAATTGTGCATGTGATTTCAGATGTACAGGTAAAATCTAAAAAATATATAATGAAGAGGAGGCATGTTATCAGACTCCCAATTCAAGTTTAAACCAATTAGTTTGCAATGAAATTCACCCACAAAAAAAAAAAACTGCAGAATGTTCATCGTTATCAGTGTTGGCCCTAAGGTTTAAGGCCTTAATCCGGTTAAGGGTTATTAAGGCCTTATCCTAACCCTTAACCAGTAGCCTGGGAGGATCATTAAGGCTTAACCTTGCGGATCGGATCGGGCCGGAGCACCGGATATTGCCAGGCTCCATGAAAGTTTGTTTCATGACCATCCTCATCCGTTGTTAAGCTCTGGGGATGGATTTTTCTGTAAGGATAAAGACAGAGAACCCACTGGCTCCAGTTCTGCAAGGGCTTTGTTCAGGAGAAGAAATTCTCCGAAAACAACGGCACCTTCGAAGATCTTCGACAAAGATGACTGGGAAAAGCAGTGGAAGGGTACCTATAGGTGCATTTATTAATTATGTGTGGAGATGCAATTGATTCGGAAGTAGCTTGCGACCAGGGCCTCTGTAGCGTCCAAATCTTGCATAGGAAATTATTTCCTAAAATGGGAATTAAGGCCTCAATGGTGCCCTTAATATTAACCCTCAATGCAGAATAAATTTTAATGACCCGGAGGGGTCCAGATTAACCCTTAATGGCCAACACTGCGTTATTCGGCTTCTGATTGGTTGATCAGAGTGAGGTAAGTGACAGCGGCTCATTCCACCTCCCTCCACCACCTCCATACAACCTCTGTACACTTTCATCATTGTCAACACACACTTCAGGCTACCTATATAAGTACCCCCTAGGGTCACACATTTCATTGAGTTAACTATCCCTAAGGGGTCCAGGTTTGGGTGGATGTCCCACCTTGGTGGGATGTCCCACTTTTCTATGTGTTCCCACCGTGGGATGTCCCACCTCCACTGTTGGGACATCCCACCCCGCCGAAGGCGGGCCCGAAAAATTTTGTGGGATTTCCCCCAGGAGGTGGGATTGCCCACCTAGGTCACGTCACCCTGGGTAGGACCCCATGCACCCCCTGCTACCAAAATCGCTTTTTTGTGCCCGTACGGGCTCCGTTTGGGCTGTTCTTTGGTGTTCCATGAAGCCCTGGCCCAGGGTGTCTTAGCACCATATATGCTGTGCATCAGCGTGGCAAAGAAAAAATTGCCTTTTTCCCCAAAAAAAGTCGGTTCACTGGCTCTACCCTGCTGCTTTAGATAATGGTGTATACCAATTCCTTGATCATTCAATCCAACCTATTGGTGCCCTAGCTATCATAATACACAGCACAAACCTGTTCAATCCTGGGGCTGCAGGACCATAGCATGGCATGGCTCAGACTGAGACCATTATAACTGCCTCAGCCATGTAGGTAGGTACATCATACACCTGTTTCTCAATATGTATGAGATGAGAGGAACACTCTCCCTATTGTCTGGCTTTCCTTTCTTCTACCATGATTCAGCAAAGGTGGTACATATGTGGGTACTGCTACATCCATGTATCCTTGGGCTAGCAACTGGCTCTGTTCAGGAATTGCTGAGAGGGTTTTCACACTATGAAGGTGTACTGAGCGTTTCCCTTCTCATCACACTTGACTCATCAGTCAGACAGACTTGTATATTACTCTGAGGCCCTTATTGTCTTAACCGTCATCTGACTCAGGCTTTCTTACCAAGCCTGAAGCCTTTATTGTCTTACCTTATGAAGACACCAAGGTGTCTTATTGTCTTAACATTTCTACTTACAGAACTGGCGCAGTACAGTAATCAATTGAGAGAGAGGAAATTGTCAGATAGTCAGTGGAGGTGACTGGCATAGGCATGGTGTGGAATTCCCCCTTGTTTCTTATCACCCAGTGAGATGTCCCACTTCTCTTGTTTTTATGGTGGGACATCCCACTTGCCTTCATTTTGTCGTGGGATGTCCCACTTCCCTTGTTTTTATGGTGGGACATCCCACTTGCCTTCATTTTGTCGTGGGATGTCCCACTTCCCTTGTTTTTATGGTGGGACATCCCACTTGTCTTCATTTTGTCGTGGGATGTCCCACTTCCCTTGTTTTTATGGTGGGACATCCCACTTGTCTTCATTTTGTCGTGGGATGTCCCACTTCCCTTCATCTTGTCGTGGGATGTCCCACTGCCTCACCCTTTAGGCCATTAATGACTTGTGATTTTCTTTTTCTCTCAATCTCTGACTTCAATTATTTTATCTATTCTATTGCTCTAATACATTTTATTACGTACGTAGCCTACTCAAATTCACATTATATACACCAATACTTGTTTATCTTGACCCAAATTCCCTTTCACCAATTGTTGTTCATACAAGTCATTTCCATCATTCAAGTGAAATATTTAATTATCCATTGACTATTGAATGTACAAGACCTCTTCCACCACTCTATCGTTGTCTTTTTACTTTTTTCTCTGTGTCCTCCAGCGCAAATTCCCTTTTTGGGACGATAGCCGTAGTGTTCCCTTTTTGGTCACCACCCATTTTTTTTCGCGCAGTCATTTTCACTATTCAAATAAAATGTGTCACCATCGATTCAACAGACATTCATTTGCTACTGTATTGCCCTCTCTCTTCCCCTTTTTTTCTTGTCACTCAGACAAAACTTCCTCTTTGGGACGATATCGGTTGTTGTCCCCTGTTTGGCACAGAGGCCTGCTTTTCATACAAGTCAGGAAAAAAAAAAAAAAAAAAAGAGCAAACAAAAAAAAGACATACAATATATCATATCATTTCCCGTAAAAAAAGACACGAACGCCGCGACTCCTGCCTGCCCCAGCTCTTCAAAAAGGAAAAAATATAGCCTGGCCCCGAATCGAACGGGGGACCTCCACCATAAGAAATCTGATCCGCGTACGGATAGATGGCGTGTTACCACTACACCACCAAGCCCATACAGGAACTGACCTGCAGTGGAGTAACGTCCAATATCTGGTGATACCTATCCAAAAGGAAAAAAATCTGTACCCCGTTTTGGGATAGCCTGACCTCGAATCGAACGGGGCGCCGTCTTTGAAGGCGGGGTGTCCAACACCCGGGCTTGCTGCACAAAATAAAAACCAGTAGATAGGCATAAAGCTATCACAAGGGGAAAAAAGATGGCTTAGCCCCGAATCGAACAGAGAACCTCCGCAAGAACGTTTATGTATCTTGGTCCCACCAAGCGTATGCGGCGTGATACCTTTACACCACCAAGCCCATGCAGGAGCCGACCTGAAGTAGAGTAAGGTCCAATACATGGCGTTACCGACCCAAATAAAACAAACCTGTCTCCCGTTTTTGGGATAGCCCGACCCCGAATCGAACGGGGCACCGTCTTTGAAGACGGGGTGTCCAACACCCAGGCTTGATGAACAAAATAAAAACCAGTAGATAGGCATGAAACTAATACACATTTCACATAAAGTCGTAAAAAATTGTAAGACTAGCCCTCCAATCCGTGTATCTCGATCTCTGACTCATAACGGTTGAGGTCATCCCTAGAAGCGATGATGGGCGTCATTTGCAGGGGTATAGTAATCCAAATGCCCGGCGTAGACTCGTATACCGTGTACCGGTCTGCGCGAGTGGGGTGGTCTGTAGGCAAGAACCCGGTGGCACGGAACACCTTTGCGGGCCCCGGTACCTTGAACTTCATTCTCAGGTCGTTCCGCCTGGGTTCCTCTTCGTCCCTATATTTCGATCCCGATGCCTGACCCGTACGGTCCGACGGCCCCTCACCCTGCTCCTTCCGTGGACATTTCCGGTCGCGGTCTGTAGCGCCCCGTGGATGCTCCTTGCGTTTCGTATTCTGCTTTGATGCCATCTCCAGCAAGTCAACGCGCGGCAGAGCCATTCGCGCCTCCAGCGCACTTCGAACTCCGGGGGCAACACCGCCGCGAGGTGGAGGTGGTGGATATGCAGGTGAACGGGCACGCCGTGCAGGTGGAGGGGAACAGCGGCCAGCGCCGCCCGCAGGTGCTGGGGAACGGGGACGTCGTCCAGGAGGAGGGGAACGGCGGCCAGTGCCGCCCGCACCACCCGCAGGTGCTGGGGAACGGGGACGCCGTACAGGTGCAGGCTTCAGTGCCTTCTCAACGCGGTGGTGAAGATCGCTGCGAGTCGGAGGTCCTGGCGGCCGATTGGCGCCCCCGTGACCTGGGTTCGGAGAGCTCGAGCGGCCACGCCCTGTAGGCGCAGGTGAGTGGGTGCGCGAGCGCTCCCACGGTCGCCTGCCGCCTGCGCGACCCACGTCGGATGAGGTCGAGCGGCGACGCCGTGTCGGTCCAGGGGAAAGCGAACTGGAGCGCGAGCGCGAACGCGAGAGCCTCTCGTCCCGCTGCGCCTGCTTCCCCTTTCGGGCCGTCGCTGCTTTCTTGGCCGCTCCCGCCAAATGCCTGTTGTACGCCTTGCTGTGCTTGACGCGGAGTAGCGACAACCCATCGCTGGTGTCGACCAGCGAAACTTCGCCTTGCTCCTCGTCCGGTAGGTCCTTTTCATCTGCGCGATCGTCAGACATCAACTTTAAACAACAGCGCAGAAACGTACCATGGTCCCAAGCCACAATAGCCATCACGTCGTCCTCGTCACTCTCTTCCTCTCCTTCCAGCGCCTGTCGCGAGATCGCCCTTTGCATTGCGGGG